>CABFNO020001298.1:27696-627696 GCA_902006505.2 Clonostachys byssicola
AAAAAAAAAAAAAAAAAAAAAAAAAAAAAAAAAAAGAATATCGAATTAAAAGCTTTTAGTAACAGATCTCTTTATATATCCGCATTAGACCGTCGGAATGGTCCAATTATCTGATTGTTCCCAGCCGATAGCAGTTCACGGAAGAGGGCTGGTTCCAGTTTCTAGTCCACTTAGAGCTTGTGGATCGCCAGGTTTTGCATATATCACGTCTAGTTGTCTTCAATAATTACTTCAGTCTTCGTTGGCGGGCTAGTATCTCCGAACTAAGCGGCTCATCGCATGGCTGTGCGGATAAAATGATGCCTGAAGCGATAATTCTTCGTGAACCACGAGGAGAGCCCAGCACTGGTATGTCTTCTATCTCAATACCTGAAGGCTACTGGTATTGGAATCAGCTGGCTTATGGCTAAACTTTGCCTCTAGAGAATAGAAATTGAAGCTGGATGATGGTATTCCCAGACACACAACTCATGCCCTCGTGAATATGTGAATCTCAGTTATTAAGCAGTGAGCTACTCATGGACGAGTAGTTTAAGACTGACTTTTTTATACGCACCCATTCATGTCGACCGAGTTCGGCCAAGTTGCCGAGCAGCCGACGACATCCTCCGTTCCCCTTTTCGGCTACCAAGGAAGATCGCCCTTCTCGGAAAACCCCGCATCAACATATTCTGGCTGATATCTATCCAGTTATTCTATCTTTTCCATCAATGAATTCCAGAAGGGACCTTCTTAGTCCGGGTGGGACGTTGCTACCTTGACAGGGTTCAAGACACGTTTTAGGCGCGGATCTCCGGGATAAGGCACCGAGGAACAATGAATTGACGCCTTTTCCCGCCAATCAGCATGTCAAAGCTTCTTCAAAAGTAGATTAATTGCATCAATATAAGACCGAATATTGGAATCTTCTTCCCATCGTAGAAAGAGTCACTTTAGGGAAAAGGATATAAAAGCTCCCTCTATTGTCGTCATGTAGACTCCCTGAGGCAATGAAGTTGACCGATTCTGATCGAAAATTGTTTGGAAAATCTCCATTACATCATGTCTGGCCTCAAAATCACAGCAACCGCCCTTTTAGGCCTTGTGCCGGGAACTAACGCTCAAGTGCCAGTCTATGGTCAGTGTGGCGGAAATGGCTACACTGGCCCTACGAGCTGTACGGCAGGATCAGTCTGTTCCTCGCAAAACCCTTGGTATTGTAAGTTGCCCTGGCAAATGGGAGGCTTATAATTTTCAATGTCTAATGACTGAATTGTGGGCTAGACCAATGCGTCCCCAGTACTGCGGCTCCAACATCCTTTACTACTACTTCGGTGGTTCCAGTGACAACTACAACCACGACAACACAGACAACAACCACGAGCAGCCCTTCCGCAGCCAGATATTTTATCACATTGTATGCTAATTAGTCCCATAAAGGAGCTGTAGCCGCGATATACATGCATATACTAATCTGTGTGTAATCTTCGTCATCTAGCGGAGACTCTTACTCTCAAACTGGGTTCGATATCGCTGGCACGAAGCCTAATCCATCTAACCCTCTCGGAAACCCCGACCTTCCTGGATGGACTACTACCGGTGGCCTCAATTGGCTCGGTTTCCTGGTAACCAACTACAATGCAAGCCTCGTGTACTCATACAACCTGGCAGATGGAGGTGCCACTACGGATGCAGAGCTGATTGCTCCTTGGTCCCCAACGGTCCTAAGTTTCATCGATCAAACGACCAAGTTCTCGAATAATCTGGCCTCAAAGCCTAGCTATGCCCCATGGACATCAGATAACACTCTAGTGGGCGTTTGGATGGGTGTTAATGATGTTGGGAATGCTTTCTATCTGGATGGCTGGGAGGCTCTCATCACCAAAGTGCTAGGGCGGTACTTCGACCAGCTCCAAATCATGTACAACGCCGGTGTGAGGAAATTTGTGCTTCTGGGAGTTCCCCGTAAGTTCAACTGTCTGTTCTCTGTCCATTTCTCTCCACAAGAACCAAAGTTGCAGGCGTAACTTCTAACGGCTGATGTAGCAACACAAAAAACTCCTCTAATGCTTGCAAATGGGGAGGCTTCCAATATACAACTTGCAAACACGATATCATTCTACAATAACCTTATATCGACTAACCTGGCCTCTTTCAAATCGAAGAATTCTGGTGTAACTTCATGGGTTGTCGATACAACAGCTCCTTTCAATGAGGCCATCAACAATCCTTCTCGCTATGGAGCCCCAGATGCTACCTGCTACAACTCGGATGGTAAGAGTTGTCTGTGGAAAGATAACTATCATCCTGGGATCGAAATCCAGAAACTCGTGGCGGCCGCGGTTGCGAAATCTGTGGGCCAACCTTGGTTTGCGTGAAGCTCATGGCAAGATGCAGAGATGCAGAGATGCACGGATCCAAATGAATCTAGCGATGTTCTTTGAACCCATGAAGCCATTTTGCGTAGCTCGGTAATTATACATTTACAATACTGTATTCATATTAAGTGAACTCAGATAGATTAATATGGGTGTCAATTCGAGGTTACAATTGTTTGGTGAATCAAACCTAGTCTCTCTTTTCGTCTCCATGAGCAGAGCTTAAACTTGTGATCATTCCATATCATTTTTATAGCTTACTCCCCAAATTCACGTGCACAGCCTTGATTTGTGAATAAGCCTCCAGTCCGGCCTCTCCAAGTTCTCGGCCGATTCCACTCTGCTTGACGCCTCCAAAAGGCACTCTTGGATCGCAATCTTGGCTGCTGTTGATCCAGACCATGCCCGCCTCTATTTTCTCAGCAACCCGATGTGCCTTCTCCAGGTCGGTCGTGAAAACAGCTGAGCCAAGACCGTATTTGGAATTATTAGCTAGGGCCAATGCCTCCTCTTCTGTTCCAAAGCGAGAAATAGCTACAACGGGACCAAAGATCTCTTCGTTGAAAATTCTCATGGAAGGGCTTACCTCCGTGAATACCGTCGGCGCGATGAAGAAGCCCTTCCTATCGGCAGAAAGGTTTAATCGTTCACCCCCAGCAGCAACCACAGCGCCTTCTTGCTTCCCGATGTCAATGTACTTCAAGATCTGGTTGTACTGTGCCTCGGAAACTTGAGGGCCCTGATATGTGCTCTCATCCCACTGATTCCCTACCCGGCTGACAGTCTTAACGGTGTCTATAAACTTCTGAATAAACTTGTCGTAAATAGTATCCTGTACAAGGATACGAGATGTCGCAGTACAGATCTGGCCTTGGTTAGAAAATATGCCAAAATGGGACCACTTGACTGCTTGCTCAAGATCCGCATCATCAAAGACGATCAACGGCGACTTGCCGCCAGTTTCAAGCGTGATATTCTTCAAAGTCTTAGCAGCAGCGCCCATGATATGAGCCGCCGTAGCCGTTGAACCTGTGAATGCGATCTTATCAACCAAGGGGTGCTCGACCAAAGCAGAGCCAGCCTCTCTTCCTAGCCCGTTGATTACATTAACAACACCTGGGGGGAAGCCAGCCTCCTTTATCAAGCGGGCTAGAACGAGGATACTCAAGGGCGTCTGTTCAGCTGCTTTGATCACGACTGTATTACCGCAGGCCAAAGCAGGGCCTAGTTTCCAGGACGCCATAGAGAGAGGATAGTTCCAAGGGATGATCTGGCCCACAACACCGATAGGCTGACGAATAGTGTACGCAAGCTTGTGCTTGTTTGTGTTGATAGTCTGTCCAAATGTTTTGTCTGCCCACCCAGAGTAATAGCGAATAGTGGTGACAGCCTCGACTACATCGCCCTCCAAAGCCTCCTTGTAGGTTTTGCCTAAATTGAATCTCTAGTCAGCGTCGGAGCTTCATTTGGCGAAATAAATCATTCTAAATGACAGCTCGATGGGGTCACGAACCATTGTCCCAGGCATCAATAGTGGCAAAGAGCTCGCCGTTGGCCTCAATCAAATCGGCAAGACGGGCGATAAGCCGGCCGCGATCAGTAGCAGGTAGATCAGACCATGAGGGATGGCGCAAAGCCTTGTGTGCGGCGTTGACGGCCTTGTCAACATCCTGTGCGCTAGCAGCCTGCACAGTTACGATGGGTTTCTCTGTGCTGAAGGGGCGCGGCAACGACAGGTCAGCTTTTTGAATGAATGTAAAATCTTGGTCCCCTTTCCTCGGGAGTTACTTACGCAGGGTCTATTGAGGTGATCGTCTGGCCAGAGGTTGATGCGACGAACTCATTATTGATGAAAAGTCCCGTAGGCTGCTCGTATTTGCGCCCGTTTGGGGCTTGGAGATCTGTAAAAAGGGACATCGTAGATTATAGATCCGTACTATGAGATGTTTGATAGGAAAGGTAACACTGATGGAAAGAGGAAACAAGTAGGAACGAGAAGGAACTGATATGAGTTGCGGATAATGGACACTGACTCTCAAACGAACGAGGTAGATAAATGACAATCTAACGATTACCCCACAGCTACCAACCGACCGGCCATACTGAGTATAAGTAATAATTCTGTCTATGTCTGGGGAATGGGGTGGATGAACGTGCATGTGACGGAAGCGAGCCAATGTCGTTCAAGTGGCGTTCAATACCAAAGCGGAAAGAAATATGCCCCAGCTATGTTAGTAACTAGGTACCTAAGATAGATCCGGCAGATCTCTGTCCCCAGCCGGTTGCGATTATGTGATTATCATTGTACGTAAGCCGGCTCCCGGATATCTGCAGTTATCATCTTGCAATTGGGAGATCTGAGGCTCAACATTGGTGGCCGTCGGAGTTGCCCGTTGAGCGATAGCGCCGATCGGCCAACAAAGAGTGGGGCTTGACTTGGTCCAAAAACTTTCCCGTTTCGGTTACCCCGCTTTCTGGCAAGGGCCATCCCTACGTTCACTCCTCCGTTCTACGACCACGCCATCGTCAGATGGGTGGCTCCAGTTCCCTGGACTGTCCCTTGAATGAACTGCATTGGCTTGTGATCTAGCCCTCGGATATATACTAGAGACATTTCTGATGCGGGGAGGTACTGTCATCGATTTGATTCACTCACTGCATATCCGTGGGCAGGCATGAACCCGGTCTTGCACACAAATCATACCGGTTACACCACAAGCCAACATTGTCCACAAGAAATTGCCGGTCCTACTCTTGTCCCTCCCTCCCTTCAAGCGAAAGCCGTGCTCCATCTGCTGGCTGCACCGTATCGGTCCTCTACAGAACGAGCACATGGGGACTAAGCTGTGCAAAGAGCTCCGTCCACGTGAGATCAAGAGATGACTCAGTGGTCCAGATGGAAGTCAAAACCTGCGAAACTGCTTTGACCGAGGCGAACCGCATGTTGTCATATATCATATTCGTCATGCTCAAGACCTCATGTTGAGAATCGGGCGACTGAGCATGGGCACCCGCGACGCATAGAGGGAAGATGACACAATGAAGCAGTTTTGATGACCGTTCAATCTCCATGATGCAATCTAAACACGACCGGACATGTTGCTGCACGAGGGGGTGAAGAGTGGGTAGTCCACAGATGGCACGATAGAGGAAGATTAGCGCCGTGTGTTGAAAAGTCCGGATCAGCGCAAAGGCATGGACAGCCTCGATATCTCTCTCGCTGAGACACTGGAGCGGTCCTGCTTCAGGATCCGATGGAGAATCCGGCATGGGCATCGCGACAGGCGCGTACACTGGGCGGAACGCTTCCTCAAACGAATGGACTTCGTCCATGCATAGCGAGGACTGTCCATTGACGAGGGAATCGTGATAAAAGGCCATGGCAGACATCTCGCGAAGGACAAAAGCGAGCGAGTATCGACCAAGAGGATCACGCCCCCACCAGACAGCCCCCTGATCAATGACGTGCCAGGCGGCTGGGGGGTATGAAGGTGCAGTTCCTTGAAGCAACGCGCTGGTCAGGTCAGCCGAGACGAACTCGGAGAGTAGCATCTGCAAAGATTCTTGGCTGTTACGCAACACAGGCTCGAGGCCGCCGAGCTGACCGAGAATGGCCAACACGCCTTTGTGGTGGCTTGAGGTTGACGCGACGTGGCCCGCAAGCTCCATGAAGCCGTCATGAAGATGAAGAAGGAGAACTGCGAAAAGGAGAACATGCGGGAGGCCAGTACTGTTGTTTCCTTGCGCGCAGCATCCATCAACCTCCGAACGGATGGCGGCTAAGCACTCGAGCCGCTTCGTGTTCAACGACCCATCATGATCCTTGCCGTCCTGGAGTAAGCGGTGCGAGTCTGCGAGCACACATGTCGCTAGTAGAACAACACGATGCTGTATAGCAACGGGAAGAGGGGGCGCACAAGGTTCCTCTGACGTTTGAAGAAGAGGCCAGACGCGACCGTGGAAATAATCCAGGGCGCGCTGCTCTCTGGCACCCAGCCCATCCCGACCCAGACCAGCAATTTGCATAATACTTGGCACGGTCCGAGCACTTGGTCGTGAACTCCACCTAATCAAACGGGTGTTGTAGTCGCAGGTTGCCCCGGCCTGGAGACATCGTTGGCAAACAGGCTTCTCCAGGTCGCATCTCACACGTCTCTTTTTGCAGGGCCAACAGGAGCCTGCCACAACGCGTATCCTCGCCATCTGCGCAACCAGCAACACAAATTCAATAGTCAATCACTGACTGTTTATCCAAGATGTGCGATGCGTTGAGCGAGCGATACTAGCGACGGCAACTGCAAGAGTGTATGCGTTTCAACAGTTCGGCCAAAAAATACAACTTGAGAGAGTCTGTACCCTCCATATGTGGCCGGGGCAACCGAGGGGCGTAAGAAGCCTTATACATAACCATCCAGGGGAAAAGGGGGCGAGAAGATGAAAAAAGGTAGGAAGCTGGAAAGCGTATTGAATCGTCAATCGTCGTGATGGTCTTTCTGCTGTCGTCCAAGGGCGACAAGCACAAAGCAGGGTCCAGAAAGAGATGGCGAACAGATAGTTACGGGTGTTTATCACCGACAGAGGTCCAGGGGGGCAGCGATCCAGTACGCACACAACCTGTCTGTCGGGCGTGGAGAAAGAATCAGAGATTTGGATTGCGGGGAACCGGCTGGAGAAGAGGAGCAGGTTAAGTGAGAGAAGCCTGGGGTAATTGATTGATTGATTTGACAGCCAATGGGTGATATCTGTTACCCAACAGAAACCAGGCTACGTCAGCCACGAGCAAGGTTGCTTAGTTGTCTCCTTGCAGATGTACGTGAACGATCTCGGGAGAGGGATGGAAGGACGAGGGAGAGTACGAGCCACTTAACCGTGTGCCACCCTCATTCTCGTGCTTATGCGAATGCAGGATAAGCGGATGGGGCAAGGATCAGGCTGGACCAACCAGCGAATCACCCAAGTCCCACGCTATCTCGGTCTAGATTGACCAATAAACTTGCCTGGTTGGGCATAACGTCGAACATGCCTGGACATGACTCGGCCGGCTCGGTATTGGCTGCTCATAATTAATGCAAGGGAGGCCAGAAATTGCTGGAGGCTGCCATACGGCCCATCGACCGCTTGAGGAGGCCAGAAACGAAGATGCTATGACCAATGGATGATGATAATACTTAGATTTTGATAGAAGCCATGTCTATTCTTCTACTATTCCTGCAAGCTGTTGGAAAGAAGGAAATATTACTATGAGTATGCATAATACCTGGAAAGCCACCTCATCGGCCGAATGCCTCGAGAAGCAGAGAGAAGAACAAGACAGGGTGCCGCAAAGTAATGATCAAGTAGTCGCCCGTTGACCCAGTATCTCTATATCACTGCTTCAACTGGTCCTTCTCCAGCTTGGTCTCAAGCTCCTGTGGCTTTTCACCTTCCCCGCTCGCCACCCCCTGGAGGTGCGACATCTCCAACTCCCTCGCGTGCATAGCTCGCTCCTCTGCCCCCGCCGTCTGTAGATATGTGCGATTTCCCCGGATGAACCAGAGGGCTACCGCCACAACCAGCATGACGCCAAAAACCGCAATGGCATAGTTCATATCGGCAGGGGATGGGTTGAGCGCCGAAGGGAAAAAGAAGAACACCGTAGTAACAACGCAGTAGATGACCGAGATCCAGTTGGCTACCGGCCCAAGCCGTCCCAGAGAGAACTCTCCGCCAGGGGGCAGCTTGTCCCGACCAACAATCAACAGCGCCAGGATGGGCATTCCATAGGACACCGTCAAGGCAATGGTAGACACGCTGAGGACGGCCTCGAGCACCGTATTGGCGAACGTGTAGAGGACGCCGACCAATCCGATGATGGTGCCCTGGAGCCACAGAGAGCGCACGGGAGCTTTCCAGTAGTGGTCGACATGGCCAAAATAGTCACTCCACAGGAATCCCCCATCCCGCGCAAAGCCCCATGTCAGACGAGAGCCGGTGGTGATGATGTTGGCAGCCTGGCCCAGTCCATTGAAGATGAAGAGCGAAAGCAAGACTGTTGCGCCGCTAAGTCCCATGGCCTGGTCCAGCAAATCCATAAAGGGGAGTCCGGTCGAAGGGTCCAGGACACCATCGAGGTCTTGGATACAGAACAGACAGACAACCATGAAGATGAAGCCAGAGATGGCACCTGCGGTCACGGAGAGCCATAGAACACGAGGCACGTTCTTTCTGGGGGCGGGAATCTCCTCGGCCATGTGAACTGCTGCGTCAAATGCAGTCAGGCCATATGCCGCCTGGACCAGGCCCAAGAACCAGGTGACGCCGTCATTCCACTCGGTCTGGTTGAGCCAAGTGCCAAAAACAAACGAAGCAGGTTGGTATGTGAGGCCTTCCCTAACGCCTACCGAGATGAGGAGGCCCAGGCAAAAGACAAAGAAGAGAACGACAAACCAGACTCCTACAAAGTTATTGATAAAGGGGAGCACTGCGTCGCGGCGGCAGGCAACAACATTGACGAGAGTGACGAGGGCCGTGAGACCAAGGTAAAGGAGGAAGTTGATCCAACCGACGCTGGCCTCGGGCCAGTCTGGAGTATACAAGACCTTCATGCTCAGGATAAAGTTGGTCATGAAAGTGAGCTGAGAGGCGGACAGCGTCCACCAGCCAAACGTATTGATCCAAGCACACATGTAGGACATGAACCGGCCCCAGCCACCTGGCCACAGGCGCGAGACATAGTAGGCCTGACCGAGAGCGGTCGGCATGCTACTACATAGCTCGCCCAGAGAGACGGCGACACAAATATTGCAAAATGTGACGAGGATGAGCCCCCATAGAATGGTCACAGGCCCGCCACTCGTCAGACCACTGTTCAGCCCTTGAGCAAAGGTACTCCATGTTCCGAGGACGGTGAAGGCGAGGAAGAACATGCTCCAGGAGCTGAACTTGCGGGTGAGTTCTTGGGAGTGGCCCAGGCCGGCGAGATCGTCGGCATCTTGAGCTGCCTGGTCGGTTTCCTTGCGAGGCGATTGCGATTCTCTGTCGGCATCCATTATGGAGAGAAGTGTCTCAGCGAGGCGTGCTGGGTCGGTAATGAATATAAGAAAGAGGAGGATCGCCCAGGGAATACATTCGCTAAAGAATATGAGGCTGATGGAGGATTGAAAGTTCAAGTGAGTCAACACGGCCTTCTGGTCGTTTTCAATAGGTCACCCAGATCAGTAGAGGCGCGAAGAGGGCGCAACGACATTCATATATAGCATGCCGACGTACTACATATGTAGATCCCTACACGGAAGTAAGACGTCTGTTTGAGGGATGGAGTTCTTTTGCAAGACATGAAATTGGGCGCAGACAAGGGTCCAGATAAGGTACCAGTAACCAATTACCATGTTACCACAAAACTCTGCTCAGCCTCCGCATGTATCTCTCCATCTAGACGGTGCCGGGCGGTACCTCTTCCATTCCCCTCCCTCCCAGAGGTCTAGTTTCCTTTAGGTAACTTTCTTTCCCCATATCCGATAAGTACCCTGCATGCGAAGGCTGCCTCTGAGGGACACGGCACGGCTCGATCAGAAACAACACGAGTTGGACAGGGCAGCGGTCACCCGATGAACCACGCTATCAGTGGTGCGACGCATGTTCCTACGCAGACCGGCCAACTTGGTGATTCTCTCTCCCAGATCTCCCATATGTAGGTACATAGCGACCGCCAGTCGGTGCCGCCAGGATCGAGCCTAAGAGAGGACGGACTGAAAACCTACCCAAAGAAGCATGGTCGGCCAACCATCACCACATAGTGCCGTGGGCGAGCAACAACTCACAGCAGTGATGGAGGAAATGAAGGCATCGGACAGGGTGAGACTGGGGAACCATTCTCATTACGTGATTGCTTCACCATCCCCAGACGATTTCCAGCTTGAGCGTCAGCTTGTTTGCGGGGTAGAATGTGACCAGTCGTCGCCCATTTACTTGCTGCATTCATCCTGGCCTCTTTCGCTCCCGCCACACCGCCGTCGGTCTATGATGGCGATTCATGGGGCTCGGCTGGAGGGTGGGGGAGAGGCCCTTTATGTTGCCAGATTTGGATTCGTCGTGTGGCTCTGCCTCTGCCGGTGCCGGCCATCCCGGCCTTTGCTCTCCTGTGCTTGGCTGGTGAGCGAGGCCGTGTCGGTTACCGTCGCTCACGGTTCGACGACCCAATGCCGTGGCCGGCCAGAGATCCCAGCGGCCGCACACCTGACTCTGCCCAGGCCTGCCGGTATGCCTCTGGTTGGTCTGCTCTGGCGTCCCGCGCACAGGCTCCGCAGACTGGCTCTCAAACTAGGCAAGTTTCTTGCCTCCTCAACGGCTTATTCAACAGTCGGAGTCTCCTCCCTCTCCGCCTCTTCTCTCACGGCCACCGCCGCATGACATGGACAGCCGAGATATGGCCCCCGGGTGCCTCCGCCCATTGGTGTCTAGTCATGCTCAACGCGATTAGAATAGGAAAGAAAAAGGGCCGCTCCACCCACGGCAGCTAGCCATGAGGCTCTGTGTAGATGAAGACCAACGTATATTTAGCTGCCTCTCTGACTCGATTGCTTCCCATCCATCTTCCTCTCGTCACAAACATACAAAGCAACACACACAATACTCATCATCCCAAGCAAGCAGCTCATCGCCTCACTCCATCCACTCTAGTCCTGCTCTCTCTTGTTTCAAGAGACCACCAAAGACCTTTTGTATGGCACAGTCTCTAAGCCCAGACAACCCTCACCATGATTGCCGACACCTCGTCCATAGCCGGATACACCATCTTTCGGGAAGAGCCCAACGACGCCGCTCCCGATCTGTCGAAGCAGCCCTTAGCCCATCCTCTCGGTAAGTTGCGAGCTTTCTTCGCTCCTCTGTCCGCACAGTGAACAAAGTATTGACCCTTTCGTAGATCAGCTATCGATTGAAGAGCTTCGCGTCGCTGCCAAGATTATTCGCGATCATGCTGCCCCCAAGGCTGTCAAGTTCAATTGCCTGACTCTCCGTGAGCCCAAAAAGGCCGAGTATACTGCCTTTCGCAATGGAAGCGGTCCCCGCCCGGACCGCCGTGCCTTTGCCATTATCCTTGAGTTGGGCTCAGCCAATGTGGCCGAGGTGATTGTCAACCTCAAGCAGTCAGTTGTCGAGAGCTGGACTCCAGTGTCCGAGGTGGCTCCAACCCTGACCCTCGAGGACCTCGACGTGTGTGAGCAGGTGGCCCTCAAAGACCCCCGTGTCATCCAGGCCTGCAACGACATTGGCATCACCGACATGTCCCTGGTTTTCATCGATGCCTGGGCCGTTGGCTTCGATCACCGCTGGGGCATGGAGCGCCGTCTCCAGCAGGGCATCGTCTACTTCCGCAACTCCAGGTTCGACAACCAGTACGCGCACCCCCTGGATTTTTCAGTCGTCGTCGATACTGAGAAGGAGGAGGTCCTCACCGTTGACATTCGTCTCGTCAACGGTGAGCGCACCAAGCCGTCGTTCCTCGAGCATAACTACATGCCCGAATTTATCGGTGACGGCTACAATGCGCAGCTTCTGAAGCCCATTGATATTACCCAGCCCGAGGGTGTCTCGTTCCAGATGGATGGGAATGAGATTTCTTGGGCCGGCTACAAGATGCACATTGGCTTCAACTACCGCGAGGGCATCGTGCTCTCAGATGTCCGTGTTCACGACCATCACGAGCAGCGCGAGCGCACTCTCTTCAACCGCATCAGCGTGGTTGAGATGGTTGTGCCCTACGGCAACCCGGACACGCCGCACCACAGGAAGCATGCCTTTGATGTCGGCGAGTACGGCACTGGTTTGATGACCAACTCTTTGAAGCTGGGATGTGACTGCAAGGGCGTCATCCACTACCTGGATGCCATCATGGCGACCGGATCTGGTGAGCCGGCAATCATCGAAAACGCCATCTGCATTCACGAGGAGGACAATGGCCTGCTTTACAAGCATACCGATTACCGCGACGGCACTGTCATTTCGGCCCGTGATAGGAAGCTCATCATCTCTCAGATCATCACGGCAGCCAACTACGAGTATGCCTTCTACCACACCTTCACCTTGGATGGGACCTACAAGCTCGAGATGAAGCTGACCGGCATGCTCAACACCTACTGCATGCACCCATCCGAATCCGCCTCTCCTTTCGGCGCCGAGGTTGCCCCAGCCATCAACGCCCACAACCACCAGCACATCTTCTCTCTGCGCGTCGACCCCGAGATCGACGGCCCCAACAACTCCATCCTGCAGAGCGACGCCATGCTTGCGGAGGCCCCCCTGGGCTCCGCTGAGAACATGTATGGCAACGGCTTCTACTGCAAGAAGACGCCGCTCCGCACCTCCAAGGAGGCCGCCGCGAGCTACTGCGCCGAGACGAGCCGCTCCTGGGACATCATCAACCCGGGCAGCCTCAACCCCTCGGCCAAGAAGCCCGTGGCCTACAAGATCCTCAACCCCAACAGCCCGGCCCTCCTCGCCAAACCTGGAAGCATGGTTTGGAAGCGCGCCGCCTTCGCCCGCAAGGCCCTCTGGGTCACGCCCTACAGGGACTACGAGCTCTTCCCCGCCGGCGACTACGTCTGCCAGTCCGCGGGAGACCTCGACCACCCCCACAACAAGACCATCGAGGACTGGGTCGCGCGCGACGAGTCGATTGAGAACACCGACATCGTCTGCTACATCCAGTTCGGCCTCACCCACTTCCCCCGCACCGAGGACTTCCCCATCATGCCGGGGGAGCCCGTGAGCGTCATGCTGCGGGCCTCCAACTTCTTCGTCAGGAACCCGGCACTCTGGGTGCCGCCCTCGGACGTTGCCGTCGACAAGTCGTCCAAGAACGCCTTCAACCAGAAGCAGCAGGTTGGCTCCTGCTGCGCTGGGAAGAAGAGCGACGTGGTGAGCAAGCTTTGAGAGATCGAAGCGCGGCCAGCCAGCTCCCGTAGAACTCTGCTCTTTCTCATGAGTCCCGATTGATTAATTGGATCTCGATAGCCTAAGCATTTTAGAATGTCAAGATAGTGTAGCCAAGAGTGAGAATTGGATCTCGAGTTGTAACCTACCCTGTACCATCCGGTTCCTGTTCACCTTGACATTGATGTTCCAGAACCTCGTGTGTGAACATGTGAACCTATACATATGCCCTTCATCTATAAACTTTATGGTAATTTTATGCTATCGAACTTTTACCTTGACTTGTGCTAAGGCGTATTGTATTGTATGCCTCTGTGGTGCCTTTGAGACTCGGTCTCGTCCTTTCCAAGATATATTGATATTTAGAATGAATGCCTGCAACCTGGGATTTACACATAGATTGACAATACTTTATTGAAAACACATCTTCGTTTACATATATGGCTTGGTTAGTACAGCATTAGTTCGTTGTTCCTCTTGGTTAAACGAGCTACATGATGTGACCTAGACAAGAAAGGATATTCTTCACCTCGTCATGACTGACCCAGTATTCAAATCACGAACTGTATCATTCTTCGAATTAGCAATGAAATGTCATAGCATTGGGCTAATGACGTTGATTAAAATGCCCAGTTATGTTTGTTAGTGCCGCTTGAGTCGCTATGTAAGTTTAGTGGCCCCAGAGCACACGACACCAGTGAGCCTGTACCTAGAATGTCATACCTCACATCTACGCAGGGGTTTTTTTCTTCTCGAATATCAATCGACGATCGAACTACAGCCAGACAAACCTCTGATTCGCCCAGAAGCGATATGTAATTATAATTCCAATGAATGACAAGGGACTCCATCGCAATTAAGAGCTAGCAAGTATTATTCGGAAATGGATGTCATGCATAATTGAGAGCCATGTGGATGGATGTAGGGTAAGGTAAGTACCAGCGCAGCACAAAGGGAGCGACCAGGAGTCTATGATGAATGGGTGGTCTCACTTCGTGGCACGAGGGGCACGACATGGATCAGGCGGATGACTTACCGGTCCCGAGGAATGAGCATCGCTTCGCTTCACGCTGGGCGCATTTCATTCGATCAGGTAGCTTCGAGAAGGACCGGACAGGATCTGGGTTGCAAGGCTGAGTGCAACCCTAGTCGTACTCGCTAACTCAATTTGCGGACACGACGAGCATTTGGGCCGGCCTACCTGAACTGCAATTTCATTTCCTAGTCCCGCACAAATCAGCGCTGACTGTGCACGGCTTGGTGGTGGTCTCGGCTGCCCTCCATGAGTCGGGCTTCCCTTCTGTCTCTGGACACCTCGACGATTCCCACCAACGTTGGAGCTTTGCTAGTGTCGGACTAAGCTAACGTAGCCGGTCCTGTCATTGAATCCTCTGAGGCGCGTCAACGGCAGTCTTGATCAGACGCGTCTGTCCAAACAAAACAAAACACACACTAGCAGCTGGTTGCGTGTTTGTGTCAACAAGGCTCGTGGATGGAGCTGAGATGGTCACACAACTGATACGCGCCGGTCGGTGGTGTCCTGAGACAAGGATGGCCACATTGCAATTAGCCACCTGAAAATTTCTAGAACCACAGGCATTATTAATGAGCAGTTGGCCCTGTGTGAGGAATGCCTCCTGGGGAGAAAACCTTCCACATATAGTAAGAATAGAGTGAGGTTCACGGATGATCAACCCGTCTTATGGCCCCAATCGATTGGAACCAATGCATGCTCGATGGATTTTATGATATAGGCCAAGCAACGCACATACGTAATATAACTGAGTAGATGCCTGCGGGCATTGGTTCTGTCAGGAATCCAAAACTCGGAAAGCAAGGATGCTGGTGGGGATTCATCCCGGGCTTCAAGTTCCGGCTCTCTGGATATGAGTTCATTTCTCCTCATAAAGATCGCTGGGCTACGACGCAGCATGATTGGACTCTGTGCGTAGGCAAAAGTTTTTTTTATCCTTCCCGAAGTCCTGGCGGCGTGGAAAAGATCCTTGGCTGGTTTGATGTGAACACAAATGGAGCCAGCTTAAATTCAAGCAGGGGAGTGGCGGATGACGGATGTATCGGGTGCATCGTTTGTCATTGCGATCGATAGGAAAATTCCTATATTAAGAGGTAGAGGTACTCACACGTGTCGACAGCGATGCCTTGAGCCAGGCCAAGGTGCGGCATGGCCATGCGATGCACGTACCGTTGCTTGACCTTGCGCCGTAGCTCATCTCATTTTTATTTTTTCCCGCTGAAATTCCCAGGCAGCGCCGCCCTTGGGACCTCGGGGGGCGGGATGCAACGGGCTAACGGCCATGTGAGGGGAGACGAGGGACAGGGATTTGGCTTCCCCGGGAGGATCACCGAAAGTTCCCTGATCTGAAAAGAAAAGCTCGAGGCCTTCGCAGCGTGACGGAGACAGCCGCAAGGCTCCGGCAATGCAGCTCTGATGGTAATTTCGCGCATATCCAGGAAGCTTGTGCCGCCTCTGCCCTGGGACGGCATGTTGGTTAAAAACCGAGGCCTGCGTCGTGTCATGAATGGAGCTGAGGTCATGGACAGAGGCCAGCTAAGTGGAGCAGAAATGCGCACTTACATGCCTCCCTACTTGCAGCCATATTGACTTTGCAAACAAACAAGCAATGAGATGAGAGGAGATGAATAAGCAGCCGCCAGAATGATCAATACCCACCATTATCCACCCAGCTGTGCTTGGCGGGCAGACAATGACGACGGATAGACAGGGCGGCAGATACGACGACTCACACACGGACGGCCGTGCATTGGTGAAACTCGCCTAGAGCGGGCTGAACAACGTCACTGGTTGATGCGAGAAGGCCGTTGGGTGTCATTGCATAGCGGCATGTGGCTCTGGCAGCAGCCGGTGACCATAACCTCCGGTCTGCGACATAGTGTCCACCAATGGGGCAGTGATGTTCACCCATAAGCTGTTCCACGGCTCTGGGGAAGACGGAGCTGGAAGGCTGGGAAACACACCGAGCCTGGTTGGACGACCTGGGTTGTTATTATTACATCAACTGTAGCTTAGTTTAGCAAGAGATCGTCATACGCCGCACTCGATGAGATGCACGTACCTCAAACTGCATCCTATGCACGCACAGGCAGTAAGACCGGCCAAACTGTTGAAGCACGTCGCTAGAACAAGATGACGGTTCTTAGAACGTGCAGGCTTGCGGTGTAAGAGGGGCGCCGACTGGCATGGCGAGCAGGTTGCTCCATGCCGACAACCTGCTAAGAAGTTGCTTAGTGAGGCCCGGGCAGTTGGGAAAATCTAGGTTAGGGCGGTCCCTAAGCGCGTTGAGCTAGTTCACGGGCCATCCGCCTGGGCGACACTTCCCTCTCAACTAGGCAGCCCCCGGCCATCTTAGCTGCTGTTGCATCGCCTGCCCCTCTGAAAATTCAAGAATTGAGCAGGACTCATAAACGCAAACAGTGCCTAAACAGATCACGCTCCGGGGTCACTTTTCCTTGCGCCTTCATCTTGCTTTTTCTCAACCCCAGCAGCTGGAAGCCCCTTGCACCTAGAGCAAAGGCGAGGTGTGCTTCTCTGCCCCTTTTCGTCGAAGCTCGCCCAACCAGGAGGTAGGTGCCTGGCTCTTGCCGTGGAGCTACCACCCACCAACTAGCAGCACCCAGGGCTTGGTACCTGGCAGGCACCTTGCCGCTGGCGCTGGACCTGGCATCAGGCACTAATTGCACACACAGGTACCTTCGCGCCTGGACCTGTCTGGGCCATTTTGATTAAACTCGTTGATGAGGGTGCTATGACTCTCCTATTTGGTATTATTGCGCATTACAGCAATTGAGCCTAGGCTCGGCACCCCGACTTAGAAATATCTTAGGTAGAACGTAGCTTATAGAGACAAATAGCTATTGAGCAGGAAGGGAAGGAGCGAGCTGAGCAAGAGTGAAAAAAAGAGGGTTCAGGTACCTGAATTCACTACGTTAGGACCCAGGAAAGCGGCAAATAGCCAAGGAACGAACAGAGAGCTAAGGGAAAAAGGAAGGCGGGCCCTCTTCCGAGCGTGTCCCCCTTCCCCCTTCAGGCGCCTTCCCACCTGTTTGATTAGTGTGGGTGGAATTAGTTGGCTCTGGCTGGTCCGTCGGGCTCCTGCTGTCTGTCGGCTTTTCCTGCGCCTGCCGTCCGCCACACACGGCGTTTGCTCTCCCACAGGCCATCATTCGCCCGCTCATCGCAGGTCGTTCGTCCTCGGCGCGTATGAGTTGAGTCTCGTGTGATTTTTCCTGCGTCCCCCCATCATCATACCTACATCCCCTGCTCTGCGCTGCGCTGCACTGCGCCGCACAGCACTGCATCTCAGCACTCGCTTCTTTTTTTTCTATTCGTTCCGATCCTACGCTGCAGGTAGCTGCGCATAGCTGTCCGCCGCCGATATTTCGTTTCGGTGTCCCTCACTGTCGCTTTCTGCGTCTGCGACTCTTTTTCCATCCCTCGAGGCAGCGATGCAAGGCACCATCGACGACTGATTCGAGAACCGCTTGATTTGATTGGGTTTGATTTGGCGGAACATATATGCAGGCCGATACCCGCACATGCATGAACCGGGCCCTCTCTTATCGCCTGACGAATACGTGCTTTCTTATGTCGACCCTCACTCCTTCGACACCATCATCGATATCCTTTGAAAACCGCAACTGTATCCCGCGACGTTAGCGAGTCACTCCTTTTGCCGCTCACCGGCTGGCCTTCCTCACCCCTGCTCTACCGCCGACGACATCGAACAACCAAACCGAACTCACCGTCCTTTTGCGAACTCCAAACTTTCGAACTGCCCCGGCAGTGGTTTTGACACTCAGCTCCCCGTGGCCTTGACCTCCTATCGATCGCTACTTCTCTTCTGACGTCCGATTTATTCGAGCAATGGCACTGGGCTTCCACTCTTTCTCCTCGACCTCACCGACTACAACTACGGACTCTGTTACTTTGGCATCTAGGATTGAACTTGCTGCGAAACTATAGAATCCTTTGCTTGGCCTTAGTATAGAATCCGCCGGGCCCAGCCGTTCGACGCTGGGTTCCAGGGACCAGGTGGATCGCAATGACTCCAACGGCGATGCAAAATTATAACCGCGGCGGCTATGATTTCGACGATGAGTTATTCCAAGGCCCACCGTTACATATGAATTCGCAAGACGGTAGCCGAAGCCGCCCGCATCGATACCCTTCGCCCGTCAACACTGCAGCAAGTGCTTTTGCGATACCTTCTCCTATAGCCTCGCCAGCCTTTTCGGACTCGTTTGCGATTTCGGGCGAGCCTCGGTCTGCTTCCCAGAATTCCCGCCGCCCACCCGCATCAAAATGGGACTCCATGAATGGCGGGTTCATCCCATATCCTGGCATCGGTCCACGACCCGCCTCGAATAGTAATAGTAATGGCCCGCGGTCGCGGCCAACAACCCCGGCCGCATTTGATGCACATAATCTAATCCGCGAACCCCAAAGCGAGCCTCCCTCGCGCCCTTTGACAGCAAAATCCTCCTTCTCTGACATGCGTGGTTCTGACATGACATCCGCGCCGTTCGAAAATTTCTCCCGCCCCCGAAAACACAGTATACGGCAACCCATTTCCGACACCCCGACCAGATCTCGACCAGCTCTTCTTCCTACACCCTCCGAAGACGGCCCGGAGCTGATGGACTATGCTCCCCCATGGCGTCCCAGGGGTCCTTCGATGTGTTCAAACGTGTCTGCGTCCACTTGGGCACCTGGAATGTCTCCTACGATGGCTGAGTTTCCTGACTCGCGAATTCCAGGGACCCGTTTGTTAAAGAATGCTGGGCCTCCGCCAGTTTCTGCAACCCGGCCACAGTATGGTTTCGGCCGCACTGACAGCTCTGGGTCTGCGCCCATCCTGGGTGGGTCTGTGCCATGGTCTGGCGGGGAGGAACTACGGTCGAGTTTCAGATCCCAGCTGACAGCTTCAACTGCCCCTGGCACGGCCAACACCGAACGAAGTAGTGTCCTTACTAAAAACAGCTCTGCTACCTCCTTCGGTGACAACGCGGATGCTTTCGTTGATCCTGACGAACCGAGCCTGGAAGATGTTATGGGCATGTACGAACAAGGGTTTGAGGACGATATTTACGAACACAGTGAACCAGGTGACGATCAAGAAGAAGAATTTCCTCCTCGGCCGTCTTCCTCATTCCCTCAACCCGAACCTGACCTTGGCGATAGCAGAGTCCTGGATGACCCTCCTGATTCACCCATGCTGGCCAAAACGAGGCTCGACGCTGAGATTCGACAATCGAAGATGTTCTTCAGCAGCCCGGCTTTCATGGCCTCGGTTCCTCATCTGGCCTCGAACATGAACTCCTCAAATCGCTTCAACGAGACGAACCGTGATTCCGGCAAGTCTCTGGACACTGACCCTTCAGATTCCTCGCAACCTACCGTCACTAGCGACGACCCAACTGATAGGGGCTTGGGCATCTCAAACAACTTTGCCTCCAGGGACACATCACCCTCTCCAGCACCGACAAGCGTATACGACAGCCGGCCGAGCAGTCCTGACCCGCCCCCTCGAGATCCTAGCTACCCCGAGAGTTGTCTGCCACCTGATGTTCCCGGACCTGCCGAACCAGAGGACCCCAACTCTCGTGATCGATACGGCTTCAAGAAAGAAAACCAATACGTCACGATGAAGCAGTACGATAGTTGGAACTCTGGCTATACGGAGTATCTTGCGCGAAGGAAGAAGAAATGGCAGTCATATCTCAAGGAGCATTCCCTCATGACTGAAAATCCCAACCGCTTTCCTCCAACGAACGCTAAAACTAAGAAGTTCGTTCGAAAAGGCATCCCCCCCGAGTGGAGAGGAGCTGCGTGGTTCTACTACGCAGGTGGCCCGGCTATTCTTGCTAAGCACTCGGGCTTATACGGGAAGATGCTCGACATGAAGGCTAAACGCGTGGATGTCGAAGCGATTGAACGAGATCTGCATCGCACCTTCCCCGACAACATCAATTTCAAGCCTCCCCAGGCCCCGGATGGTGACAACACTGGAAAGCCATCGAAAACTAAGGAACAGCCCATCATAGCCTCTCTACGTCGTGTTCTCTTCGCCTTTTCCATCTACAACCCTCACATCGGCTACTGCCAAAGCTTGAACTTCATCGCTGGTCTTCTCCTGCTCTTTGTTGAGACAGAGGAACAGTGCTTCTGGCTGCTCAACGTCATCACTCACATTTATCTTCCTGGCACACATGAAATCAGCTTGGAGGGTTCCAAGGTTGACCTCGGCGTGTTAATGACAGAGATCCGTGATACAATGCCCGCTGTATGGGATAAGATAGGAGGTGATCTGGAAGCCGAACCGCAAACTCGACCGTCGACTGGCCGCTCCTTCCGTAAACCTAGGACAAGGTTCAGGAGGAAGCAGACGGATACTCTTTCGACAGAAAGATTGCCGCCTATTACCCTCTGCATGACTGCGTGGTTTATGAGTTGCTTCATCGGAACCCTCCCTATTGAGACTACATTGCGGGTTTGGGATATCTTCTTTTATGAAGGTTCTAAGACGCTATTTCGAACTGCCCTCGCCATTTTCAAAACAGGAGAATCAGAGATTATGGCTGTTGCAGATCCAATGGAGATGTTTGGAGTTGTGCAGGCCATGCCTCGACGCATGCTCGACGCAAATGGCCTCATCGACGCTTGTTTCAAACGTCGCAATGGGTTCAGCCACCTCAGCCAGGTTGCCATTGATGAGCGGCGCCAGGAGCGGCGCGATCAGGCACAGCTGGATAAGGACAAGCAGGGCGGCCGCAGTCAAACACTTCCACCGGGTGGAAATGCGATGGATGCGGAGTCCGAAGTTCGGCGCAAGGGCACGCTCTTCGGCAGGAAAAAGAGAGATGTTTCAGGTACAAGGCCTGGCAGGGTGTAGAACGCCCGCTGGCAAGCGCTGCGATGCAAGCACAGCATGTCGCTGTCTCGTTTCTGGTGCTGAATGTGATTATATCATGGTTTGGCGTTGCATGGGAAGGCGAGCGGTCTTTCTCCTCACACATTTTCTTTGCACATATATATATGCCCATGGGCCAGCCTATGGGCTCTTTTTCTTTTTCTTTCTATGGCATGGCGATAATTGTTCTTTTTTTTTTCCATTCCTTCCATTTTCTTTTGTCAGTGCCACCCATACCTTCGATTGATATCCCATGTTTCAGGACAGACAGACGGGCCGCAACACGTGGTTTCCGAATGGTTTTTTTCTCTTTGCTCTGATGATGATTATGGCTGTATATACCCACGAAGAAGGATGGTCACGGCCATGTTTGGTGATTGGGGAAGTTGGAGGTAGAGATGTACAGTCGGCGAGGCGTATTACGGGAAAAAGCGAGCTTATACACAAACCTAAATATAGAGAGCAGGTAGACGACAGACATGCAAAATAGCATTCAGAATCCAGATACCCCACAGAAGTTTTATATGTGCAATGTTTGTTTTTGGGATCATGGACTCATTTGAAATCTTAATGAAAGTGCCCTGAGTGCGGACATGCTATGTGAACGAATAATAACTGTGTAACTAAGAGCTCTCTCCCTCAAGAGACGACATGAGGAAGCAATCCTGGCCTTGGAGAGCTGTGGTAGATGGACAGGAATTAGACAGAATTAAGGATGTTCAACATCTTGAGGCTGTGTTCTTTCCAGCTTATTTGTTTCTCATCTCCTCGACGTTACTCCCCCCTCTCAAAGACCTCTCTCGTAGGTCCAAGTCTAGCCTACCGCCTGGGTAGGACACCTCTTCTCCCTCCTTTTATGAAGTAGGTTTGAAACACACGAGTGTTGCTTAGGGCCCAGCTGGGAATACAGGCGGTTCCATGGCATACTTCTCAACATGGTACTTGACCTTTTTCTCCCACTCGGCTCGGTCGTTCCTGTACTCGTCTGCGACCCGCTCCTCGAGAGGATCGTCGGGCTGGGGCTCGATCATGAGGTTCCTCACGGCCTCGAGGACGGCGGCGATCTTGGTGCTGGGCTTCCAGTTCTCGGGCTTCAGGATGGCGAGGCAGACGTTGCCCAGGCTGTCGTTGGTGATGTTTGGGTGGTACGTGCGGGTGACGAACTTGATGACGGGGGGCTTGAAGGGGTAGTCGGTCGGCAGGGTCATGAGGATGCCGAAGACGCCTGGGTGGAAGGGGGTGGCGGGCGGTGGGCGGAGGGTGATGTGCCAGGTGTGTAGGGACTCGGAGGGAGGGAGGGCGACGGTGTAGCCCTCTGGAGGGGTCTGGGAGAGCTCGGCGTACTCCTGTGTTTGGTCAGAGACAGGAACGAAGTTAGCAAGGCCCGTTCGCTGGTGATTGCACGCGGGTGGTAGGTGGTGGGATGGATTACATGCGTGCACTTGGGCGACGAACCTTGGAAATGCGCTTGGTGGACATGGCGGCGGCTCTCACTGCGCTGCGGTTTTGTCTGATATAGTGGTCTCTCTCAGAGAGACGGGTATGGACTTGATTGATGGCAAAGTAGCAAGGCGGGACGGGCAAGATGGGCGCTTAGGTAAAGAGGTGTAGACGGTGGTGTGGTGGAAGTGGGTGGGAGGAGAGCTCTTGCTATGACGATGGTGGGGTGTTGTTGCGGCCTACTAGGCTCAAGGATCGTAGTGCCCTCCAATCATCTGCCTAGTCGGCCAGCATCGGCAGTGAGTCAGCTTTGTGCAGCTCTGGAAAACTCTATCACTGCGACAAGCTCTTTGGGAAGTGTTGGTAGTAGGCAAAGCTGGCACAGGCTTATCACACGATCCTAGCTTGGTTGATCTACGAGCCAATGATTAGCCAATGACTCAGGTCTTGCTCGGCTGAGCACGTGTATGTACTGCTGTTGCCATGTCTTTTGGTGGCTCCTGCCTACAGTGAAACTGAGGTGCACCTACACCGCTTACCTATCCTGGATGCATTCCTCACCCCACCCAATTTGTATCTTCGTTTTGCGGCAGAACAAATATATTTCTGCTCAAAAAATACTGCGAGCAGTTCCAGAGCCTCAACGACCATCCTGAGTGCTCTTGGCCTGACCGTCATTCCTGCGTACTCAATTACATCATTGCGTAAATCTGTGATCTGCCTTATATTCTCCTCCGCAATTCGCAATCCCAACCCTTTCAAAATGGCCGCCGCACACGAGGCGCAAATGCCATTCATTCGGAACTTGGCTTCCAGTGGTTAGTCCCCCCAAAGACGAATACTTTGCCAATCAAGCTTGTCTTTTCTGTTCCGAATTTTCATGCGCCTTTTATTTATCGCTTGCTAACACCCGGGCCCCGACATTAGATCGAAAACTCCGAACCGCCTCTCTCGACTCCCTCAAGCTCTTTCTCTCCTCCCGCACCTCCCTCGACAACCAAGACGCCGTCAAGCTTTGGAAGGGCCTCTACTACGCCCTCTGGATGACCGACCGCCCCGCGCCCCAGCAGCGACTCGCCGCCGACCTGGCCCGCCTCGTATACTCCCTCCCCCGCGAGGAGGCCAAGACCGCCTGGTTCGTCGGCTTCTGGGAGGTCCTGTCCGAGCGGTGGCCGCACACCGAGGCCCTGCGCATGGACAAGTTCCTTCTCCTCGTGCGCCGTGCCTTCGCCGTAATGCTGGAGTGCGCGCAGAAGAACCCCGCTGTCGTTGATGTGTTGAGGGACTGGCCATTTGAGGAGACGGGCGACCTGAGGAAGGTGCCTCTGGGCTTGAGGCTCCACGTCCTCGATCTGTGGGTTGACGAGCTGGAGAGCACAAAGTGCCTCGAAAACGACGAGGCCAAGGAACTCGTGAAGAAGATTGGGGATTTGGTCCTGGAGCTCCAGACGTGCCCTGTCAAGGCTGTCCGGGAAAGAGCGAAGGAGAGCTATCAGGATGCCAGGCTGCCTTGGGGCACCAAGGATGAGGATATGAGCGATGCAGAGGAGGCAGATGACGACGACGACGATGAATGGGGAGGAATTGAGGAGTAAAAGATGGCGGTACAGGAGCTCGGCGTTATTCTGCAGGACAATCCAGGGCTGGAAAAATTATGTTCATGTTCACATTCCGTTTTGAAGTTCCGGTTTGCATTTGACGGGTTTGTTGGGGTGGGATTCGTTATGATCACGAGGACCTTGAAAGTTTGGACTATTTGTTCACGGTCCATTGCTGATGGCTGCTCGGCAGGCATAGGACAGTATCTCCTGATGGGGTAGAGGCAAAATCTCAATATATATAGAATACCATACCCATAGCATGGTTTCACGTACAACTATCTTTTTTTTTTCTTTGAATATATACACGAAATAGATGCGCGATCCCAAAATTTGCTCCAACGCCGGTCATAAGTAGATGTTTCGTGGACAAGTCAGTGGTCATTAGTGGCATTACGGACATTTGTGCCCTGGTATCAATGGGGATCATTGGTTGTCGACTAGCCAATTCTCTGATCCCCTCCCATTGAATCATCCTCATCTTGATCGTAGCCCATAGACCTGGCTTCTCGTGCGTTCTCCCTGTTGATCCGCTCACGCCTCCATGCGGCCCATCTTTCGCGCATTTCCGGTGTTGCAGCTTTTTCCACTTGCTTGGCCTCATCACTCAGCAGCCCCTTGTTCCTCAGACGACGGCGGTGGGCACGCCTCCCTTCAAAAGATAGCTTGCTGATGTCGATGTCCTTGATATTTCGCCCGTAAAAGCTGTCGGTCATGTCGGCCAACCAGTCCTCAACCGTTTGCCGTGCATTACCGAAAGCCACACGCCCGACGCCGCCAGTGGTCCATTGATCTAGCTTGATTGGCAGAGCCTTGCCAAACGTTGGATCGTCATAGGACCAGACACAGGGTGTCGTTGAACAGGAGTCTGGAATACAGTACTTGGCGCACATACCAGCTTCGGCAACGTACCAGAGTGACAACAGCATGGCGAAGAGACCCAGTATTGTTAGCTGGAAACGAGGCTTGATAGTGTATAGGCGTGGAATAGGGAGCTGAACGTAGCCAACGCTCGATAAATCAACATGTTTGTCATATACTTCTTGCTTGGGATCCTGTTCTTGATGGCGGTCCTGTTCTTGGGGGCGGTCTGGTTCTTGGTGTTTGGAGTGGTGCTTCTCAGTCTCTCCCACCACTGCGAGCTTTGCTTGAGACTCGGCATAGAAACGTTCGCCATCCCTCAGACTGTCCTCGAGTCGCTCAATCCCCTTCTTGGCAGTGCGGATGCCTTGAAGCCCTGTTTGGAGCGACTTGCTCATGCGGTCATATGCCGCCAGTTCTTCTTCATCTACATCCTCATCTACATTCTCGTTCTTCAAGTCTTCTGTAGGACCTTTCAGTTCAGTCTCCGCGAGATAGGCTTCCATTTTGAGGTCAAATGAATCATCATCTTGCGAGTCTGTAGGCGGAGGCAGATCGTTTCCGAAGCTCATTCGCCCGGGAGGCAAAGGGCGATTGTCGAGGATAGCTTCCAGCTCATCAAGGGTCGAGTCATCAAATTTGTTTGTACGCAGCAATTCCAAGATATCGTCGTGCACTGTTGGTGGCTGGGCAGAGTTCTTTAATGGCGCCCTGAGCCGCGAATGTGAACGTGCCCGTTTCTGTGGCATAGACGCCGAGCGTGCTCTGGTTCTTGCTTCCTTCTCACCGACCCCAGGGTCCGAACACGTGTCATAGGCTCGCCTCCTAATGCCTGCAGTGTGGGTACCCGATGCACGCCTTATTCTTCCAGCTTCTTTTGCTTGCTCGCCATCAGCTTGAGGCAGAGCTACCTCCTGAGGCGGGACTGGATCTCGAATTTTTTCTACCTTGACTGTTGCAGGAGTCTCAACATATGCACCCGTCACTCTTGGTGTTGGCATCGTCAAGGGATCGACGTTGTTTTTCTGAGGTGTCATCTCTCCATCCCCGACCACTTCTTTCTTAAGGATGTGGCCATCTGAGGAGGTCGGAGATGGAGCCCGTACTGACCCTCTCTCAGAATGAGTATCGTGAGGTGCGAACAATTTCATCTCTCCTTCAATGCGATCTGTAGGATCTGTTTCTGAATGCGTACTGAATCTCTTACTTCCAGACGACTCAGTCGAACGCACACGCCGCAGGCCTGCGAACTCTACCGTAGGTCTCCCCGAGGGCTTGGACTCCCCATCAGTGCCAGCCTTCTTCTTACGCCCGGTAATAGCACTTAGGAGGGTTCTAGAACTCCGACCAGTACTAAGCGACCCTGTCGACGTAGAGAGTTTATCACTTCCCCGATGCGAGGGCGCCTTCTTCGTTTCCGTGTTAAGGAGTGGACTAGAACTTGTAGCCCTTGCTAGTCTGCTCAGCAAGTCTCTTGAATCAGTTCGACGTCGGGTTAAAGGCGTGGTCTTAGTAGCCTTCTTCGTATCGTTTTGCTGATTTGGTTTGTCTCCTTTGTTCTGAGCTTGATCTCCCGCTCGTTCAGGCCGGGACTTGTATACAGTCACTGGTGTGTCAGGAATTCGTTCCCCACCACCATAGGTATCTTTGGGCGGAGAATCTTTTGTTGCCCGGGCTCGTCTCTTCTCCGAGGTGTCGGGCTTGGCCTCGGACCCGTCATTGCTTGATGGACCGCCGTCACTTTGCTGGTCTGATTGTGACCGCGTCTCCTCCGATGATTTCTGTCGCGACATGGAGTTTTTCTCCCTAATCTCCTCCAAGCGGGCAGCCGCTAGCCGTCTCTTTGACAAGCCATCTAGCTCTCTCTGTCGAATCTCATCCAACTTGGTATTTTTGCTTGCCGAAGAGAGGCGCCTATCTGGGATTGGTATCTGAGACTCGACCTCGGCTTCCCGTGCGATGATTTCATCAAGCTTAGTGTTGGGTGACTTGGTTGAACGTGGGCCTATGGGGAGGTGGTTCCCCGTCTTGACTTCTCGAGATCGGATCTCGTCAAGCCTGGTGTTCTTGGACCCTGGGTTGTTGACCCTTGTCCGGGAATTGATGTCGACCAAGCTATTCTCGTCAAACGGTAGCCGGTTCTCAAAAGGTCGCCTGTCCGTCTTAAGTCTGGGACTGTCTGAGACCTGGAGATCGCCTGCTGTAAAATCTTCATCGACTTGCCAAGCGAAACTCTTCTCTGGAGATGCGGGAGTGGGCACATTTCCGGCACGTTCGACCGAGGGTAAAGGAATATCTTCGATACCAGGAACTAGATCGGGGAGAGAGATCCCACCACCGTTTGTTTCGGTATTCGCTGAGTTGGGACCCTTGGGAGGGTTGGCGGCAGGCACTTTGTTCTGCTTTGCCTGCTCGTTTGTCTTTACTTGTCTGTTGGCGCCCTTGGTGTCCAGATGGTCGTGCTCAAGTAGTGATCTCAGCCTGGCATTGTCGAAATCTCGCGATGCCCGCCATGGTCTGGGTGCCGGGCTGGGTGACCCGTCAATGGGCTGTGCTCGCATGTTATCATTGCCCGGCTTCCCAGTGTTTACTTCCTCTTCTTCGGCCAACCTATAGGCTTCGGAGAGTGAAATCGGCCGGCGGTTGGATAATCCACCAGAGCCTCCGACGCTTCCAGAGCGGGGAATACGTGTACCGCTGGGAGAAGGCAAACTGTTGCCAGCACGAGAGATGAGGTTTTCAGAATTGGTGCGTTGGACGGAGCGTGGAGTGGTGCTTGCGCGAGCACCGTCCTTGGGCTGGGTCGGCTTCTTCTCGATGTTCTTCACTATGCTCTCAGCCTGAGAGACATTGGCGCTGGAAAAGAGAGGCCTTCTGCCCTCTTCCTTGACCACCAGCTTGCTTGTTGGCCGACCGCCGGGATGCGGTGAGGAACGAGAGTTGGCGCCTTGATCCATGGCCACCACACCGGACTGAGCTAGCTGCAGGTGGTAGACGGAGGGGTCGATGATCTATCAGGCGAAGATGTCTCGCATCATTTTTCTTGCAGGCAGAGTTCGAGGGGGTTGTCGCGTCATAGCATCTGCGCAAAGCTGGAGGTGTCAAAGGAGGTGGCTCACTGGCAGCTGGGAGGTGGGCTGGCAAAGTCGCAGGTGGACAGGGAGTTGCGCGCCTTGCCCACTTGACAGCGCAAAGCACCAGGAATTGCAAAATTTGGAGGTGGCGGGGGCTGGTGCTCGTCGCGTGTGTGGTGCTGGAGGTCGAGGCGAGGCGATCCAGTATTTTGATGCCCCATGTGGAAGGGAAGGAACAAAATGTTGTTTGGTTTGTCCGCTCCCCCCCAGGCACTAGCTCGGGTTCGAGGTACTTGGGAGCTCTGACCACCAGGTACATGGCGCTTGTCGGGTACCTACAAGCCCTGCAGCGCTTCCAGCCACACTGTGGACCCACACGGACCGCGAAGTATCTTCCCTGCTAGCGCGGAGTGTTGGCAGAGCTGTTCAGGCGGTGAGGTCTGGCCGCACATTAGCCGTTCTCCTGCCCAGCTCGGCCGTTGGGGTACCGTTACAGTACCGTTTCCCCAACCGTTACCTTGCCAAGGGCACTTGTCTGTGCTTGGCTCGCCGACGAGGAGGTTGGGCATCTGTATCCTGTGCCCAGCTGAGCTGACCAAGCAATGCTTCTCATCACGCGGATTACAATGTGCAGGAGGGAGGAGAGTGCAGAGTGATGTAGCCACCTGGTTGCTGCAGTTTTTCAACCTGAAAGCGTGGTCGGGCCCGATCAATTTAGAGCCGATCAACCATGGAAGAATCAAAAGCCAGGATCGTACGGCCTCTAGGCCCTTGGTAAGTAGACCAACACAAAGTGTTTATTCTCCAAGCTGGCAAGCAAGCGGGGATCTAATCTCAAATTCCTGCCTGACAGGGAGCAATTTTCATCAGCCCGTCATCACCTAGGAGTGTATCGCTGTGTGGTTGTGACGGTGCGATACCTGATCCCGCATGGCCTAGAAGACATCAGGGCGGCCCTCGTCGCAGCCTTGGCCTCGGTGGTTGGGGGACAGCCTATGCTGCAGGTCGGGATCATCGGGCAGGAAACCAACCAGCCCGCTTTCATCCACCTGCCAGAGATTGACCTCCGCGACCATTTTGAGCTTCGTTCCCAGAATCACACGACCGTGGAGGAGTACGAAGCCAAGCTTTCGGAAACCCACGGCTGGCTACACGATCAATTATGGCCGAATATTGAGTCCAAGGCTCCTTGGAAGGTCCTTGCCCTACAACCAGAAAGCAATGGACTCTTCGAAAAGCCCGTGGTTGATATTCTATTTGCCTACCATCACTCCTTGACTGATGGGACTGGCGGGAAGGACTTTCACCAACATCTTGCAGCCGCCCTGAATGCCCAGCATCACGGTGATATCCCGCCCGAGCCTCGATACATACTGTCTTTTCCCGACATCGCTGAACTACCCGAGACCCAAGAGGAGGCTATCCCATTCACAAGTAGCTGGCCGTTCATGCTCAAGGCGACTTGGAACCATCTGGCCCCTTCTCTGCTCAAACTCAAGTCCCCTACCCCATGGACTGGCCGTCCCATTGATTTTGCCCTTCCATACATAACGCGGGTCCACCCTCTCCATTTCTCCCCCGAATCCCTTCAAACACTCATCAAGGCATCCCGAGACCACTCCTCCTCCCTCACAGCCCTCCTCCACGCCCTGGCGTTGGTCTCGCTTGCCACTCGCCTCGGCCCCGAGGATGCAGAGAGCTTCGTCTCCATGACGCCCATCAACCTCCGCCCGTGGATCTCTCACACGGTCAAGGAAGAGCTCAAGACCAAGATGCGCTCCCTCGTCACCGGTCTCGACACCCCGTTCCCCGCGAGTGTGGTCGGCGCCCTCCGCTCGCCTCATGCCGACCGAGACGAGGTGATCTGGCAAGCGGCCAAGGAGACCAAGAGACTTTTGGATCAACGAGTTTCCACTCTCCCCTCTGACGATGTAGCAGGGCTTTTGTACTTAATTCCGGATTTCAGTGAGTATTTTCGCGGCTTAAATGGAAAACCGAGAGCGGCTACCTGGGAAGTGTCCAATATTGGTGTTCTTCGTTGCGCGGACTCAGACGGTGGCTGGGAGCCAACCCGTGGGATGTTCTCGATTGGCGCCATGGTCGCTGGTGCTGGAATAGCGCTCAGTGTCATCAGCATAGAGAAGCATGGCCTCACTGTTACTCTCTCTTGGCAGCAAGATATCGTAGACGAGCCCTTGGTAATGGGGTTAGCACAAGATTTGACGCGTTTAGTGAACGGGATCTGTACGTCGGTGAGGTTTTACTAACAAACCATAATGCATATAGCACTGGCACTTCTTTGACACGAAGTTCGCTACGGTGCCAAGTGGGTGGAATAAAACATGGCACGTCTAGGTAGTTCAATATTGAATTTTAATACAATATCATAGTAAATAACCTAGTACGGAACATAACATCAAGCTAAAAACTGTAGAATAGTTTATTATTCTCTTATTATTGTGTTCAGTTAGAAACGAGGTCCCTGCCTTGCGGAAAGAGCTTTGGTGTACCACGTTTTATTTTACCCACTTGGGTGCCATTTTACTAGGTATTCAAGACCGAAGGCAAGATGTAAAGGGGTGTACCCGTATATGTGCAAAGGATAGATAACACATCCGAGACCTATATATTCAAGCCGCTGGAGGAAGAACGTGTCTCCAGGTCTATTGTTAACGCCATGCCCCGCTTGCTAAGAAAAAGAAATAAACCCGACATCTAAGGTAGTGAAAAATATGGTGTCTCACGAATGTAGACCGACCCATCATTAACGACATCTATCGACAAATAATCATCACGCTGCTTTACTGGCTACATTTACCAGCCCTGCCCCGGAGGTTTCCTCCCCTTGCCGCCACGGAAATAGTCGTACTGAGGCGCGTCGCCATTGTCATGGTCTGAGAACTCCGTCTGTGCAAGACCACTGTAACCATGAGGCCCGCCTCCCAACGCACCAACTGAAGGCCCAGGGCTTTGTGTGCGCGAAGGCATTACCCGGCCGCCCGGTGTAACTGAAGGTGTAGGGGTACTCCTGTCCATTGACCCATGGCGGTAAGAGTATGTGTCAAAACCTCCGGTTGGCGGAGCTGCTGCGTTGCTAACCAGCCCAGTCAGACTACCATTGTCCTGCGTATAGAGAGGGCTATGGTTCCGTCCAATACCAACATCGCCTTGGTCAGGCCGGTATGCTTGATAACTGGTATCCAGGGGATTTCCTACAGAACGACGAGTCGTCCGTGGCCCAGCACTCGGACTCTGTGATCTCGATCCTGCGTCACTGCCCTCGCCCATGGAGCCGGGTGTGCCGGGGCGCATGATATCCCCTTGTCGGCCATAGATCTCACCTCCGCCGTGATCTTCACCAAACTCTGCTCGGTTCTTAAAAAACTCAAAGTCCATGTGGTTTTCGGACACATACTCGAAACCTGGAATACCCCCAGCAGCTTTACCGGGCTTTCCACCCTGCATATTACTTAATGCAAACATATCCGAATAGCCGCTGATAGTTGCCAGGTCGTCCGCTCCTCCATCTCGGCCGTCCGTTAGCCGACCGGTGTAGACAGCAGGCAGAAGATTTTGCGCCTTCTGATGAACCATAGGCGTGATAAGTTTCTTGTAGAGAGCCGGGTGGCCAAAACGGCTTGCCAGTCTTTCACCACGCTGACGATCCTCTTTCTGCGTCCCACTTTCCGGATGTCTGTTAATGATGGTAGTGCTGTAAAACTGGAGCTTGAGATCAAAAGTTTTCGCACAGTAGATTTTGAAACCTATCATGAAAAGCGGAAGGGGAATCGATGTCCAGAAGGGAATGCGATTCATCCATTCACCGCCACTTTGGCACCAAGTAGTCAATAGAACGACGAGGTTGGCCAGGATAGCGCTAAAGATGAATCTGTTGAAGAGGACACGCCAGAAAAGGCCGCCAGATTCCGTCTTTGTAACAAAGCGGTAGAGCAGTAAATACTTCTTCAGCCAATAGTCAATCGAGAAGTACAAGGCTGTCGCGGGAATCACAAGCGGCTGGATACCACTATAACAGAGAGTTACTGCAGCGTAAAACAGGAAATAGTTGTAGTAGCTTGAGTAATCGAAAGGTGGTGGCGCGGTCAGCTCGATCAATTCTCGGGGTGTCGGGCTCGAAAACTTCTTCAGGAAGAAAGCCTCCGCAAGAGGCCACAATTGAGCTAGATCGATGGCAGCACCAAGTTGTCGTTGCAGCAGGTAGGTCACCCAAAAAGCACTGTTTGTGCAGAGCGAGGTAAGAATACTCATGGCGAGGTCAGCTTGCACGATAGCTGTCCATGTGTCTAAATTGTTGTTCTTCACGAGCGTGATGACACCATCCACGAATGACCAGATAACGCTGAAGACCGTGAAGACGATGAGATTGTTGAACACAAAGAAGGCGAACAGCTTGCCCAAAACGTGCCTGTCACGTCCCGTTTTAGTTTTGTCACCAGCCCTGATTTGAAGCCGACGGAAGATCATGGGCAAAACGAGATAGACTAGAGACATGATAGCAGGGGAGAGGATACCCTGAACAACACCCCAAACCTTGGGGTTGCCGTTGTAGGATTCTCCAAAACCTTTCCAAAACGTAGCCAGATTACTCAAATCCACGAGGAAAATGGCAATCAAGGCGTTGGGAACAATCCAAAAGATCGTCAACAAGGTGATCCAGAAACCATTGAACCACTTGCTTCGACTTCTCGCGGCCGGGGTCAAGGGCATGTTCTTCCAAATGAGGTCATTCGGTCGCGGAGCCAGTTTGACAGTTGTGCCATGAGGCTTCTTGTTGCGGCAAAGATATGCGATGTTGTGGGCCTCGCTGATCTCTGCGTAACTAGCGAAACCATATGGCTGAGTGCTGCGTCTGTCCACGCTGGATCTTACGGATTGAATTTGCAACTCAAGTTGACGAATACGCTGGGTATAGTATTCAATAGCATCCAGTTTTTGGCCCTTCACATAGGTGTCTCTAGCACGGTCCCTTTTGGAAGGGTTGCAGGTTGGCCGGCCAGGAGGCAGTTGGTTGGGATTCTTCAAGTACTTCGCAAGAACCTTCTCCAGTTTCCTAACTGCGTGTTCGTGTTGAGAGATGAGGTCTGGGAGATCCTTGACGTTTCGCGCAACCACAGTTCTGGCGAAAGATGAGTTAGGAGCGACTTGGTCAATGATTCGCGCAATTCCCTCATCAGAGGTGCCTTGCTTTGGAATATCAAATAGCTGAAGGGGGGAAGCTACATGTTAGCTAAAATTGGGTTGCGTGGATGACATTCATTTATGTACTCACCATGAGGGTACGGGCGTGAAGGCTGTTTTGGTACTCGTCGCTCTCAAAATAGGCTCTTCGTAGCGCCACAACCTTCTTGTAGTTATACCAGAGGAAAAAGGCGATCGTCAAGTTGAAAAGGTACGCGACCACTACCTGCGACCAAATGAAACGGCCTTTGGTTTTCAGAGGTGTTAACTTGAGGGGCCAACTATCTCCGTCTTCTTCAGTCGTTTTTGCAGCTTCCGATTGAGTCCAATGAATTGGGGCTAGGATGCAAATGCCGATGATCATCAAGGACAGAAAGATGTTGCGGCACATGCGGACGAATCGCAAGAAGATGGTCGCGTCCATTCCAATCTGGCCGACAAGATTCGCTTCGCTAGTCTTCCACAACGGTGTGACCCATGCCCATGGCTGTTTGCCGATCGGAGGAGGCGCATGTTTCTCGTCGGCGTGTTTTAATCTCGGAGCATATAGGGACTGGTGATGAGGCCGAAGGACTGAAAAGAAGATCGTAGTTAAGAGTGTGAAGCTAACCGATACGGCCAAAGCAGCCCAAATCGAGGCAGATTTTGCCTAGCAAGGAAAGAACAGTCAATATCAAAGGGTATACGGAACAAGAACAGCGAGAGGGCCTTCAACGTACTTGCTGACGAAAGGGATTCTTTAGTAGATTCACAAAGTCGTCAATATCGCCGTTCACACGGGCTCCCAGTCCCATAGCATAAGTGGGATCGTCCATTGCAATGTATGATCGGCCGAGGCCGCAAGAAGCAGATTCGGGTGTGTCTCTCCTCGGCAAGGTAAATATCTAGGACGCTGATATATACAAGATCGGAGAGGTGCTTGTGATGGCAGGTATGTCGAGATAGTCGGAGGTAAACGAGTGACAGAGGGCGCCGTTTGTGGGGTGTAACGGGAGGCCCAGCGCAGGAGTATGATGGCAATCGATTCGGTGTTTCCCCTGCCTTAACAACCCACTCGAGCCGTGGAATGAAGCCTGGTGTAGCGATGCGATGCCGTTGATCTCGTGTAAGAGAGGGAGGCTAAGGAGCGCCGGAGGAAGAGGACAAGGAGATAAGACCAGGTCGGATGGAGAAAAGAAAAAGGAAAAAGATGCTAGGGAAAGAATACAGCACCGATAGGTCCAGGTCGTAAAGATTGAGGCGGCCTATGGAAGGGTTGAAGGGGATGGGGATGGTTAAGAAGGAGCCGGGGTCAAGGGATCAGAATTGATGGGATGAATGCAAACTATCCGGGATGACGTGGTACCTCGAAGAACATCGGCGGCTGGACTGGCGCTGCCGGGATTCTTTGTATCTCTTTGTCTTTGCCAAGTACCGTAGATAGAAAGACAATAGCGCTCCGTTCAGGTGATAGAGCGCTGTGGCACTTGCTGAGAATTGGCCAAAAAAATTCAAACGGGGAACGCTGAACCGCCGTTACAAGCCAACGGTCCCCACCAGACCCCCACCGCATCACCAATAGCGCCGGCTGATTGGGCATCGGATGGCCCCGTGCGAGGTGGAAGACACTGGAACAGGGAACAGCTATTTTTGATACGCCCATGCTAGCCCCATATGTCCCCTGTGGCCCTGATTCAATACGAGCTGGTGTGCTTACTCCAGTATGCGACTGATTAGGCCTTCTGTAAGGGGGTGGCTTCACAGCATGTAGGTCAGTAGCTATCTACCAAGGTCATGCCGTTATGTCATGCTCCACGGCTCTGGTCCAGCGCCCAGCCTTGCTAGCATGGTAGGGCTCTTGGAGATCAGAAATACGAGGCCAGAGGATGATCTCTCGTGCGTCCCTGGCTTCTTCGTGGGAATGCCGGCCCACCAACAGTGGATGAGACATACCAGCCCGGAGGATGTCTACGTCAAACTTTGTGGACACTTTGCGTACTCTTCCTCCGAGCCGCTCAATCAGAGCAAGACTCGGCATTTGAGGCGCATAATCCATTGGGTGTGAATGTGCGCTCAAAAGGGACAAGCCCAGGGGCTGAACATGCGTGGCGCTCGCCCACAAAGTCTAAGGTAATGTAGGTACCGCGCAGGTGCATTCGTCGGCGCTGTTGGCTGCGAGTTTCAGCGCATCATCGCTTCCCGGATGGTGCGTTGAACCCACGCAGTGTCGTAGAGACATGGGTCCACGGCCATCTTACACATCAGTAAGCATTGGCCCATGACGTGTAATGCGAAGCATAACATCCCATCATCAATCTGATGTCGCGAGTTGCCGAATCGAATCTGGTGTCCAGCCGGAAGGAAAACACTTGCAGGTACGCATGGATCCAGCCCAGGCCTGGAATCCTGTCGCTTGGGAGGCTTCCGGCCAGCTACAGAGACCTATCAGTCCAAGTAAGCCAAAGTCCAAACCTTGATGTGGCCAAGTCAAACGAAGGGAGCCAGAGTCGCGCTGGTTGACATCGGCCCCTCTTCCCCTGTTTCTGTGTGGTGGGGAAGGGAGGCAATTTTCAGATCTCAGCAAGTCCCAGGTTGAACCATGATGACACTCTTGAGCACGAAGGCGCAGCGCAGCCCCAGAATCTAGAGCATGGTCGTCCCATCTGGCCATCCGAGGCCCAACAGTGATGGCCGCTAATCTCGCACATGATCAATTGTTGAATAGATCTGTGTGTTCAATAGCAGACACTTAGTGTCGCTTAGATTCGAGACACACCGGAAGGTTGTTCTAGCTCCTCATCCCGTTCCAGATTTGCAAAAAGAAAGTTCACGCCGGTGTGTGAGAGGTACTTGCTATGCAACACTGCGTCGCCGTCCACATTACACAACCCTAAGCGGGCGCCCCATCAAGGTCTTCCGGCTGTGCCTAAAGTGTTGGTCGCATCAGTGAGACTACTCATCTCGATCCCTAAAGATAATCTCTGAATGAATGAAATATTCTCTCATTGAGTTCAGTATTGCAATAAGCACCCCAGCACAGTTCGGATCATCAACCAGGGGTGTTTGTGCCGACAGATGTCGTCAGCACGGAACCAAAACCACGGTACTGTACCAAAGGCGCGAACTATGTACTGTAGTACCTTGCAGATGCAGTTGCACAGCCTCATAGATTGCAACGCCGCCACATGTTAGACTCTCATTGACATCCACTGGCCGGCGCAATTGTTCGATGTAGCGGAAGATAACACTCGCTTACACTTGGTCTAACATAAACTGAACATGGCATACCCAAATCCTTTAATGTTGAATTTCAACACAGTCTCAAACCAATCAGCCTAGTAGAATACAATATTAAGCTAAACATTGTAGAATGGTTTGTTATTTTTCTTATTACTAATAAGAAGATTGGGTCCCTACCTTACGTGGAAAGGGTGCCATGTTTTACCTTCAACCATTTGTCTGGATCGAAAACCCCAAACCGTCACCCCAAACTGCCACGATCTCTCTAATGATTAGTATGTGATAATGGTTCCTGTCCAGGGCATGTAATGAGAAAGATACTTTGGGTACATCAATTGAATCGAGACTTCGTAGGTATGAACCAAGGCTATTCGATAGATAATCACTCTCAGTGGTTATATTCTCGATAACATTTGGGAGCACTTAGACACACAAACTCCAGCCTAAAGATCCATAAACAACGTAGACGGAACACTAGATACAAGTCCATGGACGTACTCGCTTTTCCTTCTTCCAAGGCATGTATGTTGTTAGTGTGTTACTCGATGGGGCCTTGACTGCGCGTCTTGCGCTGTGTCTTGCCAACCGCCGGCGGTGCACTCTTATCCTTCTTTGGCCTACCAGGCTTTTTCTTCCCGTTGGTCTGAAGTTTGGACTCGACCTTCTCCTTAAGATCACCCACTGCGTCGGCGATCTTATCCGTCACCTTGGCCTTCTTCTCGGGTCTCTCCTCGTTGTGTTCTACGGATGCATTGGCCTGTTTCTCAGGCTCGTCGGCCTTGGCCGCAGGCTTCGTTTCTTCCTCAACTTTGCGCTTCTCGCCCACAGGCGTTGAGTCGACCAACTCTGTCGCGCCAGCCGTTGGCTTTGATGATGAATGATCCGGGCCGCCTACGTCCGAGACTGGTTCCGGGGCCGAGGGTTTCTTCTCGGTATTGGGCCCAAGAATTACCGGCGCTTCCTTCGGGGTTTCCTTTTGCTCAGACTCGTCCTCGGTGATCTTGAGCTCAGGCCGGGGTGTTCCTCCGACGGGAGTCTGGCCACCATTGACAGGCGTCTCTGGAACAGATGTCACCTCGACAGGTTTTGGGGCCACGCCGAGATGGCTCGGTCCATCTGACAGGTGATTCTGCTGGGCCATCTTCGTAGTCACGGCAGCCACGAAATGAGGCGGCTTTCCATTCGGGCCTGCGGCGGAGGACTCGGGGCCAACTACAAGGCGGTTAGTGGATGGGAGGACATCATCTCAGTATCTGTACCGCGCCTTGAACATTCTACAGTATCAACCCCAGCACCTCGCAGAATCACAAATGACCGGCATGAGGGCGCAACACTTGCCTTTGTCAAAGGATGGGGCGACTTCGGTCATGATCCTACTGTAGGCGCGATGACGTAAGAACTGGGGTAGCGATCAGAGCACTTGCGCCTGTGCATGCAGCTGGGGCTGGCGATGTGATTGAGGCTGGTAATGCGCAGGGAGGTAGATCGGCTCAGAATTGTGAGGTATGGGCAATGGCAGAGCCCAGGAGCTGTAACGGTTTGGAGAGGCGCTGGAGTAAGGTAGGGAGAGGAGAAGCGAGATGGGTAAGCATCAAACATGAACATTGGACTCAGATCTGGACCCAGACTGGGAAGTTGAAGGGGGGGGGCACCAGTTCCACAGACCAGCGCTCATGTTCCTTCGGATAAACATTTACATCTACTACTACGTAGTAGCTAGGGGAGAGGAGGTAGCACTGGGTTCTGCTACTTCGAGTTTACCGCTCGCAGCGAACGCCACGAAAGTCATAACAAGACCCATCAGCCCGAGGATCGGAAACATGGCATCGTAGGATCGCAGGGCGATGATGAAGGTTTTACCCCGTCTTCCACTTCCAGATCCGGGCAAGAAAACTGGTCACCTCACCTCGCCCTTTCGATTCTAATTGGCTCCTGTCATAGGCGACAGTCAGCGAACACAAAATTCATGCAAGTGATTCGCTGTCTGGTAGACCTTCTGCGATCGATCGAGACGCTGGTGTGTTGTGGGGAAGGCGTACCTTATTAATCTAGCACATCATCAGATGCGCCCCGCCAAAGTATGCCGCATTGGCCGCTTACAAAAGGAAGACTGAGGACGCGGGAGACCGAAAGGAAGTGAGCAGCACCACCCAATCGAGGCCCTGGAGGCATTCAGCACATGACGAGAAGTCATGTACAAGCTCGTGATCGCCAAGATGCCGTATGGATTCTCAGGATCTACCACGCTGATTCATCGCATGATGGCAGAAAGCTGGCATTGGCTGAGGTCAGGTGGGAAGCTGTCGGTGTTATCGATAAGAGCCGCCTTCGCGAACGCACGTGACGCCTGAGTAAATTGGGGTGCATCCAGACAAGTGTCAGGGACTAGCTGCAACGAGCTCGAAGCCAGGGGGAACGTGTCTGTCAAAGCGAGCGGCTACAATTCGACACATTTAATAGCCAACTATCATACACTCATTTGACCTACCACGCCATCCCAAACTTTTGCAACGATGGCTCCCGCAAAGGCTATTTCCAAGGATAAATATTCCGTCATTCTACCCACCTACAATGAGCGACGCAATCTCCCCATTGTGGCCTGGTTGCTGAACCGTACGTTCACTGAGCAGTAAGTCCCAACTCAACGTGAACCCTGAGTTCACGTCCTCGAGTCTCCCGGGAATAATGTTTTAACCTGGAGCACAGCAAGCTCGATTGGGAACTGATCATTGTCGACGACGGCTCGCCCGATGGCACCCAAGAGGTTGCCAACCAACTCGTCAAGGCATACAGCCCCCACGTTGTCCTCAAGCCTCGTGCTGGCAAGCTCGGTCTCGGTACTGCCTACGTCCACGGTCTCCAATTCGTGACCGGCAACTTTGTCATTATCATGGACGCCGACTTCAGCCACCACCCCAAGTTCATCCCCCAGATGGTTGCCACCCAGAAGACTGGCAACTTCGATATCGTGACTGGAACCCGCTACGCTGGCAACGGTGGTGTGTATGGGTGGGACCTCAAGCGCAAATTCGTCAGCCGCGGCGCAAACCTCTTCGCCGATACCGTCCTGCGACCCGGTGTCAGCGACCTGACTGGCAGTTTCCGACTATACAAGAAGAGCGTGTTGGAAAAGGTTATCTCCAGCACCGAGAGCAAGGGCTACACCTTCCAGATGGAAATGATGGTGCGGGCCAAGGCTATGGGCTGCTCTGTTGCTGAGGTTCCCATCTCGTTCGTCGATCGAGTCTATGGCGAGAGCAAGCTTGGTGGTGACGAGATCGTCGAGTATGCCAAGGGCGTTCTCAGCTTGTGGCTGAAGGTATAAGCATGGACAATGCTACGTACGACGGGGGTTGATGATGACGAACGGGGCGTTTGGGTGACCTATACTACATAATCAAAGAACGCATTGCCCCCTTTTTTGCCAAGGGCTATCTTCATGTCATATTATTTGCATCCGCCTGTGTCTCCTTATGAATTGACTACATATACATGATTTCTAATGCTATCCCCGTTGAACAGGGTCTACATATTCCTTCCACCAGTTACCATGATAGTCTGCCCAGATACGTAAGAGAATAACGGGCTAGCAACCGCCAGGATGCTGCTGGCTGCCTCCGTAGCACTACCCGGTCGTCGAAGTGGGATATCTGCATATGCCCCGTCTCCAGCAGCCTGCTTCTGCTTGAGCGGGATACCCAGCGCAATCTTCTCCCCATCGGGTCCTGTTACGAAAGCACCGTCTTCCTTGGCTGCTGTTAGGCGGGTTAGGATATGTCCAAAGGCAATGGAGTTAGCACGGACACCAAAAGCTGGGCCCCATTCCTTTGCAATTGTCTTGGTGAAACCGGTAACGCCAGCCTTTGCGAGCGCATAGTTGAGCTGCCCAGCGTTCCCGTGCACACCAGATGTAGAGGAAATGTTGATAATGTTGCGAGGTTCGCCGTCCTTGACTCGGAAATAGGGCGCGGCCGCACGGACGATGTTGAATGGCGCAGTGCAGTGGAGGGCAATAATATTATCCCACTGCTTGTCCGTCATCTTGTGGATGACGCCGTCCCAGGTGTAGCCGGCGTTGTTGACAATGATGTGAATCTTCCCGTTACCGAAGTCCGCAGCCTTCTTGATAAGAGAGTTTACATAGTCCTGCTTCAGAATATCGCCGGGCACGGCGAGAGCACTTCCGCCCGATGAGTTGATGCTGTCAGCCACATCTTTGCATTTCTCTGGGATCTGTTAGTATCGCGATGCTTTGATTGATGACACCCAGGGCCAGCCACACGCACTCTCGTCGATGTCCGCAACGACCACCTTGGCGCCCTCCTTGGCGAACAGACGCGCTGCCTCCGCGCCAATACCCTGGCCGCTGCCTGTGATGATGGCGACCTGGCCAGCCAAGAGACCACGGGGATAGTTTAGCTGGTTGGCAAGCTGTGACACACGGTCTGACATGATGAGCAGGGGAGTTAAGGTACAGCGCTAGATAGAAATGCAAGCAGAGCGTAGCTAATATAGCAGATAAAAAGTATCGGTCGAGTGTTAACAGGCCAGATATAATATGGAACTAACTTTAATGTCCAAATCTATTATTATATATTTACAACTTTCGACTCGCTTGCAGCCGAGCTAAGGGAGCTCACGCAGTAGCGTAATGCCGAGGTTCCCCGCGGTTGCGGTTCCCCCACAGACAATGCCCACGGAGAACGAGGGGGTCAGCATCGGAAGTCCCACGGAGCAAATAGCACTACATAGATGGAGAAATATGGTTGCATTAGACATATCGGATTAGCTTAAACGAATATGAATTTTGATGCCATCCAGTCATCATGAAGCCGAGGCTGGGCCTACCTAGCCTTAGCCTCTGGTTAATTATGCTATCTACAATTTGAAGTCAGCAGTCGTCTTCTCCCATCCTGACGGAGTCTCGTCGAATGCCGCAACACGTTCCGCCAACTTTGTCTTCATGTTTCTATGTTTTTCCGTACACAATTCATAAACCGTCGACAAATTAAATAGTAAGGTGTGTGAGGAGAGTCCCTTTTCGACAAGGCCCTCAAGAACATCTCGACTCTGGGATAAGTGTTAGATCAGACAGGCCTAATAGGCACCTTAGAACAGCGTATGCTCACCTCTTGAAGCCTGCCCAGATATAGCAGGCAAACAGCAGCGTTGACGCCAATCATCTCATCATCGTGTTCGAGTTGAAGGTCCTGCCACTTTTCCAATGCTGCTTCGAACTCGGTATCTGCCATGTCGCAAAGAGCCAGAATAATTTTGTTGGTGAGAGCTTGATCCTCAGTGCACTTTTGGGCGCAGACCCTTGCCCGCTCTGTGTCTCCCAAATGAAGCAAGAGCAAGGCTTTGGAGAATGCCAGCCTGCTATCTCCTCTGTCACGCAGACTATCAAGGTGGCCTGCTGCCCCGGGAAGATCGCCCATCTCAATCAAGGCACCAGCCACCTTGATGCCAAGGTCTGCCAACCGGGACTTCCAAAGCTCGGTCGCAGAGTTGTCGTGGACAGCCGTAGACTTCACTATTCGAGCCCGGGCTTCGCGTGCCAGGTCGTGATAGCTCATGACAGCGCGACGCGTGTCCCCGAATCCAAGCGCTTGGAGCCTCACATTGAGTACACGGAGTTCCCAAGGAACAAGGTGCTCTCCGGTAGTCTCATCGACGTAGACTCGTACATTGTTCAAATCCTCCAACGCCTTGACTTCCTGAGCCGCAAGGGACGTAGCGTCAATCAATGTTAGACAAGCAAGCCGTGTATATAATAAACTAAAGATCCTCTGGGAATTGTGAGGATCGATTCCCCCAGTCGCGCCAAGCCCGGTCAGCTCCTGGACTGCTGCGACTGCTGCAGCTCGAAAATGGCCTTTAGCGAGCAGCTCCTCGAGTGGGATTTCTGGGCCGGGCTGCTTGGGTGAATTCCTGAATGCCGCAGGTATATTCAATGGCGTGATTGGATGGTATATCTCAGGGCGCAACAAGAAAGAAAAATCCTTGGCTTTGGGCTCCCCAAGCTGGGGCACGGGAGATCCTGGGGCACTGCGGCCCCGCGAAGGCTGAGGCGATCGTGGGCTCAGCATGGATTGGTGAGCTCGTTGAGTGGCTGGACCAGGCTGAGAAGGGCTGAGAGTAGACGCTAAGGGATCACTTTCGATAATGAGTTAGAAGCAATACAGAAGTCTGGGGGCAACCGGCGCTCACTCTGCGGCTTCGAGGGGTCCTGTCATCGAGGACCTTGGCTTTGCTGGAGAGTCATCAGCTTCATACTTTTCATACGGGCAAAATACGACTTCTTAGGTTCATCAATTCCACCCATGCACACACTATAGGTTCATAATGATGAAGTCGCCTTGGTGATGAGGTATACCATGTAGCGAGCCAGCCAGTTATTTGAAATGAGGAACGGTTCATTCAAGAGTCAACATACCTACGGACCTGCTCCTCGAGTGCCCCAGGGCTGGAGACCTCTGTGGATCACCCATGTCTTTCCAAATCTCAGCGGAGGGCGAAGAGGCGGAACTATTCTGCTTTTCAAGACTTAAAAGGTTGAAGTCCCACAGATGACAATGAATGATGGTTGTCCCCAGAAGTGGTTCTGACCATACCTCAGTGAATCGGGCATCGCTTATCTAATCTACAGCGCATCATGACTTTCCGATGGCTTCCTCCATGACCGCCAGTTTTCACCCACATCGTGTAAATAGGTAAATACAGAAAAGGGATTTACAGGATAATACATAATTCTTGATCCCTTTTTATAGCTGGTCGTAGTGACCAACAAGCCAGCTGCACCACCACCTCTCGTCCTCTGACGCTTTTCGCCTCTAGGGTATCTACCATCATTCCCACTAAGCTGTCATCCACCGAATGCCTGAGTTGAGGTTGACTGTATTTCACGGGGCGATAGTAATGTTCTGATGAGTAAAATCCACGGTGAAGTCTTTCCCGTGTTAATGGTAATTGGATGGTCAATTATCTCTTGTGCAGCCCAAACATATCTGTTAGGCGCACTAACAACAAGCTGTTGCACTTGCGCATGTTTCTGTTAAGGCTGCCCCACCTTGTCAAATCCTCATATTGAAATCAGCACCAAACACGAAAGCTTCGCAAGAGACCTGGATTTGAAGTGGGATCGTTGGGACAGCGCCATGCGTACCAGGAAGTCAAATCGCAATAAGCGATACACAATTGAGAAGTATGATTTCGAGAATTCCGAAGACGAGCAAGCGACTCCGCCCAGTCGCGTCCAGAAGGCTGACGGCCGGAATGACGATGAATTTGATGTCGCCGCAGAATCGGAAGATCAAGATGAGGCAATAGATGCAGAGTCATCTCATTCAGATACTACAGCAAGTGAGGGCGATGCTCCAAAGGCTCAGCCACGCCAGCGTCCAAGGACAGCAAAACCACCAAAGCCTAAAAAGGGTGCTGCATCTGCAATCACATCAGCAACTGCATATGTCAGTATCGAGCCGGCTTCCACAGATAGCCCTCTTGGAAAAGGATACTCTGGATTATTCGATAGGGGCTTCCGGGGCCTGGCTCTCGTTGCTGCTTGGTATGGTCCGGAGGAGGAGAGAATACAGAAAGGCCAAGAAGCCCTCAACCGCTGGGTTGAATGGGCGCTACTTCCCCCAAAAGACATTGCAGGCCCTCCAGGATCCAATTCAGGAAGCTTTTGGTCTGCAAGTTCTCAGGATCACGAAAATTTGCCTTTTCAAACCTGGCTGTCGCGTCTCAACTCAGATCAATCGTCTCGTACTGTCTTATCTGGCCTCACTGCGGAGTATTCCAGGCCATATTTGTTGAATGCAGGGTCATTGCCAGTTTTATTGGGACCTCATGACGACCAGGTTGAGTTCAGTATTACGGCAGGTGATAGCATTGGGCTCACATCCACTGGTCTCCCTCATAATTCTAACGAGAATGTGGACGAGTTTCCTACAGGCTGGATGTTTGATACCGGGGGACTAGTTCTTAACCTGGACTGGGCACAGCAAAGAGACGTAGATGCAGTCCAGCTCTTAGCGATTGCTGTCGTACCTCATATTGATCAAGAAGTGTACACCTACGACGAGGCTACTTCAGGACCAGATTTCCAAATGCAGGGCACAGTACAGATATGGGCACTCCAAGGCAGGAGAACCGAGAAGGATACCATTGAGCCCTCCAACCAGCGCCCTCGACTTCAAAAGACGCTCTGTCTATACGGTGGCCGGGTGAAGATTGTTCGATGGAGCCCAACTTGCCGGCATCTGGCTATCCTTTCTGGCGGGACTGTACATGTTGTTGACCCTGGAGAAGACGAGAACGGAGCCTATCGTAGGTCATACCCCGAATCTGATGCACCACTCCGTGCTCTAATAGTCTTGCAGAAGAAATACAACAACCCATTGCCTCGTTGAGCATTACTGAGGAAGATGTCAAGGCAACTACCCTAACCTGGGTTACCTTTAACCGACTGGCTATTGGCTACTCAGACGGCTCGATCGCATTGTGGTCTATATACCCAGCCTGCCTACTATCTCGCCACCCGGTTCATCATAGCCCGGTCATCAACATAGAATCCGGCTACCCATCGCTGCCCTATCTAGTTGCATCTACACCGATAGGCGGCTTCGTGAAAATCGTTGATCTCAGATCTCCAAGCCTTGAAACTAGCGAGGCGGGAGTACTATCAGTCAACACCATACCCAATCTCCTGGCGTATAGCGACCATCTTCTCGGCTTTTACGCGCTCAGTCCCACCTCCAACGTTCTTAATACTATGATTGGCTTCATGCACCATGCTCATTTCCCTATAGTTCGAAGAGTCTTTACAAGCGACAGGTTCGTCACTAGTCTTTCTATTGGACGAACCCATCCTCACCTCCTTGTCGGGACAACCGACGGTTCACTATGGGCTATGAACCCGCAGCTTGAACTCTTCCAAGGCAGGAGAGATCTTTCAGACAGGATCCGAGTACTCCAGCATGAGCACCGACCAGCAGAAAACTTCCCACCAGGCTCACCAGCATCAGAGCGTGGCGTTTCACGGATCATCCAAGGGTTCAAGCCTGAGAAGAATAGGCATACAAAGCTTGAACCTCCTGGGAAGAAGAAGAAGGGAAAAGGAAAAGGCGGCGAGGAGGACGCTGAAGGTGATGAGGTCACAGGCCACGGTGATCCTTCGCGCGGCATCGTGCATGAGCCATTGACGAGGATCACTGCTGTCAAGTGGAATCCGAACCATGGGTACGGCACTTGGGCAGCGGTAGCTATGGCTTCAGGCCTGGTGAAAGTTTTGAATCTTGGGTTGGAGGACATGGAAGAGTGAGCACGAGTGGAACAACAACAAAAAACTCGGTGTCTACTGGTACTTTATTCATTGCCACCTCACTGCTTCTCATTTCGCGATCTAATCTATCAAGCACTGAGATCCCATAATTGTATGATGGTAGTCGAACGCTCGAGCCATCCCATACAGATGGGTCGCCGCAGCCAACACAACGCAGCAGTGGAAGATCTGATGAGAACTTCCCCAGATGTCGAACGCTCCAGGGAAGCTACGTTCAGGCCACCGAGACTAGGTCCGGGTTGTAAGTATTTCGCCAAGTCCACATTGCTCGCTGAGGATAAACATACCGCATACAAGACGGCGCCAAAGATATAAAGGGCCCCATGGAAGATGACCAAACTGATACTCATTCGGTCTTCGAGAGCTTGGTAGCCATCGATGATGGTCCCGTGTATCACTGGAATGACACCAGAGACACCAAGGCCGACAAACATGGAAGCACGGAATACCCGCAGTTCTGGCTTTCGAAACTTGTCAACCCAGGACACAATGCCGCAACCTATGCCAAGAAGGACGATCTATCATTTTGTCAGAAACTACCGCAATGTCTAGTTCGGCGTGGATTCGCCTCTATTATCAAACGCTCATTTGGAATGACCTACCAAACTTAGATACGAGGTCATCAGTGTAGGCCGGCAGAAAAAACCATAGTAGAGGGCCGGCACATAACTACCCACGATCAAAGCCACAATGCCAGAGTAGTCCAGCTTGTTCCCCCAGCGAGCAACCTCCTCGCTATGGCACAAGAGCGCATGGAACGTCGCGCTCATGCCCAGGCACAAGATCGCCCCTCCAAGGAAACAGGCGAAGACAACAATATCCGTTGAGGAGGCTGACTCGTATCGTGGGTGGATGACCTGATATAGATAGGTACCGCTGCTAATAGCGAGGATCGCCCCAATAAGATGCGACCAAATGTTGACAGATTCATTGTGCAAATGGAGCAGTGAGTAAAGTGTGTGTGAGTAGGAGGGCTTGACCTGCCGATAGCCAGTCACAATGAAGATGTTGTCGCGGCGCCAGTGTGGGAGTTCATCCCAGCAAAGAAGAAGCTTGGATTCCAGCTTCTTGGCGCCCTGGCCGGCGGTGTCGACGATTTGGGAGGCTATCGATTTTGTTGAAACATCGACACGGCGTAGGCGAGCTTCACCAGCGGGAAGGCCATCCATCTGTACGTCTTTCATGTGATGAGAAGTCGGGGTTCCTCAAACGATGCAATGCGTCAAATACAAAGCAGTTCTGGTGCTAAAGGCACAAGTGTGGTTCAAACAATGATATGGAAAAGCAGATATGACATTATAGTTGCATATTCAGTTCAAGATTTATGCCATGTCGGGTGAGAGTTGTAAAGATTCGTCTACTTGGAGTGCCCGAGAGGATAACAGATCGTCACATATGGTTTCTTGTTTTTTTGTTGGGTCGGTGTATGCTAAAAATTAAGGGTCCTTCTAGGCAGTACGGGGGTCAAATCGTCCGACTCGTCCGAGGCTTCAGCGAGCAGATGTCCCAAATGCCATCTTGTTGAGCTGGCTTTCTCCCAGAACAACTGGAGGCCAATACCTTTTGTTCCCGATCGAAATTGTTGGGTGTCGGGTGAGCGATCATCACAAGCAAACCGAGGCAACAGGGGCTTGTGTCAGCAGGCATTTCCATTTGGTGGTGGCCACCATTCGGCGCAGCCTCACCAGTGAAATTACCGCAATAGCGTCAGCTTGTGCTATACGCCGAATCTGCGCATCCATTTACCACGTTTCTTATCCTCCTTTATGGAGGGAATCTACAACGATGCCTTCTCTATTGTGGCGTCATGTCCACTCGAGGCAGGCGGCTATTGAAGGAAATTTGTAGCTAGGCCATATTGGGTGCCCAGTTGGTTGCATGCAAATACTAACAAGACCAACTTCAGCCTTATCAGGAACAGGACGAATACTACGACCATGTTTAGGCTCCCCAAGTACCTGCAATATATGGCAAAACCACTATATTCCAGCCTTGCCATTGCAGGGTCCCGTGTTTGCGATATTGATTGATAGTCATTGTATGTGCTCGTTATTGTCGAATCATTGAAAGAGTGTGGCTGTGCACCGAAGGACTGCGCTGGTAAAAATTGCTTCACACAGCACCAAACGCCAGGCATGGTATGATCTCTCGTCCGTGCCTCCATCTATTCGTTGCTCATTTCTTTCCGCTCTTCTTGATACCTTGCGATCCGGTGTTCAGAGGGCCCTTGCCGCCAGCCTTGCTGGCCATGTCCTTACGAGCCTTCTCCTCTGTGCGCGAGCGGTCAGCATGGAAAGAAAAACATCAAATAGAACAGGTAATGTCCATACCAGCGCGCTTCTTCTCCAGGAAGGCCAGATCGTCCTCGTCGAGTTCCTTGTTAGCCTTCTTGGCCGCCTTCAAAGGCTTCTGCTTGCCACCTGGAAGAGGGGTTAGCGGCTGAATGGTGGGGGTTGTGAAGTCCTCAAGAGTAGATCCTACCTTCGCGATTAGCACCACCCATTGTGATAGAGTTATAGAGTTGAAGTTGGATAGACGGATAGCGCTAGCAGCAGAGTTGTCGGCACAAGATGAATAGGAAAAGATGGATCGCGAACGGGGCAGTATGTGGGAAGCGAGACCCTTAATTGTCCTTGATAAAGCGGGCGGTGAGACCCGCCGAATGGAGAGTGGCGGAGAAAACTTATCGCTTATGTAATTGGGTTCGCTGCTGCCTCACATCCATCCCAAAGCCTCTGATTCTATTCCCACACAATAGCATCCATCTCGATGAATGGCGACCTGCAGATATCCAACATCGCATGTGCTCATTGTTTCAAGTGAATGAATCGCGCTATTCATAATTGCTCAAGACTCTTCCTCACGAATCTTTTCTATAAATTCCAACCCCTGGTCATCTCTCCTCCAGTTATCATCGTCCTCATGACCTGAGCAGTCTGCGCTGATCTGGTTCGGCTCTTTTCCTGCTGCAAATCCCGTTGAAGAACTCTCTGACTGACACTTTCATCCTTGATACAAAGATCCCGTGTGGATCTGGATCCAGCTCCAGCAACCCCAACTTGAAGTATGGCGTCGAGTTCGGACGAAGGCGAGATCGCTGATTCTGGGAATATGAAGGCATCTTCACTGTCGCATACTGGAGAAAAAAACGGTGTTGACCCTAAAGACAGAACCCGGAGTAAATCTCCTGAATTCGACAGTGCCTCCAGGTACAGCGCCTCCTCACGTCGCAGTCGCTCCCCACGAGGCAACAAGCGACCGCGCGACGATCGAGACCACTACGGTGGAGGGCGCGATTTCGGTTCCAGACACTCACGTTCGCATTATGGTGATCGCAGAAGAGAGGGCTATCACAGGTCGCGTCCTTCGTACGAGGATCTAGACCGTCCATCGTCCCACTCCTCACATTACAGCTACGATCCACGAAACCGAGATGGCGACCGCGCTCGAGATCGCAGCCGTGACCGGGATCGTCACTATGATAATCGAAGCCGCCAACAATATTCGGACAAAAGACCCCGTACCCGAAGCCGGTCCCCACATCGATCCAGGAATGAGGGAGGCAAAGGACGCCTTGATCGCTTCGTGCGAGGAAGTAACGACCATGCAGAGGGACTGAAATATGAGGATGATCGGGGTTTGGAACTAAGAGGGTCCTCAAACTCGAGGGCTACAGTAGGAGGGGATACACGTTACGGGAAAGATGATGCTAAACACACCAGAGGCCCGGCTCAAGAAAGCAATGCTCGCACGAACGGACCGATAGCAACAACATCTAATACCGATTCCCCAAAGCCCCCTGAGCCTGAGGAGGAAGTTGAAGAACCCGAGCCTATCGATGAAGAGCTTGAGATAGAGCGTCGCAGAAAGAGACGCGAAGAGATCTTGGCGAAATCGAGCTCTGCGACTCCTCTTCTCCTTCACGCTGTTGGCGCAAGCGATAAAGCTCACCTATCATCGCCAGCAGCCTCCCAGGCCATCAGCCCTCTCAGAACACAATTCGAGCCTGATTCGCCTCGGACTCCACGGACTTTGCCCTCTGGTAAGCCGAACAATAATACCAAGCTTGCTGAACTGGTCCAGCTAACTCGACCGCTAGAATCTCCACGATCCCCTGACACCCCCAACGAGCTCTCGCCAGGAGCCATCGACCTACTAAACGATAAAAAATTTGTGGACTTGGGTGCCAATAAGGGAGCTGATGATGAAGAAGGACCTTCTGCCGCAGATTATGATCCGACCGCCGATATGAAAGAGGATGAGCGTCGAGATGAGTTGCGGCATGGTCAAGTAGTTGTCCACGGCGAATCGCACATGGTAGGGACGAGGGAGAAACCAGAGGCAGCGCCCCATAAGGAAGCCCCCAACCCATCTTCTGAGGATCCAGACGATGATCTTGACATGTTTGCCGAAGATTTTGACGAAGAGAAATATACCACCCAGCCAACACAAACTACATCAGCAGTGGACACGATGGATATTGATCCTAACGCTCAAGCTAATGGAGGCATCCTTGAAGGGGATGACAAGGACGGGTATTACAAACATCGCGTCGGCGAAGTCCTCGGGGGCCGTTATCAGGTTCAACATGCCCTCGGTAAGGGCATGTTTTCGGGTGTTGTCCGCGCCATGGATGTCGAGACCAAGAAATTGGTTGCCATCAAAATCATGCGAAACAACGATGCTTTAAAGAAAGGCGGCTTCACAGAAATTGCCATTCTCGAGAAGCTCAACGAATCTGACCCTGACGATCGCAGACATGTGGTGAAATTTGAGCGATCATTCGAATTCCGTGGCCATCTGTGCATGGTGTTTGAACATCTTGGCTACAATCTACGGGAAATCTTGAAAAAGTACGGCTTGAATGTCGGCATCACGCTGAAGGCTACGAAAGCATATGCTTACCAGATATTCGTGGCTCTGGCCCACATGCGCAAATGCAACATTATCCATGCCGACCTTAAACCCGACAACATTTTGGTACATCTCTCTTCTCACCCCAACAGTCGCTCAGAACGAATACACTAACAACTCATTCTTGAAGGTCAACGAAAACCACACAGTCCTCAAGATCTGTGATCTTGGTACTGCCATCGACCGGTCTGACGCTGCAACTGCTCAGACAACGATTACCCCTTACCTAGTCAGCCGCTTCTACCGGGCCCCAGAAGTTATCCTTGGAATTCCCTATGACTACGGTGTAGACGTGTGGTCTATTGGTTGCACATTGTTTGAACTGTACACTGGGAAGATCCTCTTCACAGGGGATAGCAATAATCAAATGCTCAAGGCCATTATGGAAGTTCGAGGTCGGATTACGCCAAAGCTCTACAAACGTGGACAGCTCTCTCCTCAGCATTTCGATGAGAAAGGACAATTCGTCTCGATCGAGCGAGATAAGATTCTTGGTAAAGTACGTCTTCACAGAAAGCAATATCCCCCCCTTGCCCCTTTCCTCCCCCCATTGATTGCATTTGTCCTGTCACAGTCATTACGCCGTGTGGTCTGGACTTCGGGGCGCAACACAAGCCTCACGACCCAGCAAACCGTTTCTTTTTTAAGGTCCGAAAGCCACGTGCTAGTTTGATGGCCTAGTGGCATCATAGCGTACGTTAGGCAAGAGTCTGGGCCTCCTGTGGCCTCAGCCTCGTGCGTAGCTGCCTGCCGTTGGAATTTCCTCCTCCGGGTGGATGATGTGAAGAACGGTTGCCAATGGTCTGTTGAAGCTAGTTGCTCACCCCACATGTAATTGCTTTTTCGCCTCAGCTCAGCAAGGCAGCCAAGAGGTGTTCTCGAATCACGTCCTTGAGTTGGTCTTGAGCCCCAGTGGGGCAGCAGGAGCAGCGTCAACCCTAAACCCAAAAGCACAACACGGCGTCAGACCAGATGAGCACTGTATACGAAGAGTCTAGCTAACAGTTATTGTAATTACAGACTACTGCCCGAACCTTGCAGATAATCAAGCCGACGCGTGACATACGCACACGCCTCGCTGCCGTATCAAGCGGGCTGAGCGAAGCAGAGACTCGTGACCTGAACAATTTCATAGATCTTCTAGACCACTGCCTCGCGCTCAACCCCGAGAAGCGAATCAAGCCACTAGATGCGCTGAAACACCCTTTCTTTTCAGCCGTCAAGAGCTCGCACTCTCACTCTCACTCGGCTCGTCGTTGATTCACTTGGGATGGAGACTGGGGCTGACTGCCAGCCAAAAGATGACCACCTGGCTTACGAAAAACTGAAAGATGAAAGTCTAAAGGAGGGAGGGTAACGTGCCGTGCACAATACACTGTTTGCTAGACATATGGCTCGGATAGTTTTACAGCTAGCTAATACGAAAAGCAATAAGGATACCTGTTCGTCTGGACAGGTGCTCAATGCTCACGTCGGCCAACTGGCCATTTACAACCAGCCATATCCACCACTGCTCACAGTTTCATAGTAGCCTATATAAATAGATGTGAACAAGTATCAGATAGAGGGAACAGCAGGCCGCGGCCTCGATAATCTGACCTCCATCCGGTCTCGATCCTAACTACGCTGATAGCCCAAAGTAGAGCATACAGACTACTGTACTATACGCGGTCTTATGGGCAGTGAAGTGAGGCGTGCTGACTGCGATGGCAGCGACTATTCATGGCCAAAGTATTAGTTGAGAATTAAGGCATAATACCCAATGGATTCCCGGGGGTTTGGTATAGATGATGCACGAAGGATGAGCTTTGGGGGTTAGTGAGAAGGTTGGAGGTGGAGGCCCAGGCAGCTATTCTTGGGCTCAACAGCTCTACTTGCTCGCAAGGGTCGCAATCAGCGCTCGATTTCCCCAACCGAGCCATTCCTCAGAAACGGCGGTCGCTGCTGGGCCAGAGACATGCTACAGACCAAGCTAGCCGTCAAACTTACTTTCGGCCCCCTCAAAACAAGTGAGCGCTTGTGGGAGATGAGATAAGCGCTGGCACTGGGCCGCTCGACAAGCAGCCCACATGGCTAGCAAAATAGCAACAGACAGGCATCGCCATGACACGGGGCAACAACGGTCAAGGCGAGCGGCTATGTACGTACGCACGACAGGGCTACGCCTCCCAACGGTCGGCCCTGCATGCGCACGCAAAAGCATCGTGGCCTCGAGGAGGTATGTCGTGCATAGCTTTGAGATGGCACCGGTCGGTGCGCAGCACTAATGGGGCCAGAGCGGCTATGCCAGTGAAGCGCGGGCCAATTGACGCGGTGGGATTGGTCCCTCGACCCCAGCACTTGCATCTCGGTAGACGCTTTTTGCTTTTTCCTGCTCCTTCGGAGGATTTATCTCAGCATTAGCAGCATTAGCAGCATCGCCATCCAGACGCTGCAGTATAGCACCTGTGGGCCATTACATTGGGAACCGCGAGAGCACGGGACGGGGTCAGGGGGGTGGGTGTTTCTGTTGTTTGTTGTTTATTGTGCTGTATTGTTGTTTGTTTGATATCCAGCGCCTCGTGGAGGGAGGATGGCCACCCGTGTCGCAAGGGGATGTAAACCGTGCATCGAGAACAGCCAAAGAAGGAGAGATGAGAGACAAGAAGGAGCGCGGCACGGGATTGAGGACACAAGGAGCTACGTAGGTGGCATGGACGTACGTGGATGGTGTTTCAGAGCATCAATGGAAATCAACCATCGCCATCACCCACCACATGGCAATCCATCCATTTTCTGATGCGCAGCACGGAGACCGACTAACCGACAGGCATTACGTACAGATTCGCAACGGCCATGACTCTAAAGTCAACCTGGCCGCAACGATGACGAACGGGCTCCGCCTTCTCCTCATTCAAGGGTCCGTGCAAAACGGCCATGGCGAGACGCTCGTCCACTTGATACGCAAGGGTTCGCTCAGACACTGCCTGCCTCGGGCTGTATGTCTCGGCCTGGTTCATACTGCACGTACGGCACACGTTTGTTGGCCCGTCTTTTTTTAACCACCCGACGTAGCTTGACTCACTCTGCCACTCGGCTGGCTCGGAGTGGCTGGCGAGGGCGAACCAAGCGCATGCGTAACCCACGCAGGCAACGGTCATTGTTCAGCTAGTGAAGCGTCTGGTGGCAAATACCTGGACCGCTAGGCAAGGGGGCAGAGAAGATCTGCCGACCCCTTCGTTCAGCAGATCGGATCGGGAGTCTATCAGGCAGTAGCCATGGTTGGATGAAATCATGGCAGGATTTGGATGGAGCCTGGAGGAAGCACTGGCCGAATGTTCCAGGTCGAGAACGAACAATGAGGCGTGGGGCGCGGGGAGCAGGGAGGCAAATCGAGGAGGATTTTGCTGCTCCCGTGGGCGCGGCAGCTACGGCCGCATTCCCATTGACTCGCCGTTGCGGATGACCAGTCACGAGAGTTGCTTGGTTTTTTTTTCGCCTGCCAGCCGGTTGCTGAGTATGACTGGTAATTCTTGCATGTGTGACTATTATCGCAGGGCGACCTCGCTTGCCCCATGTGGCATGATATGATGCTCGCCGTGGCAACGTCAGGCCAGGCCGGGACAGGCTACGTTTCTTCCCACCCGTCGGCCTGAGCACACAGTAGGCATACGGGCTCTGCGTCCGCCGCTCCCTCATCTCCGTGTGTGGGGGGATGCGCATAAATCACACTCAGATGGCGTCCCAAGGGGCGTTCTGCCAGGCGAACCGCTATCACACATGTATTTATTAGTTAGCTGACTGAGAGCATGAGTGTGACTGCATGCACATGGCCAAGGCGGCCCTGATATTACTTGAATTATGAACCGAATACGATTGTCTGGCTGCCATCATCCGAGACAATATGCATCTGGTCCTCTACACGGAGACTATTGCCCAAGATGGTGAGCCCGCCCTATGGTCACAACCGGTCGATAGACATGCATGCGGTCAGACAACCGGATCGCGTTACAAGACACGATCCATGACAGATGTACAATGACAAATGGACGTGGGATCAAGAACCATGCGTAGACCCAGCGTGCCGTAGCATCAGGAGAATTTATCCTATTGCTCCTTTGCCAACGACTCAGCGAGAGTCGATGGGCATCTAGAATCCGGATATGCATATATGAATACTACCTTGAATTAGTCGTCCACACCTATTACAGGCAGTCTGACCAGAACCATACAGTTAGTCATCATGTATTGAATGTCGTACTTGTGACAAAAAGTCGCAGTCATCCATGTTACAGGTGAGGGCGCTTCTGGCTTGCCAATTATATCACCGCATCAATCTACCCGAGAAGGCACTTCGGCATAAACATCCATGACTGCGATTGCTTCCTTTGGTGATGCGCGCGCACGCGCCGCAAAATGATCGATGAAGCGAGATCCTCATTTCCCACGGGGTCACATTGCCCGTTGTAATCCTACTGATAGTGTGTGGAATAAACGCACCGCACACCACTATGTCAGTGCATAAATCACTGCATGGCTGGAATGGGCTTGTCCGAAACACCAGGTGTGCCATGTGTCTAGTTCATCTATCGATAAATTCCCTGTTAAAGTCGAGACATGACGGTGAGTGTGGGAAGAACGTAAGGGAGGGCCGGGGAGGCTGGAAGAAGCACCCTAGGCCGCGTGTGAGTGGCCAGAGGCACGAGGAAGGTGATCACCACTGGCTGAGGATGGAGGAGGTCCTTTGGCGGGCACCGCGCATCCCATTGGCCGTGGTTGACGTTGATGATGCGCGCTGCACGGACAGCGGGATCCAGAGCACGAGCATCGAATCACCAGCCAAAGCCGCCCTCCTTCCAGGGCCAGTTCGAGAAGGCGGGAGGAGTAGGCTCATCGCTAGGTAACCCAAAGGTGTTATGTTATGCCCTACCTTGGAGGTATGGGTGCACCCGCCACCGTGTATGATTTCTCGATTTCGATGAGGCGAGATGGGATGTGTGAGACCAGCCCTGCTTTCACCCGTCCGGTTAATCTAGGGCAAGATGCTATCACAACCAGTCCCATGTCGATTAATCTCTGTTCACGAGCAAGCCGAGCTAGAGCTGGCGATCAAACTTGAGAGGAGATTGAGGATAGCCAGGGCCAAGGATGGCCGTTGCTTGATGAGTGGGAACGGTAGTGCCCAGCGCTTCTCCATAAACACCCAAGTGAGAGCGCCGCTGCCGCAATAGTTTCAGGAGCATGCTGGGCTGGAACTCAAACCATCTCGTGCTAGCCCAGATGATTACCTGCTGCTCTCCTCCGTGCTCCAAAGTGCCGTGGGAGACGCGTGTGGGTGGGGCCTGGACTGGTGCACCAATAAAACACCCATGGCGAGTCTACGAAAACCTGCGACCGACTATCGAACACTAGCTGAAGGTCCCCCATCCGTGCCTCATCGATCAGAGCTTCCCATCGCAGGGATCGGCTGACATGACGTCGTCCGCTGGTTTGATTGCTCTGAGCCAGAGTGGGCCTCTCCAATTTGCAGCGTCTCGGCGGGAGATCAGTGGCAGTCTCATACGTGGTTGACCGTTGATACCAACGAATGGATGCTTACATGCAACAATGACCCAGCACCAGAGAGACAGATCAGCAATACAATACAACACCAAAAAAGGCACACTCGGCGCGTACGTGCATTCAAATGTTATTCACGTGCCATTCAGTCATCCGTGACTCACTCTTACCACCAATACACAGCCATTTCATGCATGTTTCACACCTAGTGTATGTAGAAGGGCCTCTAGGGTAGTAGGCTGGCAGCGCCGAACACGACGTCGCATTGGGACGGAAGACGGTGGATTGTTGACAACGCCTAGCTACCGGCTGGACCCATGTGCTGCAACACTCCAGCTGCATCAGGAACCAATCCCATGCCGGCACAGATGTGCTCGTAGGGCAAGCACAAAGGTGCGCCGGGGCGGATGGATGATCTGGCTCGAATGCTAGCGGTAATGGCCGGGCAATTTGCTGAACCAGGGCTAGTTCGGTTGCAGTAAGCCTCTGGGCGAAGCGCACTCGGTACGGAGCGCCAGGGTGCCCGCTAGGACACGCCGTTGGCTGCCCGCCCTGCCCTGGAGTGCAGTGAAGCGCAGCGCTGTGCAGGTGTACCCAGTTGAAGGTTGCAGGCGGCAGGTTGCAGGGGACCGGCCAGCAGTGATGCGACCCAAAGTGCAGGCAGTCAGGAGGGTGGTGGCCTGAGGCAGCCAGAAGGCCCCGCACGCGCCCGTGTCCCACATTCACATCCACACTCTTGCATCATGTTTCTTGGAAGGCCTGGCAGATCTGTACGCTGGATGTGAGCGTGAGATTTACCCTGGCAGACCGCCTTTCCCCCCAAAGTCAATGCGTTCCTTTCGCCCTGGCGATGAAACATGTCTCCCTCTCAGGCGTCGCAGGGTGGCCCGGTTTATTGAGGGAACGGCCTGCTACGGAGTGATGTGATACCTGACGGACCTGCTGGGAAGGTCTCAGACCAAAGCCGATCTAAAATGGGAAGGACCCTGATCCCGACCTAGGTGGGCAGGAAGCCGGGCAAGAGCAGAGACACCTGCTTGACGGGTGCTTGCTCTCGTGTGTTGGATGTGAATGTACGTATGATAGGGCGAGCGAGGGGGTTGCGGCATGCTGCATCACTATCATCACGCTACCTCACAGACATGCACTACACTGGCACAACACTGGCCGTAAGCTGGGCAGTCGGCCGAGGACAGGTCTGGCGGCATCCAGCAGACAACTCACTCGATAAAATTCAAGATGAGCAAGTGATCGGCCCTCTTGCCTGCCATGGGTTGTCGATTGGACGCCGTCTCACTGCGTGGACTGCATGGTGCATCCCTCGCAGCCTCACTCTTTTCGCAACCGTTCGTCGGAACCATGTTGCACTTTGCGTTGAGGCCTGTGAGTGGTCGAGGCCACTGGGTCCCTGACCACCTGGCAGGGATTCGATCGATAAACAGCGACAGACCTTGAAAGCACATACCACCCAATATTATTGTGCAGTATGGAGTGACGAAAAGCGCTGGGGCCGTGGTGCCAATCACACGACACAGACGGGCTGCAGCCCTCTCTTTTAGGATGTCTTGGTCGGCAGCCGACGAGGCGAGGACCCTGCAAGTGCAGATGACTGACCACGTTGAAGCTGCTGAGTGGGAGAGCGAAGCACCATGGCACCGCCATCATGAGCAGCCCTCAACTGGCCAACGAATAGCAGTACAGGTGCTGTGGGCTGCCGATGCTGCTTCGGTCCCAAGCTGGTTCTTGGTGCATGGCTCGAAACTCGGCCATTCCCTTTGGCTCGCGCATCATTTCGATTACACCTTGCCGCCGTCCCTACCCCAAACACACCAGCGAAATCTTAGATGGTCATTCACGCAACCATTCCGGCCGAGCCGGCGTGGCAGATCGATATCACACCCACAACTGAGGCGAGTCTTCTCATTCGGCATGCTGTGTCGACGGGCTAAAACTCTGTTTGCTGGTGGATCCTCGTCCTTGGCTCATGCCCAATGTAATGTAATGCACGCTAGAGGCTGTCATAACCCGCAAAATGCTGCATAATTCCAGCCACCCAGGTGCGTCAGCCGTCGAGTGGCGACGGAATGAGAAGCTCTGGAGGGCGGCCTAGGCCTGTTGTGTTTCAGAGGCACAGCACCCAATCCAGTAGTGCAACTGAGTTATGCACATTTTGCAAAGTACGGAATGCACCGCATCGATACTGTGGCCCTGCAGTGGCCGTGGAAGGGATCTGCACGCTGCTCGCCTGGAGAACAAGTGGTTGCTGCATCGGCGGAGGCCACTCGTCGACTCTTTGGGCACAGTGTGCAGCACTTGTTTATGCAGGCGACAGGTTTGTAGGCGACAGCGACCTCAACAGTGCCATCTATCCCTCCAATCATCCAATCGAGTCGCCCGCACATGTATGTGAGTGGGAAGGCGGTGGGTGATCCATCAACAATGGTGGCTCCAGCTCATACATACGTCCCATGCATTCCGACGCACGAGAGGAGAGGAATAACAAACAACGCCAGCGGGCTGCCACAGGAAGCCAATGACGCTGGGTCACAGTCCATCCAACGGGCGCTACGAGAAAGAATTCCAGATCCTACACGGAGATTCTGGAGCAAAGTCTATGTATGCATGTACCCACATGTGGGACGGTTCAACTTGCTTGTAATTACGGCAGGAACATGGACACAATGGGCAAACATGAAAAAACATGCCTTGTGAGAATGAGGCTGGAGGATCTCATCATTTCGTCCGCCTGCCTAATAAGTGAGACTGCACATTGTGTCAAGTTGAGGCGGCAGCCACGGGGTCTAACAGTCGTTCGACAGGCAGTGAAAAAAAAAAAAGCAAAAACGGCCCGGGCAGGCAAGGGAATGATCCAACCCAAAAAAAAAAGAAAATCTACTCGCAATCACGAGGCCCCTCCCCCCTTCACGCACTGCCCAACACGATAGGTGGATGACCCACTCATGCCGTCGCCGTGCTCAGCATCCCATCGCCCCATGTCTTGGGGATCGCCCACCGTCGACACCGTGAGTGGGCGAAGCAGGATGGGAAGAGGCTTGGCTGGCGCCAAAACCTGATGCTGGCCCCGTCCAAGGAGATGATAGCGGCAGCTGTGGTGCAGCGAGCATCAGCAACAGACATGGCTAGCAGCTACTAGTCAGAGGCAGGACAACAGAGATGGAGGACCAAGATAGGCTGGGCCACTCACGGCCTGGCTGGTCCATCCACAAGCGGAGACGGTGACACACAACACATGCGCGGGCACACACACTCACACGCATACAACGAACCACTTTACTGCTATTTTGTGTGTCAGACAATCCCTGCTCGGTTCTCGTATGGCGCCGCGTTACTGCCAGGGTGTCCTGGCTGCTAGTCTCCAGCCAGGCAGCCCATCCTTGTCCCCACCGCGACGGCTGCCGTCAAGAATAGCTGCGTTGCCAGCGACCCGCTTTGGGAGCCAAGACATCGCCCCATGTCCTATTAATCTTAGCCTCTTCGGCGCTAGACTCGAGGGGGTGGTATAATAATCATCCTGGGTGGGCCCCCCTGAGGGTGTGGAGAGGATGGATGCCTCCACGCAATTCCAGGCGGAAGTGCGACGGTCTGTGTCGGTACGAGGTGCTTGTAGGGCATATTGTTGGCAGGGATTGGTCAAAAGAGCCAGCTTGCCATCCGCCTCGCTCTTTTGTTGGCCAGTGGCTTTCAGCGTCTTTTATCTAGTCCCGCCGCCCACCTCAGCAGCCAGCGTATACTATCTATTGCTGCGACCTCTACTATCTGCAACCACCTTTCACGACACTCCTTCATACTCTATCTCAACTTGAACAATCCCAAGGCCCCTCTCCTCTTCCAAGGCCTTTTACTCTCTGGCGACTCTGGACCCTTTCACCCCAGGACCAACGCTCTTCCATCGCCTCTGTTAATTTTATCCCGTGGCGACCTCCAGCACAACTGCCTCCATGACCCGTTGACTCGGCGTTGAGGACTTCCAGTTTGCGACCCGGGATTTAACCCCGTTCAGTCGACTTCCTACCGGAGCTGCGCCCCGTTGGTATCTGGATTGACCCTGACTTCAAACAAACTCACCCTTCTATTCGCAGATTTATTTGCTATTGTATTTCAATTGTCTTGCCTTTAATTGCGCCTGAGTTTCCTGTTTGCGGTTGGCCCATTGTACTCCCCAAGGATTATCACGACCCGTTTTAAGGATCCGCCCTCAACCCAAGCAAAGGACCATGCATCACCATGCCACCTTCGGCTACCCTACACCACCCGCATCGCCGGGCTACGACAACCAGAAGGGCCACATCCAGCAACAACCCTATGTGAGGCCCATCCGATATGTTCCCATGGCCCCCGAGGAAAGGTTAGGCATGCTACTGGAAGGAAAGCTCCATCTCACCAACATTCTAGGCACTGGCGCGTACGGTGTTGTATACACAGCAGTGGATATCAACACCGGCGTTCGCTATGCTGTCAAGTGTTTGAGCAAGTTCAATGCCGATGGAACTCCCTTGGAACGTCGCCAAGTAGCCTACCAGCAACGAGAGATTCGTCTTCACTATCTTGCGTCTGCTCACTCAAATGTAGTGTCCATGCACAAGATTGTAGACGACGCCGCATGCATCTACGTTATCCTGGAGTACTGCCCGGAGGGCGACCTGTTTCTCAACATTACTGAGCGTGGCCAGTACGTCGGTAACGACGAACTTGCCAAGAAGGTCTTCCTCCAGATCCTGGATGCCGTGGAACACTGTCACAACCTTGGAATCTACCACCGGGATCTCAAGCCGGAGAACATCCTGGTTACGGATGGCGGTGACACCGTCAAGCTGGCCGACTTTGGATTGGCCACATCAGAAGACCGATCAGAAGATTACGGCTGCGGTTCAACCTTCTACATGAGTCCAGGTATTTACTTGCATACTTCCCTCCCTCCGGCAACCCTCCCCACCGCCGTTGCGAACCTTTACTAACATGGTTACAGAATGCTTGGACCCATCAGCAAGGAGGCCCTACTACATGTGTGCCCCCAACGATGTTTGGAGTCTGGGCGTGGTGCTTACCAATCTGACTTGCGGACGAAACCCTTGGAAGCAGGCTTCTTACCAAGATTCGACCTACCGGGCGTTCACTCGCTCCCAGGAGTTCCTCAAGACAATCCTCCCTGTGACGGATGAGTTGAACAACATCCTGGGCTGCATCTTCAACCCCAACCCCGAGAACCGGATCACACTCCCAGAACTCCGGGAAAGGATCAAGGCTTGCCCCAAGTTGACTGTTTCCCCAACGGCTACTGTCGTCGCCCCTCCATCACCCCCTGCTACCCCCGAACATCTCATCACTCAATACGTTACTCCTCCCGAGGATGCCATCGTTGATGACTACGCCAATGGCTCACCACTGTCTCCCGTCTCGACCTTTTCTGATGAAGGCTCATTGACATCCAGCGGATCGACCATTGACGACCTCGATGAGGACTTCATCCGGGAACAAAGAGGCGTCTCACCTGACTGTGCGCCATACACCTACGAACCGGTAGTCGCCAAGGATCTCCCGGTCTACCTAGGTCAGGAGTTTGTTCCCCAGCACTACACTGGGCCCATGCCTATCCCACAACAGGCACAGCCCATTCACTGCCCGCAACCCATCCACATTCAGGCGCCATGCGCCCCTCCCAAGACATACTGCCCTCTATGGGACGTTGTCAAATACGTTCAACAGGTGCCACTGGTACAACACTCTGGCGTCTTTCATCATCAGGTGCCTGTCATGCCCTCCTTCCAGGGCTGCTTCTGATTACAACGCCATAGCAACCACCACCATGCGCCTTGATGGCAAGCTACTCTTTGCACATAGCACGTTTTAATGCCTTTATTCCCGACCCCGTGGATACTTGCAGATCGATCGAGACTTGACAGTCTCGATGCACACGACCTTTTCTGCTTCGACTTGCAAAATTTTATTTCGTACCAATCAAACGCTACACTATGACCGGCCCTGGGATACCCTTTCGGACCACTGGAGTTTTTCATTCTTTGAAATGACCCATTACAATCTTTTGAGATTTTCATTTTTATTATTATTTTGAGTGAGAAGTTCTCCTAACGAGGAGAAAAAAATTCAAGCAATGCACCGAGGGATTTGTCTTGATATTACGAAGCGAGCATTGAAAAACATCGGCGCAAAAGAGGTGGATTGCTGAGTTTCCGCTTTGGATACGATACGGACTTTTTATGATGTGAAAAGATAAGCCAATTTCAAAAAACATACTTAATTATTTGCGGAAAGGTTTTGGAGTTGGATTTTTCAGGTGTTTGCTTCTGCCCCAATAGAGGGGAGACAGGCAGGGAAAGTCTTTGTCAAGCACGCTCACCCTTATGATATTGGGGAGTGGTTTTTTTACCTTCTGTCGACTTGTGCCTTCAAATTCATTTTTTGGGGTGACAGAATGGAAGTCTTTGTTATTTTTTTTGGGTGAAATACGGGAAACACTGTAGCTTTTTTCTTCTCTTTCCTATTCGAAGCAAAAAGCTTCAACAAGAGATTAGACATTGACGGGCTCGGGTGCCCATAGCTAGGATGAAGCGCAAGGACGACAGTCTTTCGCAGCTAAAATGAGACTCAAAGAGCATTGGTCCTCACTTGGAGGACCACACCCACACCAACTTCCTTGTCTACTGCTACGTGATTGACGTGATATGATCTGACCGGAGAGCGAACATGCCTCTCTCTCTTTCTCGTCTCCCCTCCCGCGGACACAGACAAAGACGGTGACGACGCATCACAGACCCCTTCACTCAAGCCTCCACACACACCTTTTCCCCCAATGGGCCGTAACATTCGATGGCTTGCATAAGGGACAGCCAGTGAGGGGCTTCCGGGCTTCCCCATCACCCACGACTCATGTGCACGACGATGATTGGGGCGATAGGTGAGGGGTTGCTTTGCTGATTGCATCTGCAGGATAAGCAATCCGGCGCCGCTTGCGCTGATCCTAACTGGCACCAAGCTGGCTGTGCAGCCAGCCACTCGCCTATGGTGGTGCCGACGTGATGCGGCCGAGCATGGCACAGTGGTCGAATCAGCACACAGAGTCTATGGGCTTTCCTTTCCCTTGCCGTCTTGCTTGAGGAGCGGTGAAGGGACAGCACAAACCCTCGCCATTGTTCATGCATGCGACATGTACGATTATCCCCACCAAGCCGGGCGGCGACGGCGACGGTGATTGTGACGACGGAGATACAGCTCATTGGATTCTTGTTGTTGTATGCAGCTAGACTCATCCAGACACACGCACACCGTCTCACACGGGGGCCCGCGCCTCCTAGGAAAGCTCATGCAGGCTGCTACACTTGGGAGCTGGACTAACGAGGATGGTATCACCGTCATCCTCACGCCTTGCCCCTCACCGGGGCTCACAAGTGCTGCAGAAGTGCGACGACCGGTAAAGTCAGAATCCAATCGAGAGCGGCCTGGCTGAGCGAATGGCTGCTCAGCTCCAGCCCAGCCCCTCTCTCTTCCCCTCCATCCCACCACCTTCATCCTCGCTCGCTTACCGTAGAGTGCACTAACCTAGCACCCGTGGGAAGCTGCGAGCATCTCCCCGAGAACTAAGGCGCCCCGTAGTGACATGGCCTTGCTAGAATGGGTAGCTGGTGACCTTTGTAGCTGGGTTGGGTGAGCGGCAGCAGCAGTAGCAGCAGCGTGTGAAGCATGCCCGCTGGATTGGTAATGGCCATGTGAGAGGGCATCATCCCCAAGGCTACTGCTAGCGGTGGCTTCAGGAGTCTCGGAAGCCAACAGCCAATCCCCCACCCCCGGACCCTAAACGGGGTCCAACCAGACGCGGCCAGCTACATTTTAGATATGGTGGCTACGTCGATGGCTAAACTCTATGCTGGAGCTGCTGGGCCCTGATTCATCAGCATGAAGCTAGAGTTGAGGGTCGTCTTCTCCAACTAATCTTTCCTGCAACCTATTTAGATAAGAAACACAATCGGCCGGCTCCGTTCCGTGGGCGGAAGCGATTAAACTCTGCTGAGGATTCCAGCGAGAACGGCGTTAACTCAAACCTGCGGAACCGACTATGCACGGCGAGCGCCTCCGCTCTCGTGGCTCAGAGTTAGAGTTCTGAACTATGAACGGGAACGGCGTTACTCGCAAGACATGCGACTTGGAACCTACATGTTGCCGCGAAACTTGTAGGGTTCGTCACAATTCCTCTCTTGTTCTGTTGTGGCTAAACTAGCACAATCAATACGTGCTTCTGGTGCTTTCGTTTGAATCTTCGATTTTGGACCACACGCCCCCTCCTTATCGGACTTAAGGTAGGTTGGAAGAGATATGTGATGATTGATAGATCAGCAAGCCCCTTCGCCTCGCTGACTTACAAACGTACTATTCAAACTCAATTCAATGACTCTTGTTTGCGCAATCCCCGGAGGCGCCCCGAGACTTGTGTGTTTGATCCCAGGCCGGCCCGAGGCAATCGCCAAGTAGGTCTCATCGGAGCCGGCCGATCAGGACAATGGCATGACACGGGTCTCCGGGACATGCGATGTCACTGTGGCGTGTCTAAGTCAGGGAGATGGACATGTGGTCATATGTCTGAATCAAGAATTTTGGCTGATTTAGCGGACGTAGGACGGGATTTGTTTTGTTTGCCTAGAGGACTGGATTTCGCTTTGGTTGTAGACTTCTGTTCAATTATGTAGGGGATAGTTGTGAACACTGCCTATTCCTCTGCCACTTTCGGGAGACACTGAAACACCTATTTGGACTAAAAGCTGATAAATGAATGATGGATGGATGGGAATTTTTTGGTTTATCTGAACCGCCTTGTATTCTTACCTGCCATTCGTATGAGGCTGGTTCATGATGCATGGCTTCCATTCTATGTTCCTCAATATACAGCTTCCTTTGGACAGTTAACCCCTAAAATGGTTCCCTTGATGCTCCCTACGATAGTTCTCCTCTGGGGTAGACTCCTCGCTTTGATTGAAATTGTGTGATCTTGATGGGTTTGCGTATTTGGTATTCTGATTGTTGGCTGTTGAGGCTTCTCTCCGTAGGATTACTTCGTCATCTTCGACAGTACGCCTCGATGATCCCAGCCCCTTTATCTAGGTCTGTGATAATGGCCTGAAGACAGGTATACCTATGCATGCTATGGTGGCAGAAAACCTCCGCATGCCAGATAGAAATTCCGACAACATCTTTGGGCTTCCCAGCTTGGTGAGCTCGATGGCCTGCTCGATGCCACGAGCTCCGGCAAAGACACCAAGACTCATAGAGCTGGCAATGAGCCACTTCTCCTTTTGAGGGATACGGATTCTACATAACATCCACCATGTGAACGCGGCATACCGCAAATCCACAATGATGGACCAGGAGCCTGTGCATATCGAGGTCGGTCTGCGGTCAAAATCGCACTTGCAGTCCAGGCCGCAATCTCAGTGATAGCAGAATTGCTTGCAAGCGAACGAATATACGAAAAAGTGATAACACTATGGCGCTACAGAGAAAGAATTTACGAACCCATACGGCGAGTTTGTCTTGGTAATTGGATCCGATTCGGAGCAGAAGAAGGGGAGAAATGTCTTGGAGAGGCCGGTTCCACGACGAGGATTGCCTGTCCGAGGGCAGTGTATGGAATGGCTTTGGGTATAGCTTCGATATTATCTACCTTGCTTTTGAGAGCAATATTATCTATTGTGTCGTGACCGAGCCCGCAAAAGGAGGCGACTACGCAAAAAGGCTGGTGTAGATCTGTGTAAGCCAGGTCTGTGCAAGTTCTCGTAACGAACTTAAAACGCCCGAGATCTCCATGTAAACTCAGCGGTAAAAAAGAGGTTCTCTAGATCGTAGGATTGTATGACTTGTAGTTGTGTATAAAGCCGGAGGAGAATGAAGGCTGATGCATAGCTACTGCGGGGTATGAGCCTTCAAGAACAGAGTCTTCCACGACAAAATTAACGAAATATTCCCGAAAGTATATTGATTACATGTTCCTTTGAACCGTGATTTCGTCTTTGGAGTCAGCTACAGTTTGGTCTTGGACATTGGGCCTTCTTCATCTTGTCGTGATAGTGCTGAGGATAATTAGCACATCTCGGTAGACGGGCACCTGCCACAGGGAGCTCCAGCCTTAGTGTTACCGCTGTTGGGTCTATCCTTATACCTCCTACCACATCTATGATCCTCTAGTCCTCTTTTATGTGTCAAGTCAAAGCCTATTATCCTCATCTGAATCGCGTCATCTATCTGATTGTTAGGAAGTAGAACGTATTCCACCAACACGTGAGTCTTGTAACCGCTGCTCTCTCACCTCTCTAACTGGGCATACTGGGCTCTTTTCCATAGACAAGATTACTTGTGCTTTTATAGTTGGATTTCTTTGTAGAACGATTACTTTCCGATATTTCTTTCGAGTTTTGCACCACATCATCTCACGTTCCTTGAATCTGGCTAACAACCTACGACGACAGCATATCTTTGAGAACATTATGAATATTCTTGAATGAATTGATATTGATCCCTCAACATGTTATCACTTGGATAAACTTCTGTACAATTTGGCTCTGAAAGGTCCTCTGGATTTCAGAGAAGAAACATAAAAGAGAGAAAACACCCCAACGCCGTCATAACCTTTTATATCCATCAAAGGCAACCGTTGTCTGTCGAGGAAGTCCCTTGGCTCCGGGCGAGATTGATGGCCGGATAAAAATCAATCACCAACCGATGGCACGAACACTTCCGAGAAATCAACCACCGACGAAAAGTCTAGTCTAATGCACCTGAAGCATTATGGGAATCCATCGAATTATGAGAATCCATCTAAGATTGCTGATCCAACAATGCCTGGATCGCTGAGAAGTCTAGGGTGTATGAAGCAGCACGGGATTTAACAAGACCCATGCTGGCGGCGAGCCGGTAGAGGAAAAGGAATGCAACCACGAAGAGCGCGGTGTTGAGGAGATAACGCAGAGCGCAATTGTACATTTGGTTTCTGTTTCGGCGGCGCGAGCGTGTCACAAAGTCCGAGTTGTCGTTGACATTGGGGAAAGGGCATTCCTTGGGGATGGGTTGGTCAAGGAACTTGCACAGTGGCTCCCAGCCGTCCTGGACGCGGTACTCAAGGAGACGATCCTTGGGAACAAGGCTGCGGACCTGAGCATAATGTTTCTGGAAGACCTCCTTGCCCTTGTTGGGGAAGTCGCCCTCGAAGAAAGTGTCGAAGAACTTCTTGAGCATTGGATAGTACATGCTGGCAGCCCAATCGAAGTTGGACAACCAACGCAGCTCGGGATCGGTGACGCGCCAATACACCGTCTTCATTGTGGATGCGTGCCAGGAGTGAACCTCGCGGTTGGTGAGCACGACCTTGGCTTCCGGATACGCTTCGATGAGTTCCTTGGCGAAGGCGATGGCGGGCCAGTCACAAACGGCCTGGGCATTGCCCAATAGCTTGTCCCAGTCCTCACGGGTGAAGGGCTTGCCCTTGCCGTCATACTTGGCAGTAAGGGCGTCCATCCACATGAGGGCATCTGGAGGGTTCTCGATGGAGCAGTTCATCATATGGTAGGTGTCCACATAGCCGAGCTGTTTCATGGCGGCGCGCATGGCTGGAGAGCGGACCGTGGGGTTAGCATGGGTTGGCAGAAAGGAATTGAGGCCGGGCTCTCAGGATGAACACAATGGAACGGTGCTTACAGGCTGTGCCGGTACGGCCCAGGCCGAGGATAAGGACCTTCATGGGGACCTTGCGGCTGCATGTTCGACGGTCGATGTCGGTGTCGTTGGTGAATATGTCCGTGATGGGACGAGGCTTGTACTGGGTGGATTGGATCATGGTTTCGGTAATGTCTGGGTATCAAGAAAAGAAGAGTAAAAGAAGAGCAAGAATGTAGAGGGCTCTAAGCGAGAAGCCGGGTGTGTTACAGGAGAAGGAGTCTATAAGTCGGACAGCTAAGCTGATCAGGCAGAAGAAAGAGAACGATGAGAGTGGCAGAAGCGACAGTGGCAAAGATGATGATGATAAGGGAAGAGTAAAAGGGAGGAGGAGCTCAGGGGGAAGGAGCGGATGGAGAGGTCTATATCTAAGTACCTTGCCTACCACAAGTCAGGATGCTCAGTGGGCAACCGACCTCCTATCTGGAAGCAAGAGCATGGAAGGCGAGCAAGAAAGATCCGCATAGTAGACTCACACCACACCTACATTTCATCCGCGCGTTACGTACGTATGTACTACGTCGCAACATGGAGTAGACTTAACTAGCCACGGCTCAAAGTTACGAGGGGGTCTACTCCTAGCCTGTTACTGCATGCTCGAGCCCACGACCGTGGAAGGGAGGTACTTCACGAATGTACTACGATGCAGAGCGATACAAAACACGCTGCAGAAACGAAGAGATGAGCTATTGGATGGGCAGAGAATGAAAAAAGGGCCGCACCCACCTCCAGCAAGGATGAGCAGGGTACCATGATGGGGATAGCTACAAGGCCAGATGCAGCATGACTCTGCCAAAACCGGGGCCGGTGATAGTATGCTAAACAGACCCCAAGCAAGTTTCAGTCTCCCGGCTCCACACGATGCCTCGGGGATGAGCCATGAAGCTCACTTAGACGGCGGTGGCGCACGGTGGGTAGGTTATCAATCGTGGATGCCACCACGGCCTTCTTTGATCCGACTGGCCCGGCCTTGCAGCGGATGAGTCGAGGGAGTTGACGATGCCCACGACCAATGGTTGATGGTGATGGCAGGGCTCTCTGCTCTTTCCCTCCCCCAGACCAGCATGGGTTTTCCTGGGGTTTCTCATCTGTGCCAATTGGTGGTCTGATCGGTTGCTGTGCTGTGTGTGCGTAGGATATGGATGGACAGAGGGCCAGCCCGGCTCACTTTGATGCCGCGCGGCCCCTGCTTAGGGAATGGAGATTTCAGTGTGGACGGATTTAGAGGTCCAGTAAGACTTACTGGTAGTTTTCAACTAAGGCTCCCAAGATCAATGCCAAAATTCTGTTCCCAAAGCGAGCGCTAATTGTTTTTGCCGCCGAAAGGTTTTGAGAATTGTGATGCACGTCCGGCTCCTGGCCTAACCCACCAAGCCTGTCTCTGGAAGCGCGATATGCGTTCGCTCGATTTCCTCTTCTAGACAGTTAATTTTCCGTCCTTGCTCCATCCATCGTCGAATGGGGGGCGGAGGCTCCACGCGACGGTGGATAGATTCGCTCGCTCGGGCGCTTGGTATGACATATCTTGCAGGTGGCCAGGTCTCCTACTACCCAATCCATACATTCAGACGGAATCGATCACCAGCCGGCGTTTGACGATCCTGGCCTCTGGGACGCAAGAACGGGGCATTCTGCCTGTGCAACGTGAGGCCGGACCATGGAAGTCCGTGTTGCCGGCTGCTGTGTTTCACGAGGCATGACGTTGTCTGGGCTGAGCCTCTCCGGAGTGGATAGATGGATTTCATGGTCGGTCCACGATGGTCCACCTCGTTGCATTGGAGCTGACGACTTGCTGGCTTCAATTTCCTAGTGGAAGGGGGTGAAGGGAGGGAGGGGCCCTGCAGCGAGTCGGGACGGTGAAGCATGCTTGTTGATTAAGATATTAAACTTACCTGTAGCGAATGGTTATGTGTATGCTTGTTTTCCCATGAAAGATAGACCTGGAGCTGTTTGAAGCCAAGCCCCTGAAGATCCATGGTGTGGGTTCGACAGTGCCAAGGACAGCTAAGCATTGCCAAGCCCGGGACCTGCAGATGCCAGATCAGGGCTTCAACAAAGCAGCACGATGAGAGGTGGACTGTGCGCGGTTTCGGGCTGTTCAAGACTAGGGCAAACGCTCGAGCAATGGGGTGCCTCTTCGTCAAGGGCTGCGTCAAATCGACCACACTCGCCAGAGACATGACGTGTTGAGGCAGCGAAGTTGGTGGAAGAAGCTTATCTGGAATATAGACGGCTGCACTAGCACAGCCAAGCCACGTAAGCTAGCTGTAAGCTACTGTAGCTCCCGCCAGGTGTGGATGCGCCTGCCATCGATGTCCTGCATCATTATACTGTGTTCTGGGTTGTTAATGATGATCGCTCTCGACAGCGTCTCGGGCGGCTCTCTTCCCTGCCTGCCGCGGCCGATATCCGTCCCCTTGGGTGCAGGATGTGGAGAGTGAGGGCTGGTGAGCCGCCGACGACCCGAGATCCGCCCCATCTGCCGGCGCTCTGCCTGTTGTAGCAGGGGGCCGACACCATCCTGCGACATGCCTGAAGCACCACAGGCCTCTCAATTCCCTTAGACTCCCAAACATTGAAGTGATTGTCGCCTGGCACTTCCATTTGCTCTGCTCGGCCCGTCACTGGTCGATCGAAAGCTCCTAGGCCTTTCCCAATTGTGCAGGTGGTGCCTTACATTTGTCGATATGCCTACCCAGCTGGGAAAGTCCGACCACATTGTCCAGGCAGGAGGGTCTTCTTCATGTCAGTTGAGCACATCAGAGATTGGCAGGAACGAACGTACATGCATATCACCGATTAATCTCCAAAGACACCCGACAGTGTTACCAGTAGAGCAGATACCTACTGGGGAGGTCTAATGCCTGCAACGTCCAAAGTACTGTGCTGTCGGGTGGAATATCGTTATTTTCTCCACCCAACTTTATACACCAGCTTCTTCGTCTCGCCATGGGATGGGGTTCCTTGACCCCTGCGCAACAGGACCATTTCTTCCAGAGTCGTCTTCTTCTTCATGCCTGTTCCGGTAGACGGCTTTTGACCTCCTGCCTGTAAAGTAGAAGGGACTTTGGAGTTCACCTCTGCCAGCTATCCTTCTGATCTGTCGCCCTACCCTCCGTTCTCTCCTAAACTGGCCATTGGTACCCACGGACCGAGAAATCTGAAGCAGGTTTCATTCTTTCCAGTTGACTCCATCTTTCTCAAACGGAACTTTTTCTTTCCACAAGTCCCGGAAGCACGGTAAGTACGGTGATACGTTTTGATTCCCTTCAACATCATCACGCCTGATTTACTTCCGCGTCTGTTCCCTGTTCACGCCTCCCCACCAACCCTGTCCATTGAGCCTCGATAGACGAGTGCCTCGTTGTCGTTACGTGTTCAGCAGCACCATCTCCACCCGCTGGCATCATGTATTTGAACTACCCACGCCGTAAATCTACATGAACACGGCATCATCATCCCTCTCATCCTCGCCCCAATATTGATCCCGCATTACAGTACCCGCTTTGGAAGGAAGTTCGTATTGCTAAATCAAGATTGGCACTCTTTTAGTCTTACAACATGTCCATATCCATGGCCACGACAGTAATAGTGTGAGATCGGTCTAGTGAGAGCGTGCGCGTCGTCTCAAATTCCCACTCCACTCCCTCCTCGCCCACTCGGCCCACCCTTGAGAAGCTTGATTATCATCTTATCCAAGGAGGGACCTTTTCAAAACATCTAACACACCTACTGCTTTTTAAAACAACCTTCAAGATACCATTACTTGCCCATTTTGGGTATGTGAGATCCGATCTATTTGGACTTGACTTCTGGGTGCAATAGCACATTCAGACCTGGCACTCAAATCGCCTTATTGGTCTTTTGTCACCATTACTCTTTCATCTGGTTGCCAGCAACATCGCAACGCTGACCACCCGTTTTCATCCTTGATCCTGGCAGTGCAGCTATAGCCGAGTCGTCCTACGCTTGCTTACCCCCACCCTTGACAGGACGCCAACAAAACTCGTATTTTTGCAGCATCTGCAGCAAGGATCGGTGTTCGTCATCCCCCCAGAATAACAGCCTCGCCGAAGGAGTTTGACTTGCGTATACTCTTCGATCTTTGGCGTGGCCGCGGGGGCGCATGACACTGAGGTCTACCCAACCAAGTTCTCCTTGATTCGAGCCTGAGTGAATACACCTTTTGATTCTTCAAAATGGCAGGTCATAGCAGATCATTTAGCAATGATCGGGCCATTGCCCCGCCTCTTGAGCCTAGAAGGCCTCATCGAAGCCAGGCAGGTGACCGAAACTGGAGCAGTCCTAGAGCGAGTCCAAGAGCACCAACGATAGAGTCCTTTCCGAGGACGTCGACAATGCCGCTCTCTCCGGGTCTTATTGGCGAGTCTTCGTCTGCATCTTCTTCGTCAATGTTGAACCCTCCAACCCTCGACACCGAGTCACTACGACCACTCAAAATGCTTTCGCCAATTGACGAAAAGCCAAAAGCGAGTTTCAAGGGAAATGCCACAGGACAAGTGACCTGGATGTCACTTCCTCGCAAAGATCAGCTCTTCATCTTGTTTATCGGTCGCCTGGTCGATTTCCTCCAGGTGGCATCCCTCCAGGCTTATGTTTTCTACCAGCTCAAGTCGTTTGATGGCTCATTATCCAGCACTCAGGTTTCTCGCCAGGCCGGCCTGTTACAGGGCTGCTTCACTGGCGCACAGGTCTTGACTGCGATCCTCTGGGGTAAAGCTGCTGACGCCAGCTGGTGCGGACGGAAATGGGTTCTCGTCATTGGTCTCGGAGGAACTGCTATTAGCTGCTTAGGATATGGCTTCGCCACCACATTTTTCTGGGCTGCTTTCTGGAGAGCTTTTGGGGGTGCTATTAACGGCACTGTTGGCATCATGTGAGTGAGACTTTGGGATATTTGGTAATGGATCGCCCTATGGACTGCCGCTAACTTGCTTTTGACCCTTTAGTCGTACCATGATTGCCGAAATCACAAAGGAGAAGAAATATCAGTCCCGTGCGTTTCTGCTTCTGCCCATGAGTTTCAATGTGGCAGGAATCCTTGGTCCAGGTAAGTCAAACCTTGGTCTCTGTTCAAGATATTGCCTTGATATTGAAGCTAACGTGAAAACTTAGTGATGGGTGGTCTCCTAGCTGAACCCCAGACGACGCTTCCCGGAATATTCGGCGAGAATGCTCCCCTGGGTTTCAAGTGGCTTCAGGCTTATCCTTTTGCATTACCCAGCCTTATCAATGCTTTGTTGCTCACTATTTCAACCCTGATTACGTTTTTCTTTCTAGAAGAGGCAAGTATAATTGAACCCCATCTTCGCCCCGGTCAACAGCCCTCCCAGCATCGTGTTGCTGACTTAATTGTTGGGATAGACCTCCAAGGAGCGCAAGGGGAAGTTCGATATTGGCCTCCATTTGGGGTCTCGGCTTAAAGCCTTCGTAACGCGATCTCGATCACACGATGGATACTCCCAGATTGCCTACGATTGGCAGGACACATCTGTGCAGATGAGTACAATAGAACCCGACCACCAAAAGGAGCTCTTGGAAAAGACGGTTCGAGTACAGGAAACCAGAGTGCTCCCTTTTACCCGCCTCTGGACACGCAATGTCGTCTTCACCTTGCTCACGGGGGCCTTTTATGATTTTCACCTGGGGGCATTTACCAACATTTGGTCACTCTTTCTCTCCACCCCACGATATCTTTCGTCAGACGTTCAAACAGCCCCCTCGGAGAAGCGTAGTCTTCCCCTCCTGTTTACGGGTGGTCTGGGGATGCCTGCATCTACTGTTGGTCTGGCAACTTCTATCCTAGGAGTTCTGGGAATGGTACTTCAAATATTCCTCTACCCCCCTGTTCAAGCCCGTCTGGGAACAATTCGATCGTTCCGATGGCTTCTTCCTCTCTTTCCCGTGGCTTATTTCATTGCGCCATATATTGCGATACTCCCTTCCGCGACCCAAGCCCCTGAACCAGCGTCAGGTTTCCTTATCTGGTCAGGCATCATTATTGTGCTGCTGTTTCAGGTCACGGCCCGCACATTCACACTTCCGGCCAGCATTATCCTCCTTAACAACTGCTCTCCCCACCCAAGTGTGCTTGGTACGATCCACGGCTTAGGCCAGTCCGTTTCAGCAGGTTTCCGTACTGTTGGCCCCGTTGTCGGCGGATGGTGGTATGGCTTTGGACTTGACATCGGCATGGTGGCTTGGGGCTGGTGGCTCACTGCAGCAATGTCCGCTGTTGCCTGCCTTACTGCCCTGGGAATGCATGAGGGCTCTGGCCATGAGATCTTCCTCGAGGGCGAGAGGGACGACGACGATTAATCTACTGAAACCAAGCAGCCAAACTACATTTTTTATAAACTTGTCTTACTATGTCCAAATTTGTACGGTCTGCTCTTGCTAAGACCACCTCGTCTTTCTTTTGTTCAAAGCATTTGGATTTCGGCGTTGCACGGCGGGATTTCAAGCATTATTAAAGACATATTTCAGGGAGAGGCTAGGCGCTAGGCATAGATGGACGATGTTGACATTTACATGGGTATGTTGAGAACGGTGCTAGAATACTGTTTTATAAGGACCTGCAGCTTGCAACTCCCAGTGACCATTGACAGCGTCTTTGCAATAATCTTGAGAACTACAGAGCACAATGATGTTCACTTTGATCGAGGGAGAGCAGCTATAGGCGGCATCCAAGTCCAAGCTTCCGAAGGCTCGGATGTCATGCACGGAACTAGTCGTCCACCTTGCTCACGGCCAAAGCATGATGGGGAATGAATGGCTCGGTGCATTGATTGAGGTGCACGCCGTAGTCTCATTCACACTAACAAATGCCACACCGATTTGGATTTTTTTATGGACTTGCCGCGGGTGCTATGGATATCACAAGGACGCAAGATTTTGCACCAAAGTCACTCAACTGTCGGTTTCGTTCAAACGCAAGGGGCAATACCGAACCTGATCGGCTTAGGGAAAACGCGGATCTAGAGGTAGCGAGGAGTGGTAGACGAGCGGTTTTCTCTGCAGGTAAGCTACAAATCTAACAGCCCGTGGACAGCGTGATCTTGGCTGGGAGAAGACACGAGGCAACATTTTAGGGAGAAGGGCTAGACACTTATCATTGCTAGGAGGTTCCGGGTGGCTGATGGCATCCCCACGGTGGAGAACTGTTGGATGGTTCCAGGGGCTGGTGTTGGCCGTTTGAGAAACCGTTGACAAAGATGTGGAACTTTCTTTGCCCGCCCGGCCCGTTCGGCCAGTAGTGCCCTGTATCAGGGGAAAGAAAATCCTGCGGTGGGGAAGAAATGGTGGCTGAGCTCCCAGAGAGGGGGGAACCGTCATGATTGGCCTTGAGGCAGCACAGCGAGCGAACTGGTGGGCATCTCGCAGGGAATACTGGATGAGTCCCCCTTAGCGAGGGCGAGTGGCGGCCAAGAAAGCGCGCAGAGGGGACATATCTCGGGATGAGGTCTGAACTACCTCGACGTGGTCCGATGGATACATGGAAAAGTGGAGTTGATCTCGAAGAAAACTCTTTTTTCCTCGTCTTTCATTTGTTCTAAGTATTATTAGTGGACTGGGTGAGGTCTTCTCTTTGCCTCAGACCCAGTCAAACACTGTCTAAGTGGCTGGAAGATATCGGGCTAAAACGGTACAGGAAGAAGAAAAAGCAAAGAAACATGCAGAAAACAGCCCATCCTTGGTGTAACGGAGGGATTCCCGCTGCCTTCGTGCCACCAATTATCATGGACGCCCCCGATGCTGTCGGTTCTCGCTACCAGCAGTCTGCGTCTCGTTCCAACAGTCGGCCCTGGTTGTGGCACGTATGGAGTGGCTCGACCGACCTAGCGTTTGATGGCCGCCGTTTCCCCTGCCCGTCTCCTCGACCCGCACGTCTTTGCTGACGTGGATGACCATTTTCCCGCTCCTCGCTCCCCTGCCTCTCTCCAGGTCGTCTGCTTCGGACGAGGACCGCGAGGACTCTTGGATGGTATGGATCTGGCCGATCTGTGCCGTGGAAGGATCGATGATCCCGTCGGTTGACTCGCTGTCGTTGCCCTGGATGGTGGCTAGCGCGACCGTCACGCTGAAGGGATCCTTATTAGCTCTGCTCCGCTTGGTGGCTGCCTCGGATCCACCGGGGTTGGCGCTGTTCTTTGAAGAATATCCAGCTCCGGATGACCTGTACGTCCCGGTGGTCCAGAAGTTTTTGGTGAAGATGGGGCGGAGTAGCATGGCCTGTCCCACGACGATGGCGACAAAGTCTTCACGGCACGACCATATCGCTGCGGTAGACCCGGTCTTCATCTGTAGGAGGTCATACATTGTCAGTTCTGGTGGGACGAACGATGATGCCGAGAAAGCGCCGGCATGATAAAGAGAATAATGTGATGAAGAAAAACAGGGCCAAGAGTTGTAGCTTACCACAAGGACCATGGTCACTCTGAGAATGGCCGCGATCATTATGAAGAGACCGGCCCCGAAGAGGGCGATCAAGATGACCCGCTTCCACAGCGCTGTCTTTATAGGTATTACAACTGGCGCCGGAATCGCCATGATGAGCACGTCTGTGATGACGTTCATCACTAGAGCCGGCACCATGTTGAGCACAGAGTCAGGACGACAGATCCCTTGTGAATCAAGTGTTAGCAAAAGCCAGCTGATGTGTAAATGAATTGCTGCGCCGGCCAACTCACCACCCTGATCAGGGTAAACAGTCCACATCCGGCTGTACGGACGGCATGCGCAAAAGAGTATCAAGTAAATGGCCACGAAAGTTGCGATGACCAGATAGATCGTCGGCTTGATGAACCTTGCAACCCATAGCCCCTTGACCACGCGTTGATACAGGAAGAGCATGTTGAGTTTGAGTGTCCAGATGAAGAGCACATACGTCGCGACGCCGATGCAGAACCACTGCGTGCCGAAAACCAGAACCTTTGCTTCATCGTCCGTCAGGTTTTTGCGTTCTTCCTCGGATAATGCATGTAGGTCGCCGACTCCGCCAACGAAATGCGCTGCAACGGTCATGACTGTGTAAGTTCCCTACCAGATTGCCATTGTTAGCAACATAGCCAAAGGATCGTTGTCGGGAGGATTCCTGGGAGAGTCATATGTACTCACCCATGACAGGAAGACGATGTAATCATCAGGCTTGAAACCCGCCAGTCCGATCGTTCGTACACGGCAGGCTATTCTGGCCATGAAAATCAGAGACCCTACGGCGTAGAGACACCATGTCTCGACAAGTGCCGAGTTGTACGCCATGATGCATCTGCAGATGAAATCCAGACATCCGGAATGGACGAGGAATGTGGGCAGCAGATTATATTAATTCATGACGAACAGTCCAAGCTCACTGGCTGTGAGTGGAACTTGTCTACTAAGTTCATATGCGGCCACCGAGGCTCACAATAATTGTGGGCATCAGACAGGCCATTTGAAAAAAAGCAAGTTGGCCGTCGCCGAACAGGCAAATGTACCGGACAGGGGGAAAAGGTGATCATGTAAATGCCGAGGAAGGGGTTCGAGCCGGTGCCAAACTGGCGGGCAGCTCTCGAGGACTGATCGCCTATATCGACGGGGAATTATCGAACTTGCCCCGACCCCATGCGGATTGGAAATTGCATTCAAAGTGTGATGGACGATCTCGACGCCCGGTTCAAAGAACCCGGACTCTACCGACTTTGGTGGATGTACCTAACAGCCTTGCAGATGCCCATTGTTCTCAGTGGGACCCCCCCGGGTTCGTGCCCCTTTTTTGAGAGCTCACCTAGGATTTGAGAACTGGAGGGGATACTGCAAGATGGCGCAGGTCAGATGTCGTCGCTACATGTTACCAAAATGGGATGTTTGCAGAATCGTGGAGAGTTGCCAGATGACAGCACGTCAGCAAACGTTTTGGGTTAAAGAAAGGATTCCCCATTCAGGGTTGAGAGTCTCGAACACCCCAGACCGGGGATCTGATGAGAGAAGAATGCCTCATACAACGTCTAGGTACCATTTTATTACGCAGAAGGCATACTGCATTAGCTTAAGACGATGATAATTTTGCGAGCCAGGAACAACAAAGGCTTCCCACAAATTTACCTTGCTCTCTTACTCGGTGCCAAGTTTCTGTTGGCCGGCTACTGGGACCAACTGCATCGTGGCCCCTGCTGAAACCGCACCAAAGTCCAAATTGGAGGATGAGAGTGAAGCCAAACGGTCATAGACTAAATCAAGAACCCTGTCAACAACCGGGTTGAGCCCGCTTTCATCCACGAACGATACGACCTCCTCCACCACGTTGGGTGGGTCAGAGTAGCAGGCATACAGTCTGTAGATGCACCATAGGATCAAAGCAGGCGTCTTACCAACAAGGCAAAACTGGTCAAAAGGACGCTCATCCGCTCTTGGTTTCCCTCACCCGGTCTCATTACTTTCTGGATACAAACTATCGCTGTTCATACTCAACCCAAAGATTAGACTGCAAGAGACACATCATGGCGTCCACAACAGATTACAAAATCTCTTTTGATGTAGGAACTACTCTCTAGTTTCGATGACCAGATCGACTGATGGCTGACTCGATATAGACGTTCCACAATGTCATCAACAATGAGTTGACCTCAACAGCAGCCACACGCCGGGCCATCTGCCCGAGCACCGAGGAGCCTTTGTGGGAGGTGCCAGTCTCAACTCAAGAAGACGTAGACCGCGCCGTAAGCGCAGCCAAGGCGGCGTATCCCGCCTGGCGGAAGCTCTCGTGGGACGAGCGCGCCGAGTATCTGAACAAGTTTGCGGATGCCATCGAAGCAAACCAGCAAGAATTCATTGATCTTCTTGGTAAGGAGGTAGGAAAGCCACCTGGAGCCGGCGGCTTTGAGATGTTCCTGGTCATGGGCCTGGCCCGCGGAACTCCCCAGCTTCGAATCAAGGAGGACAAGCCAATTGACGACGAGGATGTAAGTCGAATGACCCTTTTGTCTTTACCTGTATAATCCCCCAAAACAACACACTAATACGATTGCACCCTTCAGCGTACCGCGATTGTGCGATATGTTCCTCTGGGAGTGGGAGTAGGAATTGTACCATGGAATTTCCCTCTCACATTGGGTATTGGCAAGCTCCTCCCTGCCCTTCTTGCGGGCAACACATTCATATGGAAGTCTTCACCATTCTCCCCATACTCGGCACTCAAGTTGGCAGAAATCGGTACCAAGATTTTCCCTCCAGGCGTTTTCCAAGCCCTGAGCGGAGAGGAGAGCCTGGGCCCCCAGTTGACTGCCCATCCTGATGTCGCCAAGGTCAGTTTCACTGGCTCTGTCGCGACAGGAAAGAAGATCATGGCCGCCTGCGCTGGAACTCTCAAGCGCGTGACGCTCGAGTTGGGGGGTAACGATGCAGCTATCGTCTGTGAGGACGTCGACATCGACGCGGTTGTTGCCAAGGTATACAGCCTTTACTGATAGATTGACGATGTTTATTGTTGACGTATGCTGACCGAAATCCCAGATCGCCTTCCTTACGTTTGTACATGGCGGCCAGATCTGCATGAACATCAAGCGTATCTTCGTGCACGAGAACATCTACGACAAATTCCTCGCCAAGCTGATCGAGACAGCCAAGGGGTACAAGGTCGGCGACCACACAGACGCAGAAGCTTTCTTCGGCCCCATCCAAAACCAGATGCAGTACGACAAGCTGCAGGCATTCTACTCGCAAATCGAGAAGCAGGGCTGGAAGACGGCGCTTGGCGGCGCTCCTGGCCCCAAGGAGGGCAAGGGCTTCTTCATGCCTGCCACCATCATCGACAACCCCCCCGATGAGTCCGACATCGTGACCAAGGAGCCTTTCGGGCCCATCGTGCCTGTGCTCAAGTGGACAGACGAGGAAGAGGTCATCCGACGTGCCAACGCAACGGAGATGGGTCTCGGCGCCTCGGTCTGGAGCAAGGACGTGCCTCGTGCGCAGCGCATGGTCGAGCAGCTCGAGGCGGGCAGCATCTGGGTCAATACACATTTCGAGCTCGCGCCCAACGTGCCCTTCGGAGGCCACAAGCAGAGCGGCCTGGGCATGGATTGGGGCGAGGTTGGGCTGAAGGGATGGTGTAACCCGCAGGCGTACTGGGTCAAACACTCAGTATAGGCTTGGCATCATTCATTACTTCAGCGTCTTTATGCGTGATGAGCAATGGTGGCGGTGCTCTTTGATGCTGCGTCGATGTTTTTGGAAATGCAAGTTGCGCGTTTATATTATAGCGTTTCTAACGACTTGACCTCTTCAGCAATTTGGGCGAGCATACATCTTGAGTAGATTGGGATTCTAAATCAAGTATACTCTAAAAGCAAAAAAAGATCTATTGACTAGATAAAACCGGCATTGGGTCATGTTGTGATAACTTCGCCATTGAACGAAACCCTCCCTTCGTGTTGCCAAACGTGCCTTGTCTTAACAATTTTCCGGACTTTTCCGATCCTCATCGAAGCAAACGGATCGACCGCCATTCGGAGCGAGATTCTGCATTAGATATAGAGCCTGTATTGCTCGTCTTCTAAGACAGAAATAGTCACGAATTTTGGTTTCCTAAAAGTTTTGTGAGGCACAAGCTTCCATTCCGAACACTTTACGCGACGATACGCGGGGAGCCATTCATCATTAACACGGAAGTGAGATTCCGGGATATATTCAAGGTAGAGACACAAGGCTGAAGATTCACGATCCACGAGATGGCATTGAAGTGGCGCCAGTACATGGAAGATGCGCTTATTCGGCCTGGAGGGAGTTATGCCCTCCTTTTTAGGTATGTCCACAATATTGCAGTTGAATGAGAGGCCCACATTCGTCATAGAGAAGGGAACGAGGATGGGGTCAATCTCACGTTTCAACTCACGTTTCAACCAATTCCCAATAGATGGCGTGTCGGCAAAATCAGAGGGAGAATTGGCGAGCAACCCGCTATCAGAACGATCGGCGCGCCAAGCGAAGAGACTATGATCAAATGGGTTTGTTTCCATGATTGCGAGCTGTAAGCGGCGGAAAGCCCTCTTTGCGCCTTCGCCGTAAAGAATTGGCAAGTTGACATCGAAGATGCCGAACAGACAATATGCCATGTCTTCGTCTCGTGTTGTCGTGCGCTTTGAAGCCATGGCCATGCGGTTTGCAAGGCTGATATTTGGCAACTGGTCTCGGTCCTCTAAGATTTCAACCGGCAGGTTCCCAGCCTTCGCGAGGGTTCGTAATAGAGCTGCTCCCCAAGAGATAGCGTTCCAATTGCCGTCGTAGAAATAGCGCTTCTTGGGCGCGATGAGCTCTTGTAGTGTCCATCCTCGTAAGAACCAACGACTCTTACCGACGGCTTCATGCTTCTTGGCCCGAGTGACTTTAATTGGAGGGTCTTTAGGTTCATCGAATGAGACATCAGCCAAATACACGAGACATTCCGCAGAGTCCCGGTAGTATCTGTACATTGAGTTGATAGCTTCAGAAAGGTGCGCGCTGCTCGTCTTGTCGATGCAACAAGTGTCGATCCAAACCCAAGACAAGCCATGCGATTTGGCAATAACGCAGCTTTTGGAGATTTTCTCAAAGCATGACTTCGATTGCGCAGAAGCGAGGTCTTCTCGCATTTCTCGAAATGTGACTTCGTCGCTCGCTGTCCGCGACCACATGTGGGAGAGAATCGCGTAGGGCGGAGTCTCTGCTTCGCCAAGGAACTCCTTGAGAGCGTAGTCATTCACACGTATCAGCCACATGGCATGCGAATACAATGTATGCAGACTCGAAGTTTTTGTTGTTGCAAAGTGGTGATGTTCTCAGCAGCACGAGCTTGTCAGGTCAAGGCTCAGCGCAAGCACACTCTGACGTGGTCTGTAGTCATGTGACCCCGCATGCGAAAAGTGCACTTTGATGATGTACAGATACGAATATGATTAGGTATCAAAGTACTATAGTATTCGGTTGAACTCGTCATATATTGACTGCAGGGTGGTGGAGATCAAGGGATCTTAAGTGACATGTCGACAGCTTCAAGCGGAGGCCACTGACACGGGCAGAAGTCAAGAATTACGGCGAAACTTGAAAAAGTGAATAATATTGAATTAGACATCTCAATTGAAGAAAAGCCCAAAGGCGAAAATATGAGACAGAAACAAAACATATCTAATTCTAACATCCGAACCCAAAAACAACCCGCGATGGCAATGCGCTTCTATATCTAATTATGGCATCATAGTAAAATATATATTCCTTCCAAGTTCATTATGGAAGAAACCAAGCTTGTCATTGTGACAAGAGAAGAAGAAAAGAAAAGAAAAGCAGGTGCAATTACTGGCTGGAGAAGCCATTGTTAGCAAGAGTGCTGACGGTGCCATTGGGGACACCAGAAATAGCATTCTTGAGACCAGTCTTGGCGATGTAGTCACACAGGCCATCAGCCTTCTGTCCAATGCTGAGGAGGTAGGCACCGAGACCAGCGACATGGGGAGAGGCCATGGAAGTACCGTTCATGACCTTGGTCCTCCCACCGGGGAAGGTGGACTGGATCTTGACACCGGGGGCGAAGATGTCAACGAGCTTGCCAAAGTTGGAGAAGTAGGCGATCTTATCCGAGGAGTCTGAGGCACCAACGGTGCAAGCCTTGGGCTCGGAAGCAGGAGAGCTCGTGCTGGCATCGACGGCGGAGTTGCCAGCAGCGACAGCAAGGAAGAATCCAGAGTCAGCAATAGCGGCAGCAGCATCGTTGATGGCGCGAGAGTAGCTTCCGCCAAGCGACATGTTGATGACGATGCCATTGGGGCACTTTGACTTGTCGGCATTCTTGACAACCCATTCCATGCCGGCGACTACTCCAGAGGTAGTCCCGGAGCCGTCATCGCCGAGCACCTTGACGGCAAAGAGCTTTGTCTTCTTGGCGACTCCGTAGGTCTTGGAACCGATGGTACCGGCGCAATGGGTGCCGTGGCCCTGGACATCACGAGTGCTATTACCGGAAGCGAAGTTGGCGGCCCAAGTGGCACGGCCCTCGAACTCAGGGTGAGCGACATCAATGCCAGTGTCAAGGACGTATGCGCATGTACCTTCACCGGCGGCCGCGTCGTAGCTGTAGGTGGTAGCACCTGGCGTCTGGGAGGAAAGTCGGGAAATGCCCCATGTAGCGTCCTGCTGGGTCTCGTAGATTTGCATGATTTGTTCCTGTTCGACGTATTCGACCTATTTGCTTGTGAGTCTCCAGAATCATGGCCGGAGGAGGCATAGAACAATGGTGTTTGTTATACAACTTACATTAGGGTTCTCTCGGATAGCGGCAAGCTGATCCTCGTCCAAAGTGGCAGCGAATCCGTTGAAGCTCTTGGAGTACTTGAAGTGTGATGCGGTCTTGAGGGACTTCATAGAGGAAGACATGGAACTCTCTTTGATGCCATCCACCATCCGGACGATGAACCTGTTTGGCACACCTTTGTTGCCGCGGGGGGTGATGAGAGGAGCAGGGCTGTCACGCTTGATAGGAGCGGGAGAAGGGGCAGCCATGGCCAGGGGGAGGAAAGCTAGAAGTGTAGAAGGACGCATGTTGACGATGGTAGTAGTATGAGATGGTGAGAGTGAATAAACCGTGAAGTCTAAGAAGAAAGAATAGAGAACCTGATACAAGGAAAATATGAAGAAAACAGGTGATGAATTATTAAAAAGGTGAAGAAGAAAGAAGCTGGATGGTGATCCTGGGCTGGGACTGACAGATTTGAGAGACAAGAAGGAGAGTATTTAACTTCCCAGAAGCTTGCGATCTATCACTTTACCCCTTCTTCGTCTTCTATTATTACACTTATTGCCCCAACATCTTGGGTTGAGTTGAGCCGTGGTCTCCACCAGATGGAAGCACAATGCCATGGATCTACATAGTAATACTGGCGGCTGTGAACAGGAGAACCTGCGCCTATGGTCCACTTACTTCTTGATTGGGCAACGGCATGGGTGACCTGGTTCACGATCTACGGCCAAGGAGCATTAGCCCAGAGTCTTGGGGTGGCTTGTCTATCCCTGCGTATGGGATGGGCCTCTCGATCGACGGTGAAGAGGCTCACAAGACGGCCTACCCACAGGGAACCAAGGTAGGGGTTGTGCCCGGTCAGGGGGCACCGTGGTCTGTCATTCTTCCCACAGTGCCTGGCTGACCATGACGTGCGGCAGAGACCAAGGGCACTTGGCAAGATACGGGTAGAAGGCAAGTGTGTTTCATGTTGCCAACCGTCACACACATTTCGGTTTACGGCCACAGCAGCCCCAACAACCAGCTCCGTTGCGGTGTGGCTAGCCAGCATGAACAGTGGCGTCGGTCCGGCATCTGGACTGGACAGAGAGCTCACGGCCAAGGTGGTACGGCAGATTGGGAAATTAGCAGCCGTATAGACCAGGACGGGACGTCCTGTCCGGTCAAAGGTCCGCGATGATGATCGGTGGTGCTGACGAGGATCGTGGAGAAAAAGGTGACATGGCAGTGCTGCGCTAGACTTTCTTTTCCTTGCTTGAATGAGGAGAGCTGCTGAGCCTCTGAGAGAATAGCAACGGAGCGTAAAAATAACGGAGCCGAAGCGGTGCTATTTTAGGACACCGTCCAGGGCTCGCACCACCCAAGTCTAGATCTTAGGCCCCAACCAGGTGAGATTTAGTGTGGCACAGGCTAAGAGGATTTAGTATGCCGTTCTATTTCAGCCACATGCTGGCAGGCACCTACTATAGCCGTTGAAAACAGTCACAGAGACAGACAACCTTGAAACTGCTAGGCCCTGACTATTAACGGTAGCAGGCAGCTATTCACTGAACCGCTGGTGGCTGAGCAGCCACGCGATACCCAGCACCATATTATTTGCCCGCATAATTAACTGAAGGTCCCTTTCTATGCAGATCCAGCCTTACCAGCTAAGAATAAACACTAAAGTCCTATCGCTTGTCCTGTTATGGCATAGATAGATTAAACCAAACGGAAATACCTGGTTTGAGTCTTTCTCAGTGAAAACTGCGCGGTCCTGCCGCCTACCCTAAACAACCACAAAAACAGTGATACTAATCATAGCTATGCTAATCACATCGAATCGTTCGAAGTTGGATAAAAGTGTAATAAATTTATATGGACCTCTAGGCTGATATGTGGTGAGCACAACATGAACGAGGCCGGTCCAACGCAGTACATATACGAGCTCAATCTGTGCCACATGCCTCTCGCAGTCTTCGGGATTCAGCTTCTTTAATTCTGAAAAATTACTGCAACCTAGCAGACTATTGGGAAAAAGTACATATAAGCGTATAATAGGGTGAGCACAATGTGGATCATCTCATTGAGGCCTAGAATAGATTAAATGAGGCACACTCGGGAGTTCTATGCCACGAATCTGCCCAGCTTGCCGAATTTGCCGGCCGCAAAGAGAAGCCATATTGCCCAACTCGAGTTTTGTTCGACTCTGGATGCAGAAGGAACCTGCAGACAACCTGTTTTCGGGCCATCATGACTCGGTCCTTGGCTGACGTCCATGAACTCCCAGCCCCGACTTTTCGTGGCGCCCCGCATGTAAAGCCTCCCGGCCTCAAGCATTGGTCTGCCTCTTCCCGATTGATGCACAGAGGGTGCCGCCACAGGGACCGTGCTACGTGGGAAAATGCAACAGTTCCAAGGAAATGCCCAGCTGGAAATTGTGTTGCTCGCGAGAGAGGTCAACGGATGGGTGTTGCCAAAGGTCTCCGCCGTCTAGACAAGTCACGACAGTTCTTTTCCAAGTACTAATGAAAATGAATGAGTGTTACAATTGCCTACTTGCTCTCATGTCCCAGTGTCAGTATGTAGTGCCAGATGAATATGTCCGGCCTACCACTCTGAACGCTGAATCGTAGCCTGACAAACATGTAAAACGGCAAACATCCGGTAAACTTAAACATCCCCACGAGCAAGCTGCTCTAGACACACGAATCATACCACCAAAATCACCAATATACCAGTAAAAGATCCTCCCAAAGCAAGACAGCTGCCGAGAGCTTCCAGACCGGACTGCCCCATGCCGCTGTCAGTACATGTATGGAGTCTGCCTGCTGCGAACCAAGCTACTTCATTTCTGAGGAAGCTCACTCGCTGCCGGGCTCGTAACAAAAGGTCGTCTCTCCCACCTCGCATGGGTCCTGGCCATACCGAACACACTCAAGACCGCTCGGCTGGTTCTTTTCCAGTGCCGTCTTGGCGCTCTGGGCCTGGGCGCGGTAGCTTCCAAACCGGAACTCGATCACCGCCCGCGTGCCGACGCGAAACCGCTCAATAACCCGATCGGTGTGGAACTGGATCAGGTCCCCGAAGAATCTGGTCAAGCTGTCCTTGTTCACAAAGTCGGAGTGGCCAGTTATGACGAGAACCCTGGAAGCCTGTGGATTTCCTGCTAGCTGGCGTGGGATCTTGACCCGGTTGTACTCGACTGTGATGGGGAGGCCTCGGATTTGAAGCTTGGTCGACTCGATGTGTTTCAGGTACTTGGCTGCAGCCTCCGGGTTGAAGAAGATGACCTTGGCGGCGGCGGTATCGTGCTTTGCATCAGGTCTATTGATGTAGGTGGCCCAGACGCGACCAATGCCGGAAATGGTGTCGAGGAGCTCGGAATAAGTGATGTTGGGTGGTAGGTTTCTAAGCCACAAGGAGCAATTCTCATGATTCGCTAGATGATCCTGGCTGGCATTCTTCTCGGTGTGCTTGCCGAGGTAGCGTTTAGAGAATCTAGATTGCATGCTTAGGCTGCTAGTGCCATCTTGTGAGGAGGGCAGTGCTTGAGGATTGAATTTCGCCTCGAGGACTGCCGACATTGGCCGGAAACACTGAGTTGGAGGCATGATGGGGTTGGCCGATCGAAGGAACACGTTTGGGAGTTCCTGATACTCAAGAGGGTCGGTCCGTGTGGGAGGACCCAGGTGATAAGACGTGGAGGGTCCAGACGTGGATGGAGAAGCCATAGGTGTGGCCAAGGTAGATGAAGGTGGGGCATCGAGTACTACTCTCAAAGCTCGCATTCGCTGGGACACTTCTTCATCTTGATGGATAAAGGTGCGGGAGGATGGCAGAGTCCTTGGCTTCTCCTGGGCACGAGACTCATTAGGGTGGATGGTTGGCATATGCCTCTGTGCGGATGAATGTCCAGGTCTTTGAATCGAATCCGTCATCGAGTAGGGGAGCATTGGGAGCATTGACCTGGGGGTATAAAGATCGTCGGATTGTCCGTCAATGCGTGGGCGGGCAGGAGAAGGGCCAATGCCGATGACGCCTGCGTGATAACCTCCGGTAGTTGAGTAACTGCTCGTTGGTGGAGCTTGAAGCTCCGAGAAATCATAATGATGCTTACTGTTGCCAGGGTATGAAGGGAATGAGTGCAGAAATGGTGAAGGAGAGACATTGTGGCCATTCGGAGAAGCGAAATCTCCACGCAAAACAAGGCGATTGGCAAGCTGATGATCAATGAGATCTGCTACCAAGGGAGATTGGAAGGAATGTGCACTCTCTGGAAGACTCCATTTGTTGCCCAGTTCTGAGGTAAGAAAAGATGCCCCATTGCCTGAAAGTAGATCCCGAACAGCATCGGCCACCATGTCCTTTATCATGTTTTGGTATTCTGGGGTGGCATCCTGAGAAGGGAACACTGGAGGTCTTGTAGCTTGAACTGTGCCTTGGGGGGAGTGAAAGGGTGACGGGGTGAGACGAGGAGATTCTGTGCGCCAGTCTGAAGGAGAAATTCTGGAGCCTTGTGGAAGGGATTGATCAAGTCCAGCTCGTGTGTGGAGGGGAGTAGGAGACAGCATGACGTTTGTGTGTCAGCCGAACGCTTGTTGATACTCTAGAATTCAAGATGGAAGTTTGCACAACGGCTAAAGATGAGTCAGAGTGCTGATGAAGAGAATGGAGATGAAGGAAATGTGGATGAGGGATAGGGATACTCGGGCCCTTTTCAATCTGGCAGCTTTGGTCGGGGCAACCTACTCGAAAACCACATTGCCTCGATCCAAGAGACAAGGCAGGAATGCATCCTTCCCCTGCGTCAAGACTGAGCAGGATTTCCAAGCAATGACCACTCACGACCCCCACCTTCGGCGGTGCAAGGCCAGCTAGTCAAGCGGATAGCCGCGTCCAGGCTCCGAGAGCAGTTTCAACCGATATCGAGAGGCGGTGAGTGGTTCCTGGAGAATGATAGGTGCAAATTGGGAACTTGCTTCCGATGGTGTGGAGGTTCTCGAAATCTTCTCTGCACCAGCATCTCACTCCAGCCTGTTCTGAGCAACTTCTGAGCAACAAGCCGGCTACAGATGCATTTCCCAGGAGGTCACGAGTACGATGGGACTTCTTTTATACTCTTCGTGTTCCACGACATGGTACCGAGTGAGTATGGTATTGTAGGTGCACATAGGGACGGCATCTTTCAGTACGTCGACATGGTGCTTCTTTGGAAGGGCCTGAGTTGGCAGCTTCCTCAACACCGGGAGAAGGCATCGATGGGCATAAGGCGTCCTTTGTCGATTTAGGTTAAATGTCTTCCACAGAGCACACCGCTCCCGGAGAGTTGCTTAAGGGTGGTGACACAAATGGGAAAGAGGGGTCAAGGGACGTATTTGTCGCCCGAGCTCAGAGTTATGTTGTATATGCGAGTCTTTTGGACGGCCCCATTCTGTGTTCCCTCTGCAGTGTACGCCTGACTGGCCTCCTGACTCTCTTCACGAAGGAGAATATACCAAAGGTATGGGCGGCCAGAGACGAGGTAAGGCGTACGCTCTTGCAAAGTGTGTTATGGCTTGTGTTAGGCTGCCGTCTACGTGGCACCGTCGTACAGCTACGTAATCAGTCGAGATTCCATCCTCATAGTACAAACTTGAATTCATTCGGAGTCTAGTGGTCCCATCGGATATTTCAGACTGACCGACGGTCATCCCATTGCCAAGATTAATCTCTCAGTGATGGTCCTGGAGGATACACAAGCATCGGTTCGGCCCAAATAAAGTGTTTGCACTTGAGAAACGCCTTTTTAGCCACAACACCACTAGTCACCGAAAGAATCCCCATCATTCGACCAATCTATCCCGTTGTGATGAGTGTTTTCTTTAGCGACGCATTAGTGGTGCGTTGCCTTCCTCTCTTTCTTTGGATCTACTTGAGTTCTTTATCCAGAATAGCTCTCAAGTCATGACATGCTTGCTCAGCGTAGACTCCAAGGTCCAGGATGCCCTCAAATGAGAATAGAAGTCATGTATACTGGAAAATTCTACTGATTATTTGTGTAACGCCAGTATATGTAAGCCTGCCGCTAGTATTTCCTCCGTTGCAATGGCCTAGATAGATTGTAGTCGTGACGTGGTAAGTTGACGGGGCTGGAAGATCGCCGTTCGGCTGATCTACTCGGATACGCAAACTGCCTGAGTTCACGATTTTGAAATACCATTGGAAAGAAAAAACATGCCATTCTTTCTTACCCTTCCCCTATAGACGTGTTTTTGCACGCTTTAAGCCTTGTAGGGGTGTTCAATTAACCCAAACCGTGTTTTGCGGTTGTCGAGTCTTTCGTATCTGAGATAGATTGTAAGCTGAGATATTCGGGCAAAATGTGAGATAATGATGAGCTCAGATGCTGTCCTATTCTTGCATGATGGTTCTAGAAGGTACCTCGCCGTCTCAGAGCGCTCTCTTGCTTACAGCAGGATCATGCCAGTCGTAAAAATATCTGGGAGAGTTGCCCATATCACTTTAGCGTTCGTGGTGGCACGACTAACTATTCAGCCGTATCAAAAGGCAGCGCATATCGAATGAGCTCCAGCAGTGATCATCACGAGTGAGGAGGGCTAAGATTTTATGGTTGTTGCTTCATTCAGCAGGTATTGAACCCAGCCTCTTGGCGACGGCAATTCAATTATCCAGACGCAGTTAATTCCCGTGGGCACGATCGAGAGGATGGACTTCCCACTCATGCATCGATTTGACGACCGCCGATCGACATTCTGCCCAAAGTTCGATCTTGGCTTCCGTAGTGCAGAGCCAAGCCCGAAAACTACCCCAAACGCGGAGACGAGCAGACCGGAATGGCGTCACCACTTTATCCCTGCTCTGCGATGCCTCTCCCAGATGGTAATGCGATTTGCATTTTGTGGATATGGAGCATCCGTAACACACGAACAAGCTGTAGTTGCCTGTCGGGCTTCGGGGAATAGCCTTGTGCGAGACATGATTCACCTGAGCCCAGCCTCGGTCCCTCAGCAGAGAGGACATGTACATAAAGGACGGGACGGGACGGGACGCCAAAGTTAAAGCAAACAAGTGCCATCTCTTCAGCTAGACAAGCAACCAACCGGGCGAGAACATCAATTCCAGAAGATTCATCACCATCACAATCACCATGCGCCCACAGATCGTCCTCGGAGCAGCCACAGCCACGGCCGTCGCGGCGACCAACAGCACTCCGCCCGTCGTCCCCTCCCTCTGGGATGGCCAGTGCTACTATCCAAAAGGCGACGATGGCTTCGAACTCAACTCGTATCTAGGCCGCTGGTACCAGGTCGCAGGGACGCTCGCCCCCTTCACGGCCAACTGCAAGTGCATCAATGCCGAGTACGCTCTTAACAGCGATGGGACGGTCCAGGTCAACAACTCCTGCGAGGCCAATGGCAAGGCCAGCAACATATTGGGCACTGCCTCGCCTGCCGACGCCGCGTACGGAACCAAGGGTGTCTTTCGAGTGCAGTTCCCTGGCCAGCCGGGGCCGAAATGCCCTGGTCCCAACTATATTGTTCAAGGTAGAGTGACGAGCCATCTTGATTTCTTGACTTTCGCATTCATGCCATGTTTCTATCTTGTCAATTAGATACTGATACTCTAGAGTTATAGATTATGCCAGTGACATAGCCCTTGTTCAGTCGAACAATTTTTCCACGCTCTTTATCCTAAGCCGTCAACAACACTTGGAAGATAGTGTGATTGATGTGAGTTGTGTTTCTTTTATCCTCTTCTCGGTCTGAGCAAATAAAAACTGACAAATTATTACCTTACACATAGGCATGGATTCAAAGAGCCGGTCTCTTGGGGACAAATCTCGACAAAGTGGTCAAAACCGACCAGAGCAATTGTCTATTCACATAAGCCTGGTTCGAGCGAGCAGTGTGTCATTCATGTATCACTAAATCGAGGTAGATTTTCGCAGGGCGCTATCATCAGAATAATATGTTTTCGCCTTCTAGAAAGCCCTAATGCCAACTACTATCAACTATATCATTTCATATCTCGCTCCCATTGATCCATTCCCAAGCTCTAGGAGAACGAGCCACTAATCTTCCAATACACATTGTAGTTAAAGCCGTGAGCATCATAGAAAGGCCCAAGAGAGACCGTCTCCCCAGCAACTGTCCCTTCAAAGCTCAACCCTTCCACCTGCTTCACAGTACCCAGATCAAGCTCCGGTACCGCAGACAAGGTCCGGTCCCCGTAGTTGGCAGCGAGGATCGTCGGGCCGTACGCAATCGCCGCCACCGAGGAGTCATCGTTAGCTACGACAGTGTGCAAGGCCATGGGGAGCTTCACGGTCAGGACGTCGCCATTAGCCCAAGATCGTGAAATGGTAGCGTATGATCCCGGCTTTGCCTCCACGGAGACGGGAGAGCCGTTGACCTGGATCTCAACGTTGCTGGTCCAGGATGGAATGCGCAGTGCAATAGCAAACTCGCCTGATCCCTCGATCGAGAACGATGCGGTGTCAGATTCGGGAATGGTCGTGGTCTGGTTGACGATGACACTGCGAGCCGACCAGGTAACCTGAGAAGGAGTGAACAGGTTAACATAGAGCGTGTTGTCATCATGAAAGTAGATGGAGTCCATGAGCTTAGTGTTGATCTCAAGCGCAGTGGCTTGGCAGCACCAGAAACTGTCGTAATCCGTGCTCCAAGTGCCACCTCCCCAAGCTGGGCCGACTCCACGACGTCCACTGGGGTTCAAGGGCGTGAAATACGTAATGTGTCCATGGCTGCTAGAGGGATCCTGCTGCCCAATAAGGTGGTTGATCAAGGCCCGCTCGTAATAGTCAAAGTATGAAGAGTCCGTGGGATCCAAGAGCCACAGCTCACGAGTCAGCTTAAGCATATTGTAGGTATTGCAGGCCTCGCAGGTGTCTTTATTTAGGAACGCTGCGATGGCATTGGGGGCTCGGAAGTGCTCGCTCTGGCTGTTGCCGCCAATGGCATAAGTGTGCTGGTTGACGGTAAAGTCCCAGGCGTTCTTGGCAATGTCCAGGTATCTCTGGGTTCCCGTGGCCTTAAACTCGCGGGCGGCACCGATCCATTTGGGCACTTGGGTGTTGGCATGCAGCCCATTGAGCTCGTCCCGGTTCGCGGCTAGAGGATCAAAGATGGAAGCATGGTCGAACCTCTGAGCAGTCTTCAGCCATCGCTCGTCCCCGGTCTGGTGGTAGACATCTGCCAGGACCTCGTTCATCCCACCGAATTCCGTAGCCATCATGGCCTGCATCTGGTCGTAGGACAGCTGGCCGGTTCGCCAATCCACCCAGCCGGCCAGGGCGAGCAGCACATCACGGGCTGTCTCGTCTCCCACATAGCGCCAAACGTCGAGCAGGCCAGCAAGCGTCTTGTGGATCGCGTAATACGGCACGTTTCCATTGCTCAGCGTACGGTTCTCGACCTTCGCGATCTCCGACTCGGGGAAGCCCGACAAGTATCCAGCGTTGAACCCAACCGCCTCATTGTTCGCCTGGCACTTGGAAAGTTCGGCCACAAAGTGCGTGGCGTGGTCACGACACTGTTCGTCTCCGAGGACAGCGTAACACTGTGCCCAGCCGGTAAGAAAATGGCCCTGAGCGTGAGTGCGGAAAGGGAAGTCGGGCGCGTCCCATCCACCATTGGTAGCTGCGCCTTGGGTATCAAGGCCATGGTTCGAGCGAAAGTTGTACAGCAAACGTTCAGTGTCGACCCATTTGAGGTACGTCAATGTCCTCTCCTGGTTTTCCAGCCAGCGCCCGCCAGCGAGCCGAACTTCGCTCAAATCGAAGCCGTAAGCTAGGACTCCAATCTCGTCGGTAGCCTGTGATACATGGGCAGTTGCAGTTGCTGAGTTACCGAGAAGGCTCAGCAGCCCAAGAGCAAGAGAAACGCTCCCGACAAGCTTCCCCGTACCAAATACTTGATACATGGCTGGTTTCAGGTTATCGAAATTGTATGTTGAACTCGAGACTTAGCCTGACTAGACGAGCCAGCAACTTCCTCTAGGGTCATAAACGCATTAAATAGGTCCTAGAGACCATCAAATTATGTAGAAGGTAACGTAATTTCCACACATGTTCGATATATTCTGCGCATATTCCTTGCATATGCGGAATCGGTCGACTTGCAATGTGGCCACGAGGTGTGAGTGGCGCGTCTAGAAACCAGCATCACTCTCCACATCCGCATTCATTCCATCGCCTTCGGCATTGGCTCTCCCACCGGGCGAGGTCTCCCAAAACCAGTCCCTCCTTGGAAGGCAACGTTGTGAGGGACGGCGGTTGAATGCAGCGACCCACGTCGCATCGAGCGTTTCGTCTTTCCCCGCCAATGAAGATGGGGGATGATTCTGGGGAACTCGTGCTAGCCCGCAAGATTAACCGACAATTCCTTGAGGTGCGGTGACAGATCGACAAATGCCAAGTTGGAGAGGGCTCAAGTTCTACTGGTGCGGCAGAGTATAGTCAGGTAGTTTCAACTGCCGGCAAGATAACCCTTGTTCAGGCTCATGGATAGTTGAATAGATATGCAGAATGTCAAGAAACGCTAATGTACTTCATCAACTCATTGTCAAACACTTCGCTCCTCCTTGAGGAAAATAACCCGCTCAGATGCCGAACAAGATTGAGCCGGATCCTTACTTCCACCCAAACCAACTTGACCCGCCCTTCTTCTTCTCCCCCTCTTTCCTCTTCCATTCCCGCTCTCGCTCGACCATCCGAGCTTGTAGAAGCATAGCCTTGCCTTCCATCTCATGCGGCGTTATGAAACCTCTGCCGCCGTCCGGCGCTGTATCCTTGTCATCCGGGCCGCTGTACCACATGTCGACTGCCCCAACCACTGCACATAGAGACTCGGATTTCTGAAGAAGCCACTCCCCGTGGGTCAGACCATCCCGCCAGTGTGTAGGCAGGTTCTTGTATCCAAGGAAAGATCCCAGAAGCGCACCCGCAAAGCAGGCGTTCGTATCCGCATCGCCGCCCCACATGATGAGGTCCGTGATGAGAGGCTCGAAGATGCTCATCTCATTGTGGAGCGTCTTGGGCCTGCTCCCAAGAGCCCTGAACGCCAGGCGGAGGGCATGGACGCCCGCCCCGAAGCACTTGTAGACGTAGCCAATCTTCCAGCCCTGGCCGAGCTCCAGGTCGGCGTAGTCGTCCACCCTGACGTGGCGCCAGAACTCGTCGCGGTCGAGGTCCGGCTCGTCCTTGCGGCTCTCGTCCTTCATCTGGCCCTCGCGGTACTTCTCCCACCACTCCAGCGCCTTCCTGGCGACGTCGTCGATCCCGCCCTCGCTGCGGATCTCTCCCAGAGTCAGGCCGCGGACCAGCGCCGTGCCGACAGCGCAGCAGATGATGCACCTTGGGTCGACATGAGTCATGACGGAGTACGAGGCGGCGACCTCGAACGTCTCCTCGAGGGTTTTGCTCAAGCACATGAGGCCAAGAGGATGGGTCCGCATTAGACTACCGTTCGGGGCTGCATTGTAATTGCAGATCTTCCAATGGTGTCTCGCAGTGTCCTCGGGGGCCTCGAGGTATGCCTTGCTCCTCACAATGGCGCCCACGGTCCTGCCCAGGCCCAGAGGGAGGGTGTCGAGTGCCCTCAGGCCCTGCTGCACCCAGATGCTCAATCTCGAGGCAAACTCCTTGGGGTCGAGCTCCTTCCCATCCACGTGCAGATAGGCGAGCAGTATCAGCATGGCGTGGTCCGTGTCGTCAGTCCACTCTCCAGGAAGATGGGGAGCACGGTGCGAGTCATGGCGGAATTGAGTTGCCTGGTCCTTGGGAAGGAGTGTGAATTTGCGGTCAGTGTATGAGTGAACGGCCATGTCCGTCGACAGGAACTCGGTGTACAGGCCGATGGCATCGCCAAGGGCTGAGCCAAACAGACAGCCGAGGATGCGGTCGTGGAGGGCGGCCTTGATAGTGGCCTGAGCGGCCTCTGGGCTCACATTGAAAGTAGTAGCCATAGTTAAACACAACGACAATGGTCTTCGCAGCTACAATCAAATGGATGGCAGGAGAGCGGACGGCCTAGACTTTTAAGCACCAGCCGAGGCGTCGCGACAGACTCACACCTCGACGCCAGCGGCTTGTGCAAGACCTGAGCTGAACCAGAGTTTGGCGCTAGATGGCATTTAGAGGAGGCGGAGCAGCGCTGAAGAAGCTATAGGTGTTCAGTACAGGGCAGCTGACACGCTGTTATAGTGGTGCCTAGCGGTTTAGCAGCCCAACCGGTGCAGTCTAAGGCTAGCATTGGGCAGGGGTATCCAAATGCTGTCGCCTGGGGCTGATTCTCCCATCCACACATCACCTCAACTTACAAGGCAGCAAGTTAACAGGTGATAATAATAGATCCTACTTCGTTCCAGGCATGAAGGACTCCTTATGTTTCATGTAGCCAGCTATGAGATGAATCAGGCAACCGGACAGTTACATATTAGTTGAATCTAGGATGTGGCGAAGTCCGCACACCACCCCGAGCTAAGCTTATTATTAAAGATAATCTGTTGGTATAGACACACGTTATTAGCCTCTATTAAAGTAGATATATTGTATACCTGAGTCAAAAACTTATGTCTTTTCCTTCTGCAAGGACTCTCTCACCTACCTCCAAAACAGAATTCCATGTCAAACATCTTACTAACACGACCCTAACAATGGCACAACGTGAGGGTTAAATAAATCTAGACCGACGTATAGTCTACACATTCCCAGATAGGTGAATAGATCTATTATCTCGCCTTATCTAACGGTGGTAAACGAGCTTATCTTTTTGGTGCTCGTCAAATTCTTATTGCCCAGCCAGCGAGCTAGAATCGCCTTGCATGTAAGGACATATTCCCTACGGGACCTGCAAACAAACGCTTTATGATTTCGTCCTATTCGATTTGAAGATGTACAGCAAAACGAGTCCGCCATCTCATCACTCGCGCCCCAAATTCCACAGACCATCGCCAAGGAAGTGCGCATCCTCGACGACGGGCCCCTTGCCCTTGGCCTTGACCTCGGCAGTCCCAGCAACCAACACACCGACAGCGCAGGCCTCCTCCTTGCCCTCCGCCATGATAACGACCGGCTCTCCCTTGTCCAGCTCCCGACTCCATCTGCCGTCCTCGTCGACCTTCTGGTCCAGCTCCTTCCCCTCCTCGAGCTTGGGAGCGGCGCCTTCGACAGGCAGCCTGCCTCCCTTGCTCGTCAAGCCAGGAGCCATCAGGGTAGCCCCACTGAGGACGAATCGAATGGCACCCCTATCAATCCGTATCGTGGGAAAAGCCTGGGGGAAGCGGTGGACGAGACGGAGGTGGGGCATGACCTCGCCCGTGTCCTGCTGGTAGAACAAGGGCACGTTGTCCAGGACGTAGAGGGTATTGCGGTCGGGCAGCTTCATGCTCTCGAGAGAGCTCTTCTTGGGGAGGATCTCATCGATGTAGGGCGTCATGAGCGGGTACGTCGACAACAGGGCTTGCCGCAGCGACCGCTGGACTGACGACTTGAGTTTTTGCTTGGGAGCTGGGTTGATTCTGCAAGGTGGGGCAGAAACATGGTCAGTACCGTAGCTTGGACGATCGTCTATTTGTGAGGGGGTAGACATACTCCTTCTTGAACATTTTGGCGGTGTTGAGCTCGGGTGAGCTGTTTAGACGCCGGAGACTCGAGGCTGGGAAACGTTGCACGCGTCTCTGTTGAACAAAAGTCTGGATGGTGGGGGTGGAGGGGAGCAAAGTGCCCCGCGATGGCCGTATTCCGTGGCGGGGTAGCAGAGGTACCAATTCCGCTTCTCAAAACCAGCCTAAGCACAAGTACCTCGTGTGGCACCACTTCATTACTACAGGGCCGAGCTCACCGTGAGCTGGCGGACCAACAGGAGGGGAAGACATCACGGAACTCAATTCGCTGCGGGACAAATAACGAGGATAACACACGGACGCAAGGCTTGCACTTGGTTGAGAATATAGTCTATCACCGGCATATGTACACATCAACTGAGCAACCGACAGCTACTCCCAACACACATCCCTCGCTTAACCGAAGTTGACCTTGGTGACAATGTTGTCATCATTCACATGAACGTTGAGGCGATCAACGCGGAAGTCTCTCGTCATCATCTGGCCAGGCTTGACGATGCGGTGCTTCTCCGGTAGGTCCTTCTTGGAGAATGTCTGCGATGTCTCTTGTCAGTCCTGGTCTGGGATAAGTGCGCAAATTGTTCTCATCTGCGAGTGAGCTTACAGTCTCAGTTGTCTCTTCCTCATGGAGAGTCTTGCCGACGAGCTTGTTCTGCCACTCGACATTTTTGTCTCCGGTAGCCTGGGAATCGACGAGAGGCATCTTGGCGACTGTGATGTTTCTGTACAAAAGGGCTTTGATGGTGCGTGAAGCTGAATCCGCTGAACGTGGTGATCTATTGAGATGAATGGTTGAGGTTTGCAGGATTCCAGCGGGAGTTGCTGAAACCGGATCAATTTATAGAGTGTTATGCGACGGGTAGGCAGCCCGTCCACGATATCGCCACAGTTGACGACCTGCCTTAATGGACACCAAAACACCGGCTGGCGCAGTGGTGACGTATGCTAGCGAGGATGCGACACTCGCCATGTTTCTCATTGCGGCGCGCTCCGATCCAACCTGTGACGAGCTGATGATCACAGGCTCTGATAACAGCCATTACTGCATCACCCACACTTATCGAATTAATTCCCCCCTCAAGAGTTAAAACAGATAAATTGGGAGATCACCAAGCTCTACCTAGGTATTCTCCAATAGCGTACAGATAGGCACTCAGGGGCTTGGTTTGGTTGGAGCTAGCTTTAGGGTAGATTGCCGTCGAGCTGGGTGACCGACATTAGACTGTCCCACCAGATCTCAATTTTACTCACAGCAACCACGGTCGAGAGAGTATAGTAGTTGGAAATCGGAAAATCATATACTCCAGACCATGTTCTTATTTACTGGTATTAATGAATATGATTGGCAGTCAAAGAACCTTGACCGCATGGCTTGGACATCAGAGACCAGCGCGGCGTTTTGGTCCCACGCTTTCCGCGGAAGGGTAGGGGCATGAGCGACTCTGTGTCGGTCATGCAATGCAATGACATCAATCACCATGTTACCCAACTAGGTAGTCCAAGATTCTCAACATCACAAGTGCATCTACCGTCACATGGAGAACTGACAGTGCTGATCGGTTCGTCCTCTCATTTGAAAGAAAATCCAACAGCCACAAGTTCACCACAGCTGCCACAACTACACAGCCACGACCCAAGAGACCGAGCCCATTCCATGCTGACGCTGACATGAGGTGGAGCTGGCTTCGCGAGCTGACCTTGCTGGATACAGGCAAGTACTCAAAGAGGCGCACATGCTAACATGCACAGACACGAAGGGCTGAGTGAGCCCAAGGGCTACTACGAACTCAGAGGCCGCTGAATTCCTGGGGCACGCGCGGTTGTCCAGCTTGGATTCTGTCTCAAGTCGGCAGAGAAATGGGTTTGCCGTGGGCGAAGGTCTGTCCTCTACAAAGGCGTAATTGAATGGTGTTAAAATGTCACCTGCATCGTCATCATGCTGCGTGTCCAGCAAGCAAAGCAAGGTACATACCTACAGAATTCGCTGTCTCAGCACAGTGCCGACATAGTAGGCGCACTCCTCTTTCCGATCCAAAAATAAGACTGGTGGTGATGATTTTCGCTCTTCGCAGGGCCCGGACCAATCTAACAAAGGAACCTCGGCCACGCCCCACCTGCTGCCAGGGCGCCACACAGTGCGGCTGCACAGCCGTACCAGGTGCGATGGGCCCCGTGTTTAGGTGATTCCCTGCTCCCTAACAACCTGCCTCTGGCCAGCACAACTCATCTTCCAGCTGCTCTTCAGGGGTCCAAACACGAACCTGCCAACCAACCAGAGCTGTCAACCTGACACACCCAAAAAAAGGCTTGCCCCGTGCCATCTCCTTTTCCCTCCTCTCCTCCCCATCCTCTCCATCGTCATTAACAATCATCCTCCCCTTCCCCCATCACCAATTTTAACGTACCAGCCAGTAATCGACTTTCTTTCTCTTCGTCCCGACTCGACAGGCCTCACTCGTTGCTGGGCGTTACGGACTTTGACGTGTTGATGACCTTGTGACCTCCCCGAACCCGACATCGAAATTCAAAAAAAACGGAATCCAACCGCCGACCATACTAATTCGCCGTTGCAAAAATGCGTTTCTTCCCCACCATCTACCTCGCCAGCGGCGCCGTCGCCGCTGTCGTTGCACCCCAGAACGACCAGCCCAACTGCATCCTCTACCACCGCGCCGAGATGGCCGAGGAGGCTGAGTGCGGCAACCGCGACATCATCAAGACGTGCTTCGAGAAGCTCGAGACTCAGGCCGTCCCCCAGCTCGAGGAGTGCTACAAGTCCGCCGGCTGCACAGACGACAAGGCCTCCGTTCTCGCCCTGGGCGCCGAGGAGCGCTGCCTGACCAAGATCGCCGGCGGAGAGCTCCGAAAGCGCTCCCGCGGCGTGCTCGAGGCCCGCGCCCCCGAGCCTACCTACATGGCCAGGGCTGACGATCTCCTGGAGAACGCACCCGGTCTCCTGGGCCGAGCCACAACCTCCTCCGCAAACACAGAGACCATGAGCGGCTCCTCCTGCGTGACCGCCAGTCTCACCAAGGTCGAGTCCTGCGAGCCTAGGAGCAGCGGCGGCGGCAGCACATGCTCCAATGTCGAGCAGACCAGCTGGGTCTGCACCCCAGGCTGGACCTGCAGTTTCAACGTCGAGGGCACCCACATCTGCATGATCCTCCACAACAGCCTCGACATCGCCGGCATCATCGTCGCCATCGTCATGGCCGTGGGTGCCATCGCCGGTATCGTCACCATCACCTACCTGTGCATCCAGAACAAGAAGGAACAGAAGCGCCTCTTCGCCAAGGCCGAGGCCACCGCCCTCGCCCGTGCCGCCACCAAGAAGAAGCGTGCCGCCGAGCGCGCTCCCCTCAACCAGGGCGGTGCGTCCGCTCCTCCCACCGGCGCCGACCCTTTCCGAGGCTAGGTGGCTCGAAGTGTTGGGGAAGGAAGCACGCACCTGGGAAGTGTACAAGAGGAGGGCTCGCGTCGTGGGTGGCGATAGCCCCAAGCGCGGCGTTCACCTGGCGGTGTCTAGGCTGACGTTATGACGGAGGGCAGCATTATTGGTTATTACGATGGTGGATGGAAATTTCGCGTGAGGAGTTGATTGCCTTTTTTTTCTTCCATATCTCATCACGCATATTACTTCAATGGTATCATTCTTGGTCATTTAGGGGATTAAGTAAAGTACCTTGTAAAGTCTGGAAAATGAAAGGATCGGATTTGTCAAAATAGAATATTTGAATGTGAATTACTCACGTTATTACTACTACATTTCATTTCATTACGGCTGCATGTGGGGAGGGGACCAATGTGTTGAGTTGTCGGGCCCTGACAGGTTCCATTGCTGTTGAACTTTATTCTCTTTCTTTTACGTGGGGAGGGGATAACTGGTCACAAGATGATCACATTTGGGACACTTCATGGCCCAAGAATTGACTTTGGAACATTTGTGGCGGGAACAAATCCATGCTTCATATCAGCTACTCGAACAACATGTTGGGCTTCATTCCCAAGGTGGGCTCAGGGCGTCTAATAACCACCATGTGGGAAATTTGTGCAAAAACAAGATTCGCTATAACCCGGCGTGTGGTGCAGTCAACGTTAACCGCTTCCATCGCTGTAAACCTTCTCCACGCCCGCTCTGTTCTGATCTTATCTGATCATACGAACATTATCATTCCCATTGAACCCTCCGCCCCGACAACCCCCTGCGCTAGCCAATCCACGAAGTCTTCTTGTGCTTCACGACGCTGTTGGGTGCTTGGCCGAGGTCAGGTCGCCTCGGGCTTGCTACCGCCGACGTTCTGCTACCTTCGGAAAGGGCACCATTCCTGGTTCGGGCAGGGCTGCCTTTATCGGAAACCTCAGAAGCAGTCCTCTTGCTTGTTACTTGTGTCGGGAGGCCGTTCTAAATCCCTCGTAGCGACGCTGGCCCTGCTACTGGGCTTCCGAGTGCACCAGCTGCCCCTAGGGGCCAGCTCGGCGGGCTGGGTACATCGTTGGCTGCACTCCACCGAACCATTGGACTGCCGTGGGCTATTCGAAGTTCGAATTTACCGCCACCGATGCCGGAGCCGTTGTCATTCTCCAAGTAGTCAAACAGATCTTGGTCGTGGGGTGCGTCACCCTGCTGTGCCTCAAGATGTACCTTGAAAAGGCGCAGGTTTATGTAACCCTCAGAGTCCACGTGACTGGTATTGCTTAGGTCTTTATATAATTGAACAAGCAACGGGCGGAGGTGGAGGTTGCCCGTGGGATTCGACCGTATGGGACTCATGGCAGAAGCTGGAGACGGCATGGCGAAAGGTGGAGGAATGCCTGGAGGCCCCCAGGTCGGTCCAGATAACCCTGGGGGTGGTGGGAAGTGATGACCGGCACCTGATGGAGGACCCCAAGGGTTGTGGTTGAGACCAAAACCTGTATCTAGGAACGGATTGGGCCCAAAACCACCTTGACGTGGGCCGGGTGGCTGATTGCGAAGACTGGAAGGGCCAACTTCGGGTGCGATAGGCTCGTCATCTCCAAGGAGAGCCCGACTGCCCAAATGTTGAGTTTCGTCATCCTTGTCGTCCCCAGAGCGGCCTTGGGCTATGCTCCCAGGTCTGCCAATGGGTGCAGGACGCCCGATCGGCTGTGCAGGGACAGAGGAGGCGCTATCAAAACCAGCTGATCCCTGACGGACATGTGTATGGTGAGGGGGAGATGGATCTTTTGGCATTGGGAACCCTTGCCCTATAGGAAAATCAGGCGTCTGGGCAAATCCAGGGGGTGGTAGAGGCACAGGAGAGAACCCACGGCCACCGGGACCGTTGATGCCAGGCGGTGGAATCATCATATTCGGACCAGGGCGAAAGCCTGGAGGCAACATCTGCTCATGGCCCATTCGACTTGGGAATCCTGGTGGCGGGCCATGATGAGCCAACCCGGGAGGAGGTTGCATAGCCAAGGGTAGCAGGCCCTGTACTGGTGTCGAGATACTTGGCCGACTTGACTGGACGCTGTGAGGCGAGGACGGCGGCAGCGGACTAGTAAAACTTACACTCTCCTTCCGCTGTTGCCCAATTGGCCGAGGGCTAGAGTGGGTTGTAGAATCTGGGTGAGGCGAAGGGTTTTGGCTTGCTCCTGATCCTGATTGTGATGTTGCAGAACTTAGATGAGGCACGTCTGGTTGCTGGGAGAGCGCGCGTGATCGTATTGGCGTTGGCACCTTTGACATCGCAGGGGTTGCGACTGGTACTTTCGGGGAGGCGAACGCTGAGGGATTAGGAGGATGTTGAGGGAGTACTGTGGGAATTGAGATGGGTGGTTGCGGCGTGCGTTTGGAAATGGACGGGGAGAGCTGAGCCTGGTGAGGAGACGTAAGGGACGGCTGCACTGACGATGGCTTGCTCGGAATGGCTTCCTCCTTTGCCCTCTCCTCCTTTGCCCTCTCCCTTGCATCTTGCGCCTCTCTCTGTGCCTTAGCGCGGGCCTCCTTTTCACGCTTGTCACGCTCCTGCTTCTCTTTCCTTTCCAATGCCTCCCGTTCCTTCTGCTCGCGGGCCTCCTTTTCTTTCAATCGCTGATCCTCCTTCAACTTCTTCTCACGATCTTTGCTTTCACGGGCTTTACGCTCTTGCTCGGCCTGTTTTTCACGCTGTTCGTGGATCCGACGTTGCCTGTCTGCTTCCTTCTTCAGGCGAGCTTCCTCTTCGGCCTTCTTCTGCGCTTCCTTCTGCCTCCGCTTCTCTTCGGCTTTTCGTCGTTGTTCAGATGCTCGCCGTTGCTCAGACTCGATTCGCGCAGCCTCTTCCGCGGCCTTCTCTGCTTCTTTACGGGCTTTCTCCTCCGCAGCCGCCTGTTTCTTCTGGGCGGCCTTTTCTTTCTTCTTCTGCGCGTTCTTAGCTTTCTTTGCCTTTTGTTCGTCCTCTTTTCGGTCCTCCTCCTCAAGCTCTTCTATCAGCTTTGCTTGCCGTTCTTTGGCAACCTTTTCCTTGTAAGCAGACAGTACCCGTTGTTCAAACATACGAGCGGCAAAAATTTGGAACATCCGGCGACCTTCTTCCATTCGTTGCTCCTCAGTCATGGGATCCTGGCAGCAGCACTCAGTATGGGACCTCGACGGCAGCATAGAGGGGTTTGATAATACCTCTTCATCCTCATACTCTTCATCCTGACTATCGTCGTAGTCTTCCTCTTCCTCTTCCTCCTCCTCCTCGTAGTCGTCGTCTTCAGGAGAAGGATGATTATGAGGGTTGGAATATGAGCCGTTGGGATGACCGTAACCACGAGAAAAGTGCTCTCTGGCGTCTTCTTCTCGGGCCATGCGACGTTCGGCAAGCTGTTCCATCATTTCGATAAAACGCTTACCGTCATTTTTGAGAAGGTCATCCGCAACGGTGAGAATGCCGCCTAAGTCCATGTTACCATATCTGTGGAGAAGAGATTCAAGAAGCTGCGTACCCTTGACCTGGAGGCTATTGCCGAATGTCAAGAAATCTGCCACATCGCGATCCGGGGGATTGTGGTATTCTTCGGGGGGTTCGTCGTCGCTATACTCTTCGTCGTCGCCTTCATCTTCGCTGTACACCTCCTCTAGATCATCGTCATCCTCCTCGCCCACATGTTCCACTATTCGTCCGTGCGACGGAGACTGCGGTGGGTATTGTGAGTGCATATTTCGGAACGGGTGTGACGAGAAATCGCGGGTAGATGCAAGAATGGGAGGTCCATCTCCTTGGTTGGCAAACTGCTCGAGTTCGAGATAATATGCGTCGTAGAGCGTTTCCAACTCTTCCTCGATGGCAGTGCGCTTCCTCCCACACACAGTGCAACTGCACGTGTGCTTTTGCTGCTCCTTCATCTTCTTCAGAACTGCGTCCTTCTCGACCTTAACCAGAGATTTGCGTTCATCCTCGCCCAAGCCAAGCCAGAATTCCTTGATGCGCTCCCGCTCCTCTTGATTACTAGTACTCCAGATCTTGTCCCTGGACATGCCCGACCCTCGCGCCTGCATCCCAGGAGAACGTACGCGAGACGGAAGCGCATCATGGTCGTCTGGTCCTGACGGTCCCTTCTTCTTCTTCTTCTTTTTCGTCTTCTTAGATTTCAAGGGCTGTTGCGGGTGACCATTGGTTACGTCGTGCGCTACCTCATACTCATACCCTTCATCATCCTCGCTATTGACGTCTTCGTAGTCGACCGGCTCGGGTCGACTCGGACGCGATTGCGAAGACCGGTTTGTATGTCCATTGACGATTTGCTGCTCAGCAGCAGCCTTGGCTGCAGCCTTTTGCCGACGCTTTTGTTTCTTCCGGTTCACCGTTTGCATAGGGCTATTATGCGAAGTGGATTCGGGTAGAGACTCGGAAGGTTTGTTGGATGTGGGGGTCGAGGGCTGAGATGACTCGGCAGCCGCTCCCTTGGGGACCGTAATGAACTTGGAGCCATCCTTGTTGGTATACTTGGAGGTGTTCCGCGGTGATGCCGGGGCATGAGCGGCCTGTTTCTGGTGATTGGTCGGCATCGTATGTCGATTGACGGACGCCAGCAGAGGGCATGAAGGGAGAAGGTATGCGCAGCGTAACGTCTATCTGGAGAGGGCTGTCTACCCAGGAAACGAGTTAGCGAGGGAAGGAAATTACCGCCCTGGTAAAGTCCAGACGAGAAGAGACGCTGCCAGCCGGATCGCGAACCAGGTAGGATTCAGAGTCGACTTCGATTTGGTGGAGCAAGAAGCTCAAACGGTGGAACGTGGGCGGCGGGTGGCTCCTCATCCAAATGGAGGGATGGGGATTTCAGGACAAAGGCCACTCACTAATGACGACACAGGGAAGCCAGAGACCCGGCAATGAGTGTTGGCGTCTGCCGCCGCCAGGGTATGAAGATGTTTGGCGACAGAGTCAGGTTGGGAGGGAGGAGTTTGGCGATTCGAATGTTGTGGTACTGCGAGGTGAATGAGGATACCCTCTCGTCGTTGGTCTGGGAGGGCGTCAGTTGCCTGGCTGTGGAAAGCGCTGGAAGTCACTCTCCTGCCTTTCTCTGTGGCTGAGATACTTAGAGGTGGCACGCGCTTCTGGGGCCGTCCTGCCAGCAAACGAAAAACCGGGGTGGAGCCGCTGTGTTCAGATTTGGCCCTGGCGCAGACTCGTGACCTTTCACGTGATCATCTCGTCCCAATCGCATGAGAGCTTGAGGAAAGGGCTGAGCTTGTTCCGACTTCGTTTCTAGGTTCCATGGAATGGATCTTTGTCTTTGGTACCGAATGGTTGCACATGTTATAATGCCCATCTATTTCTGATCTCCAGTATCTTTCTACACACAATGATGGTGCGAGTACGCATACGTGTCTAATTGTGATGAATAGAGTACCTTGGTAATATGACGCTGGGGCTGAAATTGTTGATAGACAAGAGTCTCTTTCAGCCCCCTATGATCTCCTGCAGCCAGGCACCTAAATGGATGGTCTGGTCCCCTAAATTGTATCACCCTGGCTGCCCAGGGATCCTTCGATCTGGTTAGCGATAGGGGTTTAGTGGGTGCACAATCTTGCACCGTAACACGTTATTGTCGCAAGATGCGCCTTCATTTCTAATATTGCTTGTTCTGTTTCAGTATTGTGCGGATGATTGGGGTCTCTCCTACTAGTAATCCCTCCACTTGTTCACAGAGGAAACTTGAAGTGTGCTGAAATTTCAGGTAGTTTGTCATCTTAGATTTTGATTGACAGTGGCATCCACATTATAGACAGGAAATGAACCACCATTTCATGATAAATATGCTAATTATCTTCAATCTTGGTGTGCCACGCGTTCCGTCATCCACTGGAACAAATGACAATTGCTTATTACCGGCTATCTAAACTCAGACGCACTAGCATTGTTTGAAAGGTACATCATTGACATACATTGAAGCGGCCCACTTTCGGCGAGGCCTTCCCTAGATTTCTGATATAAAACTTCAACATTACATTTGTCGTGATGCAATAAGTTTCAGATTAGAAAATGACAAAAATAGTAAAATCTTGGAAGGAAAGGAGAGTGTTTTTAGGCGCTCATACATCTAGGATCGACTACTCTTTGTCCGTACCTATTTATGTGCCATGAAGACAAGGCTAGATTGTTGGTCTTGTGATTTGAAGGTTTGACGCTTAACTACATCACTTTGTTTGTTTCCCATAGTTTGCTTGGAATTTTAATCATAGAAACACGTCAAGTACGTGTAGGGCGCGCCAGGCAGATACGTAATTACGTCTTCCCCAAAGTAGGGCGGTATCCATCTTCATGGGTATCCATCTCATGATAAGTCCAGGCAGTTGAATGCCGAAATCCTGGCTCCACAGTAGGATGATTTGTCTACATAAGTCGTATTCTATATCCTGGACGAGATCCCCTACTGCCATTATTAGGCATAAGTTTCTTGAGGTGTGCTTAATTGGGAATATACGTAGGTCGAACAGAATGATGTACATACACCGATGTGGGCCAGGTGCCCAAGACTGGATAGTCGTACCTATTGGGCCTAAACCACCAATTCGTCTTACTGGCGTTGGGTGAGTTTTGGACTCCCGTGGGGTCTGGTCTGGGGTTTGCTTGTTCTGTGTAGATCGCTGCTTTGAAGGATTTGACATTGAGCACCGATTGAACTCTGCCGAAGACTTTCTCGGCCTGACTCTGCTAATGCCGACGGTGCCTTATACGCATCACTGTGATCGTTCAGCTTCCCAAGAGTTGGAGGAGTTCCATTCTTGAGGCTGACCCGGAACCCCAATCCCATCTTGGACACGAGGGCCTCTAGTAGGTGCCGCGAGGCACGTATCCCAGACCAATCCCGTACCAATGATCATGCACTACTAGTGTCTTGGCGCCCATTGTGCCAGCACTTGTTTACACTCGGCCACTCCGTTGACACTGGTCCTACTCTAACCGCCACGTTAGCACGCACGGCCCGGTCTGTTTGGCGAACGCGAGATGTAGAAAGATAGCTGGGTAGCGCGGGGATAGTGTGATGCAAATACGCGTGTTCAATTGGCGACGCCCGCCCATTGTTGCTCCGTCTATCCAACCAGCATCATTGCACATGAGAGGATCAATTGGTACTTGTTTCTTCAGAGTTCCACTGTAGCCCGGTCCATGACATGCAGTGGACTAGGCCAAGTCAGTGCCCGCCGGCATTCTGGAGAGATTCAGAGCCCTGCGTGCATCCATAGCACTACTACCATGCTGGGTCTACGGCGACCCTGTGCCTGGACGGATCTTGGCATCCGCGCAGCTAGTCCCAGGTCCTCACGGATGGCCTCATGACCTTGAGTGTCCTCCATCCCTCGTAGCGACCTCCAGCGCATCACCTGTGCTGCTGTCCGATCCCGAGATGCGTCTGTTGGTGTTAGCAAACACCATACCCACAGTGACGCACTTGGGGTCCGGGTAGGCCAAACCCCGGCCGACACTGGCTGGGGCTCAGGCGACCACCACCACCACCGACGACATAGGTCAGGGCTGTGCACAGCCAGGCTATGCGCTAACCTACCTTACCCGGCCACTGCAGTTCCGGTACCTGCCTCCCAACAGGTGCCCCTAACAGAGCAGGTCCATATTGCAGCCCAGGCCAACCACACCAGACCCTTCGCTGGTCCTAGGGTCCTACCTCGGGTGCTAGGCCCCAGGTACCTGAACCTGCCCACAGCCACATCTCAATGGCCCAGTGGGAGCCACGGCGGGTGACAGTGGCTGGCCCAGGACCCTCGAGCTCCACCAGTCTGTCCACTGCACTGCGCGCCTGCTTGAACGAGGCATAACAGCAGCACGTATTGTCGCTACTAGCAGCTTAGCAGGTAGCGACGGGCACTGCACTCCTCCTCTCCAGCTTTCTCAGCCCGTATCCCACATACAGAAAGTCCTCCCGTCCCACTGCCACCGTACCGTCCCCCCCAACACATCGTATTCTGTTCGACCAGGCCTTTTTTCTTCCCCTTTAATAGAGCGCACCACCCTCTCCCACCACGATTTGTCAAGCGATATTATCTCACCCGGGTCCCTTTTGCTCGCGACGAATTGAACCGATCAAACGCTCCGTGGCGTGCCGAATCCTCGACATTGAAATAGCCCATTGTTCCGTCATTCACCAGCGCGAAGAGCCACCACCCATCGGTCCATAAGCACAAGTCCTACAGCTTCGTAGACCCTCTCCCCTCGATCATCTCTCGTACGAGTGCGGGTAGCTCACCGCCCCGAGATTCCCTATGGCGTCTGCGAGCCCCCAAAATGTTATCCGCAGGTAGTTTCTCTCTCCTCAACCCCGTGCTCGATGGATGGCCTGTTTCTGCTTCTGGCAGGCTCTCCGGTCGCCTCCTATGGGTTCATATGCTAACTGGACTTTCCGAACAGGAAGCTGGTCATCATTGGAGACGGTGCATGCGGCAAGACCAGTCTTCTGAGCGTCTTCACCCTGGGCTACTTTCCTACTGTATGTTTCACCCTCTTGATTCTCTCGAGACACGATTACTGACCAAGCACTGCAGCATTATGTTTGTTTTACCGAAACCGATATAGCCTAAACGTGCCGCAATACTGACAACCGAGACAAGATCCCTACCGTATTCGAGAACTACGTGACCGATTGCAGGGTGGATGGAAAGAACGTACAACTTGCGTTGTGGGATACAGCTGGCCAGGAAGATTATGAGCGTCTACGACCTCTGGCATACTCCAAAGCCCATGTTATCTTAATAGGGTTTTCCGTCGATTCCCCCGACTCACTTGACAACGTCAAGCACAAGGTTTGCCTCAATGTCCTTCATGGTGTCTATCTGGGCGGATTACTGACCATATCTCAATAGTGGGTTGAGGAAGCTACCCGCCTCTGTGCCGGTGTTCCCATCATCCTCGTTGGTCTCAAGAAGGATCTTCGCGAGGACCCAGTGGCCATTGAAGAGATGCGAAGGAGATCACAGCGATTCGTCACGAGCCATGACGGCGAGGTAGCCGCGCGCGAGGTCGGCGCCAAGCGGTATCTTGAATGCTCGAGCTTGAGTGGTGAAGGCGTGGACGACGTGTTTGAGGCAGCCACGCGCGCTGCCCTCTTGACGTTTGAGAAGGGCGAGGGCGGAGGCTGCTGCGTTGTTCTGTGACGTGGCTTTCGCGAAGTCTGGAAAGATTTATGCCCCGTCATGGTGTACCCCTCAATACTTTCACCTAATGGCATTGGTAACGTTTGAGACGCTACCACACCCGACCCAGTCCTACCCCGACCCTAGGCCATAGGACTAGATATTCTGCTGTCCCCGTACGATGGATCGAGCGGGAGGTCAAGCGAGAGGACGAATACTACCGTCCGTCTCGTTCTCCTCTCCTACTAGCAATGCTGCGCATCTGACTATAATCACCCCACCACCATGTCTTGGATTTTTTCTCTATCTTCTTGGCTATCCTGTCATTTACTACCATCTTTCGTTTATCGGACCCAGTTCTGTTGTCATTTATGAGCGAGACGTTTTACTCTCTAATAGCGGCCGGCGCTCGGAAAAGGGGAAGTTGACCAAGTGGCAATCTTTCACTCTCTCTCTGTATCACCAATTGCGCCTTCGATTGTCTTTGTGCGGGTACCATAGAGCAAGCTGGTGAAGTTTCCTGTCCTGTCGTTCCGATCTTTCCTATTACAATCTTCCCTGGAGGTGGACAAAAAGCGCATGATATATCGGGTACTACTTGGAGATTTGTCTAGCTCTTGGTACGTAATGAAATTGTTATGACTTCTCACTCGTCTCGACGGGTTCATGGCCCCAGTGGTTACATGTCATCAATATATCGAACGGCCTGGGCACGTCGTGTTGAGTATAATACAGTATGGGCATTATTTTATTTTCAAGTGTGGTTGTACATAGTCCCCAATAATAATAAATAATACAGTTTGGTTGCGACGATCTTCCCCTCCACACGCTGTCCATTGAACGAAGAGAGAAGCCCATTTACCTCTTCCAATCATGGTTCCAAGCTGTCGTGGCCGGGCTGTCGGTCTGGAACCTGGCGTACTCGATGGGGACGGCATTGAGACCCCACACGCCCTTCTTCTCCATGGCGACGCGGTACAGGTAGCCCTCGCTCCTGTCCCCGGGCCCGGCCACCTTCCTCAGCTCCTCGCAGGCGTTGAACATGCCCGCGTTCATCCTCACGCGCTCCTTATGTGTGGCCTCCTTCTGCTGGCGGCGGAAGAGCAGCCAGGCGCGGTGGATGGTCCAGTGCCGCAGGTGGCGGAGGCGGGCCATGCGTAGGGGCGGAGGGGCGGGGGAGAAGAGGTTCTGCTTGAGGATCTTGACGCGGGCGTAGAACTCGCTGCGCTGGTGGCCCTTGTTGCGGCGCGGGGTGGTGCCGATCTTGGCGGCCTTTGCGCGCTTGGCGGCCTTGCTGAGGAGGGTGCTGGTCGTGGAGAGGAGGCGGATCGGGGCCATTGATGTGTGGGTGACGGATGAGGCGACGCCGGAGAGGAGCGGCTGGCGGCTGAGGCCGCGCAGGGAGAATAAGGACGCCATTGTGGGAGGTCTGGAGGTGTGGTGTTGAGAAGTCGGTCACGGACTGTCGTCGACCTTTTCGTTCGTCTTTTCGTCTTCCTTTTCGTCCCTTCCCCTCCTTTTTGTAGCAGTCTATACTCTGCCTGATCGTAGACCCCGGAATGGCCTATTCGCTAACCAATTGATCGATCGTGCCGTCCGTTTGACTCGGTATGGGGGGTTCGTTGTTCAATCCGCTGACGAGGAGTGTCTTCTTCGGTTAAGAGCGGGCGTACAAGGGGCACAAAATCAAATCCGACCGGGGTGCTCTATCCTGATCCGTGGATAAAACCTCCAATCTAAGCTCTGGGCTCAGGTGCGACCTTTGTAGATGGGCGGGATAGTGTGGTGCTCTTGTCAGGCTTGCCACGAGATTGTTGCGGTCAATGGACTCCGGAGGGAGGCTGGATAAAGCGTGGAGAGCACCCTGTATCTGATCCCACACGCTATCGAGAAACTGGTAACAAATAACGCCGAGGGGGTCGGAATTGTAAAACCTGTGCTTGTAGTACTGGTGGATGTTCTGTGCATTTGCCTTGTTAATTTTGCTGTGAGGAATGGGGTGAAGTGGGGATTAACATTGTTCCGCCCAGCCTATCATCCGCCGCTCTGACGATGCGATGTAAACGACTTACTTGAACACGACTAAGCGAGCGTGAGTTTGCCCAAATGAAGCAGGCTTTGGTGCTCCTGGGATCAAAAAGCTCGCCGAAAGCTTCCTTCTTCATGAACTCGCTCTCCAGATGTGCTGCGTCTCTAATTTCGAGTCCCATCATGTACGAAACGCTGTGTCTAACCATCCTGAGGTTCGCCTTGAGGTCGTTCGTCCCTCCCCTCCCCTCAAGCTCGTTTAGGAGATAAGCTGTCTCCGTGAGCACCCTATTCTTCTCCAGTTGCTCGCGGACCCGCCTCGGCGTCTTTCTCCCTCCTCCAAATATGATGCTCCAGAACTCAGCCAACCTTACCAATCCTTCTATCGGACAGAGACTAGGGAGCGGTGACAATGCATTAACTGAGAGTCCTACCTGCTTTCCCTCCCAGACTACCACGCAAATGAGAGCGCGGACAGCGTGCGGCAAGAGTGTGCAGAGCCGCGCTATGTATTCTTTTGCAGCTCGCGGAACTTCGCCGTTGTACGTGAACTCGCTCCTGTCAGCTGGCGCGTCTGAATCCCTGATAGGGGGCGGCTTGGGATGCTCAACGACACCATCCGCCGACATGGTGATTGTCGCGTAGCTCTGCCCAGTGATGCGCCGCCTCGGTGGCTCGTAGTTGAAGATGGGGGTGCCCCCCTTGTGCTTGCAGTAGAACCGCGAATCGGTCAAGTCCTGCCGAACGGTGACCGTCTTGCCCTGACAAATCTTGACATCCAACATATGAAACAGCTCATCAGCTTCACGCCACTTACGGTTCTCTGCAAAATACTGCTTCCGTGCTCCGTCTTCCACCATGTACTGCTCAGCCGCTGCGGTCGCGTTGGTGAATATCGGCTCCAGCTGCCTCGCCCGCCAGACGCTCGACAACTTGACTCCGTCTTGCTCTCCAGCCACGATAGGCGCCGCATCCACGACCCATCTGCGATCTTCGCGGCACCTGGGTTCGATGGAGTTGTAGTTGTCGCGGTCAGGCCCAGCAACCACCCGCCAAGCGGCATTGTAGGGTTTGCCCACGTTCAGAGTATCATGGGTAGGGGTAGACATGCTGGCAAGGAGAATCAATAGAGCATATTCTGGTTAGATGCACTCAGTTGGAGATGAAAATGTGAGTAAGTCTTGTTAAGAAAGACGACCAGAAGGGTCTCTCGTTGATTTTTGTATTGAACTAACTACACTGAATCGATGCTGCATGTTGTTTGTTGATGCTGAAGTGATGATCATACGTGGTTTGTTATTTGTTGACAATAGGGGTGCGTGAACAACTGAGAAAGTGATATTTCGCACTGGAACTCTGGAAAATAGAATATATCTGAATCACACTGACTGCAAGCAAACGCAGACGGAACAATGATGTTTATTTAGCCAACGCAGGTTGTGGGAGTGCTACAATGATCATGAGAGGTCGTCTCGAGCTGCCCTCACGGGGCCAAGGCAAACCATGACAGAGCAAACGGGTGCTGTCGTCTGTTCTCGAGGGCATGGCCCATCTGGACGATAAATTGATGACTCAATGCGTAAATGACCAAAGAAGTTTGATCTGTTTGGGTTCGTGTCTAAGGTTGCCGTTTCTGAAGCGTTCGCCTAGGTCACGCCCATATGACCAGAAAACCCCTGTTAATTTTCTTTTTACCAAGCCAATTTTCTCTCTAGTATGATGTTAAGCACCAACAACAGTTCAAAAACGGTTTTATGGGCTTGCGCTTGTGAAAAGCTTGTGCGCCTTGGCTTGCAGTAACTTGGTGATGAAGAGCAACGCCCCAAAGTAAATAATGCCACTTTCAAGTAGAACACTCGTCAGGCAGCGCAAAACGCAGGCATGAGTTTGATAAATATGTAGACCTTTCTCTGGATCTGAATATGGATTTTTTGTTCTCCCATGCCCTTGTTTCTCAGAATTCTCGGCTCCCGTATCCTGTCAAGTCAACCAACAACAGCATCTGTCTAAGAACACTCGAATCTCTCATCTTTAATCTTCATCCAAAATACTCAGTCATATATCTACTTTACTTTTTCACCTCTCATCTCATCTAATTCACCATGGCACGCCAAACTCGATATGAGTTTTCCCCAAGTTATCCGTCAAGGAGATCTTCCCCCAGTTCTCGAACGGATAGCAGCCCAGATGAAAGATCTCCAACAAGAGATGAGAACACTAGAACCAACACACCTGCGTCATCCAGAGGCTTTCGAAGCACATCAGATTTAGGCTGCTTTGGGAACTGGACCTTCCGCTCACGCCGAACCCGAACCCACTGGGACGTGTGGTCTGATTCAGAAGACTCGAGAGACGAGGAGGCAGCCGAGCTCTCAGATGACGAGGGATTCTGGAATATGTCCCGTCGTGCATCCGCCCAGCAACTGGAGCCTGCTCATCTAGAGCCAACCCAGACTCTTAGAGACCGCGCGCGAGGCGTGCTGGGTGATATCACAACCTCAGCGATCAACCGCCTATCCAACTTCTCAGGCACACAGACGAGAGAGCTCATTTTCGACGACGAGAGTCTCGTCATTATCTTTGACGGCGACGAAGAAAGGGAGCATGAAGTTGCCCCCCAGTTTGACTTTGCCGTCCCCATCGGCCCGCGCGTGCAGGAGTCGTACCGCTTCGAGGTCGAGCACCCAACGGCCGCCCCGGCCATCAGATATCTCCACGGCATCCCGACCGCCCGCCACCTGGCAGTCGTGAGCCGCGGGCTCCATCGCCATTCTGCGGTTGGTTTAACTACCTTGACGGGTGCGTACGACCGCGTGGCGGAGACGTACACCATAGCCGCCGAGAACATCCAGCCGGCCCTCCGCATCGGTTGGGGTGTGGCGGCCGATGTTGTGGAGGAGGCACGAGGGCTTCGGGATGCCGCTCAGGAGCAGTGGCGGGAGTGGTCTCCGTGGTTGGACCGCATGTTCGAGGAGACTGCGACTGGCCCGGGACGTCCACGGCGTGCTAGTCTGATGAGATGAGCCGGGACAGGGCCTCGGAGCTGGATGTCCAAGGTTGTGTCATCTCACGGATTCTCTATGACTTTGTTCTTTGTAGTATGAGGAGGAGTGGAATATCCCGTTGGGGAAACAATCTCTGGGATGTAATTTTATGGTTGGATATGGTTACATTACATGATTATTTCCTGTATTACCAGCTAGCTTGTCGGAATAGCAATATGGGCGGCGTCAGGGAGATATGGAATTTAGGATACGGGCGTTATTTTGGATACAAATTTAAGTTAATGGGAAAAGTTTTATATTATTTGACCCTAGTTGCAAAAAAAATGGGTTGAGTCAAGGTCATGATCAGTTGCCTAGATGCCCAAGGTGATTCAGTAAAGATAGAAAAGCAACGTTTTATGGCTTCATCGTATAGGATTTTAAAGGGCCTATAAAGAGCCTTACCCTTATTGACAATCTGAACAATCGTGAGAAGAAGAAACGGTCTATTAGATGGGATGGTACTGGAAGCGCCGAGTGATGAGACTCGAGATTGTCTTCATATTTCAGAGTAGAGATTATCTACTTGGCGGAAAGATGCATAGTAGTCACACATATGCTTTGCTTAGACGCTACAATACAATTCACTAACTAGAGATCCACGATGCTTGAAATAAAAGGCTTCCCATTATCCGCTAGCAGTACTATCACTAACATGAATAATCTCCCACGGTCAATTTCAGAGTAAACATACCGTGTAGTTCTTCAACCGCTACCCCTGGGGAGTTGCCAACTGAGAAAGCAAAGGTGTATGTCATCTAAGTTGGGCAAAGAAACCAGTCACTAGCATAAGACCGAGGTTCTTGAGACCATGAGCGAACCCCGTTGTTTCTGTTACTCTCTTGGATTTTGAGGTTGCTGCTTGACCGAAGAATATTAGACTTGCGCCTTCATGGGATGAATAGAATCACAGGGTCAGCAGGATTACATACAGCATAAATGAGCCAACTAGTTTACTCTTACAATCCTGAACAGTGATCATGTATTAGAATTATCTCGCGGTATTGTTGTCGACAAATCATTTCAATGCAGCCACCGACTTTCCTTTCTAGTCCAATTATGAGATATCCTTTAATTACTACTAAAAAACGAATGTAAGTGCGGACCCCTGGAAACTCCTCTATCGTAAAGTGACATTAAGTTCTGTTGCCTGCTATAAATACAACAAATAGATATCGTTTAGCTGAATATTATGATTCCCCAGCCTGGAGCGTGACTTTCGCTTTGGCTTCCTTTGACGAGAGGTAAGCCTCATGATGCATGCCATACGCCTTAGATCCAATCTCATTCTTGTTTTCGTCGATAAAGGTCTTAACAGCCTCGGGAATGAAAAAGCCATTCTCATCCTTCATACTGTTCCCGGGAACAACCCCATGTGTCTCCTCACCCTCCAAAATGATCTTCTTCAGTGCTTTGAGAAGGCATCCCCGGTACGTGATGGACTTGGTATTGGACAAGTCTGCTTCGGGAACCTGGACCTTGATGACGTTCTTCCAAATAGCGTCTCTGTCTCTCTCGAGCAAAAACTCCTGGCGCCGCTGCTCAAACTCCTCCTCCACGCCAAACTTGTCCATCGCCTGATGCGTCACTTGCTCTCTCGTGAGGCTCAATTCTCGGAACCTGCCCTGCTTGCTGCACTCGGGCACAAACTCCTCGACCCACTTCCGGAATATTGGCCGATAGTTCATCCTCCGGCGGTCGTTGGCTTTGAGCTTCCTTTTGGGCGGATCTTCCGAGGATGCGTTTCCCTCGTTAGATGTGCCACTAGTATCACTCCCTTCCACGTACGGGGGTGCCGAGAACATTCGGCATTGTGCAGCATACTCGTACAACTCATCGAGAGAGCCAAACGGGCCGTCCCAGTATAGGGATTTAGGCAGACCTATAAAATCCATGACCTCCTCAGGGTCGGATGTAAGAAAGATCTTGGCACGCTTCCGATTCAGGTTCTCTATTTCTGGGACACGCAGCCACAGGGCGCCCTCGTCGGCAGTCAGCCCGAATGGGCGGATGGTAGAGCCCAAGATATTCCAGATGTCACCGTGAGCATGCTTGAACAACTGCCACTGTAGCTTTTTCAAGTCATCGCAGATACGGACATCGACCTGGATGTGTGGAGCTACCGCGGGGGCTTGAGATTCCGACTGTTCTTCCCCTTCTGCGCTTTCTTCAGCTGTTGGGGGGTAATCCACGTCTGAAGGCCAAGGGATGGCGAGGTTGGATGAGCTATCTCGGATGTAAATCACTCTGGCGGCATTCAGTGCTTGGGCCACTTGTTTGATTCCGGCTGCGTTATCTTGCGGAAGCCCAGGCTTGGGGCCGAAGAGGAGAATGTCGAGGTCGCCGAAGTCTTCTTTTGCTGGGCCCTCGATGGGCGAATCGACGACATCGTACATCTCGCGCAGGATAGAATAGCAGCGCTCCTTGACCAGAAGGTAGACACCTTTGGGCATGCGTGGAGTTGGAAGGGGCTCTGGCCCCGAAGCGAAGGCGTTGCCGCCCATTATAAGAAGCTTCCTTGAGCGGAGAAATTAAACTGAGCGAGATATTTGGGTCTGTTGCTCTCGTGTGGCGTACAGAAGGTGGGCTATTGATGAAGTGTGTGAAGTTGAACGAGGAATCAAGTATGAGAGTGTGAGGCTGGGCGTCAAGTTATAAGGCGTGCAAGGAAGGTGTGAGGCAAGCGGCGTGAGTAGAGCCGGCAGGAGCAGATGAGCAGCCACGCCGGAGATGGAGCGGGCAATTTATATGTGAAAAGATTGCTCAAGCGTCAGAATCTTTGCTCAGAATCTTTTACATGAACATATAAGTATTTCAGAAGTCTAATATCTCGCAAAGCTTCTCGGATGATAAGAATCAGGGTAAATGTCATCTCTTATGCTTTATACTTGGTGCTTGTAGGTTGGCTAGGGCTGGGCTGAGCGCTGTAGGCGCAGCGCTGAATGACTCACTGGCCGCTTTAACCTCAAGCCGTCCAGAGTTACGCAGGCAAGCGAAGTGGTCTCCATCGCGCAGCCCAAAAAGATCCTTAGAAAATATATTTATTCTAAATTCATGCTTGAATCTCGTCTTGATATTTTGTATTCTCCAGGAGGTATTCGTAGTTGAGGTGGATGCATAGAGGCTCTCCAATCGTGCTTCCTGTGCGCACTTCCGCTGTCACACAGGAACGACGCAACAGTCACCCAAGTTCTGCGGATGCTGCGAAGGCATGGCCTTACAAATTTCACGCAATATTAGAAGACGTGGGGGCCATTTCACCTGAGACGATTATCCGAGTAATGATCATTTCTTGCCGTCCTCTGGATGTCCCACAAAACTCTGTCAATCTGTCAAAGATTGTCCTCCGGAAGCCCAATGTGCACCCAGACCTACTGAACATGAAAATACTAAATGCCGCCGGCCCCTAAGGAGAATATTTTAAGCTTACTCATGAGCGACTGGAAAGGTTGGACAGACCGCTCCTTGGTCTCACTCTGTCTCAATATGCTACGAACCAAGACATGTCAAGTCTTGTTCTCGGAAGAGGGAGAGAGGGTTAAGCAGGAGGATGCCGTGTTCAACAGGTCGCAGTGAGACAAAGACACACAGATGTCGTGAGCCACGAGGGGGAAGTGAGACAGCCACCGTTGCGTTCCAGGGAGTTGTTGCACTTCGTAACACGCAATGCCAACCACTTCCACTCGATAAATAAAAATTTCCGGTCTAGAAAAAAAGTCCTCTGCCGCTTCCTCTCTTCGCTCAGAAGCAAGGGGAGAGTTTGTGGGCAGGCAAGAGCGAACCAAGGTGCTTGAGGTACTCTTATGATTTGAGCACCACACGGAATATCAAAAGTCACACAAAATACCGATAAAACATCATGTATTGGATTTCAAGAATCCTAGTAGCCCTTGCGGTGACAGCCTCCGTCTCTGACGCGATCAACACCAGCGACAAGGACATGGAATGCATCGACGGCCTCTACATCGTCGTCGCCAGAGCCACAAACGAGCTACCCGGCCCAGGCGAAAGCGGACGCATCGCCAACCGTGTGGCCGACCGCATTCCTGGATCCAAAGTTGTTGGCCTCGATTATCCAGCCCGCCTCATAGAACCCTTGTACCCGGATTCGCAGAGAAAAGGCCAGGAGGCGCTCAAGGCAGTCCTGGAAGACTACGTCGACAAGTGTCCCAAGGGGAAATTTGCAGTGATTGGTTACTCTCAGGTATGTATCAAACAATCGCAGTGTTCAACCAAGCTGACTCGACGAAACAAACAGGGTGCTCAGGTTGCTGAGGACATCATCTGCGGATCCGGTGGAGGTCTCTTCAGCATGGTCGAGCCAATCGATTTGAAAATAGCCCAAAGCAACTGTAAGTCCTATAATCAATGCTCGTTAGAAGACAAAGTGGCATAAGAAAGAAACTTACATCGACATTTCCCGACCTAGTGATTGCAGGTATCCTCTTTGGCGATCCGACACACGTCAAAGCCTCCAACTTCAGCTTCGGCACTGCCCAATACAGCGGCGTGAGTAATTTCCCCTTATTTATGCTGATACGGCCAATGCTGAATTTTCTTGGCTAGATCTGGAACCGCAAATCGAGCAGTGTCGACCGCTGTCAGTCCCTTTCCGATCGCATCCGCTCCTATTGTGACAAGGGCGATGCGTTCTGCGACAAGGGGTCGACTGTCGACGAGGAGGTGCATCGTGCCTATGTGAAGCTGTACGGCGATGAAGTCGTTGACTACATTACCCAGCGCTGGAAAAATGTCACAGGAAGCAGTCCGAGGCAGGAGAGTGCCGAGAGTATCAAGAGGTGGGGAGGGCCAAATAGCTCGACCTACAAAGGGAGCACCCAAACTCCTGACGACAAGACCGGCGGCGGTGATTCGGAAAACAATTCGAATAACACCAACACTAATCAAGGTAAGAGCGAGAATCCAGATGCTGAAGAGAGGGCTGCTGCCAGTCTCCGACCCATTGCTGGCTTGAGCCATGTCGGGCTACCACTGTTCCTTCTTTGTCTATACCACATACTTCATTAAGCCCACCCCCCTGGAAACGTGAGAAATGAGGAAAGAGAAGATGAAGAGGAAACGACGGTTGAGATGAGACTTCTTGCAAAAGTGACTGGTATGTCAATGCCGAGAGACCGAATAAGCATGAACCACTGGCCCAAGCTTCGGAACGGTTCGTCCAATGTCTGGATTTCAGCGGTTCGGTGTGACGAAGAACTGAGGCGGTAAAGTACTTTCCATAAGCTGATTATAGAGGTCGATAACCAAATTCTAAAGACGTACAAAATTTCTTCTTATTTAAAGGACCAAGATCCCGGTTTTGAAGGAACTACGGCATCAGTCCCCGGCTCGGTTCCACATTTCCAGCGGCTTCGGCTCGGAGCTTAAAAGGGGCCCATGGAGTTATTTTTTTACTTTGAGCCAACCTTTCTGGATGTGCTCGTCGAAGGATTGGTAATTGTATAAGACGAGGTCGTCATCAGGTCGTCATTTCGGCCGTCATAATATGCACATTGACGCCTCACGAGAGATCTGGAGAGTTGATTCCTAAGCAGCAAACCAAAGGAAATGTTTTCCTGTTGAGGAAGTTCATCGCGTAGTAGATCTGTGGAGACTTTTACCGCCCATTCCTTCTTTAATAAGGTTAGTCCCTCCTGTCCTGTTCCTGTCCTGGTTGGGTTCAGTTCCAGCTGCGGTGGGAGAAGTCGACGCTGTCATCTCCGTCAAACTCGGCAGCAAGCCAACTTTAAGCTGCCATTGGGATCAAAACTGTCCCTCTCTTGAAAGAAAGGACAAGCCTCGAGCAGGATACCCTTCCCTCATGGCGGTGGCACAAGATAGCCCACCTCCGGCGGAATCTCTGGGTGTTTTGGCTCACGGAGCCGATCCGCCCACGACTCCGGCTCCGGACACTCCAACCATGAGCAACGAGGAACTGGAACGCCTCGGCCGCCAACGCCCAGAGATCCTCAAGTCGTGGCTGGTCGAGGTCAGCTTCGTGACGACTGTGGTCCTCTCGATGATGATGAGCGAGTACTTCATCAGCGGCTTCTTCATCTGCCTCCCCGCCGTCGCCGTCTCCCTCGACATGCCCGACTCGGTGCGCACCTGGCCCGCGGCCGTCATCAACCTAACAACGGCCTGTCTCCTGCTACCCTTCTCCCGCCTCGCAGACAGGCACGGCTCCAAGGTCATCTTCCTCTCCGGCCACGCCTGGCTCGTCGCCTGGTCCCTCGTCAGCGGCTTCAGCCGCAACTCCACCATGCTCATCGTCTGCCGAGCCATGCAGGGCCTCGGCGTCGGCGCCTTCATGCCCACGGGCATCGCCCTGCTCGCCCGCGCCTACCGCCCCGGTCCGCGCAAGAACCTCGTCTTCAGCCTGTACGGCGCCTTCGCCTGCATCGGCTTCTACGTGGGCATCTTCTTCGGCGCCCTATCGGCCGAGCTGCTCACCTGGCGCTGGTACTTCTGGCTCGGCTGCATCATGTGCGCCCTCGTCTTCCTCCTGGGCGCCTTCTCCATCCCGCGCGGGCTGGGCGACACGGACCCCTCGGTCCAGATGGACTGGTGGGGGGTGTGCACCATCGTGCCCGGGCTCGTACTCGTCGTGTTCGCCTTCACCAACGGCTCCCACGCGCCCGACGGCTGGCGCACGCCCTACATCTACGTCACCCTCATCATCGGGGCCCTGCTGCTCTGCGCGGCCGTCTACTGCCAGGGCTGGGTGTCGAAGCAGCCTCTGCTGCCGGCCGAGATCTTCCGCCCCAAGTACATGAAGCGAATGCTGGGGGGCTTGTTCTGCCTGTATGGTGTGTTTGGGCTGTTCCTCTTTTATGTGAGCTTCTAGTAAGTCTAAATCCTGAAACTGCAACTAAAATCTGCACATTTTTGTCTGACCACCCCCTTTCTTAGTATTGAGGAAGCCTTGCATATCGGACCACTGCTCGCCGCAGCGTGGTTCACCCCGCTCGCGGTGGGAGGGATGTTCCTGGCCATCTGCGGGGGTTTCCTGCTCCATATCCTACCGAACCGCATACTCATGATCATCTCCGAGCTCGGCTTCTTCCTCTCCGTGCTCCTCTTCGCCCTCATCCCCAAGCGCTCCAGCGACGGGGAACCCTCCATCTCGTTCCTGTACTGGGCCTACGTCTTCCCAGCCATGATCTGCGGGACGATCGGCATCGACATCACCTTCAACGTGAGCAACGTCTTCATCACGACCGCCATGCCGCAGCGGCTGCAGTCGACGGCGGGCGGTCTTATCAACAGCGTGCTGTACCTCGGGCTGGCGTTCTGGCTCGGCATCGGCGAGATGGCAGTCAGCACCGCGGTGCAGTACAAGGGCGCGGAGAATGTCGACAAGGACCAGCAGTTCCGGATAGGGTTCTGGACGGGGGTTGCCCTGGCGGCGTTGGCATTCGTGTTGTTGATTACCGTGAGGATGGGCAAGGCGTCCGCTGCGCTGACGGCGGACGAGAAGGCAGAGTTGGAGACGGTCGAGACGATCGACAGAGGGCAGGATGGCGGAGAAAAGGCGACACGAGGCCCGGTGGCCCAGCCGGTGTAACGAAGGAACTGTGTAGATGACCAGACGACGGTTGCCCTGGTTAGTTCTATTGCTGTTTTTGACGGAAATGGCACTTACGACGTATCACGAAATAATGAATAAAAGTAGACGAAGAATCATAGATTTGGGTGATTTATAAATAGAATTTGACAGGCATGATAATACCTTTCTTGTTAAAAGCATTTATGATGAAATTCTCGCAGCAAAAGACAGAGGTTGAAGTGCAAACCGACTCATCGTGATGGGTCAGAACCAAGCATATAAAAACAGAAAAATTATCCAAAAGGCCGTCCCCTTAATGGCGGATGGACGCATATTAAACCCATCCCCATTACGCATTCAAACACTGTTCGTAAAGTCGTAAAATAAGCCACTTTTGTTGCGATCGCCGGCGGGAGCGTCCGTCTATATCGGAAAGATGAAGGAACTCTAATGAAAGGACAACGGGGGCTCGGATCCGGGAGCAACTAATGCGCGGCGTCTTTAAGAGCCAATATCAACAAGCATGTTAGCGAATATTCAAGTGAGGGGAGGGAATTTGGGGAGAGGACGAGTGAGCTGTCTTACAGTATCGAGCCTCCCAGGACTTATGCGGGTCGGTGGTGCTCTTGTGGACTTCGGCCTTGAACTTCTTGAATTCGTCTTTGACGGCTGTTTTGAAGCTTCGAGGACCGGAGGAGGATGAACCTTTTGAGAAGGATATGTGTTAGTCGCCATTGATGGGAAACCCAATGAGGTCGATGTATATGTGGATGTGTTGCCAATTGGTGTCACTGTACCTTTTCCGGGGTTCACGAGAGTGATTTCAGAAGCAGCATCTGAGGTGACGGCTGGGGCCTTTTTGCTGGAGAGTGTGGGAGCCATTGTGGAAGTGTTGGTGATTTTGATGGAATGCGGTATGTGTTTTCTGGAAGGCTGTTATAAGACAGGATGGAGGATTCAGACGCAGAGCCAAGTGACCAAGAGTCAAGTAAGTAATGGATTGTCTTGTGATGAATTATTTCTCCTGTGATAAGGCGCAGGGCCAAGCCTATATATACCTATGCATACTAGATACCGAGACAGCATCGCCAACCGGTCCGGAGCACATTTTGTCCTCCGCCCAATGCCAATGGCCTCGTCAAGACCAGCCCGTGGACACCTACCCACCCGCTGCTCGGATCAGATACCCTTCCTGCCTGAGGTGCATACACGGCAGATTGAGTCACACGGCCGGTGACAAATCCAGATGGAGCCTGCCTCGGTGGAGAGAGCTGAAGTTTATTTGGGCTAAGCTGGCACTTGGGGGAGCGTTGCGTGCGCACGTTCACACCACATGGAGATGGAGCCCAGGGACGGCGTTCGGTAGCGAACCTCCCTAGCGGCCAGTGGGACTGTTAGTGGCTCTCCGCCGTAGTAGCGTTGAACACAGCACATGGGTGCGCGCCCTTGTGCTGCCCTACAGCGGTCTAGGGCCTGTAGCCGGCAGCTCTAGCTCGACCCCGAAGCCGAAGCCGAGCACCGCCCTTTCCTCCCATTGCTGATTGATTATCCATCTCTCAAACACCATTCCAATTACCAATTCGTCCAATTACCAATTCGCTTCACCCTCAGACTCAGCCGCAGATATTCCCACTTTTTGCTGTCCGTCTCCGTCTCCGTCTCCGTCAGTGACTCCGCGTCTCCATCGTATCCTGGAAACCCAATTTTAACTCCTCGAACCTCGCTCTGTACGCATCGATGGCCTGACAACTGCCCTGCGATCCCTACGTTTTGCACATCTTCTCCCTCGATGCAAAACGCAGCGGAGACGCCTCTGCTTCGGCGTCTCAATGGCCGGCCCCAGGCGTGTGATCCTTGCCGGCTCCGAAAGGTAGCCTGTGACCACACGCAGCCCGTCTGCAACAGATGTCGCAAACGCAACCAAGCCAGTGCTTGCGTCTACACCATCGGCTCCACCACGGCGTCGGCATCGGCCTCGACCAAGGTCATCTCAACCTCCACCACAAGCCCCAAGGTAACTAAGAAGTCGTCAGCAGCAGGGCGCGCACGTCTGCGGCCAGCATCATCTCCGGTATCGTCATCGCTGCCGGCAGCCTTGTCATCGTATGAGACCCACCCAGCGGCACATGTAGCCGGCTCCAGACATCCTACTCCTCGAAGCAACTTTGAATTTGGTGCTCCTCCCAGCTCCAATCACCCCAGCGGGCAGTCTTCCACACCATCAAACGAGAGCGGGTGTGCCAGTGGTACGACGGCGGTGACGACCGCCTCTCCAAATCAGCACCGTCAGCATCGCTATGACTCCTCCTCACTTGCGTCGCCCACCGCACCTCTCCTCCCCCCTTCCCGCCTCGGCCCTCTAGGCTTCACCAGCTACTCTGCCGTCTACGAAGAGGCCCGCACCAGGCTCTCCTGCCTGCAGGGCCAGCCTTCGCCCCTCCCGGCCAATGACCGCCTCAAGCCGATCCGCGCGGGCGGCTTCCCCTGGGTCATGTCGGCAGCCACCCGGGCGAACTGCCATGCTCTTCTCCGCGACCTGCCCGATCTTGACCTGGCGCAGGCTCAGGCCAACATCTCCTTCAAGAATAACGACACCTGGGCCCAGATAGCTGCGGGAAGGATTCTCGCAAGCTTTCGTACCACTCTAACTCACAGATCTGACTCGCAGATCGAGAATCTCGCCCAGTTGATGTCCACCAACACGCTGAAACAAGTTTCCGACGACCTCGCTGACCCCAATGACTGGATCGACCAATTCGTGGGGCCCAATCTGAGGTGGGAGTCATTGGGCTTACTCTTCACCTTTCCCGAGCTCTTCTCCGGTGGGTGTGGAGTGGAGGAATGCGCCAGCAGTTGGTGGCACCGTATCTCGTTCAAGCAAGCCGTCCTGGAATGGCTCGACATCTGCCTTGGCTTATGTCTCTGCATGGCCGGGGGCAACTTGATGGTATTACACATATGCTCGAAGCGTTCCTTCCTTGAGTCAGTCACGCTCGGCGACGCGGGTCTCGAATGCTGGAGAGCCAATGCCGATGCTGTCGCCGTCTCGACCTACCTTGGTTTGTATACGGAGCCAGAGCAGTCCAACTACACGCCGACTTTTTGCTCCGAACTAAGGCGCAGGCTCTTTGCAGTCGCGTACACCACTGACAAGGTGATTGCCTCCTTCCAGGGACGACCGCCGCTTCTGAGCAATCGGTATGCTTCCACTCCGCCACCACTCGACATTTCCGATAAAGATTATTTCGCCGGGAACGCATCGTTAGAGAAATCTATCCAAGCTCTCGATAAGAATGGATGGAAAACAACTGGCGACTTTAGTGCTACGACCATGATTCGAGCACGCGTCATCATCGCCCACGTCCGGGATGATCTGCTCGAGATTGCCCTCGGCAGCAGCAAGCAACCCAAGGTTGACACCCTAATGTAAGCTAAATGCCATTTTCTCTACCCCACTATCCCACCGATGTAGCTGACGTGAAGTTAGAGAGATCAAAGCACGCGAAGCAGCTCTCATCGCCGAGCTACCCCCTGGGCTAGCCTATGATCCGCATGAACTCGAGGACCCCAGGATGAATGCCGACACAGCGTATGCGAAAACGTTGGTACAGATTGAGCACTTGCAGAATCTTTTCTTTGCTGAGCGTCTGCTCCAGCGGTATGGTCAAGCTCAGGAGGGAGAATTGCTGACCATTAGCTACGAAATGGTCACACTGACTCTCAACTTCTGGATCCATAAGGATTCGTTTACCAAAGCTCGCATAGATTTTCAGTGGCTTGTAAGTATCAATTAGCTCGGTGGCAGCCAGTGATTTTACTTCTTAGTTGCCGAAACTAAACAAAAACTCAGGTCATGGCCTACGCCGCTCCCGGCGGTGGCATCCTCTGCATGGAGCTTCTCAAGCCAACCTTCTCCGGCCCCCATCCCCGCGATCCCAAGGTCACCCGATCGAGCATCATCCAGCAGCTGAGTCTGCTAGTCGGGTTCCTCAGCTGGGTGAGCCCCGACGCCCCGAACTCGGACCTCTGCGCCAGCTGCAAGACCGTCATCCAGCACGTCCTGGACCACACGCTCAACAACCCCCTGATCGAGTCGAGCTCGAAGCCCCTGGAGCCCTTCGAGCAGCCGGACGCCTACCAGCCCTACTTTAACTTTGACCTGCTGGATACGTTTGACTGGCTTCGTGCCGACGACTTTATTGGGGACACGCTGTGATTTGGAAGTTTTGGCTGAGAATGGTCACTCTACAGATCCCTTTGCCTTCACAATAACCCAACTTATCCATCTATACTATGCAGGCTTCACCCACCACAACATAAGCCGTGAGTTTTCCTCGAAACCTGCCCCTGGTTTCCCTTTGTGCATCTGCGTCTGCCAATACGGTTTTACTAGGTAAGCTCTACTTCTTGTCCAGGCTCCAAGTCCGATTGAGTGAACCAAATGAAGTATGATCAATGAGCACATCATATACCACATTCTAGATAGCGATCGATGTTTTTACTAGTAGTATTCTATTCAGAAGTACATTACAATACCTATGAGTATTCTGGATCTCATATACCCCAAAGTGCAGGCACCAAATCGGATAATACGTGCCTAAAATATGCGTACCTCAATTCCCTTTCACATCATTTTCGGAGGAGTTGATTGGAACGCCACGTTACGCTCGTCACCACTTGAATACGATGAATCTCCACTTAAACGCCGCGAGCACAGCAATTTTAACCTCCCCAGAAGGCTTGCCAAACCCAGAGTTACGCTTTCGCACAACCATGGCCGTCATCTCTACATATTTTTGATGCATCACGTCAAACAACAAGGCAAGGGGGGCTGACCAGTTCGGTACAAATGATTGTAGACAAATGGACCGCTCTTGAGCACCAATCATAGCCTGCTCAGAAGGCCGTCGGGCATACAATGTTGCCGTTTTGCAGACTTGAGCACTCACCAACTCATATTCTTATGTGCCAAGAACAAAATGCAATACGCTTACTTGCGAGGACCTAAATTAGGAAGGCGCACGCTTCACCAGCACAGCGATTTTAACCTCCCCCAAAGGATTGTCGGCCCTCAAGCTGCATTAGGTATTTTTTGTACAGCTGAGAGAAGTTATCGGTACCTCTCTTCGCTCGACGCTTATAGCTCTTCTGGTCTCCCTTACCGTAGAAAGTTGCAAAAGAAATAGAGCAGGGCTCCAGGTTGCATTCTAAGCCCCTTTGGACCTTCAGGAATATGTAGCGGGTCTGCAGCACGTCACCGGCTTGAGTTTTTCGAGGGCGATAAAGATGCCAAAGTTATATATCTACCTAGCGTGGTTCCCGGAGTCAACCTGCCGGACGGCTAGAGTCAGCCTAACGGGACATGCACAGCAATTTTAACCACCCCAGAGGGGTTATGAAAGACCAATTGCCCTTTGCCTGGAGAAGTATAGGTGGTCAGATCAATGCATACTGCCCCACCTCCGCAATGCCGCCAGCACAGCAATTTTAACCACTCCAGAGAGGTTGTCAAAGACCAATTGCCCTTTTGCACAACCCTTTCCTACAGTCCCGAGTCACAACTGTTCAGATGCCCTAGCACCCCAGAACGAATCGCCTCTCACGGGCTGGCTGGTTTCACCCACCTGGCAATTCAGAGCCGTGCGAAAGTGCACCTTGAACTGAAAGGTCTTCTCAGCATGATGAGCTTGCTGTGCCGGCCTGGAGAACTGCGAATGGACGGGAAGTATTCCTGGTCTCGTGGCGTGAAGAGCATGGGGTAGCACCGCAGGAGACTGCGCAATATGGTGGTATTACGCCTTACAACCTTTGCGGGGGGGTTAAAATTGCTGTGCTGGTGGAATTATTCTCACCAGGTTGTGGTTTGATTCATGATTCGCCGGGCCTCCAAAGATGGCAAGCGTAAGGAAAACAAATAAGACAAGTACGGGTTGCACAGCATTCTTGGCCTCTCTCAAGTTGCAAGCATAGCCGCTCACCGACCCTCGTGCCCCGTCCTCGTCACGACATAGCATAGCATGGCAATTTTGACCCTCTACAACAGTTACCGAGAAAAAGTAACCCCTTCCTCATCTATCTTGAGTAGTTATGCTATTTTCTTCATGTAACACTTCTGCATCATCTATATGACCCTAGATTTTCGGTATAGAAGGCTACAACTATGAAAGAACACGTTCTCAAGTGTTGCCTCCATCTACCTTTTGCCCTTTGTTAATCAGTGCAAATTTACGTTGTCTTTAAACAGATGTATTTGGGGAAACTCACGAAGATGCGAAAGCACTGCAATTTTGACCTCCTCAAGAGGATTGTCAGGCATAAACTACCCCGCTACACAGCCCAACTAGTATGCCCAAGTATAGTCATGAATACTACTACTCTCCACCAACTTCTTCACATTGAAAACTCATAGCGATCAAACAAGTAGGAGGGAACGAGAAACCTTTCATTTTTTTTTACTTCATATAGCGCAAAAAGAATCCCCCTCCTAACCCATCAATAAAGAAACGCCGTCATTACCAGACAGGAAGAGACAGGCAATATGCAAGATGGACAAAATGGGTGAGATAACCGAGCCTAGTCTCTTCGTGGGCAGGCTTCGCCAAAGAATATGGTTGTCGGATCGGGATAGGTGGAGCAAGAAAATAAAAATAGATGGTATATAACAGTTCCGACATGTTGAGTGAGTTGTCCATCAGCCAGGACTTTGCTCACTGGGGTAAAATCTCGTTACTTTTCCATTTCTCCAATCGCCATAAAAAGAAACTTTTTTACTTTTTTAACCATGTAGACCACCCGTTCTCTCACGCATCAACTCGCGTCGCTTCTTGTCCTTCTCTATAGAGTTGTTAGTACATCATCAATGCGCAGTCATGTTGGGAAAGTAGTTTGATACGTACCTCCGTCCCAGACAAGGAACTCGTGGAGACCTGATCCTGCAGGCACCATGGGCAAGACAGGGACCTTCTTGTCGGTCATGACCTCCAAAAGGGCGGGGCCATCGGTGTTGATCAGCCACTCAAGGGCCTCAACGACCTCCTCGGGCTTGGAGATCTTGCGGCACTGGACGCCCATGGCTTTGGAAAGCAACTGGAAGTCGGGGTTGGCCTGGTGGGTGTGGGCATAGCGATCCTCGTAGAAGAGGTTCTGCCACTGAGTGACCATGCCTTGCTCCTCGTTGTTCAGCACGATGACCTTCACACCAATGTTGAACTGAGCGGCAGTGGAGAGCTCAGTAAGAGTCATGTTGAACGAAGCATCACCGTCAATGTCAATGACCAGAGAATCGGGCTTGGCAACCTTGACACCAATGGCGGAAGGCAGACCGAAGCCCATAGTGCCAAGGCCTCCAGAGCTGATCATGGTGCGAGGGTGTCTCCATCGGAAGTGCTGGGCTGTCCACATCTGGTGCTGACCAACACCAGTGGTGATGTAGGTCTTGTCCTTACGATCAGCAGTCACGTTGCTGAGTTCCTCGATCAGGGTCTGGGGCTTGATCAATTCACCACGCTCGGATCGCTCATAGTGACTCAGGGGATACTCCTTCTTCCACCCGTTGATCTTGCCGAACCAGGCGCTTCGGTCCTCCATCGACTTGTTGTTGACGAGAGGAATCAGGTTTCGGACGTTAGTAGCAACATCACCCTCAATAGCCTCGGTAGCTTGCACGACCTTGTTGATGTTCTTGGGCATGATTTCGAAGTGAACAATGCCTCCACGGCCCTCAGCAGCAGCAGCCTTGGCGGCAGGGGCGAACTTGGAAACGTTCAGGGTGACACGGTCATCGAAACGGGCACCGAGAGCGATGATGAGATCGGCGTTCTGCATGGACATGTTGGCATAGGCCGATCCGTGCATACCAAGCATGTGCAGAGCCTTTTCGTCAAGCTCGTCGAATGCGCCCAGGCCGTGCAGGGTGGTGGTGACGGGGATCGAGGCCTTGTCAGCGAGCTCCCTCAGAAGCTCAGGGCCGCCCTCGGACTGGACAATACCGTGACCGGCGTAGATGATGGGCTGCTTGGCGACGTTGATGAGGTCAGCAACACGTTTTAAGGCGCCCTGCATCTGCTGGCGAGACAGCTCCATGGCTGCGCGGCTGGCCGGGCTAGGGACACCTGGGAGGACGACCTCGGTGGGAATGGCGCGTCGGAGGACACCAGCTGTGACATCCTTGGGGAGATCCACGAGGACGGGACCTGGGCGGCCGGAGGTGGCGATCTCGAAGGCCTCGTTAATGCGGCGAGGCAGCTCTGCAACGTTCTTGACCATGACATTCCACTTGGTGCAAGCCCGGGAGATGCCAACAATATCGGCTTCTTGGAAACCGTCCGAACCGATAGCAGCGGTTGGGACTTGGCCAGAGAAGACAACGAGGGGAATTCCGTCAGAGAAGGCGTCCTGGATTCTGCAAAGAGGCGTTAGAAAATCAAATACTTGGGTGTACAGCTCACGGAATGCTAGGTGACGCACGGAGTTATCACGTTGGTCGCACCAGGACCAGATGTCACGAGGACGACGCCGGGCTTGCCAGAAGCCCGGGCGTAACCCTCGGCCATGTGGCCAGCACCTTGCTCATGCTTGGGGAGGATGAATTCGAAGTGTTTTGAGTTGTAAATGGCATCGAAGACGGGGAGAATAGCACCACCGGGGTATCCAACTACACGAGGGACAAGGTTAGTGGGATGACACACGACCGTTGGCAGGGAACAAAGACAAAGGGGAAAACATACACACGTGCTTCACCTCATGTCTCAGCATCATCTCGTGGAAAATTTCGCCACCAGTCTTTCCGATGAACCTATTGGAAAACCACCCAGGTCAGTACTGGCCCAGCCAGCTACACAAGCGCATACGAGGATGCGGAGGAGGGGGAGCATTGGTGCCGTACGATTCGTCCATCTCAGGACTTTTGGGGTTGACCAGGGGTTGGACATGGCTTCGGTCCTTGTCGGCGGCCTGGAAAGCAGGGCTGGGGATATCGCGAGTCTTTCTGCGGAGAGCAATTCGTCCATGTCAGCATAAATGAGCCTCGAGAGCAAAGTGCATAGTGAGGGAATTGGCATTGCAGCTGTTCTTCTCTCTTGTGTTGCGTGGTCGGTGCATAGAAATTTGCCCACCACCTCCGACAGCGGCGCAAAAGAATCGAGCGAAGATGCAGGCCAAAAAGGGCGACGTACGTGGCAGCAGAGGTGGTCTGATTCCTCTTTGAAGCAGGCGACTTTGACTGTGAGTTGACGACGGCAGCGGTAGCAGCGCGAGTCTTTGTGGTAAAAGAGCGAGTTTGGCTGAGATTTCTCAAGGCCTGGGTGGCCGGGCGACTTCGGAGCATGGTGAAGGATGTGCCTGTGGTGGGCGTGGCGGGCGGGGGAGTGGGAAAAAGTACAGCGGCAACGCAATCAGGTCGTGAAGAGAAGTAGAAGGCGCGCGGAGGAAGAATACTCTCCCAATGGATTAAGAAGCCTCGATGAGGTCTGCAAGCATATATTGGAGCAGCGGAGGAAATCTGCGATATGGTGGAAGGATGAATGGATAAGTAGTCGCTACTGACCCCACAAGGACTTCCCGACTGGATTTCTTTCAATTGACGGCCGATTCTTGTGGGGACCGCCGTTCTCGCTTCCATGCTAAGGGACACGGGTAAACAGCACTCGAGGTATTACTCACCACCACCTCTGAGACCACCAGCGACAGCGCCCTCCAGCGACCGCACCCTGCATCCAGCCAGCGGCCACCCACCACCACCGCCTACCCCGCCCCAATGGCCACCACTGAGCACGCCCTTCGGCAGAGCCAATCTGTGTATGCACACACGGGCAGCCGCCTAAGTGCCCATTTAGTATCAAAGTACGCACATGCTCCAGCGGCCAGTGCTCCCAATCAGGTCAAGCCCCAGCTCTGGGATCCACACCATCTTTGCTCCGAATGGCTACGAACCTGCCCATCAGCCAATCAGAGCACACATGACTCACCACCCCAAGGCCGCACCGGCAGGCGAATTGGGGACTCAGTGAACCAGTTGCCCCTCCTCCAACCACCAAGCCCTCAAGAAACACCAAAACCACCGCCACCGCAGCCGGGAAGACCTGCCCATCTCTTCCGCGGCCAAGCTCGGTGGCCAGAACTAGATCTCCCACCCAGATCGCACGAGCATCCCATCCCTTATAACCAGAAAACTCAATAGCCCGGCGTGTCCGCCCGCCCCAGACAGATAAGCACTGCCCCACGCTCCGACTCGACTCGATCGTCGACTCATCTCCCTCCGACTCATTTACCTCCGGAGATCGCTCTCCCACCACATGGCTGGGCTACACATGTAAGACGGTTCGTACATTACCCGATTGCCTGACGGCCAGCCGCTACCGCAACAGGTATGCACGCGGATCTTCATGGGGCATTACTGCGCAAGATCTCCGTCTGCTTATTCCCCCTCCCTCCCCCCCTCGCTTCCCACGGCGCATGGAGACCCAAACCGTGCCATTGCATACTACCTGAATGCACCCAGCTTCAGCCGCTCAATATTGCCTAATACTCCCTCCATCCCCTCGTAGCACGTAGCCGAGACCGCACAGGTGATGCACATCGCCGTTGGCATCGTCGACGGCACAGCCAGAGCAAACAGGCAAGGCCCAGCATGTGAAAATTCGCCTCCAGCCTTTGTTAATTTTTTTTTCGCCCACCAACGTTTTACAGTAACGGTTTGTGCACTGGTCTCCAACGGTCCAGCAATCTAGCCCCTTCTAGTGAAGAATAAGCGTCCGTGTGAGAAGGGCTAGTAATCTCCCCAAGATGGATGTGGGCGGATGGATGGCCAGAGCCCGAAGTAATCATAATCATTGTCGACTCCTGCATATATCATCCAAAACAGTCAAAAGCAGAGATGCATGATTGCAATGGCACCAATTGACACATCAATCGCTTGCTCCGGGGAAATTAGGGGCTGTTCCATATTGAGTAACAATCATCCTGCATGCAACTCTGGCTGTCTTCCTGCATCAATTCCCCATGATCCAGCCACTCAGGGTCCTGTTCTCCGCATAGCAGCTTGACCATCACTCCATCCCTTCCGAGCGGTGAAGCCTGCCTGCTGCCTTAATCGTTTATCCATCACATGTCACAACCAAGCATCGCGTCCTCTCTCTACCTAAATTGGAGCATCTTCTTCGTAACCTTGGCAGTGTAACATCACACCCTCAAAGTGTAACATGCAGAGGTGGAAATTGTCACTGGTCCCTCGATATGTTTTCAGCTTTCATATCTTCGTTTATTAGATAAATTTAGCTCTATCTAGGACAGAAAATTTTCGAGCTCCTTCCAGGGAGTAGCCACTCAGGCTTGACAAAGGAAAAAAATTCGTGAATGACCAAGGCATCCGGTCGCTTCTTAAATGCAGACAAAAAGGGGGAACACCAACGCAAGGTCCCCGATACAAACAAGCAGATTTCACAAAATGCGGGGGAATAATCTTTCATCCTAAAACCTTGTTTACTCCTCTTCTTTCGCTCAAAAGAAACGTTGCGATGCTTTTCCTTCCGCCGCTCTTCCTCAACTCTCATAAGCCCATGAAACGCAAGTGGTATCTTATTTGGCTCCAAACCAATCCAAAAGAAAAGAAAATAAAAAGCAGATGCATCTGCCAAAAAGACACCTTGATGAAATGTAAAAGGAAAACAAAAGGGGAATAGAAAATTCAAACGTAAGCCTCAGACGGCAAGGAGAGTGTAACAGGGGAGGTATATAGCCGTATAACCATGTCAGGTAGATGCAGTAAGCACAAAGCAGTGATGCGCAACAGCCAATGTTGCAGTCGTCTTTCCCTTGTCCTTCTATTAATTGTAGGTGATTAAAAATGATAATATGAAAACGGTCGTAATTCGCTCGCTCGCTGAGAAATGTAAAAGGGGTCATTCGCGACCAGCACCAGGCGTATTATTACATACGTCCCTCAGTGTCATCAAAGAAGAACGTCATCGGGTCAGCCTCTTGCTGAACCGGGGCGTAGTGGTGGTGCTGGTCTTGGAAGCCGCCCTGCGGCTCGGTACCCATTCGCATGGGCAGGGCCCATTCTTCGGGTGGTACAGAGGTGGGAGGGTGGGTGTGGTAAGTTGGGATCATCTCGCCATAGGCATTGGGGACGTTGTCCAGAGTATGGTTCATGGGGAGTGGCTCGCCATGGCCAATAATTGGCGACTCAGGCCTGTAGTGTCCACTAGTGGGAGTGGAAGGTTTCTTCTTGGGACGCATCTCTTCCATGCTTGTGACCCGACCCCAGGAGGCAGGTCGCTTGTGTGGGACGGGGGTGGCGGGGCGAGCCATTGAGTTCTGGTTCTGGGGTGTACAGCCAAACATCATCTCGCTGTACCTGCTTCCGGCATCCTGAGGGTGCGGCAGAGGCTGCTCGTACGGAGAATAGACAATACCCTCAGGCATGGATGTGGGTGCTTGAGCCCCGTAGTAGTAGGCCTGGTCGTCAGGGCCGTGATGCATAGGAACGGAGAACATGGCAGGCGAGCCGGAGACCGGGGTCTCGCATCCGCTGTGAACACTGACTGGGGTGTTCATCTGCTTAGGCAGTTGAGGAGCCTGGTCGGGAGCAAACTTGGGTCCGTCGAATGAGGTACGGCCTTGAGGGATAGGAATCGGTGTGCCAGGGTGGGGAGCAGAAGTGATGTCGGATCCAGACATCGGTGTGTCAGATCCGGCAATGGAAGCAGGTGTCGATGGCCGAGGGGTCTTGCTGGTTCTGCCTTTGCGGCTTGGCAGTCGGAAGAGAGACTGGGGGCGGGACTTGGAAGAGGTGAGAGTTGGCATGTTGTTGTCCTCCTCCTTGGCTGGTACATCTGCGGTCTCGAGGAGGCACTGGCTGCGGTAAGGAAGCTGGAAGTGCATATCAATCTCGCTGGGAGGAGGCGTCCTGGAAGAGGTGAAAGGAGCGGTACCGAGAATGTAGGCAAGTCGAACCAGCTGGGAGATGTCCTCTCCAAGATGGCGGCACTCGAGCATTCGCTTCAGGTCACCAGAAGATCGAGGACGCCAAGACAGCTGCTGTCTCTTCTCTTTAGGCCAGATGCACGACTTCCAGATGGACTTGACGCGGTTCTGGCGCATCAAGTTATGGATCTGAACACGGTACTCCCACTCGTTGACATCGTAATCATCCTCAAAGTGCTTTGCAATGTGCTCAAAGTACTTGTCGCGGCTTGCCGCAGCATCGTCTTTGGTGGTGGCCTCGAAGATGCGGTCCTTGCAGTTGCTGAAGCCACATGCAAAGGCCAACTGGGGGCAAAGCTCTGTTCGTGCAGCACTGCTGGGAAGGGCCTCCATCCTGTGCGTCTCCTTGGCATGGGTGCTGTAGGCGCGTTCGGTGGCGAATGACAGATGGCAACCCTTGGATCGGCAAATCCAGACGACGTCGGTACCGTGGAAGTTGTTGAGATGCTTCTTGAAGTCGCTCTTGCGGCCGAATTCGACCAGGTTGCGGTCAAGGAAGCACATGGGGCACTGATACTTCTTGAGGGTGGAGATGTGGAGGCGAGGAGAGGCGGGCATGGCAACGTTGCCATCTTGGGCATGGGGAGAGGTGATGGCGCAAGGCGACTCGAGCCACGACTGTCGCTCAGGAAGGTAAGGCTTTCCCAGCTCTGAATCGTGAATAGAGGCGACATCACCGGCCAGTTCTCCACGGGTGGACTGTGTTCGAATGGATGCAGCATCTGAGGCCGTCCACACCAAAGAAGGTGCGCTGGTGTTGCTGAGCAGGGTCGTGGCCGACACTGTCGAGTTTCGTGCTGTGTTACAGATTAGTCGGGCGAATCCAAGGCTCTCGATGGTCAGAATCCCACATACATGATTCACCAAGCCCAGTCAGGGCGCACATCAGGCTTGAAAGACCATACTTGTGAACGAGTCCCAGAAGCAGGCGCTGGTCATCATCGCCAATTGGCCGGATGACAGAATCATCGGCTATGGGCGCATTCAAAGAGAACATGCCGGGCTCCTTGCTGCCTCGATGGTGACGAGACAAGACGACAAGAGAATCCGGTGTTGTGTCAGGTCTGTGGACGCTAAGCTTTCGTCGAGAAGTACGAGATCAGACGGAATATCCTTGCTCGAAAGATCGATCTAGATTCGGGTGGCGGGAGATGATGAGACTTGTCTCGAGTTATTTTTTATTTTCTTCGTTGAGCGTGGAGAGCGTCGTTGTGTTCTATAGGTAGCAATGTTTCCGCTATGGTTGTATTAGGTAGTTTCGTATGTTGCCCACCGACCCGCGAGTGAGTGCGTATCGTTTCGTGAAGCCGTTAGAAGGAGTCGAGGTCCGAGTTGCTATTGCAAGAGAGTAAAGAAAGAGTGACAAGACCCGGTTTCAGGTACGAGGGATGGATGGCGGGAGGGGGGATAATAAGAACGAAGGGATGTGAGGCCTTCTAGAAGGCTTCAAGGAAGGGGTTCATGCCTGATAAATGACTGGGAGCACGACGATGCTGGTGCGCAGCAACCCCATCGTCGATGGCCCCATTCTGGGCGAGCGACGCCATGGCAAGGATGTCATGACCATGTCCTTGACCATGGCATTGGCCCTACCAGGGAGGGCCCACCCGGTCAAGGTGGTGTTGAATGAAAGAGGGACGGCCAAGGGGTGGGCCAGGAGGTGGGGATGAAGCTGGGCCGTATCCCAAACGGACTTTTTTTGGTGGAGAGGCAGGTCCGGCCTAAGGTAGGTACCTGCTAATGTTGAGCATCTGGCCCCCTGGGCTTGGCTCTCCATAATCTTGACAGGCCAGGTACAGGTACAAGCGCCCGGTGCGGGAGGTGCAGGAGAGGTGCCGCAGGTACGTACCGCGCCGCACCAGGCCAGCAGCGGAGCAGAGTGGACCAGGATAAAGGACTAAACCTGCGGCCCTGGAGCCTTGTCCCTGTACCTGATCCATGGGGTGGATGGGCAGCCAGTAGCGTGAGAGGCACCTCGTTTCAGGAAATCAGACACGCTGCCAATGCTCACTGCAGTCTGCATCATGTGTGTGTGTGAGTGTGCGTGCGAGTGTGTGCACCACCAGGCCGCGTTACTCGTGGACAAGCGTGGTCCGTACCATGTACTCCATGACCTCCAGCCTGTATCCTGCTCCCTGCAGCCCCGCGCCTAACGCACCAGTGCATTTACGCCGTAGGAGTGCATACTACTGCTGCATGCCGGGCTCTAGGTGCTGCTGCTAGTCGCGCAGGTCTGGTGTGAATGGCCGTTGGGCTTGCGAGCTAGCCACAACTGTGGTTTGGTAGATGCTGTAACTGCGGCGGCATTGATGCAGGAGGTGGTGGACGAAAAGGAGGAGCCAGTCAGCCCCGGGACCGAGCGAGGAAACAGACACATCCAGAACCCATTGCCATAAACGAGGTACTTTGGCAGAATGCAACGTCGGCAGAGATCACCGCAGCCACCTCACCTGAACTCAGTTGCGACGTGCCATCGACAGCACACTTACCTCATTGTGCCGATATATAAGATGATAATTGGGCGGCTGATGCCTCGCAACTCCAGAAATAGCAACACCCAATGCATCTGCGACCAACAGCCGCAAGTCATCATGGTTGCGAATACCTGCAGATCAAGTAGCCTGCCGAGCCTGGCCGTCGCGAGTCCGCGTTGCTACAGCATGGGAATCAAACGACGTGCAAGCCACACAGCCCAGCCCGCAGATTACCGTAGTGGCCCTATCCCAGGATAGGCAACGCACACGCCGGTCGCAGAGAGCGCCATCCACAGATAATTGGCAATTACCAGCGTGGTGTACAATCACAGCCATATTCTAATTGCGACGACACGCCTCGCTGCCGACAGCAAGCCATGGCGGCCGAGCGTCTCGAGACGATCCCAACTTTCTACAAGCCTTCTAGAATAGCGCCGTTGCTAGTCCTGAGGGCTATCACCACCTACCCAACTCCCACTAGTGGTGCTAGCCCAGAGGTAGCAGATGCGACCCAAGAGCTGCCGCTATGACAGCATGTAACTCTCGCAGTCTCTCGCTCTCTCTCCACTGTGCCGTCCCGAATCCACCCATGATGATGTGCGTGAAATGAGCAGAGAGCCACAGTTTCCACAGCTGCCCATTCTCAATGTGCTCAAAGGGAAAATCTTATTGGCATCGTGTGACCAAAGCAGAAAGCTCTCGCAGCCTGGTGAGCCCAAAACAAGACAAGCGTGAAAAGGGGCAGACCAGAACAGCAAGAGTCTAAAAATGCACACGCCCCACCCACCACCACATGCCCTGTTTCAACCGAAATGAGAATGGAGAGTCCCCTGGCTGATGATTACATTTTTGCTTTTTTTCTCTTCTGCTGGCTTGGCTCGGATTTTTTGGATTTTTTTTCTCGATCTTGTGGTCGGGTTTTAGCTTGGTTTCGACATTTTGGTGGGGACCAAAATACTACCCTCTGGTGTTATTGTTCGAAGTCGAGGATGAACGAGAATGTCATTGAGATGCCCTCACGGAGATAGAGTAGCATATGCATGCATGTACTAAACGCAATGTCGTATCCTTGGTATGGCATATCTCTCGAGACGACGCTACCTGAACTTAACCATCCCCCATCACTTCTGACCGCCTCAGAATACCACACACACACTTACACGCACACCAACTATTGTCAACAGACCCGGAGCAACTTGCTGTCCTGGAAATGAGCCATGAGATCATGCGCATCCCCATCCCTTGCTCGTCTTGTTCTAGCGCTCTTCTACCGTTGTTAGCACGGAGCCACAGACAATTTACGCAGTTCGGAGCCATCGTCTTGACATGGCACCATTCTACCCCGGCTGGGGGCCGTCCTCAGCCCAACCCAACGCACGCATCTCGACACGGCCGGAACCCGGGGACAGACAGCATGAGGGAGGCCGTGACAGGAAAGGCCGGGCCAAGGCAGCACAGATAGCACCAAGATGGGTCGCAATGAACGGTTCAACCGATGACGGTCCTAGCTGCCTACCCGCTCATCTCACCATCCGTGCTCTCGTCCACTAGTTCGCAGCCCGAGATAGACACGTACACCATGTACCCTGTCGCCTTCGATATTGTGCCTGTCCCGAAGATGCCGCTGCAGGTGGCATGCCATTGCAAATGCAAGAGCATCATCATCCAATCTTGGGAATTCTTGGCCTTGATAGGCCCTCAGGCAGCCTTGGCCATGGTCATGGCACACCCAAATGCAAGCCGATGTGAGGCTGGAAATATTGCACATGGCTCATGCTGGGTTTACCCGTTTCGGTCTGCGTCGCATTTTGCAATGTCGGCAATGGCGCCCTTGCCCGTCTGCACGAGCGGTCCATCCTACGATGCACAAGCATGCATTCGTGAGACTGTGCAACCGACCAACAGGTGCTTCCGCAGATAGAAACCATGCCATCCTCCCCCTCCTTGGCTCTATGTGGATGGCATGTGTGTGTCCTACGACTCTCCCCGCAACCTCCACTCCCCGGTGCTACCCTGAACACGCGTGTCTGTCCAGTCTGGCCTGGCCGGTCCCTCCTTCCCTTTGGCTCTATCGTTTCACAATTTAAACTAGCAGCCAACCAGGAGCGGCCGTCAGGGATCCTTATTCAACGCCCCTGCTGATTGGCCGCTCTTCTGTCGCCTGTCCCCGCCACGTGGCTGCCGACGGATCGCCCAGGTACGTACCTTTCGTAATGAGATAACGTAGCTCCTCTCCATCTTCATCAAAATTGCCCACGCGACGGCCAGCAAGCCATCGAAGCAGCACCACGCCGCTCAGACGGTCCAGTGCAATCAATATAGCCTCCCCACCAAGCCAAAAGAAAACTCTAGCCAGAGCCTCAACTCAAAATGAAACGGACCGAGGTAGCCCTAGGCGGCGCTAGGTTCGAGCCTTGAACCTGTCCTGACCTCATCCCACCGACCTAAGTTCTGGTTCCAGTTCGGCCGGCATCCCGAGTGAAGTCTGTGCCGTGGAGCACGCGGGACAGAGATACGCGCATGGAATAACTGCATACAGAACAGTGCACGCCGCCGTCCAATCTGGACCAAGCCCAACGTCGTCCCAATCTGTGCAAGCTAGACCTTCGTCCACTTGCCTCAACCTGGCTCGTGTCCCGAATCTGGCTTCCACCAGAGGTCAACAAGGTAGGCATCCCCCGGCTAATGAATTTCATCATGGCCATGCTGACTCGCGTTCACCTTGGGCGCCTATCTCGCTCAAGGGGAGAGCCTGTATGAAGTCGTCGATCATCTTTCCGTCCTCCCGGAAGGTCATCCTTTCTTTCCCCGGGTGCCAGTCCCCAAGCATCCATCCATGAATCCATCATACACCATCCCTATGTCGACAGGAACAGTCTGACACAGGCTGTTACCGGGATGTCACTACTGTTGTAATCAATTCACGCACGAAGGAAGCGACTCTGCAGATCAGTCTATCCGTCCCCGTAGCAGCAAACGGCTCACGCACAGAGCACCAGCAGCCCAGGGTATGCGCGTGAGTGTGTGCCTGGGTCTGGGCTTTTCTGGTCCGTCATGGGGCAAAGTCAATCCGCAAATCCACCCGCATGAATTGTGGCTGGCTGGACTCAATGATGACTTCACCTACTCGGCCGAACGCCATAACCTCCACACCAAGACCAGCACCACCACAATAGTACGAGCCTGCCCAATCTTTATCACTGAATATCCACCTCAGCCACCAAACCGATCGCGAAATATGACCTGATTTTCAACAAACATGATCTCCGCCCACCTCCACTTGCCTGGCTAGCGGTGGGCCGTTGACACCATCCAAGTAGCCGGCAGCCAGAAAAGAACAAATCTAGCGCTTCTAGGACTCCCTGGCCACAAACATTTGCCCGGTCCAGCCACTACGGTTGCCATAGGCCTAGCCATGCACGAGTATTGCCCGCTTGCACCCAAAAATAGGTCATCATAGGCCCCCACCTCGCCTAGTTTCCCATCTTAACACCAGAAAGGGAGACCGAGAAGCGGAACCAATATCTGAAACGGCCACACATCCCTCCGATCTCCCCTGGGGATCACACGGGCGTTTCCGCAGGGAAGAAAAAAACACACACAGACATCTGCACCAACAGAGTCGCACCAAGCATGAGAGCTCCAGCCCACTCGTTTATGAGATTTCACGCAAAGGGCTGTCCGAGGCATCTAGTCGTGCTCGCTCCCGCGTTAGCTGCATTTTTGAGGGCCGATGGTTTGGCTTCTCGGCCCTTATGTTCCGTTAGTTGCAAAAGACGTGAAACAAGCTGTTCTCTCATCCTCTTGGACAAGCATCATGGGTGGACTCACCGTCTCCAGCACCCGCTCAAGATCTACACAGGGCCTCTCGTGTGAGACCCCAGTGAACATCCTGCTCATGTAAAAATATCATCCACGGCACGGAACCCCCAAATGTGACCAGATTAACTCACGATCAGAGCAGCAGCAGCTGCTTACGGTCAGTGCCATGTAATCTTTCATTACGAGCTGCACTGGGCCCTGCACGTACATATTGTCAGTACCCCCTGACAAAACAACACGTCAACGACAACAGCAATCAATCCATCGCCCAGTTGCTCACTCAATAATCTCTCTCGTCTAGGCCTTTCTAGATCGCCGCCTCACTCATCAAACTCCATGGGGTTCGGGCTCTTGTCAGATCAGTAGCGTCTCTCTTAGCCAGACAAGCCCAATTCAAGAGAGACCAAGGGAAAAATGGACGGGTCTGAGGCTGAGAAGAAGCCCAGAATCCTCTCCCATCCCGGCCCGCCTGGGTCTGCTCAAAGGATCACGGACGTGCTCACCTCTCAGCTTGACAGCGGTACCCTCGCATCCCTCTCTCCATCCCCCTCCCTCCTTCGCGGGAAGCGAGCCGGGCACCAACAACCAGCAGCCCGCTGTCAACTCTGTTGGTCCCTCACACACCACCAGATCCTCCCACGTAGACACAAAAATAATTAACCAAGCCAGCGGTAAACAACGCCAGCGCGGAATTGAGCTAGCCCTACAGCCCAGAACCATCTCCCAAAGGCCACAGCAAGGGGCGAGCACTAGACAGTTCGCTGAGGGACCTACTTATTACTTTCCCCATCTGTTCGTGCACGTTCTCAATCTTTCAACACATCAAAATCAAAACTAAAAAAGCCGTTGGAGAAATCCTAAAGCCCTAGCCCCTCGCCCTCTTTCACGCCGCCGCCTCATCCTATAGGGGGCAGCCCTGTCTGAAGCTGGCCCTGTGTACATACGTAGTATTCGATAGAGGAAACGGGAAAGATGAACCCGCCGGGCTGGGCTCGTCATCCTCCAGGGACTTTAATCAATAAGCGCCCCGAGGTATATCCAGCCGTTGTCAAAGGATCCTGGCTATTATAAGACTGGGGGATCTTTTTGTTCCCTCTCTCCCTCTCTCCCCAGTAAGCGCCGGCTCCCAAACCGAGAGAGCGTCCGTGCGGCTCAAGCAATCAATCAGACGAAACCCGAAATGAGGAGAGAGACAGGAAATACTCGTTCTGGTAAGTGCAGCTGCCAAATTGGCAATCACGTCGTTGTAACGGGGGTGGTGAAGGGGGGCGTGTGCGTCGTTGGGAGAATTTTTCGGTTTTTTTTTTTTCTTTTTCCTATTTCTCTCAATTGCATTTGATCTTTTTTTCCTGTTGGTTCTTTTTTGGCCATGTGCCGAGCGAGCTTTTTTTCTCCTTCGACGTTTCTTAAATTAGCTCTCGGTTCCGAAAAGCTGTCAGAAACAAACTTGACACACGACCGTTCGCACTGTCACGCGCCCAGCCACAGCCAGTCGGGAAATTGTTTCTGTGGCACACGCACAAAACACACTCACTCTCTGACACACACACATGTCGAGTCAGCAAGGTACGTGTGTTCAAGGATTAGAGGGGGGGACAAAATGGAGTAATCTGTAGCCTTTTGAAACAGTCATCGTCTCTCTGATATATTGTGAAACCACGTCTCATCCCTATCGACAAATCAGATCCGCTGGCCCCTACTCTCACCCACGAGTACGTTCCCGAATCTGAGGAGAAGCCCTTCCTGAATCCTTGCCTTGTCGTAACTGTTACCCACACGATCCCAGATGCTCCATATATGTTTATATCACAAAAGTAAGATCCCAAATCAAACACCGGTCCCGAGCAACGTATCCCTGAAAATCGCCCCCCTCCCCTCCCCATATGATGAATCAAAAACAAAGACCTTTTCCATGCCGGGATCTTAACCGAGATGGCCATGTGTAAGGGTAACCATCACCATGGACTCCCCCTAACCATCGCTGTTGGGATCATGATCAAGTGCTCGATCTGCCCCCCCTCATCCGCGCCAATCTGCTGTCCGTTCTCAGATCCGTCCAGCAGAGGGCCGCCTCAAAGTATGCCGCACAATGCCGAAAAAAGAAAAGAAAGCGTCTCGTCTCGACGCCGGGGTATAATAATATCTAATTCCACAGGATCCCACGAGAAACCCATCAACACAAAAGAAACACAAATAGGACAAGATGTAGCTTCGTACACGTGACACCTTTTTTTTGAGTAGAGGAGAGCGGAGAAAATCCAAAACACAAAGTGCCGCCAGGCATGCGGTTCAGATACGACCCGGCGTTAGATCTAGCTCCTCGAATCTTATAATGGTAGTAAAGATACCGCAATCGAGTTTGGTTTCAATGACTTAATATCTCGATTGTGCACATATCAGCCAGGGGAAGTCACTTCCCGATAAATGGCCGTTCATTGTGCTTCGTAGACCAGTAGGACAACTCTATCAAGGTCTAATATCCGTTTCGAACGTCATAGTCCCCATACTGATTACGCTGGTCAAATTTCATGTTGCCAGGACCACAGCCATCCGGGGGTGCGTGAGTGCCCATTCCAGAGGGAGCATACGGATCTGGATATTCCGGCTGTTGGCTCATGAGAATCGACGCATCTGCCATGTCGATATCTGTGCTCGAAGTACTGCTAGCCATGGAGTGAAGACTCCTCAGGTCATCCGCGATGATGCCGTTGTCCTGGGGCGGCGGCATCATAGAGAATTGTTGCTGCTGCCGTTGCTGGATTGCTTGTTGGTGAGCTTGTGAGTTATAGTAGGTATTGGGGTCGAACATCGCAGCGTTCTGATGTCCCCGGAATGCTTGCTGCGAGCTGCTAGGGAGAGTGTGCACTGGAGGCCGAGCTGATCGGCCAGACCTCACTGGTGCCCGGGTAGAAACGACTCGACGCTGCGAGGCATAGTAGTTGGCCAGTTGGGGGTTTGGGGGTGCGCCCCTGGATATCCTAAATTGGAACTGGTCTGGATCAGACATCGTAGACTGCGATGAACGAGGACGAGATGTATGTCCAGGAATATGCATGCGGCATTCATCCTTGGTCAATGTTGGGAAAGTATCCTGAAAGTCCCTCTCGCTAGCTGGATCGGTTCCCAGAGCAATTGCATATTGTATTAGAATATTCAGATCGCCCAGGTGCCTGGTCTCGAGACGTTTCCTGAGAACACCACTTGTTTGAGGCTCCCAGAACAGTTTGTTCCTCTCCTCCTCTGGCCAGGCACATCGCACCCATGTCTCGACGACGCCGCTTTGCCGTAGTAAATTACGCATTCTTGTTGAATATGTCCACTCTCCACTGGTGGCTCCGTCGTCGAGATGCTTCACCACATGTGCGACGTACTCCTTGAATGTACCCTCCGCATCTGTGTCTGACGCAGCCTCAAATACTTCTGTGCATGTCTCAAATCCACAGGCGAAGATAGTCTGGGGACATAACGTAACTTTGGAATCATCCAGATTTGTCCGTGATCCGCCATGCGCCTGCTTGAGATGTGTCTTGTACACCGTCTGCCAGTCAAACACCATATTACACCCACGGTGTCGGCAGAACCACTGGGCATTGGTATTGTGGAAATCCTCGATATGACGCTTCAGATCGTTCTTCCGTGTGCAAGTCTTCTGCACGCCTTCCTCTTTACAGAAACCGCACATGAACGTCCCGCGCTGCTTTGCTCCTCCATTGGTCGCTGCAACCCCAGCTTCACTCGATCGGGCTGCCCCACCATCGATGGAATCCACATGCGACGTTGAAGCCGATAGGGTTGACAGTTGGGTAGGTGAATGCGGCAAGGGCTGCGGTAGAGATGTGCTGCTACCATTGTGCTTTCGGCTCAGGAACTTGGCGGTTCGGGCGGAAACGTTGGAGATGATGCTCCCTCGTGTCGATGACGTATCGGAGAAGGCGCGCGTGCTGCTGGCCGAATCGAAAATACTCGACGAGTCTTCGGATTTGACTGAAGAATAGGTGCTATTAGTGAGGATTGATGCGCCATCGTGACCTGCAGTGACGACGCCGATGTTAGCGGAGGGAGCCCGCTTTGGAACAAGAAATGGTGACAAATGTGATGTGATGGGAGGGATCAAGGCCGACAATCTTCGGTAAGCCACAAAAGATAGTGCGAGGGGTGAATACGAGAGCAAGCCACTGGTCCATATGCTCTACTACTGCCAGACGGTGCCAGGACACGCCCATGATAAGGGAGATGGGAGGAAAACAGATGCTGTACATACCTGCTAATATCGGCGACGATGTCTCTTCCTGCATGAGCCGGGTCAGGCCTTCTGCGGTGTACTTCTTCATAAGATGCCGGAGCATCTGCCGGTCCAGCTGGTCATCGTGCGACGCAGAGGCCGGCGGCGAGGAAGACGAAATGGAAGAGGTGTCGGACGGTGGCGGTTGCTGTTGCGGCGTCTGCTGCTGCTGCTGCTGCGGTTGCGCCGGGCCTGAGTTCCGATGATGCTGTGGAACGGCGCCATCGTGGGCAGCGTCGGCCCAGGGATCGGGCGCCAACGTATTGAGAGACATTCAAAAGACCGTTGGGGCGGAATGGTCACGACGTTTGTGATGGGAGACGGTCCAATTGACCGGCTCTTGCGGGTGGCTGCCTCACAGAGGAGGGCCCTGCGTAATACCAGCGGGCGGATTGGTGTAAATGGACGTGCGTAGCTGCCTGACAGCCGTTTCCACAGAACCGGTAAGCTCTGGAGCTGGCCAAAGCCTCCGCGGAAAGGGAAGCTGGGAGTAATGCGACAGAGGAAGAATAGAAGAAAAGGAAAGAGAAAGGAATGAAAGGTTTGAAACAACAATAGGCGGCGTGCAAGGCTGGCAGAGAGGTGTGGCTTTTTTTTGGGCGAAGGGGGGGGCACGATTGGGCCCCCAGAAAATCACCAATAATTACCAGCTGGAGCCAGTGAATATATCGTGTATCGGCGGGGAGAATCGTCTGGAAGGGGCATAGGCTTCCCCAAACAACAGGGCGCAGGGGTCGATTGATAGCGGAATTTAGAGTGTGTGTGTGAGAGCGTGTGTGTGGGAGGGTGAGGAGAGGAATGAATCGAGCAGCAGGGCCAACGGGTCGGTAGTCATGGAGACATCAGAAGCAGAGGCCAGATAGAAACGAAGCAGAGTTGCGACAGTGACGGCACCGACGGGCGAGGACAATGCTGCCCAGAGGCGCTGTTCAAGCCATTAGGTATCTGATAGAGGAATGAGATGATGTTGGCAAGGCTCCATCGTATCTCGGCCCATCGAAGGGGTGCCACTGGGGTAAGAGCCACTGGCTGGGCTTGGACTGGCTGGAGACGGGCGGGTTGATGCCACAAGTGGCCAAGTTCCCTTATCTCTGTCGCATGGGGCAGTGTTCACGAGTTAAGTTACAGGGTCTGATTAATGGGACCAGTGCCGGTCCATGTAGGCGGTACATCGGCCACTGGGCTAATTGATTTGTGTGGGTTTCTCGTAAGGTGCATGTCAGCGCCACTACGTAATGATTTTTATAGGGGCCAGAGCGCTGTGACGCTGCTCGCGATAAATGCCATTCCTTGTCCCCGATCGCTACCCTGGAGTCTGACCTCCAGACTGGCGTCCGTAATGCTCGGGCATGCCGTCTTCCCACTTTTTGCTACTCAGTTGTATTCCCTACCCCGGATTCTGGCTGTGCTTGTGCTTGCCGCCTGCGTTCGTTGCCAGCGATGTGCGGGCGCACGCTCAGGAACACGGGAAATCCCATCGTTTTGGTGAGATGTTGATTGAGGATCGGCATGGCGGTTAGATCGTGGCTGGCGGAGGTACTAACATTACGCAAGTACCCGACTCTAGTACATGAGCAGGTACATCTCGAGCTAAGTACACTGCGTTGCCAACCGATCAGCCCTCGGCTACCCAGTCCTTATCAAACGATTTGACTACATATCAGACAAAGCCCCCAGAGACTGCGACTCCAGAATGCCCGGTATCTAAAATGGTCCTGTGCGTCGCGGAAAGAAGGTGGGCCTGGACCAATGGGAGGCCGGATGCAGCGATAGGACGGTGGCATTCTCCAGCGCAATGGCTTGGGGCCGATAGACAGGTACAGCGGTAGTACCGTGCTGCCTTACGTATCGGATTCGTCCCCCCCACGTTTTCTGGGATCGTGCCGACACACCATTAGTCTTTGTGCTTACTCACGTAGCTCTCTATTAGTCCCTCTATTAGCTGGGCCGTGATTTCCATGACACACGATTGAGCACCGAGGCCGAGTGCATCCGGGTTTGCAGGGGCCCAACCGGGTTCGAGATGGCCGCTGGACCGGCGGTGATTCTGATACAAGATGTGGTAATATAAACTCATTTGTGTCTGAGGGAGACGAGAGAATCTAAGCCCTGGGTGGTCCAGGTCCACTCTTGAGCGTCACGAGCATGTACCTGGGCGACTCAATCAGCAGCGCTTTCAGAATCATGTGCATACCTGGGCATCCAGGCTAAAGCACCGGCATATATCTATTATCTAAAAGAAAACACAACCCTCGAAGAGACATGCATACGAGAGCCTGATGTCGGGTACGTGTACATTCTCTCTTCTCGCAGATGTAGAAAGTACAACCACGGCGCTGTTGATTGCTACGCGGACCTGGGATCTTGCTACCTCGCAGGTTGTTGGTATAGCCGTCTGATGCATGTGTGAATGAGTCTCGGTACTTGAGGGGTGTATCAGTAGTTGATAAGGCATTTTAGCACGCGGCACGTCTCTCCAGAGAGCATCGCACACCGCCAGTAGCGAGGCAGCTCGGGGGTGTATGTAGGTACGGATGGAAAGGCACCATCACCGCCATGCAGGAAAAAGAAACGAAGCGCTGCGAGAAATACAGCCATCACTGCACCGCCGATGCAATGTCGGCCTTTCTGTCGGACAATACTGCCAACCCTCCCGGGCCTGCCATGCCAATCAGTCAAGAATTACGGAGTAGTCGCCTCGAATAAGCCTCTCTGCTCGCGGGCTGGACCAGCATTCCTGGCCAACAGCGGGCTGGGCTGAGCGTGCTGATAAGAGCAAGACGCCACAGGACTTTGCCCATCGTCACACAGCAGATGGGAAAAGGAGGGGAGGGTGGAACCTCACATCACCTCGCCTCACCCCCCCTGGATCCCCTTTGACTTTCATTCCTGCCACACCGGCTTTCTTGCGTGCTCGCTGACCGCAATGATGAGGTCGTTGTTTGTCGTCCCCTGATCCTCGCTCACCATCATGGCTGGACTATTGGTGTTGGGAGGCAATCCGGGACTTGACTGTTCTGCACTGGATGCTAGGATGCATTACAGGGGACGGAGATGGGCCCGGCGACTGCATGTAAAATCATTCCCATCTTGGCGATAAGGTTGGTGGAATATGGAGCAAGGTATGATAAGCAGCAAGCCCAGTCAAGGTTGGTAGTAATCGCGAATAGCTCGCCCATGGCGCGCTCTACGGGCTAGACTCATCCATACTCGGGGCCTTGGGTATGGGTGTTTAGCTCAAAGCAAACAGGGCTGTCGCTGGATGCTTCGTGGACCTAGCCCTGGGATGATTGATGCTGATGATAAATTCTCTAGATAGCAAAAGAGATAGACACAGCCGCTTGGTGACTCCAGCCCCTTTTGACTTTCCTCCTCTAGCCTAGGCACATCCGCTTCACCTGCTCTCCTGGGCAACAGGGCCAAGACGTGGAAATCATGCACACTACACCACCTTATCTTGGACGACGTAGACGGCGCTCCCGTGGCCAGGCCTGCTCACCACGACCGCCTGCTCCTTCTGCTCGCCCGACAGCTCCCTCTTGGAGTAGTACTCGCGCTCCAGGGCCTCCTCCACATTGGCAACTTTATCTGCCGGCACCAGGTGTACCGTGCATCCACCCCATCCGGCCCCCGTCAGTCGGCTGGCGTACGCCCCGGCTCCACGCCCGATCTCGCAGATTTGGTCCAGCTCCGCACAGCTGTTTTCGTACAGGACCCTGCTCGACTCCTGCGACTCGTTCATGAGCCTCCCCAGCTCCTGGTTGAAGGCCGTCGTGTCCGTCGCCCCGGGCTCAACCGACCGGTCCAGCACCGCGAGGAACTGGAGCACACGGAGCGCCTCCGAGAAGACGTGAAGCGCGCGCTGGCGCAGCTTGAAGCGCTCCGCCCGCACCGGCAGCTTCGACATGAACCGCTTCTCGAGGTCCGCGACGCTGATTCCTAGGACCTTGGCGACCTCCTCCCGCGTGTATCCGTCCTCCTGCGTCAGGGTCTCCTTGACCACGGCGATCAGCCTGTTCAGCTCCTCCTCCTTGCTGATGCTCTTCGGCGCAGATAGGTCGGACGTGGTCTGGTGGTAAAAGTAGTTATCGTGGAACCCGTGGAGGCTGATGCCGAGTGGCCCAGCATCTTCGGGGAGCTGCGTGCCTGGGGGGTTGAGCACGGCATTTAAGTAGGCGGCCGCGATGCTGACCTCGACTACGCGGAGATTGTAATTCACCGGACCCGTGACTTGCTTGTTCGATGTGACGAAGGATTGAGCTACGAGGAAGCAGAGCTCGGGGTGCGTAGGTGGGAACTTGATGGGCTTCGCTTCGAGGCTGGGGCTGAAGGACACGAGCAAGGCAGCGCCTTGCTCAGAAAGCACAGAGGCTGATTGGTCCATGCTGCGAGGAGAGTCAGTCCCATGTCAAGTTGAAGTTCTAATACCGTCTCATCGTGATACTTACCCTCCAGAGTTGACACCAACAGCACGCTCGCTCACAATGGCGAGCTCTGTCAGCTCCTTCTTGTCCACGCTCTCCTCACCGTTGGCCAGCAGGACCGTGAGCGCGCTGGACGTCACAAACGCAGCGCTCGAGCTCAGTCCACCTCCAATGGGGACGGTCCCATCCATGAGCAGATCGATATCGTGAAGCTTCACATCCGTACCTCGCTTCTTCCTCAGTAGTTCCAATGCGCCCCGCAGCCCACTCTTGAAGTAATTGCTCCATTCAAACACCGTCGCGTCGATCTCAAACCCACCGTCGGCCGGTAACGTAAACTCTCTCGCGGGGAATTTGGCATCGTCGACGTTCGCGATGCGGATACGGAAGCTCTCTGGCGAGCTGGACGGTTTGGCAGAGAAGGCGAGGAGGCAGTCTGCCGTAATGGCCATGGGCAGGACCGCGTAGAGGGAGTAGTCGATGTGCTCGCCGATGATGTTGACGCGGCCCGGGGAGCGCGCGACGTTAGAAGCTCGGTAGCCATACTTCTTCTCGAAACCCTGCAGAAGATCGTTCCACCGTGGCAGCTGCGTGGGCAGAGCAGTTGGGGGGTAAATGTCGGCCAGCGCCTTTGCTACAGGCACAGACCCTGCCATGGTGTTTTGCTTCAGGATAGAGGACACTGGCTGCCTGGATGGTTTCAACAATGCTGCTTAGAATAAGGATCGTAGAGTTTTCAAGGTAAAAACCAGTACGTTTGTGCAGGCAGCCGTTGACTTCCGTCTCGTTTCACACAAACGTGATCATCACTCGATTGAAGAAGGTGATGTTAATGTACCCCGCAAAATGCCCCTCACTCGTGGTTTGTCGGGCCGATCACTCACAAGACCATCAGTCTCAGTGCAAGGATTGCTCTCTCGCGCCAACTGCATCCATTGGGGACAGGCCTAGGATGGGGATTCAGAAAGCTGGGAATACTCTCCTTCTACTGGGCCGCGTTGTGCGATGGAGCTGGTCCTTGCACTACGCGCTTCTCGGCATGTCGTTGCACCGAGGTGAGTGGCCCGCCATCACGTGTTGTTTCGTCCGACACTCTTTCTCAAATATGCTCCTCTGTGCACTCTTGCTTTAGCTGTCTGAGGTCTATCCAAAGCAAGCTACAATCTGCCAAGAAGCGTCTTTCGGCTCATACATAGCATGAAGCATTGGGGACGTTCCTTGTCACCTCTTGTAGCAAGTAAGGAGACTACGATGCTCTACTCGTTCTAGGCATGAATGACGTATTCCTAAGCTTTATTTTATGGGATGGCAAGTGGGTGACTTATAAATTGAGACACTCAACCTTAAGCTGCTTACTCTCAAGTCTGTGACCGGTATTAGCAGATTGAGTCCCAACAGTACATACTCTAGCGACAATGCCGCATATATTGTTACTTTATTCTTATTTTTATATTCATAAATTTCTCTATTTATTGCAGAAAGCCGTCGATTATTGACCATACTTCCATTAGGTGTCTCATTTCTCCTGTCACCTACTTGGATGGGTTGCCGTGGTTCCACTGCAGGAATAGACATGCCTTTGTTTGGAGAAACCCAGCACTGACTACATACAGAACAGATTGTATTACAATACAAATGTATGGATATGATGAACTTCTGTGAAGGAAGTGAGATTTGTATTATTCATAAATGGATGCTATTGTTAAGGTGAGGCCTGAGAATCCTTTGAGTATATAGTGAATGGCTTGATCTCTATTGAACACCTGCGGAACAATGTGTGGAATTATCTAGACGGGGAGGCAACACGGATAGAGACATTGTGAAGTTATTCCACCTGGTTTAATAATATTGGCTTGAATCATGAGCACACTGTTTTGACAGCAAAGCTAAGTGGCTTCTATGAACATGCAAACTGGACCTCGGGTGCTTGCAGCCGTCGACGGTGTTGTGGTGCGATGCCGGCCATGACCAACCCCAGAGCCTCGACAGCTTCGCCTTTCTTCCTTCACTCTCTCGCCCAATAAACGCAACTGCGAATCTTACCATCTTGTATGCACAAACTTTCAAATCAGTCTAGAGTGCAAGCAGAATCCGCAGGGGAAGGCAAGTGCTCACCAGCAGGTCCGCAACACAAGGAGCCAAAACACTCGAGGCGCTCTCAGGCGAAGATACTCCAACCAACTCTAGGAATCCCATGGCCACCTAGAGCAGCAAACCCCCATCTGGATACTCGCAAGGATGGCGTCCAATGTTAACATTCAGCGATCTGGCACCCTGTACATCACTATTTCTATCCCACCTCTACTCGCATACCAAAGACCAAGCACCCTTCCATATCCTTCCCATCTTCCCCCGGATTTTGACGTCACAAACTACGAGCTCCAATGTGCCCACGGCTTCCGCAATGAAGAGTTCAGCTGGGGTTTATATTTTGACCACGGCCAGGGCAGTGGCACCTGGTACACTCTTCGAAGAGTCTGGCCGCGCGGCATCGATCCGACGATGCCAATCCCGCCAGCCTTCCAACTGATCAAGCAAGACATTCCCATTGGGATCCTCCGCCTGAATGCCAAGGTCGTCGGCCTCATCCGCGTCTTCGCCGAGGTGCCGGGGGCCAACACAGATGCCCAAACGGGGGGGCTTCGCTACTACCTCGACTGGCTGACCGCCAACCTGGCGATCCAAGCTACGCGGTCGTTTCTCTGGGCAGTGGGTGTGTACGTTCGATGCCGGCAGCACGTTGTCAGGGCCCACGGACTCAGCGACTCGGGCACCTTCGACATCAGTCGCTTTCTCAAAGAGGCCTTGACCTTTGCCTACCAGGAAGTGTGGTACGCCATCGGTGGGCAGTTACCCCGGCCTATCATCACCTCGGTTCTTGGAGCTGCACTCGTGAGGGATGAATTTCTCGATGGGAACCGTACCCAGGAAGTTTTGCCGAGTGTCGAGAAGGACGACGAGAAAGTCCTCGATGTCACCGACGAAAGCCAGTGGCCCAAGCTGCCAGAAAGGGCCAAAAAGACCAAGTGAGGGGCCTGTCTCATGTTGATCTGAGCTGAGAGACAAAGCTGGAGTCGGGGCATAGATCATGTGGCAGGGTGCTGAGACATTGTGATTGGTGTGACACGAAAGGAAGCGGAGGTCAGCTCTATTTGTTTCCTAGTAGTTACAGAATTAGAAGATCAATAATAGCGGTGAACTTTCAGAAATGATATGTCTACTTGTGCAATGGCTGCAAGTAAGCCGGAAGCTGTTTGGCCCGGCATGTGGGTGACATTGGAAATGGCACACCCAAGCAGTCCCTTAATACATGCTTGATCTGTTATGTTTCATAGCTAGGTAGCTATAGAAATACTGAAATAAGATTGAAGCAATAGAATATTCAGGCCTAAATATTAAGATTCTCTAATCTCTATTTATAATAACCTACTTAAATAAGGGTGTTTATTTATATGATTAGTTTGGGTCTTCATTTGGGTGTGCCATTTCCTATGTCACCCACATGCCCAGCTAATGTGATCTCGGGCGTCTTCACACATCGGGGACTGATATCTGACTGGCATGCAAGGTTTATGCAATGGGGACGGCAAGCTGAAACATTCTGCCTCAAACATGCTCTCGCCAAGCGACAGGCCCGGCCGGAGACCCTCCCTTCTCGTACTGAGAAGATCTGAATCAGGGAAAGCCATGGAAACATCCACGCCCGACGCGAACTCTGTGATACCTGCGAGACTTTTGCGATTGGAGAAGGAGCTCGATTGTCCAGTGTGGCGCTAATTCTACCCCAATCGCGCTCGAGGGGTTTTCGCCGTCTGCAGAAACTCTGAGCAACATCGACATGCCCACGACGTCATTGGCATTGCCACAGGGCGGGAAGGCACAAATCCCGCTGCACTGACTGCTCCTTCCCCGCGAAAAGCATCGTGCGCATCTCGCCTGCTTGTCCCCTCATTAGGTAAGGACGCAGAATAAGAACGGAAGGTCCTCCCCCTCTTACTTCCCCTCTCCAGGTATTTAAACTCGGGCTTCCTCTGTTGTCATCTCCAATCAACCTTTCATCATCACACCACTACTGCCAACTCAAAGTGCCTTCCTTGAAGCTATAACCAATACCACTACCAAACCAAAAACCTTGCAACTACAAACCAACCAACCTTCATCATGGGTGACTGCGGCTGCTCCTCGTCCGGCTCCTGCAACTGTGGCTCTGGCTGCACTTGTGCCAACTGCCCTGTAAGTCTACACCATCTTCCTGGCCATCGAATTCTGCTATGTGACGTTGGATTTGCTAACCACGTCCCTTTGAAGCACAAATAAATGGCTCTAATGCCACCGACTATCTGTCGCTATGGCCGCCGATCCGGCATGAACTAGGGATTTGCGAGAACGGAGTATTTGGGGTTCGAGAATTCAACGGTCTTTTCTTTCTAAAAGACATATCACCCTCCTTTGTGGTAGTCTATGGGACGGGAACACTGGGACTAAGATGAAATCGAAGGGGTCTAGAGACTGAGTAGCAATATACCATATTGGCCCCGTCCATATACTTATCCAACGTGAATCATGACATATTCGTTTCCAACTCGTCTATCGTGCGGTTTCTGGGAAGAATGCAAGGACCGGGCTCAGCGCCGCCTCGTATATCTGTCGCGCCTGCTGCTCCTCGTCGATAATATCCATCTCTTCACCATCCGTGTATAGCTCCCCGTTCACTAACACCTGCAAATCCTTATCCTTCTTCCGACACTGCCTCTCCCAAGTCACTATCATTGCCTCGAGGGCCAGGCGGCATCCGTAGATGAGGGGGGCAATGATGGATAGGGCAAAGTTCGCCTTAGCCACATGGCACGCAAGTCTCGTCGAGCTCCAGCTTTCGCTACAGGAGCGTCCCAAGTACCAGGGATACGGGGATGGGTGTACAGAATCTGAGTAGTCTCCCGACCTCTGTCCCACCAGAATCCATACCCAGAGCGAGTAAAGTAGGATGTCGTAAACGATAGAAGCAGCACGGGGGAGGTATCCCAGCGGCTGCAACCCAACACGAATAGCGCAGGTGATGAGGGAGAGAGCCGCGATGCAGAGATGTGAGTCTGTCAACCTGTTCGCTGTCAGTACATAGAATGGAAGATGACGGAGCCAAGTGCAACCGGCCTCTTACCTCTGCGACCAGATCAAGGGCACCTCAGGCGGCTCCTCGTAGTTGGCATAGTAGTAGATCCGTTGTTTCGGGTCCGAGTTCCATCCCTGAGCGCCTCCGTTCTCCCAGAGCCTGGAGCGAAACCGGTCCGGATAGCCCCAGAGACATAGTGCCCAGGCGGTGCTGGTGACGCAGAACTCGGCCACCAAGAGAACGACGTGAGCTAGTCTCCTTCGCGATATCATTATCTTGCCAAAACTCTCCATGATCCGGGCCATAGAGACATTGAAATGGACTCGTTCCCTCGTATATATCCATGGCGATGGCAGGGACCCTGCTGGAAACTTGCTCATTCTGCCTCAGGTCGATAGGGAATAACCCATCAAATCTCTCACGCGATTACTGACCGTGACACGTGAGAGGGGATTTTATGAAGAGAAGAATGGACGGTGAAAACAATGCAGGTACTTTTTGGATCTTTCCATGGCGGCGTCGCCGTCTTTTGTACCTGAATGAAATCCATCAAAACAAGCTTCAGCGGGCTCTGCTGCCAAATCTTCTGGGAAGGTTGGCTGGGCGAAGTAAATCATGCAGCTAGAAAGCTTAAAAAATAAACAATGACACAACGAGGAGGAGTTGATAGGATGCGAAGCGAGCGGCTAGGAAGGTCTTGTGAGATACGCTTCGTGCGTTGGTTTGTTGAGGATCCAGAGTTGGCTCCATTTGAGTTTGTTTGTTTGTTTGATGCGGTGGAGAACATTCATAGCTCCCTAAGCGAAGATGTTTGAGGCGATCTTGATCTTTGACCCTGGATTCTTCTACCCCTTGTTCGTATTGATCTTGCCAGAAGCCTGTAGCATCTCGATGCCGGTCCACAACTGCTCTGGACCGCCGTGTGCTGCTCTCGTCCATCGAAATCGTCATGTTTCAGCCTCCTATGATCTTTTGGTGACCCGGCCTACCGCTTCAGTAGCAACAATGTGACGCTTTAGCTGGGGACTTGGCCTGCATATCTTCTATACCCAGGGATGAGCTATTTGGCGGCATTGACACAGCGAAAACAAGTCAATTTATGCTCTTCCGTCGAGGCTGATAATTAACAGCTGTACACACTTTATAAGATGCTTCTCGCAATAGGAGCTGATGGTAAAGATGCTGAATCCGATGGAAGAACTACAATCTACTTTGCATCCAAAAGCTGGGATCGAGAGATTTTTCGGTATCTAAAAGCACCGGGGGCAGATGGTAATTTACTACTTCAATAATAGGACCATAATAAAGAGAAGTGCATTTATCGGAAGGCAAGAACTACCTTAGCTACTGGTAGCTTTTTATTCCTTTTAGGAGGGAGAACAAACCAACGGAATAACGGCATCTAATAACGCCTCTTAGTCCTCCATTCCCACCTCGTATTTTGTTTGAATCCTTTCAGCACTAATGGTCATGCTGCGTTTGATCATTAGGATACAAATTCAGCCAGTTCTGGCTACCCTCCCTGCGCCAACAGCTTAATTTCCATAGCCGCCTTGATCATCGTGTCAAAAATCCATTTCCAAGCCCTAACAGGGACACCATCAGTCATTAACTCATACGTTCATTGAGGAGAATAGGAAGTTATACCCATAGATGATGCTAGCTGCACATATTCCCGCATACATTTGGCCAACGAGCATGAAGAGAGGATGCGTGTTGGGTCCCGCTTTGCAAAACGCAGAAGCGGCATGGTATTGAATGACAGTGGCCCAGAGCGATATCTCGCATTCGGTTTTGTCGCACAAGGCAGCGCTGCAAGCATTAAGGCCGACTTAGATGGACTCTTTGGCGATTTCTGTATGCAGTAGCCAATCGCACTTACATCGGTACTTGGACGGCTGTGAGAATAAAAGGCGTATCGGCCGAATCAAATCTTGTGAGCCGTTCTGTAAGATCTCTCAATGGTGGAAGGTAGACGAAGTAGTACATAAATGCACACCAAACCAATTCAACGACCGCGACTCTCCACGCGGGTTGAGAGTTTCGCCTGGCCATTGCAAAGAGGGCGTTGCACGAATAAATTGTCAAGGGAAGGTAATTTGTAAGAGATAAGAAGAAACAACCTTCTGCATACCCTAGTATTTATAATTTCTTTTCTTTGGCTCATCTGAACTACCGATCTGTCCAGTTCAGTTACACAGCATGGGGTGAGAAAAGTTGCAATTCCCAGCCAGCCAATGAGCTCGTCTCAATACAGACTTCAGGAGTTAATTTAAGAACATGAAACTTCAAAACACTTATAAAATTCAAAACACTTATAATAAAATCTATTTGGTGTTACTCATATATCAAAGAAGTTATCCGATAATTCATGGACACAAAGAGAGCGATCCTAGGTGGTTGATCCACAACACATGATCTTGTCCGGCTCTTCTAACTGCTTAGTTGTAGTTCAATGAGGCTTTTTCATTGAAGACTTCGAAACGCAAATATGTATACACTCCCAGTCATTTGATCTCATACAGCCCTGAAGTTGTACCTCTTGAGTTGAGCCTGGCTAGAACACAAGGTGAGCTGGGGATAAGGCCACGAGAAAAGTACTTTTATGTATCCGATCGCCTTTTCTCCGCAGTTCTGCTCGGCTGTGTACTTAATAGCTACTTACTGTCGACCCACCATCTCAATTACCCCAACCCACGATCTTTGGCCGGTACGTATCTATTCTTAGTCACGGCGGGACGAGCGAGAAACAAAGAGATCCGTCACTCCAACTCAGGCAGAGAGAGCCGAGGCAGCTCGACACCACACCTCAACGTATCGTTGCCTCGCCCGACCTGCGAGCGGCAGAAGCCACTGCCCTTTGCGCTCTCCCCTCCACACTATCATGCGACGAACCAGATAGACTGCCCAAGCTCTTCTTCCGCCTGCCCGCCATGGATCCAGGCAGCACCAGCACGCGACCTCCCGCAGACGAGCCCGCCTCTGCACCCAACGCCGTGGCAGCCGCGACGAGCCCGCGAGCCCTCGACGCCCCCCGACGATGCTTCATCTGCCTCAACGATGAGGAGCCCACCGATCCCCCCTCGTCCTGGGTCGACCCGTGCCCGTGCACGCTCGAGGCGCACCAGGACTGCATGCTCTCGTGGGTTGTCGACTGCGAGCGCTCCAACAAGCCGCTCCAGTGCCCCGTCTGCAAGTCCACCATCAGCATGGAAGGGCCCTGGGACCCCGTCGTGAGCTTCCACGATGCTGTGCTGCGCCGCTTCACCCGCGCCAGCCCGTTCCTGCTCGTCACCGGCTTGTCCCTGGGCGTCCAGGTCAGCTCGCAGATGTATGGCGCCATGGCCATGTGGTTGTTTTCGGGTAAGGATGCGCTCGTCGATTACATGCTGGGAGGCCCGAACCAGCCCTTTGGTGGCATATCGTCACATTCATCCAAGGTTGAGAGGATTACCAATGCTGCCGTCCTGATGAATATCGCCCCGGCTCTCCTCATCGGCCAGCTCATCCCCGGACTCGGGAACAAGCTCTTTGTCCCTATGGGCTCATTGGTATGTGGTATTCATTTGGGCTCTCTTAGATTCATAGCTAACTGGTGCCTCCTAGTATGGCATCTACCATGTCATGAATGACGACGAATTCTTTACATGGCCGCCATCACCGCAACTGGCCATCGCCGTCTTCCCCTACGTGCGGTCAATCTATTACAACCTTTGGCGGGAATTTGTCTTCCCTTACGAAGTTAACCTAAACCGCCGAATCCTCGGCCTCCCCCCTGCCGAGCCCCGACGAAACGAAAGAGGCAGAGATAACGGCCGAAACGGCGAGCGTAACGCCGAGGGCGGCGTCGTCGGCTTTCTGCAGACTCTACTGGATGCTCTAGACCCGGACGAGGAGGAGCAAGAAGAAGCGCGTCCGCAGGCTCAGCTTCCGCAGATTGAGATTGTGGAGGAGCCGGTTCCCGAAGAGCAAGTCATCTTCGAGTTCCACTACGCTGACGTGGGTGAGGATGACATCTTGCTCCCCGATGAGGACGAGCCGGTCGAAGCACATGAGGATGCACATAACGAACCCCCGGCTCCAAACCAAGCCGAGCCGGCCGAACAGCAGGCAGCAGACCAGGAGCCCGCCGCCAACCACCGAGAGGCTGCCCAGCCACCACCAGCGCACCGCCCAGGGCTCGGCACCATCCTCTCCAACATGTCCAACGCTCTCGTCAGCGCTCTCATCCTCCCCGGCATCTCCTTTGCGGTTGGCGAGGCGCTACGGCTGCTGCTCCCCAAGTCCTGGACCACTTCACTGCGGCCGGGGCTGTTGCAGCACCAGTGGGGCCGCAGTCTTATCGGAGGGTGCCTCTTCGTCGTGATTAAGGACGTGGTGAGGCTCTACTCCAAGCACCGCAAGGTCGCGGCGATGGGCAACCGCCGCGTCAAGAATGTGGACAGGCGGAGGAGAGGGAAGTGAAGTACACGAAGACGAGATTCAAACCTGTACAACTTGGGGACACGAGCATCATGGGACTGGAGTTTGGGATAAATCAGAGCGATCGAGGCGAACATGGTTGTCTTGCGTGTGAATAGAGATTATGAAAACAGCTCGTCAAGGATAATGCCCACTAATTTCAACATGTTGGTTCAAGCTTGAGTTGGTTTGAAGTTGATGCGAGGTGGGCGCATATTACACCCACCATTCTAGCGTGCTAACTCTGCAGCGAATAATCACGCGGAATAGTGAGTAGCATAAACACGAGTCTTGGACAAGGCAGCCACTTGACTTGGTGGCAACTCAATGCAATGCAGAGCTCTGTTCGCGAGCCACGCGGCATGATAATGATGTGCAGCAGAGACAGAGACAGAGACAGATAGATGCCCGAACAGGCACCAAGCACATGGTGGACGGACCCCTGCGCCCACCGCAAGAACCTTCTGGGCCCGTCCACCTCCACCTCCAATCCACCGTGGGGCAGCCCTTCGCTTTTCCCATCAAAATCTCCAGCTCGGTGTCCTTCTTCGTCGCAAACACCCCGCCGCCCAAGCAAATCCCCCTCGCCTTTCTCTCCCCCCTCGCACTCGTCAGTGCTCCTCCCGCCGCCATGGTAAGCATCAATTTGAACCTCGTCGTCCCTCCCCGAGACGTGTCGTAGGAGAAGAGCATCCCCTGGCTAACACAATGGGGGGTCACCCCGCCACCACCGCCCAGGCCCAACAGTCCACCAAGCAGCGCCTCGCGCTCGCCATCTGCGACTTCCTCAACACCTCCGCCACCGACGGCACCCTGACCGGCGAGGACAAGGACTCCATCGACATCGCCGTCAACTGCATCGCCGAGTCCTTCAAGGTCGACCCCGCCGCCGCCTCCACCCTCGGCGGCCAGAACCTCGAGCAGATCTACTCCGTCTACGAGACCCTCAAGAACAAGACCACCCCGGGAGCCTCCTCGTCCGCCTCTGCCTCCTCATCCATCCCAGAGCCCTCGGACGAGAAGAAGAAGGAGGCCGACGCCCTCAAGAGCAGGGGCAACGCCGCCATGGCCCAGAAGGACTACAAGTCCGCCATCGACCTCTACACCCAGGCCCTCTCAATCCACCCCCGCAACGCCGTCTTCCTCTCCAACCGCGCCGCCGCCCACTCCGCCAACAAGGACCACGCCTCCGCCCGCTCCGACGCCGACGCCGCCGTCGCCATCGACCCGGCCTACACCAAGGCCTGGTCCCGCCTGGGGCTCGCCCGCTTCGCCCTCGGCGACGCCAGGGGCGCCATGGAGGCCTACGCAAAGGGAATCGAGCACGAGGGCAACGGCGGCAGCGACGCCATGAAGAAGGGCTTCGAGACCGCCAAGCGCCGCGTCGACGAGATCGAGAGGGAGGAGGCCGCCGACCTCTCCCGCGGCGGCGGCTCCCCGGGAGGGGCCCCCGGCGGCCTCGACTTTGGCAACCTCGCCTCCATGCTCGGCGGCGGCGCCGGTGGTGCTGGCGGTGCTGGCGGCATGCCCGACCTCGGCTCCATCATGAACAACCCCATGTTCGCCAACATGGCCCAGAACCTCATGAGCAACCCCGACCTGATGAACAACCTCATGAGCAACCCTCGGCTGCGGGACATGGCCAACCAGTTCAGCAGCGGCGGTGGCATGCCAGACCTCAACAGCTTGATGTCTGACCCCGCAATTGCGGATATGTAAGTTCTTCCCACTTGAAAGACAGAAGAACAGCAGCAGCAGACTAACATCGATTGACTCAAGGGCTCGTAATATGATGGGTGGCGGTGGCCCTGGAGCCCCAGGTGGTGGTCCCAACAACTCTCAGGGACCTAATTCACAATAGAAATAGCGTGTGTTGGCCGACAGGATCGTTTGAGCGTTCAGGTCCATCTTAAACATTGATAAAAAGAGTAGCTTAACTGTTTTCAAAGCATTGAAGCAACAGGGGAAGCTGTGAATTATGAAGTACGACATTACGATAAGGTACATGCCCCCCATATGTGATATTCTTGCCAAAACGTCGTGTCGACCTGTGTGTGTGTTCCAGGCCCCAAAAAAAGCTCAACCATAAAGCCAGTGGTTTATCTTATGCCATGTCTCCACTGCTGCATATCCATACTATAATCAACTCTTCATCCCAAAACTGTTATTCATATCACAATAATATCGATCTCAGAATTGGGGCCAGTTTGCCCACTGCCCACCGTTTGCTGATTCAGGCTCCCCTCGTGGCTCTTCCACGTCGGTTGCGCCAATAGCCCCTACCACGCCGTCCGCCGCGGTGGCCAGCGCGGCTCGGGGATGAAGTTGAACTGGCAGTAATTGGATCCGGCTTCGTTGTTTCTTTGCCCTGCCTGTCTTCGAGTACTGGCTGTTGCATTGTGGAAGCACTCTCCGGGGTAGTTTTTGTTGTGGCCTCTGGTTTTCCCTTCTGTCTCTGTTCGACCTTTAGATCCGCCGGAGGCTGGGGGCTGGGTGTCACAGCAGTCTGAGCTTTAGCCTTGCCCACGGCGTTGAACCTCGGAATGTTTGACTTGGGGTGTGGCAGAGGAGCAGAAACTCGACGGTTAGACTAAGCAATGAGTTAAATATCCTTCAAGGACCAAGAGTCACCGTTCTTACTGGTTCATTCACTGATTGATCTTGGGTCCGTATTATCTGTCCTTCTTCAGGCTCCGTGTTCTCCGCCGCGTGGGATGGTTCACTTTTGGACTGGATTCGACGAGAATACCGCGGGCACTTGAATTGTGACTTTTCCAGTTGGGGAACTTGATCCGCGCTCTCATCAGCCAGTGATCTACGAGGCTCAGCAGCAGGGGCTGTGGTAAATTAGTATTGTTTGCTTCCCAACAGCTCGTCGTTGACCTACTTAGTGTCTGTTGTGCGCCTCCTCCTGCTATCTGGGCTTTCGATTCAGACAATATGTGAGCTGGGGAAACAGCCTCATCTTTTCCCTGGCATTGCAAAATCAGCACCCCCCCTGAGCGGTCACTGGATGTCCCGTCATTGATGGTCTGCGATCGCACGATATCGTCGCCATGGTCTGGTTTTTCTTCAAGCTCATCGGACCACTGACGACTGGTTTGAGAGCTGGCCGGCTTACTGATTGTTCCAGTGACAGAATCCTCAGTGCTCGTTTCGTTTCGTTTTCTTGCAGCCGCCTGGCGGGGGGTTGGCGCCTTGGGCGTGAATGTTGGGGCGATGGGATTAAGTCTCGAACCCTGTAACCTATTAGATTCGCCTATACACCAATATTGGATCATGTAGTGTACTTCTTTCACATGCTGAGGAGTCGAGGGCGCAGTCATGAAAGGCCTGTCATCGCCTGCCAACGAACCACAGTGGCCGGCAACCTGAATTGGTTGTTCAGGTAAGCTAGATCGGGCATCTTTCAAGAACTTAGTACCACACAGAGCATTATCCCTTGATGAATTGTTTTCCTTTAACCAGAGAGCGGAATATCTTCCATCACCGAGCATCAACTTTCTGGGAGCCCCGTCCTCAACTAGCCGACCATTCTCGATTACCAAGATTTGATGAGCATCTAGGGATTTTGCGAGATCACGACTAAAACAGTTAGGCGTCATATTAAAATTAACCCGTAGAGAGTGTACACACTGGATAATAAAGGTAGTTCGCTTGCGCTTTGTAAGAGAAGCCATTATTCGTTGCTCTGTGGAGGGATCCAAAGCACTTGTTGCGTTATCTAGAACCAGGATATCTGGATCCCGTAAGAACTCACGGGCGATCGCAATTTTCTGTACCTCAGAAACCGAGAGTTTTCTGATGTCCAGTTAGTCTAAGCCAAATTGAAGGGGCAATCCTACTCACATGCCATTGTCGCCAACTACTGTCGCATACCCTAGAACAAAAGGTTATTATCAAGTGTACTGAGACGGTGCAAGCATGCTAGTTACCTTGAGGGAACCGTAGAATATCGTCATGAAGGACAGCCGCCTTGCAGGCCCGGAATACCTCGCTGTCGCTTGCTGTGACACGACTATATCGCACGTTGTTCGAGATAGTGTCATCAAAAATATAACACGTGTCTGAAAGAATTCCGACCCTATCTCGTAGACTAGAAAAAACATCAGTAGCTGACCCAAGTTAGACTACTGAAAGTATGAATACTCACCTAAAAAGGTCGACATCACCAATGTCTTGGCCATCAATGAGAATGGCGCCCTTGGTTACATTGAATGATCGATTAAGAAGATTAAGAAGCGTTGACTTTCCTGATCCCTTGTCCCCAATAATGTAAGCGGTTTCGCCGCCAGCTACTTCAAAGCTTGCGTTATCAATAACAGTCTTTTGTTCACTATAGGCGAAAGATACGCCGTCAAATTTGACCTTTCCGGCAATACGCTTCAAGGGTCGAGCATTCTGCCTGTTGTACACGATAGGTGTTCTACGCAACAGCCTGAAGAATGCAGCAGCTTGTGAAAATCCCTGGCTCGTGTTTTGGACGGCCCTTGAGAGAGAGCGGATTGGGGTCTGGAGTTGGGACCAGAACACGATGAGCATTGCCAGGTGTCCGACTGTTGCTGCCCCCACCGTCGCCTGGCTGATGGCATGGCATAGACTTACGGTTAGGCCAAGGGCTAGTAAGAATCTTTGGAAACCAGCTACTTGACCCCGTCTTTGAGCGTATGTCTTGACTTGACACATCCGTGTGGATACCGCATTAGAGTGGAGATTGTCTTCGTAGCCATTCTGATTCAGGGCTTGTATAGTCTTCGATCCTCGAAATCCGTTATGCCTGATCAACTGTTCTTTTTGAAACAGCTTTGAGAGTGCCTCGTTTTCCCATGCAACCTCATGAGCAAGTTTGCTGGTTAGAAAGAGATGTATAAACATGCTTCCGGCCAGTATGAAACCTTGGTAGGGTACCATAACGATAGACAAGTAAATGGTCGCCGAACATAACTGCACAAGCCATGGACAGAATCGGAGGAAGGAAAATTCGAGAACTTCTGACATCACATTTGCACCCTGGAGCGAGGTTGTCTTCTCGGCAATGTTCTCCGCGTTGTGGAAATCAGAGGAGAGGTGAAGGAAATGCGAATAAGCCTTTCGGCTTAAAGTTTCCTTTATGAAGCATTTGAAGGGAATCCAGAGGTATTCGCAGATTAATGTAATGGCAGAGCCGGAGAAGCAGAGAGCAGACAAAATCATAACCCCAGCCCATGGTGCGTCGGTGTCGTTGCTGTATAGTTCGTTCACGACACGGGCAGTCAGGATAGGAACTAGGAAGTTTATGCAAGTGGAAGCGAGAAGACCGATGATAACGCTAATTGCTCGAATTTGAAGTCGGCGGAGACCATCGGGTTTGATAAGGCGGGTGAGCTTCTAAAAAGGGGTGGTTAGATCATTGCAGCGGTTTGAGAGGGTGATTATAGACATACCACAAAGTCTTTCACATTCCGGGTCCAGGCACTGCTTGAAGGATCCCTATCAAAAATCGATTCCTCGGTGTCGTCGCTTTCATTGGTCTCTGAAGCGATCCCTCGGCCGTTGTCTATTTCCCTGATTGATCCATAGATGGGGCCGTTAAGCATCCTCGAAGTACGGTTGTCGATGTCTCTTGGGGTCGGGTCTCCAGATGGAAGCAGAAAATGTTCTTCGTCATCGCTTATTGACGTATGATCGGAGTTGAATCCACACCATGTATTGCGAGGGGAAACAAGAACGCAGAGCAGGAGGCTTCTTGAGGTTGCCAGACATATGATGGCTACCCTAGTGGGGTCTGGAAGAGAGGGCCATGCTGAAGTTGACGTTGAGATCGAAAGAAGCGCTATGCTGATCTCGAAAGGAATCGCGGTTATCCATGAGAAGCGAAAAGAGTACCAGTCCGGGGTGGAACTGTTGAGAAGGCCATCTATCTGTAGAATCGACAGGGAAAAACAGGAGACAGTGCCGATGACGAAATATTCGGGGGCGACAAAGTTTGGGAATAAGTAGCTCTGGAGTATGACTGTAGAAAGTTGAGCAAATTGGGTACACGAAAAAACACTGAGCAAAAGAATGATGGTCTTTTTGTTGTAGGCAGGCCCTGGAATCCCATCAGAGGTAAAGAAGGCAAACAGGAAGCCGAGCAGAGCCACAACTGGGTAGAGACAGTAGAGTACTGGCGTAATCGTCTCAAGAATTGAAAACATGACGAGAGAGTGTATCTTTCGAATTCTTGGATTCTTGGGTGGAGGCAACTGATTGTAAGGCGAAGAGAGAGACAACTCTCATTTGTTACTCGACGTGCCAGGACACTGCAAACCGGTCATGGAGTCTAGCCAAACGAGAGAGTTTGACGCTGCGGGTGGTGCAACGGAAGAAAAGAGAGAAGAGAGTGAGTGGTTGGCGAAGACATATTGGATTCCAATGAACTTGAGCATCGCATGAGCTACGGGTGAGAAGGAGAGTTCGTTGTACACAGGGAAGGAGTAGCTGAGGCGGATGACAGTTTTCTGTCCGCCGTAGCAGGAAGGAAGCCCTCAGGCATTGGATGGCACCAAGCATCGACAAACAGGTACCGCTTACCTATTACAACCCACCTAGAGATTCCGTTTCTAGCATTTGAAAGCAGTTCAGGGTAAAGAGCAATTACACAGACAAAAAATGTGTATGGGTGCTTGCGGTTTGGATATAGCGCCTGCTATGCCAATAAGCATATTCCCAAGAGACGGCCAGAAAGCAAAGTTCAGAGCATAACTATTCCTTCCCAACTTCTCCTCCGAGAAGCGAGCTGAAGCGGAATGACGAATTTATGAGGGCAAGTTACCAGTCCCTCTGTGGGGTCCTCGCTTTGGCAGGATGTCACTCACGGATCACCCTCATCCACCTACTAGTCCCTGCGATTTCAGGGGTCCTCATTGCGTCAAATTCAGGCATCTACCTAGTCGGGCTGTCCGAAAAGTTAAATTGTCCTTGTCTGCTAGCAGTTTTCATGGCGAATTGGGATATGGCATCTCATTTTCGAAATTGCATCCTCGCTCCGCCTGGCTCTGGGAGGAGTGGGCAGCGGAAATCCACCCGTGCCAACACTCTTGAGGCGAGAAAGGACCGCACCGCACAGCTAGTGGAAGCTGTTGTCTCACACTCAGGTCTTCACAGCAATAAGCTGTTGGGGGCTGCCGCGTCCTCATCTGCAACGAAGCGGCAAGTGCCACGTGAGATATCTACCCACTGTCTGTAGTGGCTGCATGAGAGGGCTATAACATCCATTGGAACAGCCCGGAAGCTGCTAAACCGAGAAGAACCCCAATGCGTGCTAGCTGGGGATAAGGTAAGTCGTATTTCCGAAGTACTTTCCAGGTACTTTTCACTAGGTACCTTGCTGCCGCCTTTGCTCGACCAATATTGGGCACAACTCAGAACAGGGCAAAACACACCCTCTTTTTTTGCTTTTGTAGCGGATACCAGTCACCCCAAATGATTGAGACAACAAACTCCACACGACGCATGGCAGGACGGATGTAGGACCTGAATCCACTCGAAGCTTTGATGCAACCAGTGGGCGGTTGCGTGTTCGGGACGCAGCAGCCCGAGCAAGCCTTCTTCACAGACAAGCTTCTAGACCTTAGGATAGCTATCCCTTCTTCCTTCTTAGCACTTGCACTAGTTCGCCACTACCAGGTAGCCAAGGTAGGTCCGTTTAGGAGGAGCCCAAGCGACTGGGTCACCAATCTCCTACGCCCACCCAGTATGGAGGCAGGGCCATTCAGGGTCAGTGCTCCAATTGGGAAACAACTGCCACTGGCTGATAATCATCTCACTGGCCGTTTCCTGATGTGCGTCAATTACATCCACGCTGGTAGACGGGCCCTAGTGCTGTGGAAACTACTAGTGTTCCGTCTTGGCCTTTGACACCGCCCACTCTCTATGCTACAGAGGACGAAATTTGAAATTTGAAATTACAGTTTTTGTTTGCTTTTTGGATAGCTTGCAGTGCGCTAACCTCGGACTTCGTCAAAAGCATGATCCAGCCCAAGTGTCTCACGATCAAGGAGGTTTATGCCTTCGGTAAGATGATGGTTTGAATTTGAGCTTCTAGGCGGGTTTTCTTGCTGCAGCGAAAAGGAGGACATGTTTTTGGGCGCCTATCCGAATAAGCGGTCGCTGTTCCATCCCATGTTCGGATTTGGGATCCAAGGTTCCCATGTTAAGCCAACCCCAGATAATAGAGTCTGTATGATCATCTCATCTGCGCTGCGTGAACATTAACTCTCTACCAATGATATAGTATGAGGCTGGATCGCCATTCAACCGCAAATTAGCCCCGTCCATCCTACCTGCACATCCCCTACGATTGCCGAATTTGATCGAGCGATATTTTTTGCCGATCCATTTCCCCTCTCCCGCGACCCTGACCTCAACAGCAGAGCATCTGGCGAAGGTTTAAGAATAGCTGCTTACTCATGTTTCCAGGGGTCCAAGCACTCTTGGCACTTAAGTCGGGCACACCGCAGTTATTCTCCACCGTCTCTTTTCTCCACCTTTATCCGTGGCAGGTGCCGTCCAGATGGGATTTTTAGCCTACCCTATTCTTTCAAGACCCAAATCAATATCAGCATTTGCGAACAAGCCGTGCATCGGCTGCGACGGAACTTTCCAGCAGCCAAGATGACAACATTTGTTATAGATCAGATTCTAGGTGGAAAAATGCCACGTGGAATTCTAGCCCACTCAGCCTGGCGCCCGTAGCACAGCCACGGACCGCCAATATTCGGGCGCGGAAGCATGTTTTGCACTTGGAACCCCTGCAATCTGGTGCACCTCCGACAGATTCATAGACGCGGAGCACCACACCCACGGGTCCGCCGATAGAGATGTGTTCCGCTTAGGGTTAAGTCTAGACCTGGGGATCTATGTATAATGGATGGGGGTCATTAAGAGGAGCCAAGTTCATTGTGCCCGTTGTGCAACTTGACGAAATGCCACGTGGAGTCTCAAGCGCCGCCCCCCATCAAAGAGGCCTAAACTCACGTTTCCAAGGCAGACTTACAGATGCCGTGTGATGCATCAACGGTCCATTAGGGTCCAGAAACGTATTGTCGTCAGAGAATCATCCGTTTTCGCCACAGAAAGTGCCCTTTGGGCGCTCTCTTTCTTGCGTATTCGGCCTTACCTCGCGTCAAGTCCCGTTTACCTTGTAGGCCTCTGTCTAAGTTACCCCCCCCCTTTGTGCGCCCTACGCATACGGCTCTATCCGTCTCAAGGGGAAATATTGGTTCGGAACATTCTTCGCTAGGCAGCTGATTCGCGTGGCGTCCCGGCACCTGACAGCGCCTCGAACTGGGGCTATTGATTACTCTGCATCTAGTATTATTGTTCACCATGGGCATGATTGGAATGTGCCGCTGCCGATTTGCCACAACGATGGACGTCTGACGGTGACCCAAAACGTCCGATCAGCTCGTACCCTAAGCCATGGTCAATCACTTCTCACAACAAAAAAAAGCAAAGCGACGTCTCGAGACTAGGCAGTCGGCCAACCGGATCGCCTTGTTGGCGATGTGATGGATGCAAGCTGACTGTTCTGGAAAACCAAACCTATTGATGTGGATACACTCCTTGGTCAGAGCTTGCTCCCTCCCTGGTCTGTGGCTGGCGTCTATAGGTTTTTGTCCCTAGATTTTCGTTAGAGCGCTTGAAAATGGTAGGTGGATTGTTTGGTTGTCGATATGCAAGACTTTGTCTCTACTCGATCCACGGGTACCATTGGGACTCTTGCCATCGAGCGCTCGGTTGACCCATGAGCAAGCCTTTCTTTTCTCACCCAACACCCCGTTCAGCCCCATCTGGAAGGCCGAGGCTTTGAAACATGGCTCAAATGAGGAGAAATGGCATTTCCAAATGTCGCTGCCATCTTCGAGTGAGGCTAGAAAAAGGCCCCCTTCACCTCGCGATTTCCTAGAGAGCATTTCCCCTCCCAGCCACGGGGTTGCTGCAAGGATACAAAGCCTAGCCCGAAACGATGCCCGATTCGCAGGAAATGGATAACAGTCGTACATTCCAGCATATCCAGCCGGCACCTCCTTCCTCATCACAACCAACTGAAGAGGCGCCCGGTGGTGGTGCAGGCGAGGGGTTTCCGTTCCCTTCTAAGCGGCAACGGAGACAGCAAGTTAAGACCGCCTGTGACACCTGTAGAACGAAGAAAACGAAGGTTGGTACATTCCTCGTTGCGGACTGTTGAGCTACTGACCGAGGCGACGAGAAAACAGTGTGACAATCAGCGACCAGTATGCGCCGCATGCCTTAAGCGAGGCACGGGGTGCACTTTTGATGGTGTGCCCGCCGAGGCTGATGAGCTGACCGAGTCCGACGAGTTGCTGGCATTGCTGACTTCTGCATTGACCGAAGAGGAGGTAATGACCTTGCTGTCCGACATCAAGCACAGAAACAATTACCCCGAGTCCCTGAAGCATCTGAAAACACTGCGTGATGAAAGGCTTCTCGAGGACACCCGCGGCACGGACTTGGCTTTGGCTCCGGACCAAGACAGTCTCGAGTTCGAATTGATGACGCGCCATTCTCTGCTGTTTCCAGCATCAGTTGCGCTCGACAAAACCCTGCTGTCGCAGAAGGGTTCCTCGTCATCTCATAGTGCCGATGCTGCTCAAGCGGGGTATGTTGCTCAAGGAAGGTACAACGTGCGATTTCCTGCCAATGCTGATTCCTCAAGTTGTACCAGGCCCCATCAAGCGTCCAGCAGCACTATTCTTCCTAGGCCCCAGCCCGTGAACTTGTTTGATCCTCGACTTCAGAAGGTCGACTTTTCTACCTGGACCGATGTGACGATAGATAGCCTCGACGCGGCTCGGCTTATCTCCAAATACCTGGAGGTCGATCACCCGGTACTCGGCTTGTTTGACCATGATTTATTTCTGGCGGACATGTTCACTGGACAGAAGCGTTTCTGTACCAGCTTTCTCGTGAATGCGATTCTGAGCTGGGGATCTGTATGACCATTCCGCACCCTTCAAAGCTGCATTGTGCTCGATCTGACCCAGAAATATCCAGCTCCAATATCTTCCACCCAAGTCCCCCGGAGGGCCATCCGAGAGCAGCAAGTTCTTTTCGAGGGCCCGTGGCCAATGGGTCACAGGTTCTATGGGTGATTCATTTCCCGCAGTAGCAGGCCTGCAACTCCTCAGCCTAGCAGCGACTTTCTCCGGTCAAGGGCCAATTGCGAAGAAGCTGTTATTTGATGGCATCGACATGGCCAAGCGATTAGATTTGCTGAGCAGCGGCGACAAAACTCCGAAGTCAGCTCGAGTTTATGACACTGATGAATTGAAGGCAGCTTCATCAGCTGCATGGGGTCTGTTTTGCCATACCACGTATGTACATCTTGGTCGACCATTCACCTCGAACAACGTACTGACCTGAGATGCAGCCTGCATGCCTTGCACTGCCAAAAGTGTGAGTTGTGGTCAATTGGCCCCCCCACGCTACCAATCCCAGCATCCAACAACCCGACGACATTGTATTATCTCTGCCAGCTCTGGACCATTGTTCACGATGTGTTGCGCGAATACTTCTCGCCAGAACGTATCTCAGAGGCCAATCGTTATGATGTCCAATTCGCCCAGACGACTTTCCGCCGACTCCTCGATTGGGGAAGCTGCCTGCCGCTCACCCTTGCAAGGGGAAACAAGACTACACACCAAGGTGCTATACTACAGTAAGGATGATGTCTTCCGTGCTTTGCGTCACTGACGGCTCACAAATGACCTTTCATAGCATTTATTTCCACGCTGCAAGCATTACCCTTCTCCGGCCACTGGTTTTGTTCAACGATGACTCTGCATTTACTCTGGACTCTGACTCGAAGAGACCCGCCAAGGACTTCCTTCATGCCTCCTCGAACCAGCTCAAGAGACTTGTTAGCCTGTACCAAGCCAACTTTAGTCATGCATCCGAACTCTCGATTCTCTGGCATACCGGGTGTCTCTTTGTCGCCAACGCGGTGATACGAGATGTGATTAACCCGACGTCACGGGTGAATTTTTGGCGCTGTCTGTATGGCTACAAGAGTCTGTACCCAAAATCCCCCTTGGTGAAATCCATTGCAAAAGGCCTTCTTTTGATGGCCGTCATGGGAAACCTCATCACCAAAGAGGAGGCATGCCGAGAGATTGGGGAATTCCAGTCAGGAAACGACGGTGAACACAGCTATGCAATGGAACCGACAGAGGCTTGCTTTGTCGTCGACCTTGATCTGGGCCTTTCCGATGCTGTGGGTTCACATGTGGATAGCTTGGCTCAGAACTTTGACGACATGTTCATGGATTTCAATGAATAAATTTTCTCCTTTTCAAGGCTTCAGTTTTGGCGCACACACACAACCTTGTAAGTCATCAATACGACTAGCAGATTGATGAGCGAGGAATTTTGTATACGTGGTACTGTAATTGAGAGACAGAGAATATTATACCCCTTTAGGCATAGAATTATTACGAAGTGAACGAGTTATCACTACCACATGCTTGAAAGTGAATGGCGTAAACTAAAATTATTGACATACGTACCCAAGCAATTGGCATAAAACAGGGCAAATCTAGGTCAGCGTTGAATTTCAACATGGTAACGTGTTTAGTTATATGAGAAAGAGGTCTCTGCCTTGCGCGAAAAGAGCTTTGTTGTGCCATGTTTTATTTCACCCACTTATACTACGGATACGCTATTGATGTGTAGGATTTGACAGTAGCCCACCAATTTCCGGGACCCAGAAATGTCACTGCCATCTCGGCATTACTGATTTATTGAGGCCCCCACAACCCGTTGTTGTAAGGAGATTGCTGATAAACCCCAGACGTGGTGTAGGGACTGCTGTTCGTAGTGAATACTTGTTGAGGTGGTAGTTGGGTTGTGTTCGGCGCGGCGGGCTCTGCTGAACTAATCACATTAGAAACCGTTATAAAATCCGCGGAATGAGATTGATCTGCCGATGCGAGAAGGGTTGGCTGTGGTTGGTGCGAGATGGCGTGTGGGTTTACCCAATGGCTCGGGCCGTTGTTGGCTCCCGAGCTCAGAAGGCCTAGGCACTCGACCGTGCTGCTGGCGGCGCTGGTGCCATAGTTCGGGTAAGCCCCAACCTTGTTGTTGACGGACGCCATTGCCTCGTAGCCGAGGTACGTCTGGATCAGAGTGCAGTTGCAGTTCGTATGGCGGAGCAATTCTGACTTAAGATCTAACACCTCGTTGCTCAGGGATTGGAGGTATCCGGACAGATACTTGTGTTGGTCCTCGACCTCAAATTCGACACTTGTCAGGGCTTTAGTGTGACGGCGTTGACGGTGTCTACAGCGGTTGGCAGCCAGGCGATTCCGCTCCAGGGCTCGCTGGCGAGCTGCGTCGTCCTTGAAGTAGGTAGAGTCTCCTCCGGTTCTGGGAATCTCTCTAGGTCGCTGGGGGGAACGAGGGTGGGGAGCGTGTGGTGGGTTTACCCTATTTTGTTCCGGACCTCGACGCTTCTTCTTCTTCTTCTTTATCGGCTCCACTGTCGAGAGTGGTAATTTCGACGATGATTCTTGTTGAGGAGTGATGGGAAATGGGGAATCTGCAAGTGAGGCATATTGATTGTAGTAAACATGTGGGTGGCCGGTTGGTGTGGCCTGCCAGCCATGCCATCGTTTAGGGGCATCGTCACTCGTTGGAGTTTCTAGAATGGGGGTCACATAGTTCGCGACATATGAGTTGTCAGTGACGGGGACGGATATAGTGGTCTGCCGAGACGACTCATCATATGGAGGAGAGGGAGTCGAGGCGACAGGACGGTCGGAATGTTTCGATATGGGTGTGTAGGGATCTTCGCGTTGGAGGGGGATTGTCTCCTCGAAAAAGACACGGCGGTACTCTGGTGGGCTGGTAGCTGTCGGGGTAGATGTAACAGTGAAGATAGCCTCCAGGGGCCCTGAAGTACCAGCGTATGAGTATTGGCTCGCCTGTGAACCGTAGCAGTGGTCACCTGGCTGTGACGTGGCGAGCATCCATTGAGGCGGATGGCAAGCATGAGGATTATTCCGCATCGGGGGATCTGTTAGGAGGCACCTTAGCTAAGTAGGTACGTGGGGGTTTGTTTGGGCTAAGGTGCCCCGGGGAGGTAGCGACTTACCTGCCTACCTGAACTAGAAGGCCACAAAGAGAGATGGCAGACGGCGCAGCTTGAGCTAGAGACCTGTAGGCTGCAATGACCACAGCACCAGGAATCGGGGCAGCCTTTGCACCACACCGTGGGCTCGATATGAGGGACCGGAGAACGGCCCGCAAACCGGGCAGCAGGCCAGACCGGTCAGACCGGTCAGACTGATGTCTGGTGCTTGGACGTTACTTGGGTGGATTGCTCCGGGCCTGCTGAGACTTGAAGCAGGTGCGATGTGGTGTTTGTAGCTGCCAACTGGAGTGATGGCGAGGGAAGGAGGGGAGAAGGAAGGAGCAATGGAAGGGACGAGGGGCCCAAGCAGACGAGGCAATGGTTTCCCACCGGTGAGTTGGAGGGGGGCCTCACTTATCCTTATTGTCCATGGCCTGTCTCTTCGGCTTCAGAGCCTGGCGATGGGGTTGTTTCGGCAGGCAGAGGAGTGCGTGCGTGCGTCCGCGCGCATGTGTCTCTGCATGCAATGTTCGATGCTTTGGCCTATCTACTTGGGATCCTGCAGCAGTCACGCTGCAAGCCCACGCTTCGAGGAATTCCGTGCGGAGCCTTGAGACGCGACGGATTGGCCAGCCCAACGACACAGGCTCGGGGAGCTACTCGGCCCAGCTTACGGCCATGGTAACCTTTGACGCAATCCGACCCAAGAGGCCGCAGACAGGATGCTGAGCAGCAGGCCGATCAACATGTTGGTACAGGGATGTTGCCTAGAGGAGCTGGCACTAACACCAGTTGCCTGAAAGCCAGGCAAAAGCAATATCGACACTTTAGCCTCAAAGGGGGAGTGGTTATAAACCAGGAGTGCTGTACACAACCATGTATGCACACATATACGCGCATGCGTGCCGCTCATACACACCACGCACCTTCATATACGTCTGGTGAGTTTTTCAGTTCACCCCCAAACAATATCTGCCCCTGAGACTAGGTGATAGCTTCATCTTGTTTGAACGCCCCAGGGATCGTCTGTCGCGATGGCGACAGGGATGTCTTGACTTTTTCCATTCGGCAAGCCTCTTATCCGGATCTTTTGACGGCCAACTTATTGGGCACTTGAGATCTTTGTTGCATCTTAATACCGGGAGCATTGGTGTCCCAAGCCCTCAAGCCCAATTCACCCCCCCTTTGTATCGTTTCCTTCCACGTACATCTCTTGGATGTGTTGAGGCTTTGCAAGTCTGTTCATTGGCCGGTGATGCCCGGACAACTCCGGACGGCGTTTATTGGATGTTGTGGGTAATTGCTCTGGGTTCCAACGGCCCCTCGCCGGGGATTTCACGTATATTATTTCCTCTTTCCCCGGCGCGGAATAGCGAGAGCGGAGCGAAGGATACATCCACGAAAAAGGTATGTTGTGCAGTGCTGCACCGCGCGAGCACAATTCTCTCCCCCCCCTCTCCCTCTGGTTTAAAAGCTTACCCAAGTATACATGTGTTGACGATTTCAGCCTTTCGAGTGCTGCCGCTTGTCCTTTGACAAGTCTTAGCGGGCCATGTTTCTACTTCGGTTACTGAAATAAATACGAGGCACTCAGAGAGAGGTCGTGATATTTTCTTGTCGATTTGAGGTTTCGATAATTGCCGATGCTCAAGATAACTATCTTATTGACCGACCTTTGGGATGGCTGCAGGTGGCCACCATGCTTCCGCACCCTCCGATAGCGACGGATGATGACACCCACTCGTCCAGGTGGACAAGCATGATTCGGCCCAACTAATCATGCAGTGTGCAAATACCACCACCAAGCACCAACAACACTATAACCACCATGAACAATAGCACGTACCTCCAGGTTGCAAGCTTGTCTAGGTCAAGTGGGTATTATCTGCTTCCCCGCCGTTCGGACATGATTAGTGTAATCGACAACACAAATGTGCATGATCACGACTCGGACAACGTCTTGGTCTCTATATGCCATGTAGGTCTAGATAGAGAGAGTTAGCGTATCCCGATTAGACATACTAACCCCCAAGCTATTGCGTTACACAAACCTACTCCCACAGGTGAGTGGTCAGCGAGCGGGTTGGGTGGTTGGGGGATCTCATGTTGGGTTTGCCCAAAGCGCTCCCAAGCTCCCGTCAAGCATGCAGGCGTCATGTCTCAATCCGAATGGTGGCGGCAGCGGTGTGTATTCACCACACAGTCGAAGGTCCATGAGACATTCATCCCCGCCGATTGCATTTATTTACTACTGATCTTTCCATGTCGGGGCTAAATCCGAGAGTTAGCAGATCGTGGAAAGACGTAGCGTCGTCAGTTCTGGATCAGTCTGATGCTGCTATGTCCCTTCCAGAAGAACCGTGCGCCCAGGATGATGATAGCCCTCCAGGGCACTTTGGTTTCATTGCCCAAGATAAGGTGCTGAGATTGCCCAAGGAGCAAAACCCAGAATCGAATGGCTGCAATGTGCAATGTGCAATTTGGGGTACCAATTGCAGACCCCCCCTCCATTTCGACACAGGCTGTTTCCGCCCATCGCCAAACACCTGCCGGAAATGATGCGGTCTGAGCTGAGCCTTGCTGCATTGAATCATACGCTCACCCATTGGGCGCCAAACAATGATTTCTCAGGCGTCAATTTGAAATGCCCTCTTTGCTTTTGATTCATCGATGCGGCGTAGGTAGAAGGATCTGGATCTCTGGTTTCTTATTCGTACTGACCAGGATCATTTAGCCCTGAGTTGCGGCGCCACCCTAACTCTCTCGGTATGTTGCCGTTGTTGTCCCTTTCCTCGAGCGGTGGAGACGGTTCCCTCAGTATGTTTTCTTTTTCCTCCGCCTCACTAATAATCCCGGGGAGCCAGCATTTACGAGCTGGTCAAGGTTGTATTCTCAATGCTCGAGAGCTGACATGGGAACCTTGGCGAGCAAAATGGAACAATGTGGCTCTAAGGTACCATGTCAAGGGGGCACCCAAACTATAACCTTCGTGAACATTCGCATGATTAATCTTTAGATCGACAAACCCGCGGCGTGACCTACGAGACTGAAAGTTCCTAGGTCCAATTCTCAAAGTATCTGCCACCAAGTATTGCCGGCATGAGATGTGTACGCTCGGTTTCGGCTCAGAAATCGTGGAGAAAGATTCGCGAATCGGCTTTTGCATATTCGTGTTGGTGGACCGTATGTGCCACACTCATGATGAGATGATACTTGTACTGTCTCTACCTGCTGGCTGATAATGCTGTAAGTGATCCAGAGGTCGACGCCGTGGAGAGCCCCTGTTGATCCCTTGGAGCTGGCCTGGTATCAGTGTACTGCACCCAAGACTTAGTCTATTGGCATGTTGCGCAGTGTTCGAGTGAAGCTGAAGGTACAAGCCGAAGTCGAGAGTCTGGACTTCTCAATTAAGCACTAGAACGTCCAGTAGGTTCCAGCCACGCCAGCTATATACTGGGACTTCAAGGGTTTGCCACAAAGTCATGCCCCTGCCATTTTGTATGCACTGGTGAGGCCTCCGGCCGGAATCATCGTGCGCTTGCTCGTAACATCCGATATACCACTCATGTACAACGGTGCATAGCGTTATAGCACCGGCTATGCACGTCATCCATTGACGTGGCCAATTTTGTTGGCTCAATTATCAAAGGCGGCTATTTGCTTTGCCTGATCTGGAGAGAAGTGGCAGATGGCACCGGCTATCACTTGCTTACCCTGGATATCTGGTGATGCACGTTCCCTCAAAGACTGAGCTCCCAGTCAAGGATGGACAGTCCTGGCCATTTGGGGGATGTATCGATGGAATCTAGTGGGCTTCGAGAACAACATGACGGCTCCATGATGCTTGACATAACAGCCGCACATGATTAACAGCATCTTCTGGCGGTTGATTACATCGATTAAGATCTTGAAAGCATTGGAAAAACGGGAGGGCTTCCTCATGATCGACAATGTATGCTGGAGATAAGTACGCCCGTAAGGTCGGTCTCACATCACACACTGACTGTGGAACCACTTCGAAATACGTCCAGTCGGCGGAGACGAGACCAGCGGGAATTAGAGACCGAACAGTGAGAGCGAGAATTGCAGCACCAATGGATGCTTGGATATAGGCTCGCTATGGAAGGGACATATGCTCTCGCATGGCGAAATGGGTTTGAACTTGCGAAGGAAAGAAGTGCCTACTCAAGCAATCCCGACTTGTCTCTGCCCCGATATTGGAAATTGGAGCAGCCGCATACCGGGCCTAGGGCAATTTCTCTTCAATGGAACTAGCCCGGATGCCGTGCCAACAAGTTGATATGCACATCTTTGCGAGGCTTCTTGGCTGCTGAACTTTTTGTTGACGGGGAGCAGCACTTGATTTCATATTTGAACGAGTCTGGACATGGAAGTGGCAAATTGAAGACTTGTTATCTCAATTGCATCTCTAAGAGTTCGCTTGATCAGAAAAACCGAAGCCAGAGAGGAGAAGTGAGTCAGAGGAATGATTGTGCTAGGTTTGACGAGGGCCTGTAGCGGAATACTTCGGAAAGGGGGCTGAATGCGTGGTCACATGCCTACCCATTCATTATACACCGAAGGCATCTGACCGATGAGTCCATTCACTGTCTTGCCATTTCAAAGCAAATCACGACCCCTTGCGATGAAGGAACTTCCATTTACGGGCTACCTGTGGAATACAGGGAAGAGCTGGACTTGTCGATGAGACAAGACAGGTTCCACAGCTTCTAGTGCAGTACGCTCCCACCGTGGCTGACAACCCCACGAATCCCAGGCCTAGAAGCAGTTCTACAATGGGACAAGCGGTGATTCATCGGGGACTAGACCAGCAAAAGGCATATGATGCCTTGGGGCCTGCTTTCCGGCCACGACAGATGTCCGGTGGCCGGTCCTGGTCTCAGCTGTGTTACATCTTCACCTCCCTTGCTCGAGAAGGGAAAATAATTGGCAAAAATAGGTAAACATCGGCTATGAGCTGCCCCTGATCAGGAGCTGTTCGCCACGTCGACATGGCATGCGGCAGTAGGTCATTGTCGCACCTGTTCCCGTGATCACTAGAACGTGTCAGACCAGGTCGGAGAAAAAGTCTAGGCTCGGGAAGCTTGCCCAACACGATCCGAAGAAGGAAAAAAATCCCTACGCCAGCACCGGCCGAGCTGTCATTCTAGGTGGGGGTTTTAGCTTCTCAACCCACTACCCCAGGGCCCAGAGTCGGCGAAAATGTCCCATGTTGGGTATCGTGGAAGAAGACGTGAGGCAACGAGGAGCGAGCAGAGCCCATGATTGGAACTGTAGCCAGCCAGGGCTGTTGCATTGTATGCCTGCGGGAGATGGCAGGTATATCCGATGTTGTATACGATCCAATTGGGCCAATTGGGAGAGGAAAGAGACAAGAGGTGGTTGTTTTCTTTTTTATTGAACCCCACACCACCTATTCTTGAGCATGAGACCCTGACGAGAGGAGTGAATGGTGGTTGCGGAGATGACGCGGGGCTTGATGGGTAATGAGTCCTTGGTCAGTGGATGGGGCACAGACTCTGGTCCCTGCCAATGCGATGCGGTCATGATCTGTTGCGTATCGAGATTGGCCGCAGCTTAATCTGTCCGTATATGCGTATGTACCTCCCGTGCATGAGATCAGAGGAGGCTGATGAGAAAACGTGGGAAATCATTGGTGCTTCGTCGACAAGATTGTGGGGAAGCAGAGACAACGTCAGACACAAGAGCGATGGACGTGGCAGTGGCCGGCGGCGGATTCCCAGATGGTGCTGAGACCTCGAGACTTTTCGGCGCCGCTTACCGTGTTTGACCAGCCTCGCGAACCCCTCGCAGTAGCGCTCTCCACAGAACAGCACTAATGATCACCACCGGCCAAGCGGGCATCATGGCCACCATTCATCCGTCTCCATTTTGAAAGGCTCTTCACTGCGGAGACTCGGCGATGGCTTCTGAGATGGGAGATGGACGTCAGATGGGACCTGGGGCAGCCTCCCCCATCGATGGGATATTAAAGGGCACAACCTCGACGTTGAAATCCGGGGTTGATCACTTCAATCATCACTTCTATCTCCAAGCAACACCTGAGCCAACCTGAGCGAGCAGAGTCAGCCTGTCTTCCTTGTTGTTCAATCTCCATCTCAAAACCAAAACACCAAAACACACACACTCAGTTGCTACAATGGCACCAGTCGCCACTGCCGACATCGTCGAGAATGTCCCCTCTGGCAAGGCCATGGACAGTGTCTCCGACGCCATTGACGAGGTAAATGTCATCAAGTATGACGAGGAGTCCAAGTTCGATGCCGAGAAGGACAAGAACACCTTCCGCCAGTACGAGGACGCCTGCGACCGCGTCAAGAACTTCTACAAGGAGCAGCACGAGAAGCAGACCGTGGCTTACAACCTGGCCGCCCGCAACCGCTTCTACAGCTCTTCTCGACCCCGCCCGAAGATGACCATCTGGGAGGCCATGGAGAAGCTCGACACACTCGTCGACGAGTCCGACCCCGACACCTCTCTGTCTCAGATCGAGCATCTGCTCCAGTCCGCCGAGGCCATCCGACGAGACGGCAAGCCCCGATGGATGCAGCTGACCGGCCTGATCCACGATCTCGGCAAGCTCATGCTCTTCTTCCCCGAGCTCGAGACCCAGGGCCAGTGGGACGTCGTTGGCGACACCTTCCCCGTCGGCTGCGCTTTCGACAAGCGCATCATTCTCCCCGAGACCTTCGCCGCCAACCCCGACGTCAACGACCCCATCTACAGCACCCCCAACGGCATCTACACCCCTGGCTGCGGCCTCGACAACATCATGCTCAGCTGGGGCCACGACGAGTACCTCTACCACGTCGTCAAGGACCAGTCCACCCTCCCCGATGAGGCCCTGGCCATGATCCGCTACCACTCCTTCTACCCCTGGCACCGCGAGGGCGCCTACCACCAGTTCATGGTGGCCAAGGACCACGAGATGCTCAAGGCCGTCAAGGCATTCAACCCTTACGACCTCTACAGCAAGAGCGACGGTGTTCCCGACACCGCTACTCTCAAGCCCTACTACATGGAGCTGATCAACGAGTACTTCCCGAAGGGTGTCATTGAGTGGTAAACCGGTTTTGTGACATCAATAGAAAAAAGAACAGCAAAATAAGCGAGTGATATTCGGACATGATGATTGAATTTGGGCAATGAGTATTTTTAGGTATATCAAATTGAGATATAATCCAATACAAGGACTACTTACGGTTTTTTTCTATGTTACCATCGTTATCCCCGTTATCTTTCAACTCACTTGACACACGTGCATGGGGCCGTGGGGCCGATTTGACCCTATCGCATAAACGACCATCACCCGTTTTCCACTGTAAATCGGGGCGTTGTGATAACAACACGTAGAGAATCGTATGTTATAGGGTGCTGGGGTTTCGAGAAATTCTGCAACGCTGGGAAAGGATGCGACGATCGAATCCTGCCGATGCCAAGGACCTTTGTTGCGTGAGCCCATCGCCTTGTCACCTCACGCCGGGTTACACCGATATCAACCCATTGCGACATGACTTAAGGCTGAGGCTTGAAATTTGAACTAGCGGTCGCGAATCTCTTAGTGCCTCCCCAAGATCACCCAGGCCAATCAGCCAGGAGGATTTACGAGAATCAGCCTGGGAATTACGTTGTTAGCTGAAGCTTACATTGCGACTCTATGATGAGCCTGCGGCGTGGCCTACAAAAGGGGGGCCGAATGGCGGTGATGCTTGTGACATGAGACTCTTCATGTCGATGTCGGATGTTGGCCGTCTTTTCCCCGAGACAAGAGGCCTGGCCCTGCAGAATAAGCAACACGGGACGCTCCTAGGCGAACGGCATGAATGATTGACTGCCCTGCAGGGCCGAATTCCGAGCGCATGCACCTGCAGGTGCCGTCACCCAAATCCATGCCAGTCGGGTTGAGCTTGGCACGGACCCAAAAAATACGCCGGCCGTGCACCTTGATAGCCAGGATGGACCTCTTTGTCCCGTCCGCTCTATCTAAACACTTGTCGGGCAGGTTCGGGACGCCGTCTGAGCTGTAGGTGAGAAGGCTGGGGCGAGTCATGAACCTTGCATGAAATCAAGGACCCGGCTTTGGCATCGATTCGGAGGGGAGCGGGAGCTTGATCGATCCATTCCCAACGAGCGAGTCCCGCGCCCGTGGGGTCGGTCTGCCATCAGCCAGAGAAATGGCGTAAGAAGAAGCTTCCCTCAGAAGACGCATCCCTAATCAGCTCACACTTGCTGACGCCCCTTGTCCCTGTGTGCTGGCAGGTGATCCCGAATCTTCTCCTTATCCTACCTTGATTCCCCCTCTTGCTTCGCGCCCTCCTCTAAGCTTAACTTTGTTTCTTCCCCATCTTGCCAGTGAGCTCTACTTTCCCCAGCCCAACAAAGATACGCGGCTTCAGCCCACCTGATAAGAGGTACCAACAACCATGGACGGAGCTCCCACCTTCCTCAACATCCCTGCTGAGATACGCATGTTAATATACGACCTCCTGCTCGACAACAGCGGCCAGAAGACAATTGCCATACGGAACCAACGCCGAGAGAAGCCGAAGGAGGAGCCCGGGCGGCCCAAGGCCCTGCGCAGATCCAGCTACAATGTCCTGGAGCGGACATTCTACTGCCGGGCCTACGAGGCCACCTACGGGCTCGCAGGCACCGCCGACCTGCACCCGGCCATCCTGGCCGTGAACCGCCGCGTCAGGCAGGAGGCCTCGCACCACCTGTACGGGCGGCACGCCTTCCACTTCGGCGAGGACCTGGAGGCCGTGGGCCCCTTCATCGAGGACAAGACGTGGTCCACGAGGGCGCTGGTGAGGGACATCACGCTCCACAAGAGCGGCCTGGCGTCGACGGCCAAGACGGACTCGTGCGACTGGGGCAGCATCTGCCGGTCGCTGGCGGCGCTGCCCAAGCTCAGGAGGCTCCGGCTCGTCATCGAGGGAGGGCTCCCCCGGCGGGAGTGGGAGGGCCCCCAGGAGCTTAGCGTGTCCGACCTCCGGCTGCTGTACGCGACGCGGCACGAGGTCCTCGAGTGGGTGAGGGACCTGGCGCAGGTCGGCACGCTCGAGGAGCTGGAGATTGTCGCCTCCAGGACCGCGGTGCCGACGCCCACCAACAACACGACCTTCATCTTTGCGGCATTCTCGGCGTCGATTGAGACGTCCCTGATCGAGTTCCTGAACGAGCTGGATATTCCCGCCGTGACGGGCAAGACGGAGTGAGCGCCATCCGGGGCGATGATGTGATGAGGTGATGTGAAGACGATATTGACTGCAGCTTAGCTGTTTAACATGATGTGGCGTTTGGGGACTAAGCATGAATTGGTTGCATCGTTCTCTGAGATTGGTACTTGAAGTTGGGGTAGCATTTTTTTTGGAGTTCTTGGGTAGCGAGTGAATTTAGGTCGTATGTGTGATTTGGTGGTAATCAAAAGCAGGGAGCTAATGACTGTTCGTCGCAAGTGCAAATTCAAGTAGGTACACGAAGAAAATGGACAATTGGTTCTTGGTTTAAATTTCGTCAAAATATTCTGGTGAATATGGTTGCTATCAAGCGAGAAAGAGACCTCAATATCAATGATTTGGCCATATGCATGATGATAAGACCTTATCGATAGCAAGCTGGAAGCAGATATCTGCTGTCGCTATACGAGACAGGAGTACGGTTTATGTTCATCGGGGGTATGCAATTGCGATTGATCATGTAAACAATCCATAAGCCCTCTAGCTGCCCTTATAGAATAACTAACCATCTCATATTTCCTGGAATCCATCGTGGCTGGTTTACAAACTACAACGGTTCAACGGTTGGGCCATGCAAGAAGGTGGAGAGAACAGGTTCGCGCTCTGTTGATAGCTGTAGGAGCTAACCGGCACGTGATACCGCTAATGCGGGTGCGGACTACAGTGGTTGCGTGGTGTGGCTTGAGAGGCCAGGCACCCAAATTACCGCTAACCAGCTGCCTGGAGGCCCTGGAGGCTGGAGCTGTCAACCGCCCGCTTACCGTCGTCACCACGCACAGCCACAAGCGCATGGGTTGACCTCTACCAAACTACTTCCCCCCCAGTCCTCCTCCAAGCATCGCATCTTCCTCGAGTCTCGCGCTCACCTTCGCACCCCCACAGTAGCCTGTCAATGTCCATGTAGGCGAGCGACTCAATCAGCTGGCCCGGAAGCTACAGAACTTGACGTATCCCGCCGCCAGCTCCAAGCCGCATACGTTGCTCATTCACCACCCCGAGCAAGCTTCAAGATGACGACCCCAGCCCCCGTCGAGGACCAGGCCCGCCTGCTTGAGGATGCCTTGGTCGCAGTCCGCCAGCAGACCTCGCTCATGCGCAAATGCCTAGAAACCCCGGGGAAACTTATGGACGCCCTGAAATGCTGGTAAGTAGTCCCTAGTTCTCTCGCAACCTGACTCGCCCCGATTCATGTCAGCGCTGGGTCAAGCTAACAGCTGTTATTACCTCAGCTCAACACTCGTTTCCGAGCTACGGACTAGCAGCCTGGGACCGAAACAGTACTATGAGCTCTACATGGCCGTCTTTGACGCCTTGCGATACCTCTCCGTGCATCTCCGCGAAAACCACCCGGTCAACCACCTCGCCGACCTCTACGAATTGGTCCAATATGCCGGCAATATCATCCCGCGACTCTATCTCATGATTACCGTGGGCACAGCCTACATGTCCATCGCAGATGCGCCCGTCAAGGAGCTTATGAAGGACATGATGGACATGAGCCGCGGTGTCCAGCACCCCATCCGCGGTCTGTTCCTGCGATACTATCTTTCCGGCCAGGCCCGGGATTTCCTACCAACCGGAGAAGGCGATGGACCAGAGGGTAACTTGAGCGACTCAATCAACTTCATCCTCACCAACTTTGTCGAAATGAACAAGCTCTGGGTGCGCTTACAACACCAGGGCCACTCTCGCGAGCGGGAGGCGAGGCTGCGGGAGCGGAAGGAGCTGCAGCTTTTAGTCGGCAGCAACATTGTGCGACTCAGCCAACTTGTTGATCTGACCACGTACAAGGCCAGCATATTGGATCCACTTCTGGAACAGGTGGTGCAGTGTCGGGACGTTTTGGCTCAAGAATATCTTTTGGAGGTCATCACGCAGGTTTTCCCTGATGAGTTTCACTTGCACACACTCGATCAGTTCCTGGGGGCCGTATCGCGCCTCAACCCCCACGTTAATGTAAAAGCCATCGTGATTGGGCTTATGGACCGTCTGTCGGAATATGCGGAACGCGAAGGACCCGGCGACAAGGAAGAAGACAAGGCAAAGGCAGAGTCGGAGGCTTTGGCTAATCTGCTTGAGAAGGTCAGGCTGCAGAAGGAGGCACCACCCCCAGCGCCAGCGCCGGCGCCAAAGAAGACCGATTCAGAGGAGGAAGCTGGTGCTCCTGCGGAGGAGAACGGTGAAACTAAGGAGACGCCAGAGGAATCTGCAACGCCTGCTACGGAGGATGATGCCAGCACCATTGCCGAGCAATCTGCCCCGTCAGTAGCGGAAACCGAAGCGACTGCAGTAAACGGACAGGAAGCTGAGCCAACACCCCAGAATGTGCAGCTTTACGAAGTGTTCTTCGGTCAAGTCAAGAACCTGGTTGAAGCGCAGCATCTACCCATCCAGGACATCATCGCCCTGTTGGTTTCTCTGTCAAACCTCGCCCTCAATATCTACCCCGAGCGACTGGACTATGTAGACCAGATTCTCGCCTACGCAACAACCAAAACCAAGGAGCACATGAACAGCGCCGATCTTCATTCCGCACCCGCACAGCAGAGTCTTCTTGCACTTCTCCAAGGGCCATTGAGTCGATATGTCTCTATCTTTACTGCGCTGTCGCTCCCCACTTATGTCTCCCTATTCCAGTCCCAAACATACCCTACCCGCCGGGCTGTCGCTGGCGGTGTTGCTCGCACGCTCTTGAAGAATCAGACCAAGATATCCAAGCCTGAGCAACTGGAGAATGTGCTCGAGATTCTCAGCGTACTAATCAAGGAAGGCACACAAGCCCCTCAAACTTATCCCGGCGCACCTCCGAGACGCGCTGTCGAGACGGATGAGACGATGGAGGAGCAGGGATGGCTGGCAAGGATCGTTCACCTTCTCCAAGGCGAGAACAACGACACTCAGTACAAGCTGCTGCAGATGACACACAAGGCCTTTGCGGAAGGAAACGATCGCATCCGAACCACCACCCCTCCATTGATTACGGCCTCGTTAAAGCTGGCTCGCCAGTTCAAGATCCGTGAACACCTCGAAGACAACTGGGAAACCCAAAGCAATTCTCTTTTCAAATTCATCCACTCCGCCCTCAGTATTCTTTATACACGTGTAAATGGTGCCGGCGCCGCCGAGATGTCGCTCCGTCTCTTCTGTAACGCCGGCCAAACCGCCGACCTCACTGGATTTGAAGAGGTAGCCTACGAGTTTTTCGCTCAAGCCTTCACAGTGTATGAGGAGGCCGTAACCGACTCCAAGGCGCAGTTCCAGGCTGTCTGTGTCATCGCCTCAGCCCTTCACCAGACCCGGAACTTTGGCAGGGAAAACTACGACACTCTCATCACCAAGTGCGCTCAGCACGGCAGCAAACTGCTCCGCAAACCAGACCAGTGCCGTGCCGTCTATTTGGCAAGTCACCTCTGGTGGGCCACCCCATCAGTTTCCAACGGAGAAACCGACGAGACAGAGGTTCGTCACATCCCATCCGATTGTAGCAATGACTCTTGGCCAACTAACTCGTTCCAGCTCTACCGCGATGGCAAACGTGTCTTGGAATGTCTACAGCGTGCTCTCCGAGTGGCTGACTCCTGCATGGAGACAGCTACATCTATCGAGCTCTTTGTTGAGATCCTAGACCGCTACGTATACTACTTTGACCAGCAAAACGAATCTGTTAGCCCTTCCCGCCCCATCTCCTCCCAGCCTAGAAAGCAGCCCCCACTAACTCAAATCTATCAAATCCAGGTGACCACGAAATATCTCAACGGTCTCATTGAACTAATTCACTCCAACCTTAATGGCAACCAATACGACTCGGCTTCCGTCGAGGCTAGCCGCAAGCACTTCTTCCAGACCCTGGAGAACATCCGCAGTAGACAGTTTGAGGGCGTGGTTCTGGACGCGAACTGAGGGGAGCATCTTGACTTTATACCTTTTTCTCTTTCCATTCTGTTAAATCACCGTCATCAATCAATGTCTGTTGGCTCTTCGAATCCCCGGTCACACTCGGTTCCTCCCTCTGCAAGCTCAGCGTGTTACTTTTCACACTTCCCCTTCCCCCCTGCCTATTGAAAGAATGTCTAGATAGTAGGACGGCATTTGGAATCACTAGTGAAGCCGTCGTAGATTGTTGTATATATGTATATTTCAAATCAGGGAAAAGAAAGGCAACCGAAAGGTTTAATTTCTGAATGCGAGACTGAGTCTTGTGTACGTTACGTGAATGAAGTGCTAGCCCAGGACTTACACAAAGGGGGTTATTTTCTAAGGCAGCATACGGCGAGGGGGCTCATCAAGTAAGAGGAGAAGAAGAAAGAGTCTGCAATTCATTTGTCTCCTACACGAACACGTGCTCCTGATTTCTATCTAACAGCGGCTTTGAACAAACAGAAACATTACGACAGAGATGGAGAAGATAGCTATATGACAATAAGGAAAAACGAGCCCTTCGTTCGAGCCGCTAATATTTGAAATGCCCTGTCAGGACTAACCCAAGACCAAGAAAACCTGCAAGGTAGATATGTCGGGGACCCGCGTCACCTGTATTCTAGGTGCCGGGTGTTGTGAGATACCAAAATAAGAGAACCAGTCCAGAAACGCCGTGCAAAATGCGTAGTTCAACATCGGTGGGCAGCCCAAACCGAATGTGTGTGCGTGAGTGTGTTGTGTTTGTGCGCTGCAGCCAAGTTTGCAGCACTCCCAAATAACCGCTGCCTAGGCCCATGGATTATCAAGAATCCAAGCCTCCGGGACAGATAGGGGTAAGGAAATACAAAATAAAATCATGTGCATAATAAGACCGGGAAACAAGCGGCTTGCGGAGGGTGATATCTTCATACGTCTCAAACATCGTACAGCTTCTATTACAATTCTTATGTCGTTAAGGACTCTGCTGCATTTCGAATGAGCCCTGCCGTCTTCTGGATGAAGCGCTCTGCCTCGCCCCAGTTCTTTTCGTCCACCATATCGCGGATGGCTGGGAAGAAGGCCTCATCGTAGCCGGACCATAGTTGGGGTCCGAAGACCACATGCTTGAATTGGTTGCGATTTGGTATCTGGTCACACAATGTTAGTACAAAGGCAACTGTGACGCGAGAGAAGAAAACTTACACCACCGCCTTGTTCGGTATCCAGGAGGAGCGTATCGAAGGTACCCATCCGGTTGTTGTAGTCCATTCGAGCCCCTCCGATTTCGCTTGTTTCCCAACCTCCATTCCGTGCTGTCAATTCCTCCCACCGCTGTTCCCACTTAGAGAAATCGCCAGCCTTCGCGACGACAAGGCTAGCAGCATCCCTGAGCTCTTGGAAAGGTAGAGATACACCCTCATCAAGTTTCCCTGATGCCCATTTTTCCAGATTGTCAACCCATGTGCCAAGTTTGCGGCCGTATGCAACCAAGTCAAAAGGAACAATCAGCCGATCGGCGAGATCAAGAATAATAAGTCCAACAAGTTGCGCCATCAAGCCATGGTAGACAAAGTCGGGGTCAATCACCTTTTCGACAAGCTCGAAGTTGTCGTAAGATGAGTGATAGGGAAACTTTTCACCACGGAATTCGAGATCCAAAGAACTAGTGCCAGCAATATCCTGAAAGGCAACGTAATCACTCCCTGCGCCCAGTCCCTCGAGCTCTCCGTGTCTATCATTCCAGAGCTCTCTCAAGGTATGGTTCCGTTTGGGGTCTGCAATACGGTTGAGGGCTCGGAGAAGAGTTTGTTCGAAGACAGGAGAGCCAGAGGCGTGGAAGTCGTCACCTGCAACGGCAGTGTCCAGGTTGATATAAGCATATGCGTCGTTACGTAGAGTGTCAAGATTGTTTTCGACGAATTCGGTAGACCCAATGAGGTTGTACTCCTCGGCATCCCATGACATGAACTGGATAGTTCTCAGCGGCCTCCAGCCTCGAGCAACGAGGTCTCCAAAAATTCGAGCCATCTCGATCATGACAGCAGTACCAGAATGTGGATCTGTTGCACCAAAGGACCAAGCATCGCGATGGTTCCCAATAATAATAGATTTGGCAGACTGCTCCATACCAACAATTTGTCCATAGACATTCCAAATGGGCTGCTTGGTGTTTTCATCCTGCTCGTTGCGAAGACGGACAATAGGAGACTTTGCATCTCCAGTCCACCATTCGTCGACCTCAGGCACGCCACCCTTCCATTCTTCAGGCACTCGCTCACCGTGTCCCTTAAGACTCTTGAGCAGAGCCTGCGCATCTCTCCATGCAAGAGGAAGACTAGGGATTTTCACCAGCGCAGGGGCATCCTTGGGCTTTATTCTCGGCTTGCCCTTGATACTTGGCCAACCTGGGGTGAGTACGTCTCCGACAGCCCAACTCATTAGACTGACTGCACCTCTCTGGACACCATCTGGAGGCATATAACGGCCCTTTGGAGCTACTTCGCCCTTCACAAATCCATCGTCAGCCGGGTCAGTGTAAATAAGGCAGCCTGCAAAACCAGCAAGCTCCGCTGCCTTGACTTTCAACGCGCGATCAGTCTGTGTGCCGAAGTATCGCACTAGGGCGATAGCTCCCTGGGTGTCAATTCCCTTATCCTTGATCCTCTTGAAATCTTCTCGAGACCCATAGTTGGCATAAATCAAGGGGCCCTTGACATCACCAGACTTCGAATGGCCGTGGAATGCGTATGGCTGGTGGCCCGACATCTCTTGCCCTCGTTCAATCTCGTCCAACTGGGCCGTCCAGATGACATTGTCTCCCTCCACAATCTGCACTGATCGTCCGTCCTTGCGTGGGTAGTTGATATAAACCTCGTATTCGTCCACGGAGACTTGGTCGAGTCCCGCCTTGATGAACATGCTCTTGACGTCCATGGCCGTGGCGTAGTCACCTTCCGTACCGGCAATGTGCGCATACTTTGAAAAGTGCAGCACGGAGGCACGCAGTCTTCTAGGTTCCACGCTCCCAAGAATGTGGACACGTAAATCTTCTGCGCGGAATCGAAAGCCCCCATTCATGCGGCCGCCAAAACTACTAAAGAAATCGGTTGCGAAAACGAGGTAGAGGAAGCCGAATATAATCGTGACGGCCAGCACTCGAGCAAAGATGAGTAGTACCACCATGCCGTTGACACCGGGGAAGGCCCAGCTGCGACGGGGAGGTGTGTTTGATTCCGAGTCTTCGTCATTGTTCCGGGTCTCCTCTGTTGCTCTTGTTTCTTCGCCGTCGTCCTCCGGCCGAGACGGTAATTGAATTCGCATCCTTGGTAATGATATCCGGGGCAGCCTCGGTCGCCAGGACCATTTCCATCGCGGTAGAGCGAATCCTATTCTTTTACCCCATGAGAGTCCTCGCGAGGATGTGGGCTCTTCAATCTCCATCTCCTCCACCTCCCGCCTCACTTGGGCGGCTTCCTCATCGTCGGTGTCGCTCTCGAGCAGGCTCGCGATATCGGAATCATCGGACTCGACTGTCGGCGGGTGATAGCCATTAGGATGCCGAGATGAGCCTCCAGCTCCATTTGAGCGATGGAGCAGCCCCTGCGCTTCGGTTTGTTCTAATACATCGTCGTCGTTGTGGGTTCGAGGGGGTGGCCAAGTCTGGCCGTGGCGACTGCTACCCGCCAAGGCCTGATCGTATGTCGGCGGTATGGGATCGTAAAAGGGCTGCTTCTCGGAGGGCGGCATGATGGGCTATCTGGATGCGCAACGGCGCAATCGTCGAAGGAGAAGTCAAGGAATGGCTGACGGCCATGGGACCCGAGACGGTCCAGATCCCAAGAGGGTGCGAATGAGTGACGGGTGAGGCAGTGCGATCAAAGAGACTGGGAAAGCAAAAGAGAGTGGGACCCAGAGCTGGCTCGCGGGCTAAGCAAACAGATCCAGGATGGGATTCTAAGCGCAGAAGACGTCTCTTGATGGGATCACGAAACACTCTCGTGCATCCTTACATCTGAACGTGAGCATGGGGACTGGACACGGGCCAGGGGAGGAGGGAGGCACCGAACGATGGACGCCAACACTAATAAGTTAGCCAGGCCTTACCTTATCGTCCACGTAAGTGAGACCACAGCGATGGCCCCCTACTGAGCCCACCTGAAGGCCCATTTGCAGCGCTGCCAACCCTGCTGAGCTAAGCAGCCAAGCCACACCTGCGCGCAGTCTATTGGCCCGCGGTCTGGGGCTGTGGCCGGGACCCTGCTTTGACCCTGCAGTGGGAGGAGTTATTCCAGCCAAGACAGGGAGCATACGTAATTCCGCTCAGGAGCCTTTATTGCAATTGTTTAATCACGAGCAGAGGGACCGGGAAGAAAGCGAGAAAGCCGACGGCATGGTGCGGGGCAAGCCATTGTACTCATCCTCATCAGGGCCAACAGACAGCAACAACAGGAGACACCCTGCGATTCGCGAAGCCTCGAACTGTCGTAGCCAAGAGTCCGCTGCAACTCTAAGGCAAATTACCGGGATTTCTACGTCTTTGCGGGGTATCAACGCTGCGCCGGGATTTGACCATCCCGAGGCCTCCGGAGCATCACCAACATCTGTTCGAGCAGAAGATGAAGGAGATCAATCAATGTCTACTACACGGAGGTAAGGAATGCGTCAAAAAAAAAATACATCATGATGAAACGAAAAGAATCCATATCCATCCCATAATATCGTAGAGCTAGCACCTTTCTTGGCAGGTTTCCTTCGAGTTTGTCCTTCTGTCTTTTCCGGTTTTTTTTATAAAATTTTGTATTTTTCAATTTTGGCAGCTGACACCCATGTTACGCCTTTGTGCCATTGTTGAAATCGCTCACCGACACCAGCTTGCCGACAACCTCGTACTTCTCGTTAAACCTGTCCTCCCAGCCCTGGAGAGCCTCCATCTCCTCCGCGCCGAGCCCCTCCAGCGTGTCCAGGGGCCCGTCCAGGTCCTTGGTCAGCATGTCCTCGTCGAAGCTGCCGCAGGCCAGACCGCGGCTGGCGTCACGACCGGCAAAGTTAGAGTAGGGGCCGCCGGGCCCGTAGAAGTTGCGTCCGCGAGACACATCGAAGACGCGACCGCGGACGGCAAAGAAGATCGGCTTGCCGTCCTCTCCGTTGAAGGGGAGGAGCGTGTGGGGTGTGTAGGTCTTGAAGACGGTTGCGGGGGGTGGGGGAGGCAGCTGGGCGCTGGGCGAGGGTCGCGAGAAGATCATGTAGGCGACGTAGGCCAGCAGGCCGGTGAGGGCGATGTTCAGAGGAATGAACAGAGGAGACCTTGATGAACGTTAGCAACGAAAGGTAGGTGGATAGATAGAGGAGAAGCCATACTTCGCCGGGTCCGTAAACGTCTGCTCGGTGTTATCCATTGCGAAAAGTAAACGCTCAATATACGCGAGAATTTCTGGTTATACAGGGCGCAACGACGCGATTTCTTGTTCAAAGGCGAAATGATCCAGATACTCGGTTGTGGTGGTTGGTGTTGAGCGAAGTTGGCGAAAAGGCAACGTGCTTACCAGTTCATTGCGAATGGTCGGGCGTAAAGCACTAAATACAAGGTATGCGGCTAAGCTGGGCTGGAGATGGGATCCGCTGCCGGTGGGGTTACTTGTGCTACAACGTGCTGCTTAACATGAGAGAGGGACTGAGCTGGAACGGCGGCGGAATTGACGGCGGATGGTAAGAATTTCCGAGGCGAGCTAGAACAGGTAATTTCTTCGAAACCAGATACATAAGGCACCTTAATGTCTGTTAAGTTCGGAGAAAGTAGCAAGTAACTGAGCACCATTTCCGCCCAGAGCTACCCACTTTGCCGACTTCAGCATCTTCCGCCGGCGATGCCTTTCCACAAGCGTCTATCGCTTTCCAATGAGCAACGGCAACATCGGTGACTTGAGACATCACGCACCGAGGTCACTACTTGACTTTCCGAGAGATTATTGAAACAACCAACACAAAAGCGACGAAAAAGCCCATGCATACTACTAAATACATACTACTAAATCAAATAACTCCGTTCAGAATTTAAGTTCTTCCTAAGCATCAAGAAATCCCAGCCCCACCCTTACTTCTATAAGATCAAGGTTCTGTAGCAAGCTGTGCCAGAGACATGATCAGCAAAAGCGAACCGAAGTTGAACATTTATTACGATGTGCAGGCGACCGAAGTCCCGCGTCTCTACGTTCGAACAATAATAAACAAAATGACAAAAAAGATCAAAAAATAATAGCAAATGGAGAAACGGGGATTTGAACCCCGGACCTTTTGTAGTGTATGTTTTTGCATGCAAAACAAACGTGATGCCCCTACACCATTTCCCCAATGATGCGACAGTGTAAGGCTAAATGCTATATATTACCCTCTGGCAAGGCCTAGCAGAAAGATGAAAACACACAGCAAATTCTTGCGCTTCGCACAACCAAGCTCGACCTCTCACGACATATTTAGTGGTATTAGATAATTGACTTCATATTGACAAACCGGAGCGCTCTATTGACGTCTATCCCGTGATACTCCTTTTTACCCATGCATAAAGTACATAAACCCCTTCCGCTTCCGGGGCCCTTTGAGAGGTGTTTCGATCATGTCGATCATGGAAAAACAAAGCTATGATCCTCGCAGATATACTGCCCCAAAAGCCCTGGTATCATCCAACAGTTATTATACAAATATTAACACAGGCTTTTATGTTTTTTTTTCTTTCGGTCGTAGATGAGTAATTATGACATTGCAAAACGTTCAGAGACTAGTACCAGTCTCTGCCACTCTTTTGCATTTCAATGAGACGCCATCCTCGGGTCTCTGGGTTGTTGACATCTTCGGGCACGCGGGTAATACCAATGGCATAGGTGACAAGCTGGACCTTGTCCTCCATACCAGCAGCGAGCTCATTCGTCTTCTTGTTGCGGTACACATGCACCTCTTGCGTGCGGCAGGTGATGATAAAGACAGGAATGTCGCCAGGTTCCAGGATGCGGGCGCGAAGAATATCAACGTTGCGGATGTCGAGAATGCGTCCATCCGTCTTCATGCCTGCTTGGGCATATTGCTTTGTGAGAGCCTCATAAACAGAGAACTGGGCAGCGGAGAGCCACATCTTCAGGGTTGCGATATCGCCCTTGACGTAAGCGTCCAAGACCTCGGGCAAGATATACTCGCGAAGTTCCTGAAGGAAAGGCTCGACATGGAAATTGGGGTCCATGGTGCGGAATTGCTTGATAACCATGGCGGTCTCGTTCTCGGCGAAAAAGCCGGCAATTCGGTCAGTGATGCTCCTGGCGGTGGAAACCAGAGGGTTCTCTGATTCCTCGTATTTATCCTTCATAGAAAAGATGCCTTGAACGATCTTATTTTGATCGCGGAAATCTCTCCAGGCTTCCTTCCAAGCCGCATCTTTGTGGATTGTGATGTTGGTGCCAGCCCTGTTGCTATTAGTATTGATGTTTGCAATGTACTGGAACCGGGATTAAAGACTTACTCAGGGTCCTCTTGCATGACTTGGCCGTCTCTGCCTCGGCTCTTTTCCAGCAATTCTCTCCTTTTTCTTCTCTCTTCCTTCTCAACCCAGCCACCGTAGCGCGAAGAGCTACCATCGTCGATAACGTTCTTCACGTTCTTGTAAGCCTCAGTGTCTCGGATCGGCTTAGTTGCCTGATCCAAAGCATCACCTGTGACGTTGGCAGCCTTGCGTACTCCCTTGACGACAGAGGTATCCCATGTCCAGGCAGCTCCCTTTCCAATTGCTCCGGCCGTGGTTTTAATGGCACCCGAGGCAGCAGAGGACACAGCGCCCGTTGACTTCTCATAAGCCTCACGAGCTCTGCGTACTGACTCGCTCTCGCTGAACTGGTGGGCGGCGGCACCAATCTGCTTTGTAGATTCGTTCCATTCTGTTGACTTCTGGAACTCGGCGTTCATGGTTTCGGTAAACACCTGCCATGGGGTCTTGTCACCGTGGGGTGGTGGGGGGGGCAAATCCTCCTTCTTGGCCTTGTCGTCCTTTCCTTCTTCTTTACCTTCACCCTCTTCGGTCTTCTCGCTCTCCTCTCGCTTCTTGGCCTCCGCATCATCGGTCTTGGGCTTCTCTTCGGGGGCAGGCTCTGTTGCCTTCGGCTCAACCTTGTCCTTGTTCTCTTGGTAGGATCGGGCGGTTGCATGAAGTTGTCGGGTCATGAGCGCAGCAGAAGGAGACAGGCGAAGTTCGGACGGCAATAGCAGCGGCCGCAGGGGCGAGAGCTTTGCGCCATTGGGGGCTCTGGTTTGTGTGCCGAAAGTGCTTCGGTTTGGCAATTGCGACAACTGCGAATTCAACCTCCTATAGGCGGGCGATCTTCCTGCAGCAGAGCCTTTCACGCTAAAGGATGCTCGGACAAGAGCATTATCGGCGGTACGGGCATTTCGAAGAAGGGAGTTCATTGTGGAAAAGGGAAAATGCCTTCCGAAGGCTGGTGGGCGTGGGGTAGACGAGGCGGGTGTTGTAAGTCGAGAAGCACCAAGTCACTCAAACTGGCAATTCAAATTTTTGGGGTTGCTCCCGATCAGATCTATCGGCTTCCATGGGGAAAGGGAAGGCGGAGAGGCGGCAGAACCTCGGCTGGGCTGTTCCAGGTACCAGGTATCTTTCTACTTCCACCAAGGAAAAAGTGCAATTGCAATTGGGCAACATCAGCTCGAGAAATTCGCAATTGCACCCTCCACGACAATGAGCCGGACATTCTTGAGTCGCTTTGCGACGTCAGGTCTCCTCCGAGGGGCATGTCCCTCCGCGCAACGTAGCCCTCTTCAGGGCATCCGGGCATTCACGCAAACCGCCCGTCGACAGGAGGACGACGCCCCAAAGACCGACAAGCCCACTTCAAGACGCCTGCTGCGGGACCTCTACGGAAATCCAGAAGCACCGAATGCAGTACCAACCGAGATCAATTCCATGTCAGCTCTATCGCAAAGTGCCGTCTTCAAGTCAATGAGCTCGTCCCACATCGATACAAGCGCACTTTACGGTAACCCCAGTGTACCCAAGACGAAGGACGTCGACCCTTACCATTTCCACATCTACGCGACCAAGCACAATACACATATTACCTGCACGAGGCCCAACAGAGAACCAATCATCTCTCTCTCTGCCGGCAACTTGGGCTACCGAAAATCTCGACGTGGAGGCTTCGACCCCGCCTACTCTCTCACGAAATATGTGATCGAGCGACTGATACACGACGGCTGGCCAATGAAGATCAAGAGGCTCGAGGTTGTTCTTCGAGGGTTTGGACAGGGTCGTGAGGCTGCCATCAAAGTTCTGATGAGCCCTGAAGGCAGGGTTCTACGAGAAAAGATCGTCCGGGTCGCCGATTCGACCAGGATCAAGTTCGGTGGCACACGGAGTAAAAGACCAAGACGTCTATAATGGAGCGTTTGCTGTAATAAGATCTGTACAATTTGTACCATATACATAAACCATGTGGAAAGTCGAAAAACCACTGTTGCTTTATTTCGATGTCCAAGAAAATATCAAGACGGCCCATGTGATCTAATATTGAATCAAGGCCAGAAACGCCTGCCAACGCCATGCCAAACACACCCAAATTCTCAGTCCTGTGATGGGTGGAGGAAATCAAAAAGAAAATGTCAAGGGAGCAAAGTGTGACGCATAAGCCAATTGAAAGGCCTGCGCTCACCCATCATCGCCGGTTATCCTAGAGAAGTCTGACTCACGCTATACTGTCTCTTACCCTTACTTCCACTACCATAGCTATCGCCAGCCCATTCTTCGTTGCTGCGTGATCCATTGCCCAGAATGTGTGGAGCATCTTGTGATTTCCCAAGCATACGCGCGCGCTCATCCACAGGCTCCTCTCCCAGAAGAGCGCCCTCAGCGGTGTCATAGTCGGGCGGCTCAATCCATTCTTGCGGCACGACGCACGGAAATGCAACGCCAATGGCTGCTGCACGGTTCAGCCACGCAGGACCAGGTGTTCCTGTGAGCTTCTGGCAAAGATATGATGTAAAGTGGTTGCAGTTCCGCGTGAGAAGATTGTATGCCGTTCCTTGAAACTCTTCCGACGCTTCTCGAATCACGTTTTCGATCTCTTCGTCGCTTGCTAGGGTGAATCCATGGAGGATTTCGCATCTGAAGGTACCTCCCGGAGGCTCGGTCTTGGGTCTGGTCCAATAAACGCCGGTCAAATTTTTGTGGTCGTGCCCGCCATAGGCATACTCTTTCCCATTGATGACGACGGCAGAATGGAGGAGGCCGGCTCCGACTGTCCATAGGATAGAGGAAAGTCGTCCAGGCTACAAACACTTAGTTAGCACGGGAGATCGTGGGGCAGGAAGGAAGCAGAGTCAGAAGACCAAAACGTCAGTCAAAACCTACCGGCAGCAGATCGTAGACATTGATGAGGATTTCTGTCTTCTGCATAGACAGCGTACTGCGATGCCGCCGGCTGCTGCCCGCGCTGGATCGCGGAGGGGCCATTGTTGCTAGAAAGGGCAGTTGTGCAGCGATTCGGAACAGTGTCTCAGGGTAGACCTCGCAGGTGAATGTAACCAACCAAAGGCGGGTATGGCGGGCGATATATCAGATGGAGAACGGAAACGGAGTGCTGCAGATGAACAACGCCGGTTCCGAATTGTGCTAGTCGGCGACCATCAGTCCTAGACGGGAATATCCAGTCAATGCCCAGGTGTTGTCAACAAATTGCGGCGTAGGATCGTTTGTCTGTCTGCCTGCTGGGGGGAAGGCGCTCGTCGCAAATGCCGTCCCTTGCCACACTGCATGCCTCACCGATTGGATCTGGTTCAAGCGCAACCTGACTGGGGGTGCGTGGTGCCTGACGTAGGGAAATCCTTTATCCGGCATAGCGCGGATAGCTCTTGACGCAGGTGTTCTGCTCTTAGTGCCTTTTCAGGACATTACACGACGAAAGAGAATGAAATACCCATGTATAAATATAGGCCTTCAATGCCTCTACTGGAGGACTCATGTGCAAGTCTTAACGCACAACGGTATGCGGGTAGATGGATACCGGGGTAGTGAGACTGACATTCATGCTGCATGGGATGGGAACCATAAAACTACAGAGCCTGGCTCAGGACCAGGATCTTTGTTCACATGACCACCGAAACTCTGCTTAAGTCGGTTTTCTAATAAATTGTTCCATTTTAACAGGAACGCAGAGAACGAACTTTGTTTCTCGAATAACAACACCACCAATGCTTATCGAGGTCTTTCGTCTCAATCTGCGAGGATGATTGTCTTAGGATCACGTGCGCGAGCACGGACATCGGCGTATCTATACATCCGCGGCCAGATTCCACCACCCCGCCGTAAGCGCGATTAGGCTAAGGCAAAACACAAGTTTTCACCTAATTTCCCCCCATCATCGTTCTCTTTCCATCAAGAACTTCATCCTGAGAATATTTCGAGGAGCTTGCAAAGTATCACACGTGCTGTGATCGCGGCTGGAAACAGCCGAAAAGGATCATCATTCCCTCCCTTCTTCTTTCCCCAAGCTCCTTCACTTCTCTACGTCGTACCTTTTCCCTTTGCGCAGCCCGGCCTGCAGCACTTGGACACCTAGCTCCAACCTCTCCCCTCACCCACCTACATAATCCCGTCCTCACAGTACGCTTTTACGCGAAGCCAAAGGCGAGAACAAGAGGCATGCCTCCCAAGAAGGCCGTCGTTGAGGAGAAGATCCCTCTGGGTCGTCCCGGAAACAACCTCAAGAGTGGAATTGTATGGCCAGACCTACCTCTCCAAGCTCTACACAGCTGCTAATCAGCTATATCAGGTCGGCCTCGCCAATGTCGGCAAGTCTACTCTTTTCCAGGCCATCACCAAGTGCGACCTAGGCAACCCAGCTGTATGAAGCCCCTCGTCGCTCGCGCCGTCCTGCAATTGGGGTGCTGACAGCCAAAAAGAACTTTCCATATGCTACCATTGACCCTGAGGAAGCTCGAGTCATCGTGCCTGATGAGCGCTACGACTGGCTTGTTGAGAAGTACAACCCGAAGTCTCGGGTCCCAGCTAACCTAACTGTCTATGATATCGCTGGTCTGACCCGTGGGTCATCCACTGGTGCCGGTCTTGGCAATGCTTTCTTGTCACACATTCGTGCTGTGGATGCCATCTTCCAAGTTGTTCGATGCTTCGACGACGCTGAGATTATTCACATTGAGGGTGACGTGAACCCTACGCGAGATCTCGATATCATCAGCGAGGAGCTGCGACTCAAGGATATCGAATTCGTTGAAAAGGCCCTCGAGAACCAGAAGAAGAAGACTCGCATGGGTGGTCAGAGTCTCGAACTCAAGAAGGCTCGCCTGGAACAAGAGATGATCGAGAAGATTCTTGCCTGGCTCCAGGATGGCAAGGATATCCGCAAAGGAAACTGGACTCCCAAGGAGGTAAGATTCATTCCTTTTTTTTTTCACTTCCACGCCTCTCACAACATACGCAATGTGATGATAAAAGGCCCAATGGCCTGATCTATAAACCCAGCTCTTCGACGTGCCTCAAACATTAACGCTAGAGCGCACCATGAGATAAATGTTTATTCTGACCCTGCAATACACTTCTTCCATTTCACTCATTTTTCGATCAATTGAGTTTGAGTTGGCGCTAACAAAGCCAAACAGGTCGAGGTCATCAACCCTCTCTTCCTACTCACAGCCAAGCCCGTGGTGTTCCTGGTCAACCTGTCAGAGAAGGACTTCATCCGCAAGAAGAACAAACATCTTCCCAAGATTGCCGAGTGGGTCAAGGAGCACGCCACTGGCGACCCTATCATCCCCATCTCCGTCTCTTTCGAGGAGAGATTGACGCGCTATGAGACGGAGGCCGAAGCTCTAGAGGAGCAAAAGAACGTGGGCGCCCAGTCCGCTCTCCCCAAGGTCATCCACCAGATGCGCAAGGCGCTTCAGCTGGCCAGTTTCTTCACCACCGGTACTGACGAGGTTCGCCAATGGACCATCCGTACCAACACCAAGGCACCACAGGCAGCCGGTGTAATCCACGGCGACTTCGAGAAGACCTTTATCCAGGCCGTTGTGTACAACTTCAACACACTCAAGGAGCTGGGTGACGAGGCCGAGGTCAAGGCAAAGGGCAAGATCATGACCAAGGGCAAGGAATATGTCGTTGAGGATGGAGACATTCTACTGATCAAGGCTGGTGCTGCCAAGGGTTAAGCAAGACCATTTTCACCCGCAAATGTCACATTTAAAAGTAGATGAAGCTTTCAAAAACAGTAAAATACGAGGAATTAATGACCACCTGCAGTTGTGCCCTTAGAGTGAAAGTAACAGTGATATCATGCTCCATGTGTAAACTTTTCGACCACTTGTTCCTTCCCCTATCCGTTATACTCGATTCATGAATAAATGCCACCCGCGCGTGCTGCATTCCCAGCCCCCGATGTAGCACTAGCATCATCAATAGCACATCACCACCCAGTCCTTCGGTTGGTTCACACTTCTGTCACATTCAAATATTGCAAAAGTCTCTTGTTCAATGTCTTGAATTCATTCATTCATTTCATTATCGCTACATGAGCTAAAAATCATAATAAGGCTTTTTTCTTCAGACAGGCGGGCCGGTCTAGAATGACTCGAAATCCTCACCCCGTCGTATCTCATATCCATATCCCATCGGCATCAAGAAGATCTAACTCGGATCGTTCATTACCCCATCACAAATAAAAAATAAAAATAAGAGAAAATAGTAAGTAAGAATCGAGGACGGTCCTGCCGCCTTCTCGTACAAATGAAATAAAAAAACACTTCCTCCTTTAGATTTTGGTTTTTAGATGCCGCCGTAGCGCACACCACGCTTGCCCAGCTCCTTCCTGCCGACGGCGTCCTCGGGCCAGATCCAGCCTCTGCTGCGCTTGGCCTCGCGCTTCTCGGCCAGCTGGGGCGCGGGGATCCAGCCGTCTCTGGCCTTGGCCTTGCGGCGGGTGCCCTCGGCGGGAGCGCCGACCTCTGACTTCCAGGCAGCGTGGCCGGGGGCGGGGTGGTCGCCGGCCATCTGGCAGAGGCCCCAGAGGGCGAGGCAGGCGGTCAGCTGGGACTGGTCTTCGCCGGCGGTGGTGGCGAGCTGGACGCTGGTGACCTCGAGCTCGCCGAAGAAGGGGACGGACTCGGTGCCGTTGCGGACGAGGACGAGCTCGATCTCGGTGAGGATGAAGCCGTAGCGGCAGCCGTGCTCGCGCATGGCGTGGTGGATGGCGGCGAGGCCGCGGAGGTACTCGACGCGCTTGATGTTGCCCTCGGCGCGCATGCCCGTGTTGAAGCGGTCAAAGGTGCGGACGAGGCCGACGACGCGGGCGGAGGGCTTACCACCGAACATGGCGGCAGCGGCAGCAGCCTCGCCGGAGACGTTGGCAGTGAAGAGGAGGTCGTTGATGGCACTGGGACCCTTGGTGGCGGCAGGGACGGAGAGTTGGAGAGGACGCTCAGAGCAGAGGGCGAGAGCGGAGTTGAGCTTGGGGAGGTAGTAGGAGGCGTAGATGCTGTGGAGAGCGGCCTCAGTCTCTGGGTGGCGGCTGGACATGGTAGGCTGGGGGAGGACAGGAGCCGGGATGGGGGTGTTGAGCAGCGAGGCGCCGGGGAGGGTGAGGACAGAAGCCAGGTTGAAGGAGGACCAGTTGCGAATGTTGCGGATATCCCACCAGAAGTGCTTGATGTTGGGGTCACGGTGGGGGAAGGAAACGGTTCGGACCAAGGAGGCGGCCGAGTTGGCACCAGTGAGGAAGGACATGAGAGTGGTGGTGGGGGTTGGCTCCGGGGTAACGTTGACGGAGGCGGCCATGGTCAGAGGGGAGGGTGCACGGGGCGTGTAAGTGGCAGACGGGAAAGTGAAGTCGGTCTGCTGCATGACAGGCACAGTACGGTAGGATGGGTAGGCGTACTTGTCAGTGGTCATGGCCTCGACGCTGCTGCATCGGCGGGTGTGAGCCTTGGAGGGATCATGGGAGTGGGCAAAGTTGGCGGGAGAGCAGAGCAGCTGGTTGCTGAAGCCATCCTCACGAGGAGGAGTGGGAAAGCTGAACTGAGGCATGACCATGGCGTTGAGGGTCTCCGGGTTGGTGTAGCTACGAGCGTGGCGGAAGGCCTTGGACCGGCGAGCAACAGGGGCAGGTGGGGGAGTAGACATCATGCCAGTAGTGACGGGAGGGAAGCCATCAAGATCCTGATCCTGGGATCGAATCTTGGGAAGCAAGAGGGGACCATGGTTCCGGACAGGAGAGCCAGCTCTTGGCGGGGTGGTCAGGCCGGGGCAGACCGACTCAGGGGGAGAGTCGACAGCCGAGCCAACAGAGTAGATGGAGGCACGCGAGGAAGAGCGAGTGTGGCTGGGAGCGTACTGCCTAGGAGCAGCATACTGGTGGAACTCTTGAGGGACCTGATACTTGAGCATAGAAGCATCAAAGGAAAAGTCCAGGTTATGCATGGGGGGCGAAGGGGTGCAGTGCTGCATCACCGGCGCATAAGAGAAGCTGGTGGTGAACTCGTCAAACGAGATGTCGGCTTCCAGACTGCAGTTCAGGGCGGTTAGCACAGGGTTTGTTTTATTTCTGAATATGGGGAACTCACGAAGACATCTTGAAGATTATTAGTGGTTTTGTTTTGTTTTATTGCTCCGTGGGGGCTTTGTTGGTGTAAGTGCTGTTCGGTAGGAACAGGTATTGTATGTAGTGTAATTTTGGCAAGAGACCAGCTCAAGGGTAGTGGTAGTATCAACAGGGCCAGACGAGATCCAGTCTCGTGTGTAAGTGAATATGGCGGGTTTGAGGTTGAGGTTGAGGTTGAGGACGAGGAGGGCCAAGCAACCAGGCAGGCCAGGTCTAAGTCGAGATGAAGAGGAGAGAAATTAAGGGCTCAGAGTGAGGCCTGGAGGGAAAGGTAGAGGAGAGGAACGATTGGGAAAGAATCGCTTGGTTTCTGAGGAAAACTCTCATGGCCAGAGAGCAGGAGGCCGGGTTCTTATCCTTGGGAGGTCCAGTGGCCGTGGATGCTTGACGGCAGAAACGCCTGTGGGCCCAGGGTCCAGACGAGAGAGTCGCGGGTCATCTGGCACGCACCGAAGCAGTCGATCTGAAACGCGAAAGAGACCAGACCAGACCCCCTTGGCGGGCGACTAGCCGACACGAGGATGTTGTGGCATGGCCGGCAGGTGTCGAAGGACGTCTGTCTGATCATCGCAGCTGCAGCCAGTCTCTCGCACACGGGAGGACAGAGGTGGGGACTGTGCAGGTTTACACATATCCGCACTGTAATTCAAGTGTTGATAATCTAAGGAAGCACAGTGCGCGGGGTTTCCTGGGGTTGGAGCGATGGCTGCACGTCGGCGGCCTGTGAGTGGCCGGCGCCAACTAGCCCGCCTGCACCTGTGCGTTAGCGCCAGCAGCCCGTCCCAGTGGACTGACGGCACGAAAAAGTGCGCTGTGGAGCCGCTAAGAACACACGCAGAAGGCCCCATCGGCAGACCAGCAAAAACACGCTGCCACGTCTTGTCCCACCCGAACACACGGCCGCCCAGCCCATCCATGCTGCGATGCGCGACGACGTGGACTGCGTTGCCATGGAGCGCCCTGCCCGTTTCTGATTTTTCCTGCTTGGCCCTCTGCTTGATGCGGTGCTTGACACCGCGACCGCCTGCCTCGCGCGTGCCACAACTTTGTTTTCTGCCCGTTAGCGCGTGACTCATTCTTCTTGCTTGGCTGTCCCCGGCAGGTACCTTTGCTGGTCCTCACGTCGTACTGGAGGTCATCATCAAAATGAAAAATCTTACGGTAGTAGTGTAGTAGGCGTCCAGCCAAGAAGAGCTCCGTGCTATTCGCAGCCTCCACGGGCGCTTGCTGGCTGCTCCCGGCCCTCTCGCTGCCGTCGCTGCTATTTTTGCCCGCTGCTTAAATAAGATAACCTGCCGTGTAGCTGCTCCTATTCGCCGGCGGCTAAGAAACCACTGCCCAGTTCTTCTGCCGAGCGGCTACCTCAAACAGCCGGGCCTCACGCAGCCAACAGCCCATCTCCGACCGATGGGATATTACCTGGGGTCCGCTCCCGTGCCTACTGCCGCCAGGTAGAGTCATGTCATACCGTGTACCTCCATGCCACGAGAAAGGGCGGCTGCGGAAATTTACTCGCTCCATGCACAGCCCCATCCTCGTCGCGGGCGCGTAATTCCTCAATGCTCGACTGCCCAAGGCGCGAACGCATCATTCGTGCCTAACACGCCATTGGCCGAGCCCTACCCCGGTCGCCGATCTGATTGGCAGGTCACGGCAGCTCACCACGAGCGCGGTGGTTTTCGCGCCCGCATGTGGACTCACCCGACGGGCTTCTTCCCTCCAGAAGAGAAGACCGCGTTGTACAGACACCGCGCCGGCCAATGGGAGCGTGTCGACCAACGACTGGCCAGGATTGCTTCCGGGACCAGGGGACCACGGAGGAGCGAGAGCATGGGGGAGGATCCAAGGGAAGACAACCCGACAATTGCGGGCATTTTCCCAGCAGCAGATCCAAACCTTGAGTCCGGATTCCGACTAGACTGCGGTGTGCAGGTCTATCTGACACTGGCGACCGGCAAGGTCTCAGTCACCACGCACAAAGGCCGATCGATCTCTGCGACATGTCCACCAGCTGGTCCATGCTGCCCCTGTTCCAAGACCCGGACCGCACAACAAAAAACCCAAAGCCCTACCCTATGTCTGTTTAAACGCCGACCGCTGAGCAAAGCCTATTATGCGTACGTCAACCTGGCGGTTAAAAAAGAGACATGCAGAGAAAGAAAATAGAACCGACGAAAAGTTCCGAGGCGTTATTAATAGATTTCTACTGCACGTAATGTCAATTTTACTCTACACAGAAACGATAATATCAACCATCCTTATGGTTTGTGCGGAGAGCGGATGACAGCTTGCCAACAACAGTAATTTTTTACTATAATCCCTGGGGGTTGACGTTTCTCCCCACCTGAACCAGCACATCCAGCAACGACCTATCAAACCGTAGTAGCCCTACGAGTGTGAGTCAGTCCAGATGTGAAACCTTGTATGCGACGCGAGTGAAAAAAAGCAGGGTGGCATAATTGATGGATGCAATGACAACACAACGTCACCGCTGCCCCCCTTCATCCACCGTCCCCAGACATTCTCATTCATCCGAAAAGCACGTCTCAGCACACTGACTGGTCGGATGCTGGTGACCCAAAACGTGCACCGTGACTCTATTGCCAACTCCCAAACATTTGTCCCCCCTTCTATCGCCAAGCTGCATAACGGATTACAGACAAAAAGGACTATTACCGCCTAGCGCCAAAGAAGTTTCCCTTCCCATCTTTGCTCCCCCAGGACGAAGTAACAGAGTAACCCCACATTTCGCGAATCCTTCCCTCTCGCCCATGTCTATGATAATGCGGACTATACTGAATGGTGGTGTAAGAATGTATGTATGTTGTTGTGGTAGCGAAGCTTCTTCGACCACTCGCCACATTAGGTTCTCTTCTCGTGCTGCTGCCCCCTCCCACCCATCTTCTTTCGAACTTCCTCACGCGACTTTTTCCCTTGGTCTTCATGTATGTCTTGGTACGTTTGAGGAATTCCCCGACCGGCAGGCCTAGCTGGGCTCACCACGGCCACTCGTCTCCTCCACACTCCCTGCCGCTGCCAGGCTCTCGTCCACCATCTCTCTATCCTGCACCTGGAGCTTGCTTGATTGTGGCGGCGGCTCCCACCTCCTGCCGCCGCCGCCGCCCTCGCTCTCCATGTTGCCCTCCCTCAGTTTTCGTAGGGCCCGCACCATGCCGTCGAGCTTCGTCCGCTCCTGGTACACCATCCCCCTCACGTAGTCGCGGATCACTGCCACGCCCATCCTGTCGTGCATGTCCTGCCACCCCGCCAGCTCCCCGGCCACCGTCTGCTGCGTGTACCGCAGCTCCTTGGCCAGGTACAGCGCCTCCCCCCGTGACTTGCGAGCCCGCTCCTCCCTCTCGTCCTGGAACCGCTGGCGCGTGTCATCCAGCAGGCCCAGCGGCCACCTCGTTGGACGCGAGGCCGCGCTCTCGTTGCGCTCCGCATCCTTCTTCGCGGCCTGAATCTGGTTGATCAGCGTCGTCGGGCGCGACAGCGCCGAGAGGAGGCCCTGCACCGTAGACTGTATGCCCAGGAGGGACGTGTGCAGCGTGACCGAGGCGTTCGACTGCGCGGGCATGATGGCCCGGACGTAGGTCTCGAACGCATTCATGTGCCATGGGGGCAGGAACTGCAACGTCGTCACCCCCCGGTGGAGGAGCACCGACGAGTCGTACATGTCTGTGACGAATATCCCATGTTAGCCGTGAATCACTGGCATCAAACGTAAAACAAAGGGGGAAGGGGGCAAAACTTACCAGCCGCAGCGAGCGCAATGCTGTTGGCCCGCCTCGTCACGCTCTTAGTCGAGTAGCTGACACTTCTGACCATTTCACGTGCGTGGTTGATGAACTGCTCGACCTCCCTCACGTTCTCCACCGGTTCGTACTCATCCTTGACCCTCTCCATCCTCGTCTCTGCCTTCAGCTTGGACCGCTCTTGCATCATCTCCAGCTGCAGCTCTGGAACCAAGAAGAACTCCCACAGCATTTCGTGGGTAGCAAAGGTTGGGTGGTTGAGCAGAACCTTGAGAGCCGAGTCTGTCTTGGCTTGGATGTCACGGAGAATGGCTCTTGACGGTTTCGAAGGGATCTGGAAGGGAGACCGTGTGTCCGACATGGAGGGGAGCCATGAAGCCGGGTTCTCGTCAGCTAGAAGCTGTAAGAGCTGCTCAAACTCCGCCAAGGATCGTCGACTGGTTGTCACAGTATAGCTCTCACGCGCAGTGGGTGCCGCCGACTTGAGCACTAGTCGTACGTTTCCATCTTCCACGAAGAAGGCCCGGACCACGCCCGTGATCCGCCCTTCTCGCCCGGCTTGCATGCTAAAGAGCGCCAGATCATCTATACGGTTTCGGACGTCGTCATCCTTGGCCAGCTCCACGGCCGTCAGACCGCGAAGCTCCTTTGCTGCAATATCTACCCTTGCATCGGCAAAGAGTGCTCGTACCATGTCGTATCTTCCATACTTGCTGGCGACCATGAGCGCCGTGAATCGCTTTTCATTCGTTGCATTTACATCGACGTCGCAGAAGTCTAGCACGCCGCTCGCAATCACCGGGTCGTTGATGATGTGGAGTAGTGTGTTGCCCTTATTATCAACATGCTCATCCAGATGTAGTGGTTCGTTGTCCATCTGTGCGTCCCTCGCTGCTTCAAGCCCGGCCTTGACCATCTCATGGTAGTTGGCGTGATCGTATGATCGGCACAGGGCGAAGAGTGGTGTTTGGCCATTCTTATCTCGTTGCCGCCATGGGACAAGGTGAGCGACTCTTGGGATCAAGAAAGGTGCATTAAAAAGGTAGTGACCCACGGTTCGCCCCCAGATGTCTGGAAGTGCGAAGTACAGGGCCAGCTGCTCCTGGCTCGTCTTGTTGGTAAGAACGTCCAGCAGCATATCGATGATTTCTTTGTGTCCTAATTGGACGGCTGCAATTAATAGGGTCGTATCTTCATTATTCACATCCTCGAGCAGATCTTGTACAGGGTAGTACTGTGACAATGACAGGAGATAGCTCAGAGCCTGCGGCTGCTCACTCTGAATCGCCATCATCAGGATGGATTCGCCAAAGGCGTTGTTCGTTTGTGACAGACGCTCCACGGATATGTCACCCTCTAGCGCGCTACCAAGAGATGCAAGGCTTGCTGTGCGAGAGTGGAACGAGATTTCCGAGTTACTAGAGAGACTGCGAGTGTCCATGGCCACCCTCTTAACCCTGCGTATTGGGAAAGCAGGCGTGTCTCCATTGACCTCCGTATTGTTTTGGAAGGGAAATACATGGCTCAGATCGGAGCCTTGGGAGAACCTCTCTGTTGTTGTGAGGGCTAGTGAAGATCTCCTCGAAGAGCCGTTGAGTAAGCTCCAAGTCCCCGACCCTCTTCTTGACCTTGGCCATTCAGGGGAATCTGGCGCATCGTCAACAGCCGACGAACTGGGCTCCATGATACCTCTCAACTCTTCCATATTGCCATTCTTGGCCGCATCCCATAGAGCCTTGTTTTTCCTGCTTGCCCGCCTCAGGCCAGAAGAATCCATGAGTAAATATGTCAAGACTGCTTCGAATGTACTCAGCGCATATCCCAACTCGCCACTATCGACGTCGTCAATAAAAATGAAATTTCGGATGTAGGTGAACCTCGCCTGTAAGTGGCGAACTTGAGATCGAATAACAACATATAGTAATAGTGAAACCAGGGTGTCGGCGTTGACAGTCATTATGGTTTTTTCTGACGTTCCACCGGCGGATGCGTCTCCGTTGGGTCCTGTTAATTGCGACACTGTCTTGACTGTTGACAGTAGTAGATCCAGCATCTCCTGGGGGGAGAGTGAGTTGGCTATTTTCTTGAATTCCTCAATGGCAGGCCCGAGTTGGATGAGGAGGTCGTGCTTAGCTTTCAGACCCCCATCGATACGGATCCCCAGCTGGGAAATATCAATGAACTCCATCTTCCGTATCTTTGCCTCAAGCTCCAGGTCTTCAGGGCGCTTGAGGGTGCAAAGCCGAGGGAATAGCAGGTGATTGACATTCTCAGCAACATAGCGTTCTATGAGTTTCTCAACCAACGGCCCCGTGAGATCCGTCGTTGCGCCCAGCAGAGACAATTGCTGTTTATCGACCCCCTGAAAGAGGTCAATTGCTGTAGTTACAGCCGTCTCAAGAGAGGCCCTCAAGATGTCCTCGTCGTCTTCTGCATAGAAGTCATCGGTGATCGGAAGCTTGCGGGACCCCGTATCACTTGGCTTAACAGACGTGCTGTTTGATCTTGCCTTGCTCATAGCAATCTTGAAAGGGCCATCCGGGATCGGATCGGGGATCACTTCGGCTGACGGAGGCGGCGGGAGTGGTTTCTGGAAGGTTGTCGTGAATTCAAGGAAGAGCTTTTCCAGACCAGTATGCATCTGTCGCGCGATCATAGGAAAGTTATTAAGGAGGTCATGGAAGCTTCTAATGTCTTTCTTCTTCGGCGCGGGGTTGTCGTTGGTATCGGTCTTGGACGCCTGCTGCTGCTGCTGAGAGAGCATGCGCCGTCGTACTCCTGGCACAAGAACTGCGGGCGTGATCTTGACCTCCTCCCATACTCCGACAAGCGGTTTCGAAATGAAGTATAATAGCCATTGTCGTGGTTCGAAAACGTCAGGGTAGTAGGTATTGTCGCTCAGAATTTGCGCCTGAACCAGTGTCTTGAAACCTGGGAGCGACAGGGATTAGCTTGCGACTACTATTCGCCAATGATGATGGCCAACCTACCCTTGTTGCTGTAGACAAACGAGTCCTTGATGATGACGCTCCTGCCGTTGAGCGTGGACAGCTGCTTGGCCTTGCCTCTTACCTCGCGCAGGTTTGGAGCGCCGTCTTTCGCCCCAGGCCCGGCGCCGGGTGGCGGGATGCGGAGGACATGACTGGCGAGGAAGTCCTCGGAGGTTATGACCTCGTTGACGGCGGCGCCGCTCTCGGTCTCTCGGGAGGTGAGGAGCACATCCGTCAGGGGCACCAGGAGGATATGGTGGTGGACGGGGGTGCACTGTGAGGCTACCGAGCTCTTGAAGAAAGCGGCAAGGAAGGGGTTTAGAGGTTGCATTCACTCGGCTTGCTGTGCGATTGGGGTGAAGCTGGTCAGGTCCAGGGTGAGGACGGGCGAGGGCTAGGAGGCTGATAGCTGGATGGGGCGCTGTGCGACAGCTCGAGGTTCCATTAAACGACGGTGGTGCAGCAACGTGCTGTCGCGAAACGAGTACAAGCTGCGGCGGGATGGTATCAACGGATTCAACGGAGCATTGCGCAGAGAGAAGGGAGCCGGGTGGTGGTGTCGCTGGGTCGGGGTATGGCGTCTCGGCGGAGGTCGGTCGATGGAATGACGGAGAGGTGCGACTCGGCAGTTCCGGGACGAAGGAAAAGGCTGGCTGGGGTGATTGCACGTGTAGCGCTTGGGCGGCGTCTCTGGCTGCGATTGAGGAGCGTCGAGGTGTGATCGAAGCACGGAGGGTGGTGGACGGCGTCGGGGGAGATTGGACTGAAGTGGGTGGCAGCAGGTCAAAGTGGTGGCAGATGGCCGGCTTCAATATATTGACTGCGTCAAACGGCGATCTGCCTGGGAGCTGCTGCGTGTCTGATGCGGCATGGATTGATGGGGCATGGCTTTTAGGGGGCTTCCGCCTGTGACGACGCTGCGGACCCCTGCAGATGGCCCCAGAGTCAGCCACTTCAGGGCGGTGCAGCGCCTGACAGGGCCTGCGGCGCTTGGACCACCCTTAGTGGTTGAGCCTATCTGGCGATGATTCAGCCTAGGGTAAGGTATCCGGCTGTATGCAGCAATGGAACTTAACCTATACCTTCCGGAGTAGAGCAAAAGCAAATCTGACTCCTGTCTTGGGATCAAACTTTGGGACCTGAAATCTAATCTTTTTAGGGTATAGAAACATACCTAAGCCAGAAGCAGAAGATTCTCATTCATTTGATCCCCAGTTCTATAAATATATGATGTGTTATTGATAACAACAACTCGGTGTAAAACAATTGTGCTGGCTGCTCGTGCAAGCCTCATCCACCTTGACGATGTCGTAGTACCGTTTCATCAGTAGGCATCACATCTCTTACCCCTCTTTGCAGTAACACACCCCCTCTAATTCCAGTGTACTGCTCCGATCATTTAATTCCACGCCTTTTCAGGTACGGGCAAGCTTCCACTGGACTAGCTTTAACAGTCGTTCACTCATGATGCTTGCCATCGACAGCTGCCAGCTCAACTACTCAGTATCACATGAGACACAGCTACCATTGAGGTGGCCGCGCAGCTGTTTGACAGACAGTGAATAACAATGAACGATTTAAGTCTGAGAGTGAACGGTACGAGCCTTGATCAATGGACACAGCTATAATCGATTACACTGACGTGTTAAGAAAACACTTAATATTGCTATAGAACAGGTATGTGTAACAAATTTTAACAATTTGAAATGTACAATTTACCAGAATCAGTGCTGAGAGCCTGCTCCCATCATTGATAAATTGTACAAGCTATTGGTGATCAGTGCAAAGGAGAGGATTGGTGTGCAGCTTTGTAGAGTTGCATAGGGACCGTTTGGAATATGGATGGATGATATAGGAAATGGACTTCAGCCCTCACGAGCTCAGCAAAAGATCCTCCGAAGGAGGTGTCTCAACACCATGTTACCACCATCTTCGTCGTCGTAGTACGGGTTGCGGAATATCTTCCTAGTCTCCCTGGTGTAGGCTCGCAGGCTATCAACGTCTCTGAATATCCGAACCTTTTGCTGACTTTGATTTCGCCTCCAATCAATCAAATCCACGATATTGACGTGCGTATTTCGAGCAGCCTGTGGTCCAGTTAGCATGGAAACACCAGATACACCACCTAGATTCTTACCTTCTTGCATAGCGCACACGTTGGCGGAAGGGGCTCGATGCCTACTGCACGGCAGAGCGAATGCCAGGCCGTCAGATCATCCTCTGCGCCAAACCACATCTCAAGCTCGGTCGCCAATGCATCTTGATATCTGTCCCACGCATCATCCCCCTCGGGATCACCCCGTTCCCAGCCTTTTTGGTCTCGTAATTTGGCATACGACGTGGATGGCGGGATAGAAGGGTCGTATTTGAAACTTCGAAAAGACCCGAAGAACGTGTCCAAGGGGGTTTTCGATTTCCGTCCATGGACTGGAGAGTCACGCAAGTGAGCCTCCAAAGCCTCCTTGCTTTGGAATTTGCGATCACAAGTCTGGCAGTTGAGGGTCGAATCATGAACCGGTGACTTCATATGCTGCTTCAGTCCCTCATCGCTTTTGAAAGATCGACTACAAATTTTGCAGTCAAAGGTCGGTGCATGTACTGGCGACTGCATGTGCTGTTGCAGTGCTTCATCGCTTTTGAAGGATCGATCACAATTCTTGCAGGTTGGATCATGAGCTGGAGATCTCATATGCTGTTTCAACGCCTCGTCATTTTTGAAAGATCGATTGCAACTTTTGCAGTCAAAAGTAGGTGCATGTGCTGGCGACTGCAGATGCTGTTGCAACGCCTCCTCGCTCTTGAAGGATCGACCGCATGGCTTACAGTCTACGGACGGTAAATGAACAGACGGTAAATGAACAGATGGTAAATGAACAGGGGAGGTTTTCAGATGCTGCTCTAGCGCATCTTTGGTCATGAATTTTCGGTCGCAAGTATCGCAGTTGAATTGACCATGGGCCCGTGAAGTTTTTAGATGCTGCCGTAGCGCCTCGTCGTTACTGAAAGAACGATCACAGGGAGCGCAAAGAGAAGGCATCATGTTAGTGGTGCCATACCAGTGATATGGATTTCTCCAGCAGAGAATCGAGATATTTTGAACCTCTGGAGCGGGGAGTCGACAGCCTATTTATACACGTCACGCATGGGAAATGGACATGCCATGTAACCATGGAGGCTCAGCTCTGTCCAATGATGCTGCGACACAGAAGCATCGACGCCTGATGTAGACAGAAGGAGAGCCAACAGGTCATAAACCTTGTCATTCGGTATGTTGGTGGTGAGATTGACTGTATTTTTCAGGGGCTTCGAGAGCTGAAGGAACCTGTTAGTTCATTTGCGCTTATGAGCAACTTTGGTAGCATTTATGAGTAACTCCGGTAGCATTTATGAGTAACTCTGGTAGCATTTGGGCCTTGGTATATGCCGTTGGTTCATGAAAAGCTCGCTTCATGTTGCTTGCTACTACAATAGCTATGCGGCTCTGGGCATTTCCGCTCAACTGCTACCAATTTATAACAACGCCCTGGTCTACAATATAACGCCTGAACCATCGATATGAAGGTTGTAATAGAATTGAAACATACCTGCCAACGTCTAAGTATTGATATTGATGTAACACTCGAAAATGAGAGACGGAATTCCAGGATACTTTAGCATAGGATCCTCATTACTATTGGGAGAATATTCAAGAGGACAGATAAAAAGGCCCTTTGAGGGTAAATACGTGTAGTTTTATATGGATGTGGCAGATCAATCCACAGGTCTTTTCCCAACTCTCGAAGCCCGATGATGCCGATCGACGGGCAACGAGGCCTTATCCTCATGCATGAGTCCCAAAATGTCCTTGCTTACGCGGGGTGGCTACTGCCTCTGCAATGTGTAAAACCATCCTTGGGCATAACTCATGCTCCTCACGTATTCCAGCCGTGTTTGAATTACCTAATTCATCACCAACCTAGACAAGTCCTGGAAGAAATCTATCAAAATGTCTGTGAGCAAAGATGATGGCACTCCAAGCCCCGTGGATGTCGCGAGCAGTATTGGCACTTGGTTGGCGGCCGGGGTGGCAATTGTCGCGCTGCTGGGCGTGATCGCACCATTCCTTGCTATCCAGTCGTCGATGAGTGACAGAAACCGGGCGTTGAACGCCGTCCAAGATTTACCCCAGAAGTACATCAGCCAGGGATACCATCTTTGGACGGGATATCGGGCCTTTCGTAGGATTCGAGTTCCTAATCTTTCTCCGGGCTACATCACCTCCCATGCGAATACTATGTCCCTGTTGCCGATGCACATCATACTGGGACGCTGCATTTTGCACCCTTGCGATTTTCTGTCTTGGAACACAGGCTGGGCGAAACTCTCGGAGTTGCTACAGGCATATACAATATCCGTGGAGACAAGCAGAGATCCGATAGAGCTTGGTATTACCCAGGGAGGCACTCTCGAGGTTGTCAACAGCCGGACAGCCCTGGTTGTTAACAAGTACTGGATTCTTCAGCTTGGAATACTTGGCCGATACGGTCGGTGAAAAGATAAAGGAGTTTTGCAGCACAACGGAATCCGGCGTGACTTTAAGGGCGAGCGAGCATTGCTTTGGCACTTTGAACCCCAGCGCTCCCAACGCTTTCTCAGCGCCGTTCTCGGTCTCGCTCACGCCGAACAAGATTCAGATTCTTCCTCTGGCGAATCGTCGGACAGCTTTTGCCTTCAAGATCCTCATTTTCACGATTACAGGGACTCCCCAAGTTCCTTACGGGAGGAAAGCGAGAGTTCCCATAATGAATATGTCTCATCTCTCAGGCGCAGCGAGCATGGAGAATGGAGACTAGAGAATAATTCATCAACGGCGATTCACGGCATTACTGGAACGTTCAAAGATCTGGGGCGACTTGAGGGCTCTTGGAGTTATTTAACATGTGTCTCGTTCGTGCCACACTCGACAGAAGAAATTTTCGCCATGCCTGATATCCCAAAATGCGAGAGCCTGTCGGTAGAGGCTTTGTTTTGGCTGGCACATGGTTTTGTTCCCTGCGGCCGTTCTTTGGAGGGCGAGCCTACCATCATGTCATTTGATAGTCCCATTTTCGAGGAGTGCAATCTCAATTCATTGCTCTGGGATAGTACCCCTAGGCCCATTATAGTTTCGTTGCAAAAGTCGGAGAGTATCCCTCTGTCAATCGGTGATGCAATGAGGTCTTTGGGGATTCCCAAGCCCACCGTTTTACAGTTTCTTCCACTAAAGAAGTTAAATGATCATGACTCCTATAACACTCGGGAGCTAAAATAAGGTGCGAAATTCTTACTTGGAGAAGATGGAAGTCTATGCTCTGTGGAAGTAGACGAGGAGGCCATGCCCTCCAATGCAACGGCGGGTCCACTGATGGTTGACGGTGACTGGATACATTACAACAGTGATGTATTAGGAATCCATTTAAGATTTAGAAGGGTTGAACTGGAGAGGTCGATCTCGATGCTGATTGCGCTTGATTGGGATGAATGGGGGATGTTGATTTGGAAGGACGTCTTCTGGCAATCGATACTCGCCCCGTCAGTCCATATCTTGGGACTGACAGCTCTGAGTGGGCAGGAAGACCACTTTCCGGCATTGCGATGGAATACATCACCAGGGCACCGACATCAGAAACTCATAGACTACCTTGCTTCTGATGTGTTATTATCATCCTCTCTGGACGAGCCTGAAGTCAAGTCCATCCGTTTAGCCCTCGCCACTTTATTCATCATGGATCAGGGATTCAGGGGTCGAATCCATAGATCGTGTGCCAGGTTTTTCGCAGGAGAAACGGCCGAGAAATTACGGGACAAAGCACGGAATAGGCTGGATATTTGCAAAAGAGAGTGCAAGCGATCGTATCAGACTCATTCGAGACCACCAGAGGTGGGAAGGGGCCGGGATCAACATGCTCAAGCGTGAGAAGTAGCAGCGTGGAACCGAATACCTTATGCCGCCTCAATGCCAAAAAGATTAGCGTTAAAGCGATGGAGGTATTTGGGATAGATTTTGAAATCCTTGCGGTAAGTTCCAAGGCACCACCACATCACAACTCGAATGCAAGAGAAGATGGGGCTAACGCGATGAGTAGGATCACCCCAATAGACTTATAACAAAGGAACCAGTTTCTTGGAAAACCAAGAGAAGACTCGTTGAATTCACCAAGTACAACAAAAAGATTGAGGCCTTGGAAAAAGAGATGGCGAGCATAACAGACATGGATGCTGTATTGGAGTACGATTTCAGCTCTAAGCAGCTTAGGTGGTATGAGGATAAAACAAATAATAGCTGTTTTTGGCTTTGGTATCTGAATTACGAGTTGGTCAGCAAACCATCCTCTTCACCTGTCATCGAATTCTCTGAAAAGGACCTTATTCACGTGGCTTTGTGGGCGGCGAATAAGGCTCAACTTTGGCTGACTGCATTGGATTCCGGCCCTCTTTTAGCATTTGTGGAGGGCCTGGACAAGAATACCTACGTTCTATGAGCTCGCATACTCTTGACAAGAGGTGGTTTTAACCAGATCACGGACGCGGTGTGAGGTCGAAACGTTGATTGCAGAGTCAGGGCTCTCTGCGAGCTTTATGGCAGTACTACGCCTTAAGTGGTATTGTCGCCATGAAGAGGAGGCTATCAGTCTCCACTAGCATATGGCTAGGTCTACTCATGATTCTGAATTCATGTTCACTAAAAGCCTCCGTGCTGATGTCTTACCCTTCCTTAGGTGCTCTCTTTTGGTGAGAAGTAAGGCCCAAGTCTGCACTGATGGCTACCTAGACAGGCTAGTATATAATTTCTATATCTAAGGCCCAAATAATGACCTATATACGAGTTTAATGTAGCGTAACAAGCATCTATACTTTTTCATGGAACGTACTATAGCTGTAAAATGGGCTCACGGAATTAAATCTTTGTCCTTGGACAGAACAGAAACGGTGAAGCTATGGGCAACAGCACATTTATGACACAGATCCAATGCTTCACCCTGGGGAATAGGGAATGCGTCCGACCTTTGTGTGGCCATGGTGAAGGGAACCTGTAGCGACGTTCCACCAACGACGGTCATGTTTTGGAGGTGACGCTTGGCATGCGTACCATGTTCGCACTTGACGTATTTGGCACAGTCGTATCAGGAATTCCTATGAGGATTCCAGAGGCGAGCTTCAAGTGACAGCAAGGCGGGGACAAAAGTAAAGAACTATCACGTCTGCTGACAAACTGCATCCAGCATGGCCGGGACTGACTGGGAAGGATACATCATGTACCCTTCTTACCGCGATTTGGCAGCTCAACTCTTTAGTCGTTGGTTGAATGGAAGGGGTACACCCTGCGGCAGACAACAGCAACGTAAGCTCCTGTATCACATTTTGGAGAACAGAACTACAACATGATACAAACACGGCTCAAGCTGGTGACAGCCCAATCCATTTGCGGGAAGTCAAACCTTCATGATTTTCATTAGATATCCAATGGAGAGAACCAAAAAAGGTGACACATGAAGGCCCAATAACTCACCGCGGCGGGAGAAACAAATAATTTGGTCAAAGCACTCAGGAACCTGCGTAACGTGATCCGTGAAGAGTGACAACTACACAAGAAAGACAGCTGGATACAAGAAGCGTTCACAGCACCTCCGGGAGCACGACTCAGAAATGCCACAACACTCTCATCTTGAAATTTACACTTGCTCTAACTTCATTCAAGTCCAAGCTCTGGGGGAATTCACTCTGCTTTCCAAGCATGGGAAGACCCCTTACACCAGACAACACACCCTCACTTGTCCTCCATCACACGATGTCTGTCACCGACGAGCAAGACATGAGGGCAAGTCAGATATACCGCCCACTGGACTTCTCTAAAAACGAAATTCGCCTGATCGAGTTTGAGTGGCATGAGCACGGGGATATAGAAGCCCCCTTGCGATTAAATCTACGCCATGCATCACTGGATGATTGGAACCCTAAATTCGTCACTTTGCGCAACCAAAATCCATCGGTGGATATCTTGAAGCTCGCCCAGGCTGAGGAGAATGACATATTTAACTTTGAGGTTTATAGCTGCTTGAGCTATTCACGGCGAGATTGGGAGGGAGAGAAGGCCATAATCTTCATCAACGGTGTCGCGACACCTGTCGACAAATATCTAGAGGTTGCTCTGAAAGATGTTGGCTTTTCCGACTATGTGCGTTATCTATGGGTCGAAGCTCTCTGTATCAATCATGCTGATACGTTTGACCGGAATCAACATGTTCTGCGAAAAAAGACCATCTTCGGCCACGCCTGGAAAATTTTGGCATGGGTCAACAACAAGGAAGAGCTCACGGATATTGAGCTTGGGTATACTCACACAGACATCCCGTGGAAGACCATGGATTTATGCGACGGGTTCATGGATTCTGGCAGGCAGGATCTTGAAGAGGCTCTCGGAGTCCGGCATCGGAACTGGGGAGCGGTGGAGCAACAAGACGAAGAAATCAGGGATGATGTGGGTGAGAGAGTATTTGCTTTAATGTTTGATGAACATTTGGGAGTTGCCTGGCGCAAGAATCGAAAGAGCAACTCGGGCGATGAGGATCGGCACGAACCGGAGCCTTGTAATGTCCGCTTTTTGGACGTAGTCAAGTCAGACCTACTGACGCTGCTCCAGAAGGAATATTGGTCGCATTTAGAGGTCATTCAAGAGCTGACAGAAAATCCTGAACAGACTTTCTTGGTGTGGGGAAATTGGGAGGGCATGCCGATTGCCTTGCCCGTCTTCCTGGCTCTAGGCGACATCTTACTCAAACTACACGAACATGAGGACAGAGTCTACGCCATACTGGACCTATTCCCGCCGTCTATTTCAGGTGCCGTCACGGTCGATTACGACCAGGATGCGGCAGTGACCGTGGCTCAGTTTCGCTCCGTGGTCCCGGGCTGGAACTGTAACCGATTAGAGCCGAGAAGCGACAGTGATGATGACCGAGTCTGCCAGAGTTCGAGGATGGAACTTGAATTAGATTGATAGCATGTTGATAGAAATCCAACCCCTTTTCCTAAAATCGTTTCCAGGCCTCACTGATAAGACTATGAAGGAGATTAGACCAAATCTCACCTAGCAACGTTCGGAGCGGCGTTAGTTTTGGCTTGGATCTCCAGGTAATGACAAGGGAGCTTGCGGCGACCCGTGGTGGGACACTTAGTTCGTATATGTAGGCTGATGCTGACTGTATATCGGAGGGGTCGAGATCGACGAGGGCCTCAGCGAGATGGATTCTACGTTGGGATAGACACAATTGTTATGTTCAAGGTCCAAATTGACAACTTATATACGAGTTCAATATACTAAGCGTAACAGGCATCTATCTCTTGAGTGTATTATTTCATTACAATCGCAACTCCCGTTGCCGTTGCGTTTTAATTTGCTTCGTCCCTTTATCTCCCTAATCTAAGCCTTCTCATCTGGGACCCGACGCTCCCACCGGATCACGGCAGGCATGGTAGGCCGCGAGAATAGAGACGAGTAATCAGTAGGGGGCACCTCCCGGCTGCCGTCCACGTTGCTGAGGTGGAAGTGACGCACAAACGTGGCGACAATGACCTCCAAGTTCAGGTACGCAAACTTCTCACCGATGCATCGATGCCGCCCAGCGCCAAAGGGCAGATACGCGCTACGGGCGCCCTTGGACAAAGCCTGCTCGCTCTCCTCATCCTCCTCCTTGGCCTCCTTTCCCCCAGCTCCCTCCACCTTCTTCTCCTCCTTGCTCTCCCAGCGGCTCGGGTTCCACTCGGCGGCGTTGGGGAAGTGCTCGTCGCTCAGCTGCGTGACGAGGGGCGAGGACAACATGACGGTGCCCGGGTGCAGGACGTAAGGGGTGCCAGGGACCTCGAGGGTGCGTGTGACCTTGCGCATGACGCTGTGGATGGACGAGTGGGTGCGGAGGGTCTCCCTGACGACGTTCTTGAGCAGGGGCAGCCTGTCGAGGTCGGCGTACGTGAGGGGCTGGAGCTTGCCGTCCTTGGAGAGGTTGTCGACCTGCTCCTGGTACAGGGCCTTGCCGACCTCGGGCCGCGAGGCGATGTGGAGGAGCATCCAGGAGCTCGAGGACGAAGACGAGTGCTGGCCGCCGAGGAGCATGGTGATCATCATGTGGGCAATCTCCTTGTCCGGGACCGGGGTGCCGTCCTTGTACTTGCAGTTGAGCAGGTTCCAGATCATGTCGTGCTCGGCCTCGGGGCCCTGCTTCCGGCGCTTCTCGATGACCTCGAGGAAGAGGTTCCGCATGTGGATGTGGGCGAGGTCTCTCTTGCGGTTGTGGGGGAACGGGAACCAGGGCATCAGGAAGTTGACGGGCTGCAGGCCGTTGTCGAGGTCGTTGTACACCTTTGCGTAGTCCCGGCTGAGCCTGGAGCGGATCTCCTCGCCCTGGATGGCGCGGCTGGCCGTGAAGATGTTGACCTCGGCCATGGCCTTTGAGATGTCGAGGGTGCCGGCCTGGCCCTTGAGCCCGGGCGTGGTCTTGATGTAGTCGGTGACCTCCTTCTCGATGATGGGGACGGCGTCCTCGAGGGCCTTTTGCGTGAGTGCGAACTTGACAAACTTCTTTTGCTGCATGAGCTTGGCGTTGGGGCAGTCGTATATGACATCTTTACCGAACACGGGGACGGTGAGAGGGCCGTAGACCTCCTCGGCGTTCAGGTCGGCCACCTTGCCGTTGAGGATGAATTCGTTTCCGTCGATACCAAAGTAGCACATCAACTTCATATTGAAGAGAGTAAAGGAGAAGATGTCGCCATACTATATACCGGTCAGTGGTAAGGCCCGTGTAAGAGGATCAATTGAAGGGTCCCAACGTACCTTTTCACGGTTCTGGCGGAAGAAAGTAGGAGGGTCCATGCCATATGAGATTGCATTTCCAACAATGGGGATCCAATGGAAGACGGCTGGCGGCTCAGTCTTGCTCCTTGGTAGCAGCTGGCGAATGGCATTGCCGATGATAAGCAGGACCGTGGCGGCAACGGCCACCCCCGCGATCTTGATGAAAGAGTCCATTGTCTCCCCAGGCCGACGCTTCGAGTAGAATTGACTGGACAGGTAGGTTCCTAGAGATGCCCTCTTGAAGGTTGGACAGATCTCATCGAGGGGACCGTAGCCCTTTATACCCCTCGCCCCAGGATATGGTTTTTGACCGCAACATATCAGCGAATCTTACAAATGTCGGAGATATAAATGGGTATTCCCTCTTTGGACGCCTTCTGATCGCCTGTAGCAGTAGATGTAAGGTTGGCTGGTGCAGTGAGACAGCACGGGGCGAATCCGAATACGGCCGCGGCCAACCAGCACACAGAAAAGTGGCGTGTTCGTATCCGGGATCCGAGCCTCAGCCCATCTACGCCGCACCATCTCGATCCGAATCAGACTCGCAATACGAAATCTCTATATCACTTGCCAGATCTCATCAGATGGTCCCGGCGATTAAACTGTTGCCAGTCGTTCAGCTGGTCGTGGCTCGGCATTTGCAATTTGGGCCTCGCCATTCGTCAATTGGATATGCGACTTACACCGTGGACTACCAGATTGAAGTATAACTTGCATAGAGTCCAGTGTAAGTGGGACATGCGAATACGATTGACAGCTCTCTGGCGTCTGGTTTCATGCCATGTCTGCTCAATAGATAAATCACTACCTGGCTCCTCTCGCCTGCCCTTCAACCGACTGGCCATTGGCCGCCGGGGTCAATACGATCGAGACTGTGGAATGCGAATAAGGAGAACGGTGAAGACCCCTTCCCTGGAGTTTATCAGGTGAGTTTGCGAAAAAGATTTTCCTCGACGAGAAGAATCCGGCGGGAAACTTCCTTCGGATCCCTGCATCTGGGGCAATGTGGGAGGGACGAGGAGGGGCTCAGTATCCATCAGCAGCAGAGGGATAGGTCAGAAAAACAGAGCCATTGACTGCTGCGAACCCCTGAGACTTGGCCCCGTCACATTATTTGATCTGTCCGGCTTCCAGTCAGCGAGTTTCCTTTTGTCAGGCACCATCTTACACACTACTCCGGGCGATTTGGTCGTCGTCGAATCGTGGTCGAGCTATTGTAAGGGGACCCTTAATAATTGGGTGGGCCTATGGCACGGTTCCATCGACTTCCCGTTCAAGAAAAACAGGCCAGGGTCGGGAAAAGCATCGCGAAGCATTGGATGGCGCGTGCTGCTGGAGCTTGTTCGTGCATATGGGTGTGTCACCTCTTGAAATAAGGTTGCCTGAATGTCTCTCTTGGGAAAGCCGGTCAACGACCAATCTAATAGGCGTTAGGTATGTTCAAGTTCTCTCTTCTTCTTGTGCATATATTAGTTTCCTCCCCTCTGATATGCTAAATTGGTATCCAAAAAGACATGATATCATCTCATGAGTATTCGTCATCATGCAGAAGGTAGCTCGCGATTGCCCCATCATCTAGACTCCATCCCCCACAAACTCCCCAAGGCGTTAAAAAGAATTCCACAACCGCTTCCACAGAGGCGGCTTGTACCCTCCCGAGCTGATGGCAGCATCCGACTTATCGAGATCGACTCTCCTCCCGCTGGCCAGATCGATATCCCAGCTACGCTTGAAGGGATCGGCGCTCCGCCACCAGAGCTTGCAGATGACGTAGATGACGCCGAACAAGGGCAGCAGGATGTAAGCCACCACAAAGTTGGGCGCGTCGAAGGGTGCCAGCGTGGTCCAACCCTGGACAAACGCCAGGAAGATGGTGGCGATGAGACCTCCGTAGGCCAGGAAAGGGAACCCCATTGCCTTGAACGGCAGCTCGCGCAAGCTGTGGTTCTGAACCTTCCAGCCGCGGCGGAATCGGATATGGATGAAGCAGATACCAGCCCAGACAAGGAAGGTGCTCACACCGGACAGGTTAACAATGTAGGTGTAGGCTTTGGCAGCACCGGTGGACACATTCATCATGGAGATGGAGCCGACCGCGTTGGTGATGAGAATAGCCCAGACCGGGACGCCGCGACCATTGACCCAGCCCAAGATTTTGGGGGCCTTTCCAGACTGTGCCATGTACAGGACGGTTCGCGAGCCGATGTAGATGGACGAGTTGATCGCGGATAGACAGGTAACCAGGATGAAAGCGTTGATTAGATGGACACCTGCGGATTCATATAAGTGAGCGGTTCGGGATCACGAACATGGAATAACGGTCACTTACCACCTTCCCAACCTGCATTCCGGATGGCAATCGTCATAGGACTCTGGAGAGCCTTTGAAGATCCACCGACAAGATCGGGCGCGTTTGCTGGGCAAGTCAGCCCGAAGAAAAGGGCAGATCCCATATACACAAAGATGATGCGCCAGAACACCTGTCGGATGGCCTGGGGCACGGCCGTGCCCGGGTTCCTCGTCTCGGTAGCCGCAACAGCGACAGATTCGACACCAGCGTAGAACGTAGAGCAGAAAACGAAGACAACAGCGACGCCGCGGAAGCCGTTTCCATTGAACGGGCCTGGGTCGTTCCAGTATCGCGTGCCAAGTGGCTCAGTTTGGCCAACCAGACCGCCGGCGCAGTATATGATGGAGAATATGAAGAAGGCAGTCAGACCAAGCAGCTTGATCAGAGCAAGCCAGAACTCAGCCTCTCCAAAGGCGGCAATGCCTAGAAGCTGGAAGCCCAGGAACAAGGACCAGAGGATGAGGAACCAGCCCCAGAGGGGGACCTGCGGGACCCAGTAGGTGAGGATGTTGCAGATGACATTGTACTCATTGGCGAGAACGGTGGCCCAGATGATGAAGTAGTTCCAGCCCACAGCTACCGAGAAGGACTTGTCGACCATGCGCTCGGCGAGTGAGATGAAGGAACCCCCACCAGGGAAGATGGTGGTGAGCTCACCGAGCGACTGCATGATGGCGAATGCGATGATACCTGCAGATCAAAACCGTCAATATAAAAATACAAAAAAAACATTCACACCGTCCCTGCGACAAGCGATTGCGCTTGCGACAGGACGCGAGCGACATACCGATCACACCGAATCCGATCAGCAGCGACGCAGGACCGCCATTGTTCAATGCGCCTCCAGCTCCCACAAGCAATCCAGGCCCGATTATGCCGGCCAGAGCCATCATGGACAGGTGCCTATTCTTGAGGCCGCGCTTGACGCCCGAGTCCGGGTCGACTAGGCTGTCGTCCGTGATATCCTCCGGCCGAGAGGCCTCATAGTCGGCCGGGTTATAGTCCGTGTAGCGGTGGCCCGCGACATCGTCCTTGTGGGGATTGAATACCATCTTGTTCTCCCTTCGCTCTCGACCTTGAGACTTGCGACGTATCAGCCAGGAAAAGTTCGGTCTGTCCTGCACACTGAGGTGGAAGAGAGACCGCGTTTCAGAGACGAGAGCCGAGGGAAGGATCAGCGAGAAATGGTACACAAGGGGTCGCAGCGGCAACAAACGAAAATCATGCACCAGGGAGGGCCTCATCGAGCTGAAAGCTCTTTGTTAGGGTCTTTTTGGCTGCCTATCTAGTGCTTAGCTGAACACTCGCCATCGGCGGCTCGCGAGCACGCAATCGCCATCATCCAGGGTGCATGTGGGGGGCCATGGTGAAAGCCTGTTATCAGAGCCGTTGCTCATCGAGTCGGACGGCAGTTGTTTCAGTCGGTGGAGAGTAATGAGTAATAATCGGTGGTAATCAGTATGGATCGACGACTTGACCAGAGATTGTTTTCGTTCTAGTAAGCGGGTTCACGGTTTTGTGGTTAGTGAGAAAAGCCATGGATACACAGACAGTTCTTTTTGCTTACCTACCCTATAAACCTGTTGCTCAAAGATGTGTTCACATGCCTGCGCTGTCGGTTTTTTGAGAACAGAAAATCCATGCAATATGGTAGTCCGTTGTGATATATTAAAGATTCCATGGAAATGATTATATCCTCGGTAGTCTATCTGTAGATGGTGCATACATAGCCGCCTCATATCATATGAACTGCTTAACTAAACTCGGGGCTTCTGCACATCTTCCCCGCATACATCGAACCACACCAAAAACAAACTACGGCCAACTTTATATCATTTAATGTGTACGTGGGTTAGATATGCATGAACTTGTTTCACTTCCGTAATTGTGCAGTGGCTGCGCACTCAAGCGCTTCGACGGAACATTTCCGGCTGCACCTAGCTATATGGAGCCCTACAAACGAATCAGTTGTAATCGGTCTATGGTTCCAAATTCTTCTGTTACTGAACCTTCGACGCTCTACGCCGAAAGAGAAGCAGTATGGTGATGGGGTCCGTCCATGTTGGGATTTTTATGGGCTTTGAGGCGAAGCCGGCTCGAACTATTGACGTGGAGGCAAACTTAAACAGAGTGGACACTCAAGTGGCTGAAATAAACCATGGCACACCAGAGCTCTTTTCATGCAAGCTGGAGATCTTATTCTGTTATCAATAATATTTCAAATAATAACAGTCAAATAATATATTATTGTATACTATTTTGCTTGACATTGTATCAATAAATGGGTCGATACTTTTGATATTGTATCGAAATCTAAAGCTGTATGGAGGTTTTGGTATGCTATATTCTATTTCAGCCACTTGACACTACCTATGGCTCGAACTTCCTCTGGTGAGACCGCAGCAACGTCGGTTGCAAGCGAAGAAAAACAAAACTCGATCACGGCCTTGTGTACTCTGGGTACGTCAAGCTACCTGGATATTTAATCTGTCCTTACTTTCTAACGTAACCGCCAATAGATATCTCTACTATCAAAATAGAACCTCATGATGATCTCGGTATTATTATTGGTAATATTCCATATAGGTCATCTCTTACCAAAATCGAGGGTGTAACTATCGATAAGTTCACCCAATGGATCGAACCACCAAAAAAGCATGGTAGACTCTTTTTTTACAGCTCCGAGTATGAGATACTGATCGTTAAATACCCAATATCTCTTGTGCATGAGAGGCTCCATGGCGAACTCTACGACAGGCTTCGATATCAAACGTATGGCACTTCTCTTTTCAACGAGATGGTTGGATATGGGTCAACAACATACTTTCCGGAACGGTTATTGTGCAATAATAAGCAGACAATATTCCTAAATAATGACCCAATGATTTCTGGATCAACTACTGCCGGAGAAGGAGACTCGAGCCTGGGACTCATGGTTGGGAGCAGAAACAACGGTTGGCCTACTATTGTTATAGAAGCCGTCTGGTCACAGAGTAAAGCTGCTTTGGTGGCCAAGGCAAACTGGTGGCTTGAGGCTTCAAATGGCGCAGTGAAAATTGTGCTCTTGGCTATTGGATCTCCGCTTCGAATTCAAATTGAGAAGTGGAAGGCCAGCCCTATACCGCCAAGCCCTACAGCACCAAGCCGACCGAACACGCGCCTTCACGCCGCTCTCCTGAGAGAAGCCGAACGCCCAAAGGTGTATCCACCTATTCTCATGATCGAACGATCATCAACTGATACACCGCGAAACAATTACAGGGTGATTGGAAGTCCCCTGCGGTTGGAGTTCCGCGATGTGCTGCGCCGGGATCCAGTTCCTCCTGAAGGGGATTTTCTACTGCAAGCTGATGAACTTCAGGCGTATGCAAAGGCTGTTTGGAATGCACTCCCAGATAACGATTCTTAATATACGATACCTACCTAGGTACAGCTAGCTATCTCAAGTAACAGTAGTCAGGGACAGGAATGAAACAGAAGAGGCGATCCATGGAGGACTCATCAGCCTAGAAGAGAAATCGACGAAGTGCAAAATCCTGCCTTGTCAAGTGGATGAAATAAAACATAGCACCTCGAGATAGTTCAATATTGAAGTTCAATATAATATCATAATAAGTAACCTAGTACCTACTGAATACAATATCAAGCTAAATATTACAGAATAGTTTACTATTCTCTTATCATTCTCTTCTTATTGTGTTTAATTAAAAAACAAGGTCCTTGCCTTACGCGGAAAGAGCTTTGATATGCCACGTTTTATTTCGCCCAATTGCTTGTTCACCCTCACTTATGGACTCAACAGAAGAGGATTGAAGAATCATTATTTACAATCAAGGAAAATTAACATAGTCAAAATTTTCAATAATGATGAACTGCTCTCACTTGCGAACTCGAGCGTAGTGGTTGCGATCTCTGATGAAACTCATTCGCATTCATACTCAAAGATCCATCAGAAGAAGAGTGAAGGACCATTACCCGCGATTAAGAGAAATCAATATAGACCAAACCCAAAAACATATAAGACTGATGAATTGCCCTTTGAAATCAACGCCTCAGATCTCGACTCCGCCCAAAATCTCCTCAAACACCTCAAAGTTGCCCTCATTCCTCCGATCATACACCGCGAACCACACTTCCTCCCACCATCCACCCTCAAATTCCGCCTCCTTCAATACTTCCAGCCAGCAGTGTGCTACCTCCCTCGGCGGATTCCTAAACGCACCGCAGCCAAGCGCACCCAGCACCAGCAACCCATGGTCCCGCTGCGCCGCCATTCTCAGACACAGCCTCATCTTATCCTTCATCAGCTCGCGCACCTCGATCTGGGCATACACCGTCCGCTCCACGAAACCTCCCGTCGGCGTTTGCTCCGAAGCCGCCGCCACATCGGGGCACCGCGGCGCCGCGATGCTCAGGACACTCACGACAGGCAGGTCCGCGGGGGAAACATCCGGAACGAGCAGGTTGTGGCCCGAGGGCATATCGGAGCGGATCACCACCACGTCGGGCGAGTACAGCCCCATGCGCTGCTTCCAGGGATAGTACCTCCTGTGCAGCGACAGGGCCAGGGAGCTGCGGTAGCAGAGGGCCTCCTCCTGCGCCAGGGCGCCCTTGAGCCACCCGCCGCCGGGGCTCGAGTGGCTGGCCATGTTTAGCACGGCGACGCGGCCGCCGTCGGGGCACTGCTTCGCGAGCTCGATGGCCGCATTGAAGGTGTCCTCGTTGACGATCCGGATGGCCGTGCTTCCTGCGGGCTTGCGCTTGGGGCAGTCCGCGGCTTTGAGGGCGGGTAGAGTAGAGAGGTACAGCGCCTCTGACTTGCTGGCCTGCACGTTTGGGATTTTAGGTAGGATGTCTGGAAGGACGGTCCTCGTCTCCTTGGCGATGGCGGCGAGATCAGTCCTTCGGCGCGTATTCTCGCGGAAACCCCCAGTGGAAGCCGTAGACTTGGTTTTGCTGTCTGGCTTGGACTGTGATGTTGATGCAGGCGCGGAGGTGGTGGTCGTCTTATTTGAACTGCTACTGGCGCCGCTCTTTGAAAACCATGAGTCCAGTGTTCGTTGGACTTTATCGCTTGACTCTTTGGAATTCATGATGATATTTGTTCATGAAATATTGAAATAATGAGAAAAGAGAGATGAAATCTTTGAGGTAAGTTGGTTGAGGATGCTGTTGTTCAAGTAGGAAAGAGCATGTACGATGAACGTTGAGCTGAATTAGTCACGCCGCTTCAGCCGCAGCCATACTAAGGATTCATCTCCAAGGACTGTTCATTCAGGCAGCAACTAGGACTCAGCTAGGCGCATTTTCATGAACGACAATTCCAAGTCCTTGAACAGGACAAAAAAACATTCAAGACGCATAACTGGCATTTGCTCTGTGAGTTGCAATATGGGAAAAAACCCAGGCTCTGGGCGTAAACATGTAGTTCTATTTCCATACTCCATTTCATCATTCCTTTTTGATGGGTATCTTTAGTGATATACATGATAATGATACAAGATATGTAATTTGAAAATCCAAGATAATATGCAAGCGAGAATGTTTAAGCGGGAGTCTTAATCGCGCCCTCAGGCACGGCGTCTCCCGCCTCGTACTTACGAGGGATCAAAGCCTCCGCCATGTCAATCGATCCCTGCATATCAGACTTATGGAAGAGGAAGAGGCCCTGGATAGCAGCCGTACTTGTATGTCGGTGGGAGGGTTCTCCGTCTGGGTTTACTCCAAATAGGCCCAACTCATCGAGGCGATTGAGGAAGCGCTCGCGGTTGGAGTGATCCAGATCTACATCACCGTAGAATCGATCCCACATCTGAGCAGCCTGGAATCGGGTAGCCTCGCCGATGCGAAGCATCATATCAACACGACCTGGCCGGATCAAAGCTGGGTCCAGACGCTCGATGTGGTTGGTAGTTAAGAAAGCAATGCGCTCCTCGCCGGCTGCGAGACCGTCTAGAGCATTTAGTAGCCCTGAGAAGGTGACCGTAGCACCGCTATAGCCGTCCGTATCTCTTTGCCGGCGGTTTACGAAGGCTGCATCGGCATCTTCCAGCAGGAGGAGACTTCGTTTGGGGAGCTTGGTCAGCAAAAGTGCTAGTTTGTCGTCTGTCATTCCCATTTCACTCAGATTGACCATGGCAACACTGAAATCAAGTTCGCCTGCTAGCGCCTGGATGAACGAACTTTTCCCGCTTCCAGGAGGGCCGAACAGTAGGTAGCCTCGTCGGTAGGGGATTCCGCGATCGACATACCACTGCTGTCTCGACAGGAAATCTTGCACATCGCCCACAATGCTCTCCTTGACACCCTCATCCAGAATCACCGAACCCAGAGGCCGCTTTTTCCTGGGGTCACCGAGAGGGGCCCAGTCCATCCCTCTGGCTGAGAACACCGTTGTCTTGCCCTCATTCGCCTTTGCCGCAAGGCGATGGGCCTCGCTGAAAACTTCCTCAAAAACATGGCGGTGCGCCCAGAGCGTCGTGAGCTGAACGATTTCGTGGGGCTCGCCGGTGTTCATGTTGGCAGTATTGTGCTTCTCGCGATTGACGGCAATGTATGCGCTTCCATGCTTGACTATGTGTCGGCCGTATCCGGGCTGCAGGAAGAAGGACGCAGAGCTCGGCCCGCCGGTCCCTGGAGGGCCCTGGGAAGCTGTCGTTGTCGTCACGGACAGGTCGTGGATGCGGGTTAGGCGAGAGGCAATGAAGCCAGGGTTCTCGCGAGGTTGTGAGAGCCATGCGAGAATCCAAGGGTATGCGGGGTCTTGCTTGCTGATTTCGACGTTTACGAGGAGACGGCGTCGTGCTGTTGCGGCAGCTACCATGGCTCCTTTGCGGGCAAATGCGGCTGCGAAGCCGAGGGAGGCAAGGCCGAAGCCTCCCGCAAAGACCGGATTGTCGAGCAAGGCATCAAGACCAAAAAGCCCCCCGGCTGTTGATTCTGTGGTCATGCCGGACTTGGGTCATCTTATGAGACTGCTGGTTTAAAAAGATTCTGGCTGCCATCATGCATCACAAGCTTCAAAAAAAGGGATGACTAAGCACAAATTGAGCCACCCGATTGGCCCAGCTGGCCGCTACTATTCCGCATGTCTTAGAACGAGGGTAGCGAGTAATTGGTGGAATCAACTACAATCTTTCTTATTTAAACTCATTTGAAGCCTACCGGGAAATGCAATGGTTGGCCAAGAGCCTTTCCACCCGGAGAGACGGAGGAGCTGGTTAGGTCTGTTGCTAGTTCTTAGTGGGGGTTTCGTAAATGAACAATCTCGATATGGTCACGCGGCAAATCGGCCATCAGTCCGGAGATGCATTCGCCTAGATGGCCGAGTACGTTGGTAAGACCTGGACCGTCCATGCCGCGGCGAATAGGTTTGCTCGCGAATCAGCACATCAGATGCCTCCAATGGGCTGTTGCGTGGTTGGCTATGCGCATTGGGATGAGCTGCCTAACATGTAACAATTCTCCCGCGCTCCCTGGCCCGTCCCGGTCCGTGCTGGTTTGCGTGGGCATGGGGGCGCGGTTGATAAGGTTAGGATCAGATCATGATCTCTCCTGATACGTGACGAGCCCTTGTAGACGAGGATCAATGTTGCATGTTAATGCGTTGACCGCCAGCCAAGTGAGACGGTCCGTATCATCATTTATGCTGCGACTGCTTCACCGCATGATGAATCTCGCCGTTGGCCGGCAAACATTACGTATTATTGGCATTGCAGACTATCTCGGTAATCGTGTTGCAGAGGAGTGGTCGAAGGTGTAGATGCAATTCGTTCGGGACGGAGCCCGTCCCGCATGTTTCCGTCGAGGTGCCCGATACCGTCCCGTCGGCTGCAGCTGGGCGAACTATTCGGCAAATCCAACGACTTGTATGCGAAATCGTGATGGAATGGGGAAATGGGGGGCAATGCTGGACGAGCCTTTAAAGCGGCCGTGAACCCCGCCCTCTCCGTAAACTTCCTTCTCCCCTTTCCTCTTGTCATTTCAACTGCTTCTCTGCCCAGTGTGTATCACGACCTGTGGAACAGCCTGCACATGTAAGTCATCGAGCTCCCTTGCCCGCCCTTGCCCTGCCATACCTACTTTACCTTACCTGATGGACCCCACTTGCCTGGTGGAGGAGCTTGAGCTGTTGCGTGCGGGTCATGCCATAGCCAAATTGCCCGAGCGCCGTGATGGAGGGGCAACATGTTTGAGGTAGTGGTGACCAAAACATGTTTCCCTGTTGGGCGACGGTCAACGCCAGCTGCCGTGCCTGCACCAGCGCACCGGAGATGAGCGGGAGCGCAGAGTCAGCAGAGGAAGAACGGACGACGGGCTGGTCACCAGTCTTCGAAGCAGCTGAGAGAGGTATTACGCCGAATTGACAAAGCGTGGTGGTACCATTGCTGAGGCTAGCATGAGGCGGAACATCCACTTTAGGAGGTGAAGTCTCCTGAGCGGCTGGTTCCTTCGTCATACGAATTTCCTGTCGGTGATGTGGTGGTACCTCTTGCTGCTGGTACAGCTGTTGGTACATGCGTTGGTGCTGGATTCTGGCACCGGCGCGCTGTACCTACGCGGTACTCGCTGCTGGTGCGACTTGCGCTGCTGCTGCCCCTCCTCTGGTTTGCTTGGGCTTTGAAAACCCCGCGCGGGACGTTCTGGGCCCCTCCTTTCTTGCTGCTATTATCTGCCACATGCAAACTGCATTCCTCAACATTTTGCCCTCAACCTCTTCGCTGTACAAATAGCTAATCTTTCCCCTCTTTGCCAATACTCAGACTTTTCTTCTGTATTTCGATATCTTCGACTTACAGAATTCCCTGCAAACCTGATACCCTCATAACCGCAACCTCACAACCGCAATCATGGGTGCTACCGATGTCCTCAGCCGCAAGTCCGGCGTCATTGTTGGCGATGATGTTACCAAGCTCTTCGAGTACGCTCGCGAGCACCAGTTCGCCATCCCCGCCGTGGTAAGTTGGCCATTCCCCTTGGCCGCCTCACTGGGTGGGAATTGACCAGTGTTCGCCGCTGGTCTGCCCAAACAACGTGATGGGACAGCAACATAGCTAACTATTGCTCTCGAACTTTTCTGCAGAACGTCACCTCCTCTTCCACCGTCGTCGCTACCCTCGAGGCTGCCCGCGACAGCAAGTCCCCTATCATCCTGCAGATGTCCCAGGGTGGTGCTGCCTACTTCGCTGGCAAGGTAAGCCAATAACCCTCAAGAGAATCTCTTGGAAGAGGGGAACGGCCCGATTACAGACCGATAGAACATGAGACACTGATAAGATTTTTTCCCTCTCTCTCTAGGGTGTTTCCAACGGTGACCAGGCCGCTTCCATCGCCGGTGCCGTTGCTGGTGCCCACTACATCCGCTCGGTCGCTCCCGCCTACGGCGTGCCCGTCGTCCTGCACACCGACCACTGCGCCAAGAAGCTCCTCCCATGGCTCGACGGCATGCTCGACGCCGATGAGGCCTACTTCAAGCAGCACGGCGAGCCCCTCTTCTCCTCCCACATGATCGACCTCTCCGAGGAGCCCGTCGAGTGGAACGTCGCCACCACCGCCGCCTACCTCAAGCGTGCTGCCCCCCTGAAGCAGTGGCTCGAGATGGAGATCGGTATCACCGGTGGTGAGGAGGACGGTGTCAACAACGAGGACGTCGACAACGCCTCCCTGTACACCCAGCCCGAGGACATCCTCAACATCTACAACACCCTCTCCGCCATCTCCCCCTACTTCTCCATTGCCGCCGGTTTCGGCAACGTCCACGGCGTCTACAAGCCCGGCAACGTCAAGCTGCACCCCGAGCTCCTCGGCAAGCACCAGGCTCACGTCAAGGCCGCCATTGGCTCCTCCAACGACAAGCCCGTCTTCTTCGTCTTCCACGGTGGCTCCGGCTCCAGCAAGGAGGAGTACCTCGAGGCTATTAGCCACGGTGTCGTCAAGGTCAACATGGACACTGACATGCAGTTCGCCTACATGAGCGGTATCCGCGACTACATGCTCAACAAGAAGGACTACCTCCTGACCGCTGTCGGCAACCCCGACGGTGACGACAAGCCCAACAAGAAGTACTTCGACGTAAGTTTTGTTTTCCTCTCCCCTTATATCTATACGTGACTTTTTGTATGCTAACGGATGATGCCTACCTAGCCCCGTGTCTGGGTCCGTGAGGGTGAGAAGACCATGACCAACCGTGTCAAGGTCGCTCTTGCCGACTTCAACGCCACTGACAAGCTGTAAAAAATGTAAAAAAAGAATTAAGGGAAAACTATGAAGCATTTTGTGCGTTGGTCTGCAGAGGAGTTTCTGAGAAGGATATGCTGCACCGGTTCTCTCCCAGTGGTTAATGTAGCTATTTTGGAGGCTGTGTGGTAGAAGTAAACCTGGAAAAAGGTGAAATTAAAATAAAATAAAGTATATATCTAGTCCAACACTACTCATTCGTACTTCTATACGTAGGGTAAAGCCACCGAAGAAGCTTGGGTCGGCGAGAAAAGTTAACACTTGTACCATCGCCGAAACTCGAGACACGCTATTTCTGCCTGGTTGACCGCGGGATTTCCTCCCTCCTAACCGACAAATAACGCCCAACGCCAATGTTTGTTTTTTAGGAACTGAGATGCAGGTAGGCTACTTGGAAATGCGAGTAGAAGAGGGCATCCTTCAACTACCATCCTAGGAGCTCGGTTTCAATCTTGCTCCTATCCTCATCGCTGAGTACCTCTGCAGCTGCTTTGGCCGCCTTGGCGGCATCAAATCTCCAGAGCCCACCAGTCTTGTCAGCCTCGCCATCAAGAGGAACACCAGTCGCAGCCCCCAGCAGCTTCAGCGTCGCATCCTCGCCTGATACGGCGGTGAAGTACCGTCTCTCCCAGACCTTACCCGCAGCCTTTTCCTCTGTTCGTTTGTTGCGCTGAGCCTGCTCAATCTTGGTCTTCTCTGCACTCGTAATGTCCATATCTCCCTTGGAAATGCCCTCTGCCACCTTTGACCAAGCACGGCGGGACTCGAGGGGGTGTTGCTTCTCAAGTGGAGCAATCTTGAACTTGGCCTGGGGTGTCTTGACAGCGTCATAGATGGAGACAAGGGTAGATTTGGAATTTTTCTTGGAAGGGCCTTGATAGAGCTCTAACTTCTCATTCCATTGGCCTGTAACATTGTACAAGACCTCGCGCTCGTTGTCTGAAGGAGTGAGTGTGGCAGAAACGGTGTTCTTTTTTCCAGACAGCCAGCCCTTGCCGCTGTAGTCGATCTTGGCAGTGTAGCCAGTGGAGCTCGAGATGTAGCTTGAGCCGTCGAGCTCAACGAAGGGGGCACCGAAAATGAGCCCCTCAATGTGCAGAGAAGGCAGGGTGATGAGGTAGGTCTCCGTCTTCTTTTCGCTGCCAGAGCCAATAGGCAAGGTCAGAACGGCGTGACCAATCTGCTTGACCAGGATTGTGCTCTTGAAAGTGGCCTTCTGCGCATTGTAACCTTCGAGCTGGACGCCTGTCTTGTCGTTGCGGATGCAGTAGGCGGTAGCAGGAGGATGATGGCTGACCTGCTCAGAGATGAGTGTGGTCTCGCCAGCCTCGTCGCTCCAGCTGCCGAGGAAGAGCTCGCCCAAGAATGGGTTCAGGGGCTTCTTCTCATTTCCGTATTCATCGCTGCGACTGGCGTACTGGTGCTTGAGGGTGGATAGGAACCACTGGAGGACAAGAGCAGCTCGTTTCGCAGGGTCCGGCTCGGCAATGGGGGCAGTCAGAACTGGGGGGTGGGTAGCCCAGTAGGAAGAGAATTCGGTCAGGGATTGAGAAGAGAGAATGAAAGGAGGAGCCGTCAGTGACGACAAGTCGCCGTTGAAGGAGGCTATGGACTATAAACGCCGCGTGCATTAGAGATGTGGACGGTAATCATGGCCATGGCAGAGGAGGTGCGTGGGTCAAAGTGTGGGAAAGAAGGAGGGAGTAATTGGTAGGTACCTTGATAAAAGCGGTCCAGCTGCTGCTGTTCGCAATCGCAGAGGCTGAGGGAGTGGAGGACATGTTTGCGACGTCGGCGATGGTAAGTTTCTATCGTAGTTGGCGAGGTGGCAGGTAAGTATGCAGCTTTCAGACTTTGTCGCTTCGTGTGAACAATTTAGTACGTGGGGTGCCGTCTCTGGAGGAGGGGCTCAGGGTTCTCTCTGGTGATGGGGATGGTTCCAGGGGGTAAATCAAGGTAGAATCGATCGGCAGATCAGAAATTAGACTGGCACCGACAATAAGGGGCTTTTAAAGGGTATCAGGCAGGACTCGACAAGCCAGGAGAGCGGGACTGAAAGATGATGACGATGATGATGATGATGCAGGATGGAGGATGTGGGATGGAAAACAAACAGCGAGAAAAGTTGGCTGCCACACGCTGACAGGATCTACTATTTTAGCTGCTGGCTCGGACCTGAGAAATAAGACTTAATTTGATTGTTGGGGTTAGGTGCAATGGAGGTAAAAGCTCCGACGTCATGCCATTTATTGTGATTACTGGAGGGCGTCAGGACCAAGCCTCAGACAGCACACGACAGTGCACCTGCCCACCGGCCAGTGGCCTCAAGTCTGCCTCCCGCACACGCGACTGCGGGCGGAAGTGGAAGGTGGTCACTGTACCTCTGCTCAGGAGAATCCACTTGGGCGGACATTGGCGCAGCTAATTATAAGGTACAGAGATCCAGGTCCAGTGTTGGAGGTTGGTCAATCCCAACTTTGTAACCCGAATACGATTCCCACTACCCAGACGTTCCCACCGCTCGATCGCCTAGTTTCGAATCGACGCCCATTTCTTAATCCATCCAACTCGACCAGGCCCTGGCCATGATGCCATCCATGCCAAGTACATAGGAGGGCCATGGTCGCTGCCTGCCTGCGCTGCTCCTACCGCGCGGGCGGCCACCTTGGCCTCACCTCTCGCCAACATGCCCCGACTCTGCAGTCGCGAGGCCGGGGAATAAACTCGCTTGCCGATCTAGGCAATCTTTTTTAATACAAGGTACCTGCTTCAATCGGATTCGAACCCCTCAGGCCTCGCTGCCGTTCCGCTGGTTAGCTGGGGCATGGGGCCGGCAGGGCCCGGAGCCAAGCACACCGAGAGCTGGGGTACGTACTCGACAGTGCGTCTGGCGAGCTCTCCACTGGCTGCTAGCCGGCCGTGAAGGCGCTGGCCAACCACAACGGCCACGACGTCAGCACTGCTCAGAGGCGACTATCAACTTCGATCGCCATCAGCTTCCCAATCCCACGCAGCCGCTATATCCGCATTGCAACATACCTCGATCCGTACCTCTATTGGATAGAACCACGTGCAATCTTTTCACGCTGGCCGACCTACTGTGGAAGCCTGTCGCTGTTCCAAACGCCCGGGGCAGTCCCGACAGCGACCAAGGCACAATGACCGACATACCTTCGACACCCACCCTAACGCCCCAGTTCTGTTTCTCCTCTGGCACTCTCCGAGGTGAGAACTCCCAGCAGTCCTCTGACCATGGTTCGCACCTAACCCGAGCGACCAACTAGACTTTCTTCGACTGTCACGGTCCGGTATCGACGACTCCATCACCCAGAACCTGAATGCGCTCGTAACGCCTGCAAGAGCCGGGTTCGACCCATCTTCAACCTCGCATCGCACACCAAGCTCGATATCCAGGCAGATTAGCCCCCAGTCATGCCAGTCATTCAAGGAGAAGGCCCTGTTCCCTGCCTGGGAAGCTCGCAGAGAAGTCTTGTTCTATTGCAGTGTCGTGGCTGCCAGCCCCGATCCGGAGGACCCCGAGTCAACGTTACGGGAGTTTGAGAACCAGAAAGATCGAGAGAGGGTTGTGGACGAGAGGCTTGACCCCTATTCCGGGCGATTCTTCCCGCGGGAAGCCCGGACAGAGACCCTTGCATCTCTTATCCGACAAGAGAATTCTATCGAGAATATTGTGAAGAGTAGGACCTGGGGCATTGTCCAGCAGCGATGCGGTGGCAGTAACGAGAGCTGGGAGAAGGCCGTGGAAAAGTGGAGGGAATCCAGGTCCTAGGCAGGCTGGAAACCATCACTGCTCTTCATTCTACGGCAACGGTGGAAGTTCGCCGTGGTCTGTGAATGGGTCTGTACAACAATGAAAATCTCTGGGTTAGACGGCCTGGGAATGGCTTGAGATTCTGTATTGGTAGGAATGTACTTGTATAATGTTGATAGATGAGATATAATGAACGCTACTTGATATGATACTAGTGTGTCGTTCTTACCATGTAGTTTTATAGGAATTAATTCGTACATTTTAAAAGTAGAACTACCTAGAACCCATTGTACAATCCCTATTGCCAGGTCGACCTTCAATAGTGCTGGGTAACTTACTCTGTCTTTACCTGAATGTAAGCTCAGGGGCCGCGCAGATCGTTCTCTGGACAACTCGACTGCTTATTGTGGAACAATATCAGGCGATATTCACAACTTCCTTGAATCTTCACCGATATATTACGTAGTATGCGTGCTTGTTGTAGAGCGGTTCGAAAAAGGAATATTCAAGAGTCTCTCACAACCCTGCCATGCCTAAGCACCGCAGACCAGCAGCCCATCTACTTGGGCGTCGATGAGAGCAAGGCCCAGCTCGAGGCATGAGAATCAAATCCCGGCGTCTATGAGCAGATGCATATAATATGTGTGCGTGTCGCTGGACGAGGCATTGTGCAACGGTGCACTTCACTTTTTCGGGGCAACTACCCCACTAAACCCCTCCTCCAGCCCGCTGAGAATCGCACAACACCCACTCCGAGGATCCGCCGATGTAATGGAAGGTTTCCAGGACATTCATGCGAGACCTGCCTTTCCCTCATGCACCCGTCCGGAGCAGAGGCAATAGACCCCCTTTCTCGAGGCCCACGATCGCTGCTGGGAGGCTGTCACTTCTCAACCCACCCACGGACTCGCCTAGCGGACCCTCTTCCAGCTCACGTCCCAAGAAACGTGCCATTCTCCCGCACCAGTCCATCTTCGAGAGCTCCAGCGCAAGGAAGCTCACGACGCACGAGAGGCCCGACCAGTCCTCGCCGATACAGCAGGCCTTGTTTTCCAGCTAGCGAGACCGACGCATCGAAGGAAGCCGTGGCTTCTGTAGCACGCCCACGATGCCGCAACCCCTCAATTCCAAAGAGCAGGCGCTCTTCCGATTAGTTGTCCGCAGCTATGAGGACAAGCAGTACAAGAAGGGTGTCAAGACGGCCGACCAGATCCTCAAGAAGTTCCCCAAGCATGGAGACACCATGGCCATGAAGGCTCTGATCCTGAACGCCCAGGGTAGGACCGAGGAGGCGTTTGCGCTGGGCAAGGAGGCTCTGACCGCAGACATGAAGTCACATGTGTGTTGGCACGTATACGGGCTGCTGTACCGGGCGGCCAAGAACTTCGAGGAGGCCAGCAAGGCGTACAAGTTTGCTCTGAAGCTGGAGCCCGAGTCCGCTCAGATCCAGCGTGATCTTGCTGTCCTTCAGGTCCAGATGCGTGATTACCCGGGTTATATCCAGAGCCGGAGGGCCATGCTGCAAGCCCGGCCTCAGATTCGCCAGAACTGGACCGCTCTCTCCATTGCCTACCATCTCGATGGAAACCTAACAGAGGCCGAGAAGGTCCTGTCCGCCTACGAAGGGACCCTGAAACAAACGCCCTCCCGCCTCGATCTCGAGCACTCCGAGTCTGTCATGTACAAGAACTCGCTGATTGCCGAGCAGGGTGATTATCAGAGAGCTCTAGACCACCTGGAAGATGCTGCAAAGTACAACTTGGATCGCTTGGCAGTTATGGAAGCCCGAGCTGAGTACCTGCAGAAACTGGGTAAGAACGAGGAGGCTGCCAAAGCCTACAGAGCGCTCCTGGACCGCAACCCAGATCATCAGGCATATTACGAAAAGCTCACACAGGCCTTGGGTATCAGCGACGATGATGTGAAGGCCCGGAAAGCTATCTATGACGAATATGCCGCCAAGTTCCCTCGCTGCGATGCCGCCCGACGACTGCCCCTTGATTTCCTCTCTGGTAAGCTGCCCTGAAATAGCTCCTCCGTCTTGCTGATTGCTAATGAAATACTTAGGTGATGACTTCGAGGAAGCCGCAGAGTCCTACCTGACTCTGATGTTGAACAAGGGAGTTCCTTCAACGTTCGCTAACCTCAAGCACCTGTATTCCGACGACTTCAAGAAGGAGGTTCTGCCTGAGCTCGCCGAGAACTATCTGGAATCGCAGGGAGCCGACGCTTCAAGTAAGGATAAGGGTGAGGCTGCCGCATTGTACTTCCTGGCTCAGCACTACAACTACCGACTGAGCCGCGATCTCGACCAGGCCGACGAATATGTGAACAAGGCAATCGAGAAGGACCCCAAGAGCGTCGACTACAACATGACCAAGGCCAGGATATTGAAGCATCGGGGTGATATCAAGAAGGCAGCAGAAGCAATGGACTATGCTCGTACCCTTGACCTTAGGGACCGTTACATAAACAGCAAAGCCGCCAAGTATCACCTACGGAACAACGATAACGACAAGGCCTTGAAGACTGTAGGTCTCTTCACGAGAGCCGATACTGTTGGTGGACCTCTTGTCGATCTTCTAGATATGCAGTGCGTATGGTTCCTCACTGAGGATGGCGAGGCCTACGCCCGGCGGGGTAACATCGGCCTTGCGCTCAAGAGGCTACAGGCCGTTGCCAACATCTTTGATGTGTGGCAGGAAGACCAATTTGACTTCCACACCTTTTCCCTACGGAAAGGACAGATCCGCGCCTACGTCGATATGATTCGATGGGAAGACCATATTCGGGACCACCCCTTCTACTCCCGAGCCGCTTTGGCTGCCATCGAAATCTACCTTGACCTGGCCGCCAAACCAGCCGAGAACGGGGTCAATGGCGAAGACACTGATGAGGCATTGGCTAAGAAGAAGGCAGCCAAGAAGGCCAAGAAGGAGCAGCAGCGATTGGAGCGCGAGGCTGCTGAGAAGCAGGCCAAGCAGGACCCCAACAAGGCCAGCAGCAGCCAGACTGACGAGGTGAAGAAGAAGGATGACGACCCCTTGGGCCTGAAACTTGCCGCTACCGAAGACCCTCTCGGCGATGCCGTCAAGCTGCTGGCACCCCTGCTCCAGGTTTGCCCCAAGAGCTTGGAAGCTCAGCACGCCGGTTTCGAGGTGTACCTATTACGAGGTGAGTGAACTTTTGATGCAAAAGAGGATTGGCCAGATCTTGTGCTAACACAATCTTGTAGGCAAATATATCTTGGCACTACGCTGCCTGAGGGCCGCCATCGAGATTGACCCCAGCAGCCCCAAGGTCCACGAGCAGACGATTGCCTTCCGCAACGCCCTCAACCACGCCACCGACCTCCCCGCCAAGGTCCTCGAGGTGCTCAAGGAAGAGTTCAAGGCCATTGAGCCCTCAGAAGACCTGAAGAAGGTCAATGACGCCTTCCAGGCCAAGCACAAGTCCAGCCCGCCCCACCAGCTCGCCGCACTGCGAGTTCAGCACATCCTGGGCGAGGATAAGCCCAGAACCAACAAGGAGATTCTTGCGCTGCTTGAGCTCCCCGAGATTGAGTTTGCCCACGCCCTGGAGGCCCTGGAGCTGCTGCAAAAATGGAGAAGCTCCGAGACTGAGACCTTTAGAAAGGCCGCCATTGTAAAGTGGCCCCAGGTTACTCGTCTCGAGTAAAAATGAGGATATGACGAGACAGACACAACGTGAAAACGGTGAATGAAATGAATAGAGCCCGACATTGAACATGGATAACTGCCAAAGAGTCCATCTGTGCAGGAGGAGGAAAATTAACCGTAGGATGGGGGGAGGGGGTGAAAACAAGCTACGGCAGGTTGTGGGTGGAGGGACTCTTGCTTCTAGGCACCATGAGATGAGAAAGGCGAGTTTGCAGATAGATGGAGTGGAAAAAATCATGTTTTGTTTCCGCATTTTGTGTAAGGGAGCATGGAGCCATCATCAGAGAAAAAGCCGGCGGAGTTTGGTATATAAAATGTTTTAGGGGGGTTTTTGCCTTGCTTCAGGTTTTTCTCTCAATGAAGATTTTGCCATCCCAATCCTTGTGTCCGGATACAAGTCAATGCCTGCAAAGCAGTCCTAAGGGCAAGCGAAGCTGCGTAGGGGTCAGCGTGAATAGGATCTAATTTACCCCCTTGAGGCAGCTCGAGGCAGCAGCTGTTAATCGCATTTATCGTCATCGCGGCAAATAGGATCTGACTAACCTGCTAGAAGCAGCCCGAGGCTATGGCCATTGGTTGTATTTACGATAGCCGGGGTGGATAGGATCGAGAAGGGGTCTAACTTACGTGCTCAAGGCTGCAGCTATTGATCGTTTTCATAAAGGCTGCGGTAGATAGGATCGGACCTACCTGCCCGAGGCCACTCGAGGCTGTAGCTGTCGATCGTATTCATCTGGATCGCAGTTAGTAAGATCACCGAAGGGTCTGACTTACCTACCTATTACTGCAGCTGTTAATCCTATTTATAAGGGTCAGTATAGATAGGATCAGACCTACCTGCTTAAGGCCGCTTAAGGCTGCGGCTGTTAATCGCATTGATAAGGTTCACAGAGGATAGGATCAAAATCATCTATCTGCTCGAGGCTACAGCTATTGAAACAACGTACACACGTACTTAGCCAGCGATAGCAACTACGAAGTCACGATATCACTCAGACCAATAGGCAGTCGATAATTCAAAATTAACCAATTGCCAGTCAGTATCGCGAATCATGTAATACTTTAACATCCCATTACAGAAACAAATCTAGAAGCCGTGCTCTAGCTACTGCCTCACACATCACCAAGCTTCGCTTGATCATTTTGCCTCATGCCCCTGCGGATTGTATATTTTTCTTGCGCACCATAAACTCGATAGGGTATACCAATCCTCCTGGCGACTACCTTAATATCAGAATATAGCAAAAATCAAGAACTTGTGTATTTGAAATTAGCTAGGCTAGTATATATATTAATTAGTTTTAGGTAAGTGTATAAGGAATTCATTCTTTAAAGTGCTATATATATTTAGGTTTGACTGCATTATCATCATGATTCGCCGAAACGCGACCAGGGAAAGGCACAGGCCGACGTCCTTCGGTGATCGGCTCAGGAAGCACAGGAGGTTGAGTGTGTCCCCGTGTATCGCCCAGCGTGTTCCTGTCTCTCTGCCTCTGTTCTTCACACCTCTGTTTATATAAACCTAGGATCATAGCGTCCTCATCCTTTAGGTGCGAGTAATCGGTCACAACTGGGTCACCGCCAAAATGCAGGATGATCGGTATCATCATCTTGTTTTGTTCCTTCGCTTCAAGCGCGATCTGACCCCATGTATGGCCAGGTAGGTATCCTCGAGGGCCAGTAAGGTCTGTCTACCTAGGCGCTACGTAGTTCCTGCCGAGTGGACTTCATGGGCAACGTATGTTGGAAGGCGTCGCCCAAGCCTGATTTCGCGACCCATCGGAGATTTGGTTGCACCTTATTCTTCATTGTCTTTTTGTTTCTTATTACTCGGATATTGTGTATATTATTCTTTTATTATTGTGCCCTGACAACCAGTCTCAAATCAAAATACGATGGCTCGACACATGATGTCTGATTTGGAACACAATATGCGCCAGCTACAGCGGAGCGTGCATAATATTCAAGCGACTTTGGATTATATGCAGTCGTTCCAATATAACCTGCAAGCGAACAATGATGTCCGTTTGTCGATGCTCACAGAAGCCGTCATGGATATCCGGAGACGCATTGCGCCCCAGCAGGCTCTGCCCCAACCAAGGCAGCCTGGCAATCCAGGAGCCAACGCTGCCGTCCAGAGTTCTGTCACTGCTTCTCAGGCGATGCTGGTCCCTAGGGCGTTACGCATAAATACGGTGTATGCTTGCTTCCGTTCTTGAAGACACATGCTCATATGTACACACATGTGGGTGGCAGATGAGCAGCGGGGAAAACACTACTAACCTAGGATTATAGACCCGACAACATCAGAGTGAGGATGGCAAACAGACGCACCATATCTGAAACCCTAACGGCAGTAATGGACATACCGCTGCGCCCTCTCATCAACGTTACTACGCGTGAACCAATCACTCCTTTCCCGGAAAATTGGCTGGCCATAATGACGTTAGATGGTTAGTTGCCCTTGGTATCTTGCATCTTATGCAACTACTTCCCCCCATCATTTAGAAAAGAACTCTGACCACGAGATAGATGCGGAGTTGCGGGCCATTCTTGCCCAGCTGGGCATTGATTTTCCTCGGTTTAACACGGAGGTCTGCCGTATGATACTCCTCGATGAACTCTTTTAAACATATATATATATATGGATCCACGATCATATGCGTACAAGCGGTTTGGAAAATTGTTTTCGTGGAGGAAGAAGAAGCGGGGGACTTTTCAATTCAGTGTTGTTTGTATGATCTGGGGTGGCCCCCAAGCTTTGAAGAATGAATTCCCTATACAATTACCTGAGACCAATTAATATATATACTGGCCTAGCTGATTTCAAATGCATAAGTTCTTGATTTTTGCTACATTCTGATATAAAGCCGTCGCTAGGAGGGTCACCCAATCGAGTTTATGGCACAAGAGAACCAAGTGTGTGCCACGAGTTCGTCCGAACGTCTCGGGCGACTGACATAAAATATGGCGCACCAAGAACCTCCAGCGTTGAATTTCAGCACAAAATAATTAGCCATAAATAAATACAATAACAGCTAAATACTCTAGAATAATAAATATTCATTTTCTTATTACTGCGTTTAGCGTCTTAGACAAGAAAGTAAGGTCTCTAGCTTATGTGAACAGAGCTTTGGTGTGCCATGTTTTATGCCACTCGCTTGCCTCTCATCTAGATCTAACATGTTTGTCGGCCGGCGGGGAAGTACCCATGGGATTATTCCGGTAGGCGAACCAATGGATATCGCGACGCGTCACTTCTTACTGAGGCAATAAATCAAGAAGACTGTCGGTGTACATCTGCAGTCCGGAACTCCGTTGCTCCCAAAGCCGCTTGATACGTTCCTCGCATATCTGGATTCACTTTCAGATACCTACCCCTCACTGACTGCCTTCCTAGTCCTTGTCGGAATTTAACATCACTTGACAATCTTGATGGTCTACTGTCGAGTTCGATGGCCAACCCCGCAATGTGACGACCTCACGTGGGCTTCTTGAGCCAAGGGAAGGACAATCTCCTGCCTTTGGGTAAGAGTGCAGCTATTTTATAGTACCTGAGCTTTAAATTGAGAAGAGTGGTTGCAACCCTTCGCTTGTTGGTTCCAGCCTCGGCAAGTACGTTGTACATGTTCTGCTGCGTATTCGCTTGAGCAGGAGGAGGTGGCTTCCTTATCGAGCTGGCGATGGGTGGCTGTGGAGTAGAGTCGCTTGCGAAGTGGGCACGGGGATGGTGGAAAGCGGAAGGATGGATGGCACTTCCCCAAGATCTCAGCTCCCATGCTCATGCCCTTGTGAGTACAGCCGTGCATCTGTCTGTCTCACTCGACGACTTGGCTATTGGCCCTGCTGAAGAGACTGGGCTTGATCTGTGATTGACCTGTATATCAGCAGATAGTCGCTTACCGATACTCACAACCACACCGCCTGCAAATTTCTACTTGATCCCTACCAACTGGGACGTCCCCCAAGCATCAAATGTTGGAGAACCAGCACTTGCGTAAATGTCTCAACTAAACCCTCAGCAGCCAAGTTGTGAAGACTCGAATTCAACCACAGAATTGGGGAAATACGCTTGAAGTGTTTTAATATGCTGTGACGAGCCATCGTATGGACCTGACCCCTCTGTGTTTGGTCAAGACTGGAATGATCCCTACGAGCCCGGCTAGATCCCTGCTGGTAAGAAAACAAACGCCACGTGCTCCCTATTTTGAGAAGCTACATGGATAGGACCACATGATGCCTAGGCTTTAACTGAAAGAATTGAAGCAATCATGAAGATGGTTTCTTTTGAATGTGAGCCCTCTTAGAATGATGGCCCTACTGAACAGTACCTAATCTGGCACACTAAGAAATGGGTGGGGTACCGCTGAGGAAGGCTCTATCACGAAGTTGAAGGAATCGTCTCTTCCGAGAAAACAAGGTAAGTTGGATAATACTAAACGCTATAAGAACGAGATAGTAAAATATCCTTCGAGATTTAGCTTGGTATTATGTTTCTTACTAGGCTAATTGATTGTGTCGATTGAAATTCACGCTTTGGGGTGCCACGTTCTATCACCCATCCATCACCACTTGCTATTGAAGTCAGTGCTGGCAATATCCATGCAAGCAGACAGCGAAGTCCGCGGTGTGGAACCAGCGAACGGTAGATTGATCCGTTGGACAAGTGATTGGCCAGGCCCTGGTCGTCTCTGGGCGTCTTTTATCCTGTTTAGGCGTCCTTTGACGCTTCCCCCTGCGGCACCATCCTGGCAGACGGGCTGAATTAAAGATCCGAACAGGACGCATACGTAGCAATGCTTGTACATTCGTGCTCGTGTGCGGAATTGGCAATTTGTAGCCGCTTCTTCCAGACCTGGACGCACCGGACGCTTGGCACGACCTGAATACCCTGATTAAGGCTGGGAGTGAGGGGATTACTCGTCATCGTCACCCGGTTGCCGTCCCCGGCGCTAGAGTGATGCCTGGAGATGGCTCCAGTTGCCATCATCACTGGTGGGCGATGTGTGTGACATGGATGGATGGATCTATGCAGTCTAGAGGTGTCAGTGACGGAGTCCGTTGCGGCAAAAGAGCCACTATGGTCGAAAGCACCCCGGATTCTATTGCCCAACTGACTCACGCACGCCAAACCTACCGCCAATTGGTGTGTGCTTTCTTTTTGCCCTGTTTCGAATAATGCTGAGATGAATGGAGTCCCAGCCCAGCAAGGTTTCTGAGTCCGTTCCTGTGGTTCCGACTTCTGTTGCGAGGCTGCTTACTCTGCACAGTCCAAGGTACCGCATAAGCTTATCTCCCTTGCTACCTATTGTCCTCCTGGGAGCTCTTTGCTTCTCTCGTTTCTCCCTTTTTCATTCTCTCCGGCCTTGCCGACCCAACTGGCAATCGTTCTTTTCTTCCCCCTTCCAATATCCTGTACCTCGTCCTGAACCACCGTCGCACTGTGCCACCGCAGTTGGCCAAGTTCCTGGGTCTTCCTCTGCGCTCTCGTTTGGGACCGAACCCCCTTGTTCACAACACCCAGCCGCGGCTCGTGATACGTAATTATCCCCCTTCTGCTGCCCTTTTCGGGCCCCTGCTGCGCCCCTCCCTCCCGCCTCGATTTGGAAGCATCTCCATCTCACGCCCCCAACGACACATATTTGTCCACCTCTCGCCCTTCGCCCCGAGTCGCCTTGCCTCGCCAACTTCCCCTACCCAGACTCCCGACCATCAGGACAACTCGGGCTGGCCATGGATGGAACGGGCATGCGACTTCTCCTCCAAGGGAGGAGGTCATTGACGATCGGCCAGAACAACCTCGTCTTCTACGGTACGACCCCGATAATTGATACTTCCCCCTCAACGCGACAGATTGAGAGCACACCAATCGTCCCGTCGGGATTGATGGGGGGAATCGCCCACGATTGAACTAGTGATGGGAGAATTGCATGCTGACTTTTTTCCGCTCTGTAGACCCTACGCAGAAAAATGCCACACGAAATGCCTGCTGCATGCCCGGTTCTGTTGGTACGTTGGATTTCTCCTTCCGAACATCGGCTTTTCCAGCTCGACCGGTCGCGCTAACCTATGTCTCTAGAAAAGGCAGAACAAGCCATCCCGCTGTACAACGTCTTGTGGGCTGAACTCTCCAGCGATACCGTTACCGTCGACTACGTCCTCATCCCTCCCAAGGGCCCTGTAAGGCTCCAGAAGCTGTCCTACGCCCTTGCCCCGTCCGATACGAATCCCAACGAACCCGACGCCGAGAAGTTTGTCGCGACCGTTCTAGAACGAGCCTATGGCGAAGTGAGGCACCACCGACGAGCCTACGTGCTCATCAACCCAAACTCGGGCCCTGGCGGCGCTGTGAAGAAGTGGGAGACCGAGGCGAAGCCGCTGCTCCAGGCTGCGCATTTCGATCTGGATGTCGTGACGTTGACGCGGGGCGGGGAGGCCACAGACCTCGTGGAGAAGATGGACATCGACCGGTACGATACCGTCATGGCCTGCTCGGGAGACGGGACGCCCCACGAGATCATCAACGGTCTGGCCAAGAGACCCGATGCAGGAGTGGCGTTGAGCAAGGTCGCGGTCAGCCACATTCCGTGTGGCTCGGGTAATGCTATGGCACTCAACCTCTACGGGTCGAACCGTGTTGGGGTTGTTGCTTTGGCGATTGTCAAAGGAGTGACGAGTCCGATGGACTTGGTGTCTGTTACCCAGGGACCACGGCGGACGCTCTCCTTCCTGTCGCAGTCGCTGGGTATGGTGGCCGAGACGGACCTGGGCACGGAGCACATGCGGTGGATGGGCAGCACGAGATTCGAGGTTGGAGTCCTTCAACGCATCTTCCAGAAGACATCCTACCCATGCGATCTCGCTGTCAAGGTCGAAGTTGAAGGGAAGGACGCCATCAAGTCGTACTACAAGAGGAAGATGAAGGATATCTCGGATACCTCTTCGGAGTTGACCCGAACTACCGAGGTGGGAGACATTGGCCTGCCCGAGTTGAAGTACGGAACAGTTGAGGACAAGCTGCCCGAGGACTGGGAGCTGGTTAGCCACGACAACATCTCCAATGTCTATTGCGGTAACGTAAGTTTGCCTATCAATCCCCGAAACTTCAAATCTACCGTTCTTGAACCAGACTAACATCACTTTTAGATGCAATTCATGTCCCCCGGCGCCAACTTTTTCCCTGCTGCACTTCCTGCCGACGGCTGCATGGATCTGATCACAATCCCCAGCGATATCTCGTGGTACACAGGAATCCAGACCTTCCTTTCAGTGGAGTCTGGCGGCTTCTTCGACTCGCCTCACGTGAACTACCGCAAGATCTCAGGGTTCCGCGTCACCCCCCGCGACCAAGAGGACGGATACATCAGCATCGACGGCGAGAAGGTGCCGTTTGAGCCCTTCCAGGCCGAGATCCACCAGGGGCTGGGGAGAGTGATCGCCAAGAGGCCAGGAGGGTATGAAGCACCTGGGCCTCGGGGCTGGGAGACTGTCGACGACAAATGAGGGAGAGAATCGGGCAATATTCTGCGCACCCTGGGTCCGACCACGACACTCGCTGCATAAACAAGTATCTCCCAGGCCGCAGATACCACGCCACGGCTGCCAGAAGAAAGAGGAGGAATTAAGCGGAACTAGGTATTAGAATCCTAGATGGAAACGAAAAAGATACCCCCTCGCGAAGGACGAGGACTAGATTGTGGCAAAGAGGGAAACGTATGTTATATTAAGAGATATTATTTTGCAATTTATGGTGTACAGGAGGATGGATTTATCTAGACGATGGAAATTCATATCAGTGGAAACCCCTCTAAAATCTCATGATTCTAGTCTCAAAATTTAGTTGTCGTACTTTGAACTGGTTGGATCTTCCCCTGTAAATGAAATCAGGAAGGGGCGGGGCAGATCGTTACCCCGCCAAAGATTTTAATATCAAGCCATGTAAGCGCACTTCCTGGTCTCAACCAGTTCAGAGCCATTGGTACAATCTGAGACTACACTGTAACATACCACCAACTTTCCCCGACCTCATCATCGCCCTTGCACCACAGACACACACAATGCCACCCAAGGGGAGAAGAGGACCGTCCGGTCCCTGGGGCAGACTCAAGCCCGTAGTGCAAGACCCCCTAGAGAGCATAGGGCTGCCCTCAAAAGGCGACAACCGGCTGCTCGAGTTCAGCACGCAGGAGAAGTACTACACCAAGATCATGGAGCGGTACATGGGGTTCTGCTCAGATGCGGGCAAGCCGGACGAGCTGCTACGGAGGTTCTCCGCCCTCGAGATCGGCGAGAGCGCCGGACCGTCTGCCTCGCCTACCTCAACGGCCTCCACTGCTTCATCAGGAGCGCCGCCGACACCTTCACTCAGCCTGTTGCAGAGCCCGGCGAACACAAAGGGCCTGTCGGACGTCATGATGGCGCTGCGGAAGCTAAGGGAAGGCATCGTGGCGTCGAAGCGCGTCGACGACTTCGCCGTGCAGGCCTACCTCTTCTGCGTCCGCCTCTCCGTCCTGGTCAAGCACCCGGAATCCTACCACCCGGCCATCCTGTACCTACTGAGCACTCTGCACCCGCAGCAGCCCCTCACCTCGGTCGAGCTACAGGAGGTGGTGGCGTACCTGGTCCTGGACGCCGCGTGCCGGAGGGGCCAGATGTCGGAGGCGTACTCGATCCGGCGCGAGTACGGGCTGCGGGACCCCAAGGTCGACGCGGTGCTGGACGCGCTGGCGCACGACAACTACGTGCGCTTCCGGAGGCTGAAGCAGAGCGCGGACGGGCACAGGGCGCGCATCATGGACTGGGCGGAGGGGGAGGTGCGGATGCAGACGCTCAAGGCGGTCGGGAGGGCGTACCTCTCGGTGGACCTCGGGTTCCTGGAGAGCGTGACGGGTGCGAAGTGGGATGATCTGAAGGGTAATGACGGCGTGGGCTGGGAGCTGGAGGGGAGCAAGGTGGTCATCAAGAAGGTCAGGGCCAGGTAATGAACTCGAAGCTGGTGCTGGCATATCAGAAGTTCTTCTTTACGGCCTTGTCTGTCTGTTGAGAGGCGCTTACAATCGGCGTCGTTATCTTACCATCTGTTTGCGACGGTAGTACTCACACTGTCGTGGCAACGAAGCTGGCTTCCTTCCGTGTTTCCCTCACCTACGGCGAATCAGAGCGCATGCAGTGCAGGTTAGGCTCTAAACCTCGCGACCAGCGCCTCGTCGGTCGGAACAGCGCGGTGTTTCTGGGCGGCGAAAAGTTGCTCCAGTTACCAGAGGTACTCGGTCACTCCTTCTTCACCTGCCCCGAAATCAACAACGGACTCGACGATGAGTCGCGATTCCTCCACTTCCCCTCACCTTCAAGGAGCTAAACACCAGACTTGTTCCCTTCAAGCACATCCCCTCCTCCACCCTTCTGAACCTATACATCACATAGGCTTTGTCTCGCCCGGCGCGCAAGACATATGCGGTTAATTCATACCAGGGAATGAACGAACGACCCAGGAAGCCGTCAATCACTTCTGGCTCTTATGTACGTCAATGGGAAGCCGATTTCTTCTGGCTGTTTATTCACGTCTCAGAGAAACCCAACGCCTCAGAGAAGCCGATTTGAGGACCCCTTCGACTCTTGGATCTGAGATGGCGCCCTCAAAGAAGCGGCCAAGGGCATTACAGAGTGACGGCAAACCGATCCCGTCTGCGTTGCTATGCGATAGTCGCGTCGGTTGGTTAGTAAAGTGAGTCCACCTTTGCGTGCGTGCTTGTTCCTCGCGGATTGACACTACAAAGTTTCACGTGCTGACCAGTTTGTTTCTTTCCCGCCGTGTAGGAGCGACGAGCAAACAATTGAAATCATAGTCAAGGGAGAAGTCCTCATAGCCCATCGCAGGGTCCTCGTAGAACACTGTGAATACTTTGCCCGATGCCTCAAGGAACCTTGGGTCGAGGGCCACAACGGATCCATCACGTTTGACGACATTGAGCCGCGGTACTTGGCCCTCTTCATCGGCGTCGCATACAGCCATAGCTCCATCGTACCTCTAGCACCTCCAGTCAGCAGCCCGAACCCGCAGGCTAAGCGCGCCCGGACGCCGCTGCAGGACTTTATCGAGGTCTACAAGCTCTGCGACCGCTTCGTGAGCCCAAAGATGGCCGACTACATTGTCAAGTGTATCCACACGTCGATTGGCGACGGCCACCGCGCGCTGTACCGGTGCCCGAGCGACGAGGGGCAGCAGAAGGATCTGATACGAGAGTTTGCGGATGGGTTCGAGGCACTGGAGATGATGCACCCGGTCCAGAAGGAGATTGGGAAGAAGATGATTCACTACTTTTGCGAGGGCGTCAGCTATAACATCTGGGACAAGGCCATGGAGGATGTGGTCTCGGACAGGCCGCGGTTCATCAGCGACGTGTCGAGAGGGTTTGCATCAAAGCTGGGAACTATGGAGGCAACGAAACGTGCGATGAGGCGGAAGGAGCTCACGGGCCCATGAAAGCTGAACTGAGGCAGGGACATCTACTTGCTCATTTCGAAGCTTTGGAAGGTCAGTGGAGGACGAGGGGATACGACGAATAAAGAGAGAAAGAAGAGCAGCAAGCTAGGAGCCATGTGGTGATGATGTATTGGGAATATCGGCGCTATGGGGATGGGAGTATTTGGGCTGAGTTTACGATCAGGTTGGTCTGAATTATGGAGCAAGGACCTCCAGTTAACGCGGGAATGGATGGCGATATTGCGCAATGAAATGGGAAGAAAGAGGATCACGATATAAAAAGCGTACGTATTTCTTTTTGATCGAACTGAGAACAAGATTGCTATCAAGGGAGCTAATTCTAGAATGATGAGATTTGGTACTAATGAATGAGATAACACTGCCGTGCATCATTTGCCTTATTGATTGGAACCACAGACAATCAATTCAAGGGCTATAATAGCCTTACACTGCCTTGTGGGCGGCTACAAAGTTGGCGCCATGTTCATAACTGCTGCTCCTTGCCTAACACAGCTTGCCCGATGGCCATCTTGGCGGGGGCGGCATTACAGATTAGGAACCGCCCGGGTCAACCCCAGAGGAGATCTAGCTTGTGAAGATGGCAATTAAGCAGGGAGAATATAGTCATTAGGTAAAGGAATAGATAGCCAAGGCATCTGGTCTGCAAATCTGGGGACTTTTCGTGCGGTTGGCCCCAAAACCTTATCACTGGGCCATCTGGCTGGTGGTCCGTTTAAGCCCCCGAGGCCCCCGGAATTTATGGGGATGGTGACACGCCAGGCGGTGCTAAAATGGATTAAGCAGGTGGCCGAGCGCTAGATTTATGGGGAGGCAGAGCCTGAACAATGGGGAATACGGCCTCCTACAGGGGGTAGGGCTTGGGATCTGCCCTGTAAGCATAAACTAAACTTACCGTCCTCTCAAATGCGGGCGTATGTAACGATATCGAGAGGTTAAGTTTACCTCGGCCATCGTCGCCGGATTAGCAGCACTGGCCGACCGGCTCCTTGTTGCGGAAGGTATCTGGAAGCTGACCAGAAGACGAATCCTGCTGATGATAAGGGTTTTAGGCAGGCAAATACGTTCATCTTAGTTTTATGCGGCCTGCTTATCTGTCTGACAAAGTGTGGAGGTATTCTGGCAAGTCTGGTAACGGCCGGAGCGAGGCGCAGACCCCTTCACACCCAGTTTCAACCTTGGCCCTTGGCGCCTATAACGGATTGGGGCGAGGGAGAACCAAAATCCCTTCTGGCCTTCTGGAGTGGGTTGCATTGCCTCATTTCCGGAGAAGCAAAAGTGCTGGGACCCCATTCTCACCCCATGTGTCTATTGGACCTGTAAGCCAATGTGCTTCTGCGTGCTGCTCGCCAAGGCAGGCGATGTGATGTCAAGCTGATCGGGGTGTGGCTCCATTTCGCTGGAAGCGATATCTAGAAGTCTTCCATCACCTGCCCTGGTGAATGTACATAGCAATGCGGTGCTACCCGTTGGTTGGCATGGGAGAGAGAGTAGCCAATAGCTTCGGTTCCTTTTCTCGACCGGGACACACCATCCTGCAGGGAATCTGCAAGCGGGCTCAATGTGCAGGGAGTGTGTGGTCTGCTAGAACAGCTGCGGCGGCGTCCTCGGGGATTGATATTCGGCTGCCACATGCCCAACCAAGCTTCGCCTCTCGCCTCTCTAGTCCCGCCAAGTCACTCCAGAAGGATGTTGGAAGATTGGCAATCTAGGGCCTTGGCATTCGCCCATCTGCGTGGTCCTTTGTCCTGCCTGATTGTAGGAGGCCTACCGCCATGACATGACTGTGCCACGCGACTTGTACGGGGTAGTCGAGCTGCATTGCCTCCAATTAGAGTTGGCAGATAATGCTAGATACCAGAGAGATGTACCCTTGACGTTAATAAGTCGCCCCCGGGAGGCCTGATAGGTAGAGCTGGACCGATTGGGGGAATGAAACGCCCACCCAGCTGGGGGGCCCCAAAAGAGAGAGGGATGGGATGGGGATGCCTTTATCGGGCATCTGGTGAGCTGGGCGGCGCACCGAGCTGGCAATCAAAAGGATTGGCCCTCCCCTCGCTTCCATGCGCGTTGCTCAGCTCTTCCCATTCCCCCTTTCCTCTCCTCCTCCCACCTGTTCGTCGTTGAGTAAGCCTGTTGTTGTCGAGATACCCTCCCCCGAACCTAGAAACAAACCAAGCAAACAGCAACAATGCATTCCAAGTTCGCCCTCCCCGCCGCCGCCGCCCTAGTACAGGCGGCCTCAGCCCAGATCCTCTACGGCTCCGACGCAGGCTCGCTCTCCTCGGACACCTGGTCGTCCGTCATCGAGTCCGCCAACTACACCGACTCGCAGGCCGTCTCGGGCCGCGACCTCTCGGCAACGTACCCGGGCAGCGAGCAGGACGGCTGGAAGCTCAACTTCGCCATCAAGGACGGCGTCGCCGGCTCGGGCGAGACCAAGACCCCCGCGGGCGCCATCTCCCTGACGGGCCCCAGCAGCGACTTCGACGACAGCTGGCACCTCTGCCTGCACGTCTTCCCCGTCCGCTCCGCCAGCGCCGGCGGCGCCTGGTCGACCGACTTTGACGGCACCTGCTCGGGGTCCGTCGCGGGGGAGTGCCTCGACGACCTCAAGAAGAACGCCCTGTCCAACTTCGACAAGGACTGCAAGACGTGGTCGCTCTCGCCCAGCTGCCTGCGCGACATCCAGGATAACAGGCTCAACACTGCCGCCGTCTCCGTCACCGGTAAGTGAATTCTAAACAATGGCGTCGTCTCCCCCCTTTTTGGTGTGATGGGAAAAGCTAATGGGTGAAATAGCCGACAACCACCAGGACTTCATCGGCAACGAGACCTCCTTCTACCGCGAGGTCTTCGCCGACGAGATCCTCACCGCCGTCCTGGAGCCCCGCGCCGTCGTGAGCGTCTGGGGCCGCAGCGCCGACTCGGGCGAGGATCCCACCATCCAGATCACCTGCCTGCGCCCCGACACGGTCGCGTCCGGCAGCACGGATCCCGACGCGCCTGCTGAGGGCGCGGCCGCCGGCATCAAGGCGCTGGCCAGCTGGGCCGTCCTCACCGCCGCCGTCGCCTTCCAGCTGCTGTAAAGAGAGAAAAGAAGGAAGGCCATCGAGAGTGGAAAGATGTAAATAAAGGGGAAGGCAGGCTTTTTTAAAGTTGCTGGGGGAAGAGAGTGAATCTCGATTGCTGCACGCTACCTCCTACCTCATGTGGTAGATGTGGAGCAAGGCCCAGGTCATAATTTATGTAAATCCTTTGCGAGGCTGTAGGTCGATTTACGCGGCGGCGTGTTTTGGATCTTTTGGGAGATGGCGAAAGATTGCTGTTTCTTATTGCTACCTGTGTACATTTGAGGGAGGTATATCGTCGCATACATGGGCTCTGGCTACTAGGAAGTTCTTACTTGTGCTGCGTTCCAGAATATAACTATTAATTCCGATACGGCTTGCTTGTGTAACCCGAGAATGACAAGGCTGTGATCGATTGACGTGCTCGAAAGCATGTATTGTGTGAACCACATTTCGATAAAATAAGTAGATATCCAGAACAGTAATGTTTTCCATTCCCAACCCCCTTTGAAAAAATAAACAAATGAAAATTCACCAGACCCGTGCTGGCGGAGTCTCGACTCATCCACGGAACGCATTCCGAGGAAATGCACAATTCGAACATGTGGTATAATCAAACCAGAGGTATCCCCCAACGCCCAGCCCATATGCAATAATAAATCCGATCGGATGGATGCTTCAGTGTGCAGACTCCATCATGGTGCTTTTTTTTATCTCTTTTTTTTATTGTGTTCGTAAGCGCATCACTTCTTCTCGTAGAAGCGGATGGCGTTCTCCAGGTCCTCGAGGCTGTCGCGGCTGCCGTAGACCTCCATCAGGTTGTGCTGCCGGCGCCGCTCCTCGTTGTGCCGCTCGATGTCGTGGGCCGCGGCAATCGTCCTCCTCTCGCGGGCGTTGACGGCGTACGTTCGGACGCCGAGGCCTACTGCGACGAGGGCCGCTAGAGGCTTGAACCTAGGCAGGGTTAGAATAAGTAATCCAAAAAGTATTGAGAAAATATGCAGTGAATGGCTGGAAACGTGGGTAAAGACTCACCATCTGAAGGGCATCCGGCGACTGTGTGGTAGGTGAGGGAGGTAGCTGGGGTAGACCTTTGCTGCCGTGGAAAAGCGTCTTGCGGGAGTGAACATGGCTGCTGAGGGTCGCGGAGGAAGGAAAAGGGCGGCGTGTGGAGTATTTGTTTGGTGTTCTCGGTTGCTCGGTATAACTCCTCAAGCGAGATGACAAGCCGACGTAGTGTTGATTGAGGTGGTAGTAGCGGATAAAGCAGTAATGCCTATCTCGGCGGTCTATGTCGTGAATAGGTAGGTTTGGTGCTGCAGATGCGAATCTGTCCAGAGCTGGTGCTTTTATTTTGCTGCGATGATGCTAGGTACAAACGGAAATGATCTCTTCTTCTCTACTCCAAAGGGGGGGAGGGCGTCATAGTATATACACCAGCTTTATATTAATTCCCAGCCTAAGGTAGCTACCAGGTCCCCTACGAGAAGCGGTCATCCCACCCGCAAGAGCTTCTCTCCGCGTGCCGTGGGGAAACGCCCAGCGACAGACAAGTCCCCTGGCGTGTGGCGACCGGAGCTGCCCGGGTGCTGTCGGCTATGGAACTGGGGCGCCGCTGCTGGCCAACCGCAGGGCGCTGGCGGCACCCCAGAATAGTGGCATGACAAGGCGTCGCAGGTGATCAACTGTCCAGCTCACTATGACATACAAAGGGAGAGAGCCCTTTGGCCCGGTGCTCTGCAACGCTCAGGGACCTTTCCCGGCGGTGATTACCGAGGATTCGAAAAATTTCAGTGGTATTGCTGACCTGCAATGCCTCCCCGTACGAGATGTGGCCTGATGGTGCCTGCGCGCGTCCCAGAATCTGGTGATTTCACTGCGGCGGGTAACTTACCCCTGTCTTGGACCCCACATCACTGAGTTGCAGTGGTGGCCGATCTTGCGGGGAACGCCCAGCCCAGCGCCCAGTCATGAGTCGCCGCTGCACTTTGGGCCTGGAACATCCACTGGCCATTTTACTTAGTATAACCGATGAGACCTGTGTTGGGTCGCAGGAGGTTGTGGTAAGCCTAGCCGACAGCCTCTCTCAGACAACTGCCATCCATCTCGCGACGGCTCTGCGCTCCCACTGCAACACAACCTGCCTCAGATCAGTGTGCGGGCTGGGGCTGCATCCTGTATTACATGGAGGTGGCATACGCACTTCCGGCAAGATCTCCCCCACCCCATCTCAAATGTGTAGAGCTGTGTAATCCCACAACGCCTGGTTGGCTTGTGCTGCCGTCAATCACTGTCTGAGCCGAGGATATCCCCCACCACCCCTTACCGGTTTTCGTAACTCTCCCCAGGTTATTACGTAGCACAAAGGTGTCAAATAGCCGGAAATCCAACAGTCCACGGACTTTGTTTTGCATGTTTAGTAAACAAAATAAATGCATCTCTAGATTAGATCCTACATAAAAAATGACTGATAGCGTGCCGGATTATCATATTTGGATGGACGACGGCGGGCCAACTTCTTTGGTTTGCGAACGTAATTTGGATCTCGCGGCGAAACCACAACCGCAAGAGCCGGCCTCCGTACATAGTTTTGGGGCGTGCCCGAGAAGCCCAGCATCACGGCCCGACCAACTCCCTGCAACACCTTCTCTGAGCGTCTGCCGCCCCGCGGCGCCTCCATCCCATCGTTACCCTGCAGGAAGCGAGGGTAGCGTGTCATCCACTCCTCCCAGACCAGATTGATTGACAGCCGGCTGTGCCTCTGCCTCTTGAAGACGTCGAACTCCGTCATGCACCACCAGTTGAGAAGCACCGCGCAGATCAGATCGGCAGCCCCCGCAGAGCCACCGAACCTCCATCTGCACCCTCTCTGCAACCCATACCGCCGCCAGGACTCGGCGACGACGCAAAACTGCAGCAGATAATCCTCCAAAACCCACGTCTTGGGCCTCCCCGCATAGGGATGCTTGAAGCACTGGTGCACATCCCACGTCTTGACCTCCTCAGTCGGCGTCGGCTTCTTCTCTCTTGCCCCCCACTGTCTGCCCCCGCTCCTCAGGTATGCCAAATCCCCCAGATACCATCCTGGAGCATACTTCTCCTTCTTGACTTTGGTGATTCTGTCCACTTTCACCTCTCCAATCACGGGCGCCCGGACTATGCGCACCACCGTCGGCAGCAAGCCGACCAGCTTGGCTGTCATGGCTGCCGGCGAGACCTGGTCAACTGATACCCGACACGCCTTGTGGAATTCCCAGAAGGCACCCCGGATTGGCGGTGATTGGACGAATGAGTTGACATCATCCCAGGTCACGGCCTTTCCTCTTACAATGTTCCCTCCCGCATGACGCTCCACTTGACGGAGGGTTTTCACCATCAAGTCGATGAAGATTTCTTCCCGCCAGTCGGCGTACGGCTTGAGATTGTACATGATCACCCTGTCGTAGAACATGCATCGACCACATTTGCCAGTGGCGCCGCACGTTATCCATCGCTCGGGCGGGCGGCCGTCACCGATTTGCCGTTGGTAGACACGTTCGTAGTCAAGGTAGCGGTTTCGTATGGTTCGTAGGGCCTGTTTAGAGGTAATGGGGATTGGGTGTTGTTGTCTATGAGTGATGGTGAGGTCGTGCCGAGAGAGCGCGAGATACCTTTTCAGGGTGTCTCTTGGGGTTTTAGCACGGGTTGCCCGAGATTTGGACGCATCAGAAAGAACAGGTGGTCTTGCTTGGGATCTCCGACGTGCATCACCGCCAAACGGTGCCATCTGGGTGTTTGTTGGCATGCGGTCTGGAACTTGGTTGTGGTTGTATCCCGCCAAGGGGATCCCACATGCCGTCCCCAGGAAAAGGGGTTTTCCAAAGCACAACGACATATTAAGCCCTTAGTCTGTGTTACTCTGTCATAGTGCCGCCGCCTCATAAATGAGGCCTCTATTTCTCTTGGGCCTGGATGGACTCGATGCGGACTCGAAGGGGTCGCCCCTTTTAAACTGTTTGCTGTGACAAAGCCTGGTGTTGGGCGAACTACAAATACACGGACAACGCCCGATACAAAACCAGGTGGGAGATGTAAGAAAGAAAGGCAGAGATGAAGAAGGAATGTTACCATAGAAACTTCCGGCAGTTCTTGCTGCCGCAAAGACACTCTGACATGTTATCAACGTTCAGTGAGGTTTCTTCGTTGTCCTCCGCAACTCCATCCACATAGTCGAAAGTTAGCTCTTCACCCCGGGCAATGTCGCGGATTGCGAACAAAGCCAGGTCGTGGAGGTGTTTGTCCGCATGGTCGCCAACCCTCGCAAAGATCCGCATATTAGGGTCACATGAATGGTTAATGAAACGAGTAGGGCCAGACATGAACTCCCCATCCACCTCTAGCGGGGGACCTTGGAGACGGGGATCCAGAGAGTCCTCATCCGTGAATTTGTCTAGTGCAAACAAATAAACGTCCTTCCTTTGTGAAATGGCAGATTGTTCACGGCGGCGATCCGCTTCAGCGGAAGTGATAACTTCCCCAAGATAGCAGTCAACAAATTGACCTTCTTTAATTTCTTCGAGACAGCGGACACCTGTAGGACAATCGAATCGTTAGCCTTCCGGCGACCCCGAGCATTTAAGTAAGCCAGAATCTGAGATGAATCAAGACATGGGTGGGGAGAAAAAAAGACAAAGATGCAACATACCCCAGCCACGGTTGATTGTCCGGAAAATCTGCAGTGGGACTGTTCGTCCTCTTTCCACAACGCGATTTGGACAAAGGGCAGAACATGAACAGGCCTGGTGGCACTCGTACAACGGCTGAGTCGAGTCGATAACTCTTGAGCGAAGAAGGCCGGCCTTGGAGCCACCAGTGTGGTAAGCGTACGCCTTGACGTCCTCATCACCCTCTTCGAGATCGGCAAGACAATCGCAGGCGCTGTACTGGCATTTGGCGCCGTTATCCCCGCACGAACAGCCGCTCCGGAAACTATCCTCAGCAGCCTCGACGCCCTGGCCATAGACCATCTTGTCGATGAACCTGAAGTTTTCGGGCAGAACTTCATCGTCGACTTCATTCACCACGGTGATGGGGATCGTGGTGTGGGTCTTGAAGGCGCGGATCTGACACCAGTGACAGTCATGTTTCTCATCCTCGAAGCCCTGGCAAGCGGGATGTTAGGCGAGGGAATTCCGAAAATTTGTGATGTATGGCAATGAATCCATTCGACTTACCTCTTTTCCATGGTAGAAAAAATGTTGTCTTGTTGCTTCCTCCATGGGTTTATGACTGTTTGGTGATGGGCTACGGAGAGAGGAACGAGGAAGTAGGCGCGGCTGGAGAGACACGGGTTCTCTCAAAATCTTTTCTCTTGTCTTCTGGTTCTCGGGAGTATATAGCCCTGTGTGTCTTTGTCTGGCTTATGTTCTTGTTCTGATCAATAGAGATGTGATTGGATGGCAGGGAAGGTTGTGTGGTGACAGGTCTATTGTGAGGACTGTAGGTTAGGTGGGTAGAAAGGTTGCTACGGCAGTTGCCCCACTACTTGCTCAGTCTCCTAACATTTGCGCCTTCCATCAAAAAATGTTTGTATGCCTTGCTCAATTCAGCGGTTTTCGAAAATACACACGCTCGTATCCATCTTCAACCCTCCGGTCAACTTCATCAAATCCCATTTTCGCATACAGGCCAATGTTCTCCCACATCTTCACATTCGTATAGAGCTCCAGCGCAACCCGGCCCTTAGCGCGGGCGAAGTCCTCGGCGTAGTTCATCAGCAGCCTCCCGTAGCCTTTGCCCTGGGATGCAACGTCCACGACCAGGTTGTTGATGTCCACCGCATCAGAGTCCGGCCGTGCGAGCAGGACAATGGAGCCCTGGGCAGTGGGCGACCCCTCAGGCCGGAGCACGAAGATGTCGTGGGTGTTTAGTAATTTGCTGTAATCTGCCGTCATAGGTGCCGGCTCCTTGCCTATGCGTTCGATGTACTTGGTGTACGCACTTTGGACCATGGCTTTAATGGCGGGCACATCGTCACTCGTTGCCCGCTCGATCGTGGCAACGGCGCCATTGGCACCCTTAACTTGGGTCTTTGCTGCATCGGTTCCAGCCATCTTGTAGAAGCTCTTAAGATGATCTCTACGACATGCCCAAAAATGTCCCGGAATGCGCTTATTTGTAGTGATCACGGACAAGAGCCGAGTGACGGAGCCGGCTGCTTACTGACCAACCTATTTCCGATGTCCGGAATTTGGGACCAGCCGTTGCTGTCAGCGTTGCTCCAGTCCCGACTCCCGGCATCCTCTTACTGAGTCATGGAGCATGACTGGAGAATCAGACGGCATCGGTAGTTCATCATCACCGACGAGCTATCTTATCTAGGTAGGTAGTAAGGTAGGTTGGTGGGCGATTCGTTTCTCCCATGAACCCTTGAAAACCCACCCCGGTTCCGGCGTGATTGGCCAATTTTGACAACCTACCAGACGTTCATTTTTATTATAGTACACAATGCTCTTGTGCCCGATTGCTACTCTACGGTCCGTTCCTAAGTCGCTAACCCCTGTGTCTAGGCCTAGACGTAGCTAAACCTTGGAGTGCTTCTACATCAGGATCCATGGATGCCTTCTGACAATTGCGTCCCGCTTTGGAACCTAATATCAAGGCTTTTCTCCCTACCCACTCCCGCCTTTAGAGACGGATCCTCGCTGCTTTAAATTTTACTTTTTCCAGCTGCAAATATGAAGTTTAACAGGGTATAAACGATTGATAATAGTTCTGGGAGACAGGCAAAGGCCGAGCAAGGCAGGAAGAAGAGCGGGGTGATGACATAGACCAGCAAGCACATGCTCAAGATGCCTGTCCTACATTCTCCAAGTTGACCAAAACCCCAGTCCCAAGATGCCAAACCAGTGCCCAAACGCCTTCACCTTCAGCTTGCGACCGCCGTAGGTCCACACGATGAGGCCGTCCCCAAGCGCCACGAGGCAGAGCGCCTGCGACAGGACGGTCACAGCTTCATTCATGCCCTTGTACTGAAGCACGAGATACGTGATGCCGAAGCAGAGGTCCCGCACCCCCTTGGCATACAGCATGGGCGAGATCCCTTGCTGCCCAGGGAGCAGCTCGAGGGGCAAACCGAACGTCTCGTATGCGGTCTTGGGGAGGAACAGGCCGACCAGGCCCAGGCCCGTGAATGCGGTGCCAAGCGTGTAGCCCGGGATGGGGGAATAAGTCGCCATGACGGTATCTTTCTTGCGAATATATCGATCTTTCCCGCAATGTCGGAGGATGTGGATACGAATGTGGGCTTCTCTCTTAGCTAGTTGTCTTCTCGAAAGATGGAATTAGCATCGGAGACAGGGCGGGCATTTGACTGAGGGAAAATAAAACTGGGGTAGATGTTCATGACCTCAGGGATCAGCCTGCTTATCCCCAGCCAAGTACTACCCAACTCCCGTGCCTCTGACCAGCAGAGAAACCCCCGCGCTTGTATGTTCGCCACGGCAGCAGATCCTGTCAATTGCACATGGACCAACGGAGCTGGCGATGGGATCGTGAATTGTTTCTGCAATGGGCGCAGGGGTAAATTACAGACTGAGAACGGCCAGAGCCTAGCGGTGGAGCTATCCAGAGGCAGACGCCAGAGACCATTCATTGACGATCCAGTGCATGACGGAGCCATTGATGAGCTTAATCCATGTGCGAGAGGAGGGCACAAATCACAATGCAGCTTCGCCAAGCCGCGTGTCCTGGCCCAGCCAAAAGCTTCAACCACTGCCTCAGCCCAAAAGAATAGCAAAAGGCACAAAGCGGCGCCAGGCACTAGCCGCAATCCCTCTAACCTGAACCATCGCCTCCAGGAAGCAACCGGCGAACGAACGAGCGAACGAATTGCACCACATGTCTGCCGCCCCCATTGTCTGGCGCCTCCATACGTAACTTTGGCTCCCACCTTGCAGACCCCTGCAGGAAATCCGCTTGTGCCTCTCTGGTCCTGGCCATCCTTCCTAACTCACCTTTCCTTCACCTGCGTTGCGCTGCTGCATGTGCCTCCTCGTAATTGAGCCTGTGGAATCCCGTCACCCACAACAGCTCTCCCTCCCCTCTCCTCACCACGCCCTCCGTCGCTGCTTGCCCTTCTCGTAGCAGTAAGCAGCCAGCCCTCGTTTCGCTTTGGGTCACTTTTGCGCCTAACACAGTGCCGATCGACAGCATCAGCCTTGGTTTTCCAGAATCGTGTCTCGGCCAGAGTGACGGAACTATTAATACGCCTGATTACCCTGGATCAGGTCTGCTGGGGAGAGGAAAGAAAAAAGAAGGGAATCATAAGATTGTGTTTTGCCCTCGCGCACGCAGCCGGCCTCGAGCATATCAACGACCGTCCGAACACCAAGGCGACGGACAAAGCCATACCGAAGCGACAACTGGGAGAGACAGCATTGCGATGGCATGATCCACCCTACTGACGAACGCACCTCTTGTTGACCTCCCCGTTTCGCTGTGTTTGCCCTCGTCCGCCAAACAGACAGAGAGCCGTCGCTCTTAGGCACGCTCTCCCCTCCCCTCCACATTCGTTCAGTTCAATTGCCCGGCTTCGCGAGCCAGGCAAGATTCCGAGACAATGGTAAGTTGGGAGCCTGCTGTTCCACAAAAGCCAATTCGCCAAGCCAGCTGGTCAACCGTTATACCGCTTGCCCACCAGAAGCTAAACTTTCGTCATAGGGCTGCTGCATTTCCCGTTCCTCTGGGCCCAACTCGCCTTATCCCGGCGGCGACCCTGCTTCATCCTCCCGAGCCATCAACCCCCCTCCTCTCAGCCTCGGCGAGAGCGTCCTCCAGTCTGCCGCGGGCGGCGGCAGCGCCAGTAATACCAACGCACAGCACCACCAGGCCAGCCGTCGCCGCCGCGAGCAGCGTCCCCTCGATCAGCGAATAAATAAGCCCCTTCGCCGACACGAGTGGACCTCAAAGGGCCGGACGTGGACCAAGGGCCAGCTCGCACATGAACGCCGCGACTTCTTCGATACCAGGGTAACGGGGCGGGCTGAGGTGTGGCAGACGCTACACGCGGCGCTGCAGGTGCTGTGGGATCCGACGCAAGAAGAGGACGGCATGGACGGGCTAGGCACGGCGCAGAGCATTCTATCCGCCGCAGAGATCCTGCTGCCGACGGGCAACCTCGCAAATGGCGTGTACGACTCTCTGGGCAACTACTACGCACTCCCGGAGTGGATCGTGTGTGACCCTGTGGACGTGCTGGAAGATGGGAAGGGAGATCTCGACGGGGAAGGAGACGACACCACTGCCGGCGGAGACGACGACGACGACGATTCCATTACTGGTGAAGGAGAACACAGAAGAGAGAAGGGCAAGGAGATTGTGGACATCTCCGAGCAGATTGCCCTGCGAGCCAGACTTAGCGAGAACGGCCGCGATTACAAGGTGACCGTTGGCAAGACAGAGCATATTCGGAGTATAGCCAAGAAGATTGCCGAGGAGGCCCAGGTAAGTTGATACGCCATGTGCATAGGTCTCTTATCCTTTGCTATATGGATGCTAACCCACTCCTTTAGTTGCCGGCCACCAAGAAGATCCGTATCGCGTACATGGGCAAGATTCTCAAGGAGAGCGGTTCCCTCGAGAACCAAGGCTGGCAAGAAGGACATATCCTCAATGCTCTCGTCTTCCCCAGGTAACTTTCCGTGGACGTCCTTGCCATCTTCCACTGCATCTGATTCTCTTTCACCATGACATGACGTCTTATGTTCGCCCGCAGCGCAAACCCCCAACCCATCAAAAGAACAGCCTGCTCCCCACCTTTCGCCTCTGATGTTCTAGAAATATAGACATCACTATACCGGTTGGCATTTATAATATCTCTTGTTACTCTGATTTTACAATGATACCTCCCCTGCTTTGCTTTTCATCCAATTCTACATCTCCTATTTCACTTAACGCACATGCGTGGTTTTCTATCTGGAAATGCATCTCCAGCACAGTTCAACCCTGTCTGGGTGATCTTAATTTTGCGAGCTTTGGTCCTCGCCACCCGTCTGGTTCGGTTTCACGATGTCTTTGCTGCTTACTCGGCCTTCCTCGGGCGTTTCATGGTATGGGATGAGCCTCACATGGCTTGAACGGGCGGCGGCTGTCTTTTTGTTCTACAGAACTCTTCACATATGCACAAATACACATACTCTTACATACCCCTTTCCTGTTCCCCCGAATCTATCATCGGGCGTCCATAGTATAGGATGAAGATTGAATGAAACGGAAACTCGTCCACATGTGTCCGACACAGGACAAATACAGAACAACACTTGCACAGAACTTGACTTGAAGAAACATTTTCCATATTTGCATAAAATTCACCTCCCCCGTCGGCTTGGTCCGAAAACTATGTAAAATTCCTTGCGCTGGTTAACACTCTGTCTATTTCTGCCTCTCTTCCTCCCTCTCTTCACCCCAAACCCCGGCAAATTAAAGGCTTTTTTATTCTTTTCCCATTCTACCCGAAACATCTTGAGGAACACCAAAAACCTTGATGCAAAACCCCCCTTTCGAACAACTTCCTCTGCAACACAAAGCTAATACAAAAACCAGGAACCAGGCATCAAAGCAACTTGAAAAAATGAGCCCTATTTTTGGTTTCAATTGAAAGATAAAAAAATAGCCATGGTCACATTTCACACATCCCAGCCGAGGGGCCAAAAGAAACCTTTCCTCCTCCCCGAGACTCCGGTGGTTTACACACCTAATCCTTCGCGCGCGCTCTCTCCTATTCTGGTTTATAATTACGTCGAGCCGATTTTGCTCAGGCCCTTGAGTGAGCCGAGGCTCAGGGCCAGACCCTGGGATCTACTCCTGATGCGGACGAAGCCGGTGATGGGGCCATCTTCACCCTCCTTCTCGATGCTCAAGTTGGCAAGGGCATCCTCTCCTGTAGAATGAGTTAGCAAAGTTTATGTATCGAAAAGAAATAAAATTGTGATTCAACGTACCGAAGACACTGCGAGCGTATAGGTTGGCGCTCAGGAACTGGCAGTCGCCCTTGAGACTAGCCTCGGGCGTCAAGCAGTTCATGTTGGTGCATGCCATAAGCTGCTCCAGGAATTCACGGAGCGACTTGGCCTTGGAGTTGATGTTGACCTTGTTCTCCCACTCAAACTCGGTCCACATGGTGCGGAACTGGGTCTCAGTGCAAGTAGCGGGCTGGATGTAGTCCATGATGTCGACATGGAGATCGTTCAGGATCACAACGTTGGTATCCGTGGAGTGAGCACCGTCGTAGATGACATTACCAAAGATGACGCCGGTATCGGTAGACGACACCTTGATGGTGCACTGGACGTTGTGGAAGTCGTGAGGGCCAAGGTTTTGAGTAGTTGGACGCTCGACAACCTTGAGGTCACCAAGGGTGGCGAACTCAACGGAGAGATTCTGCAGGGTCTCGGTGGTCTGGTTGACAAGCAGCACGTCGAGGACAATGTCGAACTGGTGAACCTTGACGTAGGCTTCGGCGTACACGGGGTCCGAGAAACCGGTGAGCTGAACCACTCGGTTGAGCTTGGAGGAGAGGTCCTCCGCGCCACCCTCACCACCTGTGGCACGCTCGAGGTCTACCTCGACTTCGTTAACACCATCTGAGGTGTTGCGCTTGGACAGTTGACGAATGTCAACAACATCATCAACCTGGACGGCAGTCTTCGCCTTCTCGACGGCTTCCTTGGCGGCCCGCTTCTTCTCCTCCACTTGAACCATAGCTCGGAAGGCCTTGCGGGTGTCATCCAGCCACACAGCCTCCAGCTCCTTCTTCTCCGTGAATTCGGCCAGGGATCGTACGCAAGACATGACACGGTCTACTGAGTCCTCGTCAATGGGTGCCTTGACGAATTGAGACTGGCCGACACGCAGAATAGAGATCATGATAAGCATGGCTTCGGCCCTCAGAGCGTTTGTCCGAGCCTTATCGGCTGAGATCTCGGAATGGCGCATAACCAACTTGACGAGGGTAGAAGAGAGAACGGTAGCCAGGTAGTAGTCGCCATCGAGGATGAGTTGACGCAGAGGTGGCTTCTGTGCGGCCTTGACGGCCTCCAACTTGGCAGCTGCCGAGGACTGGCTGGTGAGAGCAGTCTCGGTTGCGTATGTGCCGTCCGCAAGGACCTTTCGGGAACCGCTAGGAGCAGCAGGTTTTGATGATCCGTTGAGCAGATCCTCGGGCTTCCCATCGTCATCCTGTTCTTCGAGCAGGCGCTGCTCGGAAGCAAGGATGGGGATTTCTCCCAAGCTGGCGCGTATCCTCTTCCAAGCGTCGCGGATGTCCTTCTCTTCCAAAGAGTATTCACCAATGATCCAGAGAATACCACGATAGACCTTGCCGGCACGGACTTCGCCGAGTGTCGAAACGAGGCGCTGGACGATAGTTGTGCGCAGGTTGGGGAACTTTTCAACGACTTCCTTGACAAAGCTGATAACATCGACGGCAGAGGCATTGTTGAAGTCGCTGATGAAGTCCATGAGAAGCTCGACGACGCTGGCGGCGACCTCGGAGAATTTGATTGCGCATTGATGGATTGAGTGAATGAGTAGCGAGCGGTACTCGCTGTTCTTCTCGTACTCTTGGTCGACAGTCTTGGAGAGCTCCTTCTTAAGGAGCAACACAACTTCCTCGACATTCTTGCTTGAAACCATCTCGAGGGCGATCTCTAGGGCCTTCTTTCGTACATCGATATCGGTGCTGGAGAGCACTCGCAGGATCTCCATCGTTAAGTCATCCAGAACACCCTGGTTCTTCTTTCGAAGCTGATCTACACGGTCTAGAACGATCAGTTTGACATTGTTGTCGGCCTCCTTAATGCTGAGCTCGATAAACTTGGCAGCAGCAGCCTTGACGGCGACAGGGTTGTTAGTAAGGGCAGTCAGAGAGGACGCAGCCTCGTATACAACAGTGGATGTGTTAGCCTCCAGAAGGTCGAAAATTAATCTCAAGTATCGGGCCTGCCATTGTTAGTAACCAGTCACCCAAATCACCAAGTGGATATAAAGTAAACCTACCTTGTTCTGGGAGTTCTGGACGGCATCCTTGCGGATAAACTCGAGCTCAACTAGCTGCAGAAGCTCCTCTGCGTTGGTGATACCCTCGAAGACAGAGCCAAGGTAGATCAGAGCCGCATCGTGGTTGATGCTTGACAGAGCAGCGAATGCGTTTCTCTTACAAGTGGCGTCGGATTCGCCTTCCAGGAAGGTGGTGATCAGCTCCGAGGCATCAGGGATGAGAGACGGCGAGTGCGAGAAGATGGAGGAGATGGCAAAGACAGCGGTCTTTCGCACATATGCATGTCGGTGCTCGAGACATGATCGCGCCGACGAGAGAAGGGGTTCGATAAGCTCAGGCTCTCGGAGCTTGCAAAGGAAACGGAGGGTGTTGCCTCGGATGTACTCGTTGGGGTGTTGCAAGTCGTTACGGATTCCATTGCTACAGGGACTTGTTAGTGGACAAGTCATCATGTCCGAACAGGAGAAGCAGATGCCTACCAGACCAAAATCATCTCCTGCTTGAGCTTGCCAGACGAATCGAGCTTGGGACAGATCTCATAGTAGAAATATAACAGCTTCTTCAGGTGCTTGTGCTTGGAAGGCATGACAAATCGAATAATGTGCATGAGCAGGCTGGGCATTGGGTCGCCGTTGAGCATGATAGTCAGGATGGTCTTCATGGTCTCGATCTTGGTCTCATCGGTACCCTTTTCGAGCTGCGTGCGCAGGTCGGAGGCAGAGGGCACATCGGCAGCATTGTCCTGGTGGACCAAGCTGTAGGCGGTCTCGAGAAAGCCAGACATGATGGGCGGTTGTCCGGTATGTTGAGGGTTGCGTGGATGTGGTCTCGCTGTGCGAGGGGAGATTCACCCAACCTTGGAGGGCGGTGGGGGATCAGGGGCGAGTTCGAATTCGAAGAATAGCGATCGGATAAAAAGTTATGGCAAGAGAGTCCTCGCTGGTGCCATGCGAAGAAACACTGCAACGCCAATGCCAGGCCTCTAGGTCCGCCAGGGAATTCGGAGCGTTGTCAGGTCCAGCTACCTGTCTTCGATAGCGACTTCGAAGATCTGTCCTGGCCAGCACCTCGCCGAACAAGTGGCACTAAGGTAAGGCGGCGGGCAGTGGACTGGCGAATCACGTGAACCGCCAACGCCCGCGAACCCGCTGCCGTCTTCCAGGTCGGTGCGCCCCTAAAGCTGCTTATCGATAGCGCCGAGACGTCACCGCGAATCAGGTACGTCTGTGCCGGGGTCGTCTGCCCCGCGACCCAGAAACATTTCGAAAGCTCCGTCGCGCAGCACGTCCAGCATCGATCCGTCGCCTTGGGGCCAGCCAGCAGTCATGTCTGCCGCCAACGAACCGTTTTACATCCGATACTAGTATGTTCAAAGGTCCATATCATGAGGGTTCGCTCTGATCTAACAGGAGGCCACAGCTCAGGCCACATGGGCCGTTTTGGACATGAGTTTCTCGGTACGAGCTGACATGTTTGTTCAGCATCGCCGCCGCTAACATTAGGTGAAACGCAGAGTTCGATTTCCGAGTCGTAGGAGATGGCCGAAGTGCCGTGGCACGATATGCAAACAACTCTAACTACCGAAACGATAGTCTGATTCGCAAAGAGAGTGAGGAAGGACCTCAAAGGCTACAATTCGCCCAGACCGCTAATACAGATTGGTAGTGAGCGTCAGCTCTGTGATCGTGGACGAAATTAAACGCATCATCAAGACCAGCGAAATTATCAAGTAGGAATACTCTGGGCTTGCTACACATCGTGGGCAATGGATACCTCCAAGGAGAAAAGTTTCTAACCGCTACGCAATAGGGAAGACGACGCTAAATGGCCTCAAAAGAACAAGGATGGCCGCCAGGAGCTTGAGATCCGGCTTGGAAACGACCATATTTCATTCGAGGTGCGTAGAGATATGCTTCCTGAGTTCCAAACTTGCGCCAATGCTAACACTATGCCACAGACAGCCAAGATAGGATCATTGGTTGACGTTACTGAATCTGCGGATCCCGAGGGCTTGCGAGTCTTCTATTACCTTGTGCAAGACCTGAAGGCTTTGGTATTCAGCCTAATTGCCCTGCATTTCAAGATCAAGCCAATCTAGTTGGCGAATCTTAGCGAACAAAAAGCGGTCCGACAAGCAAAAGATACCCAAGGAGGGAGAAAAGTCAATGCGTCTGGGGCGATGGGGCGACGTTGGCGCGCATGATTGTGCATCCCGGATGTAACAGACGAGCCTGAGCTCACGAAGAGCACTCGTCTTGGCAAAGAGCGTGGAGATGCCAATGGCCAGTTTGGACAACTAAAGAAACGATATTATGGAGTAATGGGGTTGATTACCAAGCTGAATCTGCTCGTAGTAGAGCCTTTGAAGAATCAAGCAAGCATTCGAACCAAAACCTACCATGACTATTGTCACGCGAGCTGTAACTGTAGGCATCGTCGTCGTCATAGTAGCCTCAGTCAACTCCAAGTCTGTCAATCACGGACGTCGATATATACCGCCGCCTTACGTAGGTAGCAGTCGGCTGCTAATTATAGGCCTTTTAATTTGCTCGCGACAATTGTCTTCTGGGCGCGGCCGACTTTCTACGAAGGCAACGGAGGCTTCCGGGTGCCACATGGCACAAAAGACATGCCATATGCGGTGAGCAACTGTTCATGGCGGGCAAAAAACATATGCTCCCCATCAAGCCATGGCATGATCTGATGGCATGCAGCTGCCGGGTTCTGCTTGCCAGGCAGCGCGTATCATGCAACCCTTGCAGAGATGATTGATACAGAACACAGCCCTGTCCCTCTAGGCGGTGGGCTTTTTAAGCTTTACCGCCTCCAGCAGATGGCGATAGGACCCCACACGCCAGCCAGTGTGTGGCATTTGGGATCAGGACTGGCGCCCATACCTGCAGGCTGCTAGTTGCACATGTAGTAAGAGCTGGTAGAAGATACATCAGCTCAGGCGCAATGAATCAACGCCAGCGCAGGTCGTTTATGTTTGCTGCATGCGACAACGGGGGGAGTGCCTGGGGCGCCCCAGCTGGTTCAACGGGCAGCGGAGCCACCGACCACCCACGCCAACGTACCACGTAGGTACACGATACCGTCCGCTGCATTTGGGTGTAGGAAGGGGGCCAGAGTGCTCCATGATGGGATGGATGGGATGCTTTCCTTCCCCCCGAGCCCACACTTGGACCCCATCTGCTACATCCCCTTCCCTTCGCTACCTCCCGCCGCGGCGACTCCACCCGCGCTGTATGGGGACGCAGCCCACTGTCATAGTGCCTGGGCCCAGGTGTTGTGCCGCTACCAAACCCTGCTCGCAGACTGAGTCCGACCTCTGTGTTTCCAGGAGGCAAATCAGCAAATCAGATTCGACAAGCCTTGGGCAGGCCATGTCATTTCGCCTCCATAAACAGACGACCAGACACCCATCTCCATCATCTCATCATAGTCTCTACCCCCAAACTCCATCCCTCTCCTCAATACCCCGGGGTTGGCGCGCATCAATCTTCCGTGGTTGGCCCTCAGCTTCCGTCTAGTCATTCCCGGCGCATCGGTGTTGGGCATTCCCCTACTCCCAACGCGGACACTCGTGATGTCTACAGCTGTCTGCTCCTGAGCACCCTTGTCATGTATTAGCACTCTTACCTCTCATTATCAGGCTGTGGATTCTGTGAATACAAACTTGGTGTGGCTGGCGACGAATACTTCTCTTCTCTGTCTATTATTCTTGCTCTCAACTACAGCGGCTTCTGAATTGGCGGTCGCGCCGATTTGTCTCCGACGCTCTTGACGACCATCACGAGAACGACCGCGACGGCCAAAAAAATTCGAGCGACTTCATCCGACCCTCCCATTTTCCTCCCAGAACCAGCTCCATTCGATTGATATTACGAAGAACCGCTTTTTCCAGCTATCGCAACAATGCCGACTCCGTCGTCCAATCAGCCTCCGGAGGCTCCAGTGCCACATGTCGTAACCTGTCCCGACGACTCCCAGATATCCCCACGCCCAGGGTGGAATCTCGACGAGCATGGCGCAACGAGCGAAGACCACGATGTCAATATGGAGGTTCGAGACGAGTCCGACTCTGCACCTGCCGGCGAAATGATCGGTGTGCGCGACGGCGCTGTCATCCACGATGTCGTCATGGAGCAAATATCAGCCGAATCCTCCTCGAGAGCAACCACAATGTCACCTCGTCCGCAATCACACGAAACCATTGGCACATCCCCTACCTCATCAGACGCAGATCGCGGTGCAACCAAAGCATCAGAGCTACTTGAGGATGGCCTGGGCCGGTCTACCGAATTGAAGGCAAACGAGCCTTTGCCTAATCAGAGCCGAGCTCGAACATCAAACGACTATCTTCATGAACAAGATTCTTCCTCGACTGATGGAGAGGATGATTTCTGCACGCTCTCGATGGGCATAGATTATCCAAGCCGCAGGGTAAGACTTTAGCTATTGACTCCTCGCCTCATCCGGTATACATTAACTCATCCCACATGTAGACGAGACCCACCCTCCCATCGTCATTTTTGCGACCAGGAAGCCGATTTCATGGAACACAGCAGTCGGAAAGACAGGTCTATGACGTCCAGGTGGAAATCAAGCATGTTGACATGCACGAATCTTTTCTTTGCGGCTACCTGCGAATCCAAGGCAAGCTGAGTCTACTTCCTAGCCACAAGGGGCTTCTTCTAACATTTGAGCAGGCCTAACTGAGGATCATCCGACTCTCACAACCTACTTCGAGGGCGAGATCATTGGATCCAAACACAACTTTTTCACCCAACACGATGACTGGGGTGCCAATCACAAGGTGGATCTCAGTCATTGGTCCAAGTTCAGCGCCTTCAGGCCATACCAAAAGCACGCTCGACGGGGCCCTGTCGCCATTTCGGATGTGGCCCAGCGAGAAAACATCTTCATGCGATGGAAAGAGCATTTCCTCGTACCTGACCACCGTGTTCGGACGATTTCAGGTGCCAGCTTTGAAGGCTTTTACTATATCTGCTTCAACCAAATCAGGGGAGAAGTGAGCGGTATCTACTTCCACTCGAAGAGCGAGAAGTGAGTGCACTCTTTTTCCGATTTTCATTTGGCAACTACTAACAAATCGAGCTGCAGGTTTCAACAGCTTGAGCTGAAACACGTACCGGACCGAGGATGCTTCAATGCAGTGGAATTCCGGTAGCTAATAATTTGCGACGCATGTTTACAAGCAGAATAATCTTGAAGCGACTGTGTAGTGAGGCCCAGTTCGACACGCCTGCCATCACTATCTCGGATTTTTTTCTTGTCATATTTATTTTCACTTTTCAACATTCTGATGCATGGGATTTTATTTTGTAATATGGTTCCGAAAGATGGTCGGACGTATAAGTCACAACTCGCGCTGCATCACGGGGCTATATGGGAACGAACCTTTGTACATGAGGGGCATATGGGACATAGATGGAACTCAATGGTCTGGGCGGCTCATTGTGGTTGGTGTTAACGATATCGCGGGATCGCTGGCTTAGACAGACATTTATGCAAAGGCAGCGGAACCGAAAGGTGGCGAAATTCATTCTCTATTCGTCAGTCTTGAAACCCTTGAAATAGCCATTCCGGAAGGGATTGAGGTCGTCTGCGGATGTGCCGGTGTTGACCACCTTCTGGCGCGCCGCATACGCTTCGAGAGCGGCCTGCGACACCTCGCGGTCTGGAATACGACGATATGTGATGAGTCGCCGTGACCCTACATTTATCACATGTCAGCCTATCAAGGGCGCGGCTATGGGGTGATGGGGAGTTGGTTGCTTACATTTGTAGAAGGCCTGGACACACACCGAGACCGTCTCCAGACAAGGATGGGTGGGCATTGGGATCTCTTGGTCCTCGTCGTTGGCCGTGGGCATCCAGAACGATACTCGGCCATTCTCCACCAGGGTGTCGGAAGCGAACACCAGGATGTCGTCCAGCATGGCTAGGAAACTATACGGCTTCTTGGGCGGCACGTAATCAGGATCCCTAGAGAACATCATGGTGAGCATATGTACTCTCTGACATTAGTCAAAAGACGGGTAGCAGTTTAACTCACTTTCCCTTCTTGATGCCTGCCTCGATCAGCCAGGGCGTCTTCTCCGGGTCCTTGAGACCAAGCACTCTCAGACCTTCCCGGACGCCATATGGGGGGTCTGCCACGATGCCATCCCACATTGGAACCCGTCTGATGGGTGAGTTCGTCATATCACAGGTGAAGACGTCGCCGAACCCAGCCCGTAGGCCGTACTGCTCAAAGTTCCCATACAAGCTCTTCTTCCCGCCGTCGCCGCGCATGCTGCGCCCGTCAATGTCGCTCCCCCAGGCCATGGCCCCAAAGTGCGCGCAGGCGACGGGGAAGGAACCCGTCCCGGCAAACGGGTCGTAGAACATCTTCCCGGGGGCGGCGAGGGAGATGTTGGCCGTGATGAGGGCCAGCTCCGAGTCCATGCTGGTGGTGGAGATGTAGTCTCGCTTCTTGAGGTCGTACCTTAGCACGAGGTCGCGGGCCGACTCGGCCAGGAAGCGGCCCATCCAGACCTTGTCGGGGAACTCGACGCCCAGAGGCACGCTGTTGTGCTTCCACTGCTCGAAGACGGTGAAGACCTCGTCCGGCTTGGAGAGGCTGATAGTCCCCTCGAAGGGGAGGTAGGCGAAGGTGTTGATGATGCCCAGCCTGCCCTTGGAGGTGTGGGCGCCGCGATAGGCGTCCACGTCGAACTTGAAGCAGGCCGTCTTGTACTGCGGCCATAGGTGCGGGGTGTTCCTCTTGACGGACTCGTGGAGGTCGTCGAGCGTCAGGCCCTGACCCCAGAGTTCGTGGATGGACTGGGCGAGGATTGAGCGTTTAATAAGGCGCTTGGCGGCCTCGATAGATGGTAGCTGGACGACGCATATTGGGGACTGATGGAATAAGTATATTGCTTTCAAAGGATTTCTTGGGACAGACTCACATCGGCGTCGTATTCGATGATCTTGAGATCTAATTTCTCTACCACGGCCAGGGATTCAATCTCAGCTACCCTGAACGTCTCATGGGTTTGGGCGAATTTGATTATAAACTCCATGATGATTTCGTCTCCATGGGCACAATAAAAAATGATTTATCTCGGATTCATTCCTTAGGTGTACAAGTATCGCCTCGTCTAAGAATGCCACACCTTCAAGGTAAAACTGGTGACTCAAGACGGATCAAAATTTGCGATGGTTCGGAAGCAAGGCCTCAGCGGGACAGAGGAGTGGCGACAGTAAAGCTGACATATACCAGACTTTTCTCTAGAATAGGTTTCTATTTTCGCGTTAATCAGTATCTCTCCATAAAAAGGCTAAATATCCAAAAATTGAGGTTTGTTGTGAAAGTTACACGAACGAGGCTGGCTCACGGGACAGAGAAAATACTTGCTTAGCGGTTGTGGGTGTCAAAAAATTCCGACCGACAAAACACCGGCACATCAAGCGCAACAGCCCATCAGCCTCGACGACTTCCAACTTCAGCAAAGCGATTGGATTTGATCTTATCTTTATTATTGAAGGACTTATCGAGAGATTCTTGGGGGCACTGGTCTATCCAGGGGAGCAAGCCAGCATGTTTGCCCGGGCTCAGCCGTCAATCTACCAGTCGTCGAAATGTTTCGTTACGTACGGCTCCATGGGCCACATTGATCCCAAGCAGTTGCCTCACAAGAGCAAGCCGTGGTCTTCTTTGGGATCATTAGATTTTGTCCACAAGGTACGAATTGAGCCCTCGTATGCTGAATTGTAGGCAAAGTACTGACCAGCTCCCAGGTGGATTTGCTCATTCCCCAAGAGCACTATGAGCGACTGAGTCAGAAACTGGGACCGGGAATTACATCTACAGCTTATTACAAAGTCTCCATGACATTGGAACAAATTTTACAAGGCGACTTTTTCACGGAATGCATAAAACGAGGCACGTTCATTAATTATTGTTGACTGTTTTTTACTAACCGTGAGCTGCTAGGCAATGTGCTGATGCTCTCTGAGGGCAAAGTTACGGTCGACAACATGTTCACTCTCATCAACGGTGAGATGCACAACAAGTCCTCTGTATTCAGTTTTCCTAAACTAAACGTATGGAATTATAGGCACCTTGACAATGTATTTGGAGAAAGAAGTCTATGAACGAGCAGGCTTGACAGGAAAACCCTATGGTATCAAAGGCGACAGAGGCCTCAAACCGAGATGGAGTATGCCCAGCCTGAGCCCACTGATTTCTCAATTTCTTCAATCCTCGATATTGACCAATTATTCCTACAGTTGTCACTTATGACCTCCGGAGCCCCTCGATGCTTCACGGCAAGAAAGGGTTCGATAGACTTGTATATGCCTGCAAGAAGGTGCTGAACCAACCGATGAAATGGCTCTTCTCCGACGTTGGCCAGTCGAGTAAGTAATCTGCTACATTGATCTGTATGGAACAGAACTATCTCTAATACACAAATCTCGATAGTTGATTCTGGTCTTCTGGAAAAACTCTCGGCGACAAGGATTGATGTGAAGCCAGAAGTGGTCCAGCATATCAAAACAACGCAGGTGACGTTGAACATGCCAGCAAGCGTACTAGCCGAAGGCGACAGGACTGACTTGGAACTTGTGGCGAGCGACTTGTACGAGTGGCTGTCACTTGTTCGACTCGAGAGTCCTCGGATAGCTGCAAATGACGACGTGGATCCGTATATCTCCAAGTACAAGGCCCCGGATGGAACGGATGACGAGATGGAGGTTTGTAAGATCACCTGGCAGGGTTTCATGAGCACCAACTGGATTCGCCAACTTCTCGCCGAGACCGTCACGCATCATTCTTCGCAGTCATGGTTGTCGTTCAGTGCGACAGAGCTGTCAACGGATGTTGCCGGCGCGCATAATGAACTGATGCTCCTGCGACCGCCCAAGGCACCAGAGGAGTATCTCATGTGGGAGGTGAAAAGAACGAAGTGATGATGCGCATCTATTCCGGCTTCGTTCGGACGTTGCGCTCATCGCCAAGACCCTGTCCTAGAACGGCGTCCTCGACAAGCTTGCGTAGCTCATCTTGACCTTGGGCGGTATCGAAATCCTCCCGCTGGGCGAGCTCTTCAATGCGACGGCGGAATTCGGTGTCGACTTCAGGGATGTCCTGGGTCTCGTCCATGGTCCCCACGGTGACCTTCATACCCTCTGGAGGTGGCGGGATCGTCTCGGGCAAAACTTGCTCGATTGTCTTTTCAATATCCTTTTTGGCCTCAATGGTACTCAGATACGCGGCAACCTCGGGATAATCCCCCTCCGCCTCAATCTTTTCGCGGGCTGTCAGCCCCTCGGATCCTCGATGCAGGGTATCGGCAGCTAATTCCTCCACAAGCACCTTGGCGGCCTGGACGGTTTCGACAACGAACAATGCGGTCTCGTTGTCCTCATCCTTGAGGTCGACACTGACCTTGAATTCTTTGACGAGCGTGCGAAGGAGGTCGAGGTGGTTGTAGCTTGCGGCGGCATGGATTAGCGAGTAGCCATGCTCATCCTGGGCCGACGCCAGGGCTGGGTTTTCGCGAAGGAGGGGCAGCAGCTCGGGGCTGTTGTCGGCAGCGAGCAGGAATGGGTTTGCCATGGTTTCCGATCTTTCCGATGGATGTATAGAGGTGAAAAAGATCTGTTATTGACAATTGAAGTAAGGGTTCTGTCTCGTCTCAAGTACAATCGATAGGTGTGCTATCCCAATGGCAATGAAATTTTGACGAATGCGGGGTGATTTGCTTGGAGGGGCAGCTTCCAAGCTCATGCTATTTTTTTTTTGGCGGATCTTCGCGACCACTTCAGCCACAAGCGAGTACCTTCCTACCACTGAGGCGTACCTAAGTTACTAGGGGCAGGTGCCTGATTCACTGTCATCGTCAGTATGACTCAAACGGCAGCCCTGCTTGAGAATTGCTAGGTGCAGCAACCCCCCGCAAACTGTCCGCCAATGCCACAAACTACTGGAGTGTGGCGGCTTCCAAACAAGCCAAATTAATACCGGCATGACTCACAGTGATGTTGGAAACAATACCTCTAAAACGAGGTGTGGCTGTGCTCTTTACTGAGAGTGCGCCTTGCCTGCAGTGGATTTCCTTTTAGGTGGGTCTGACTTGCCCACGATATAAACTGATTGCTGCTTCTTCCTAAGTTCTTATTCTGTGCCTACATACTCGAGACTCATCAGCAGCCAGAAATCAGAGAAACAGAGGCTCCGACTCTCGAGAAAGAGAGAATCACAGGGGCCGTCTGTTGCATCTCCTTTTGGTAATCTTGAACCTCAATAAGTTGGTCGAGCCTGTGGCTCCAACACGCTTCCACCATACACTCATCCGGAGCAACTCTCCCCCAAATACCAGCAAAGATGGATACTGCACCTTACATTGCCCAAGACCCCGAGGAGGTCAAGGACATGATTTTTGCTCTTGAGCAGGCATGTGACCGGAAGAAGAAGGGAGGATTTTCTTGCAAAAAGACGTCTTTTCATGTCAAGGACTCCCCCACAGGTCTGAAGGTAGACTCATGGAAGATGCACGACTGGGACTACAAACGCCGAGATCTCCCAACCTATGCCCGAGGTCTCTTCACATCCAGGTTGCGAAATGGTAACAAGGAGATCTCAGTTCGAGGTTACGACAAGTTTTTCAATACCGACGAGGTGGAGGAGACCAAGTGGCCCAAGATCCTTACTCGAACAAAGGCTCCTTATGAGCTGACACTCAAGGAGAACGGGTGTATCATTTTCATTGCCGGCCTTGAAGATGATACACTTATCGTGTGCAGCAAGCACTCAACCGGAGACCGAGGCGATGTCGACCTGAGCCATGCCAGTGCTGGTGAGCGCCTACTGGAAAAGCAGCTTGCTACCCTTGGAAAGACCAAGGTTGATCTAGCTCGGGAGCTGCGAAAGAGGAATATTACTGCTGTTGCTGAGCTGTGTGATGACAGCTTTGAAGAGCACATTCTGGCCTATGGACCTGAGAAGGCTGGTCTGTATCTACATGGCATCAACCTTAACTTGCCTAAGTTTGCTACATACCCAAGCGCAGCCGTCCAAGAATTCGCTGATCTGTGGGGATTCGTCAAGACCGGGTTAATTGTCATGGACGACATCAACGAAGTGAAGACCTTCCTTGAACAGGTCGCCGAGACCGGTGCCCACGATGGCCGCGACGTGGAAGGCTTTGTGATCCGAACCAAGATGACACACCACCCTGATGTGCCTGCCCGGGATTGGTTTTTCAAGTACAAGTTCGAAGAGCCCTACTTGATGTACCGCCAATGGAGAGAATGCACCAAGGCACTCATCAATGGCAAGATGCCCAAGATACGCAAACATGTTAAGATCACAGAAGAGTATCTTCTCTATGCCAAGAGACGCCTGGCCAAGGATCCTAAGCTTGGAAAGGATTACAATAAGAATCACGGCATTATTGCCTTGCGGGATGATTTCCTCAAATTCAAGAACTTGAATGGTTCCGACGCCGCTAACATGGACGAGTTGGATACTGTCATCATGCCTAATGTAACCAAGGACGTCATCATTAACCCTATTGCAACAATTGGCTGCGGAAAGACCACGCTGGCCCTGGCATTGGAACACCTATTCGGATGGGGCCATGTACAGAATGACAATATATCCGGCAAGGGTCGACCTCCTCGATTTGTGAAAGCAGTTCTAGGGCAGTTGAAGAACCATCCTGTGGTTTTTGCTGATCGCAACAATGCTTCCAAGCACGAGCGAAAACAGATACTTGATGATGTCAAGTCCCAACACAAAACGGCCAAGATGGTCTGCTTCAGCTTTCGACACGACGAGGATACCATCGAGGAAATCCGACGGGTTACACAGGAAAGAGTGATTGAACGAGGCGACAACCATCAAACGATCCACATCTCAACAGACAAGGACAAATTCATCGGTGTAATGGAAAGCTTCCTCAATCGCTTCGAACCCTGCACTCCCCATGTCCGCCCAGATGATGGATTCGACGTGGTGATTGAGCTCGACCCTACTCTGGCTAGCAGAGAGAATCTCGAAACCGCTGTGGTTGGGTTGAAGAAATACTTCCCTGACCTGATCGGCGAACTCCCCACGGCTGAACAATACGACGCTGCCATGGAACACGCCCTTGGGTACCGGCCGGATTTCAAACACAACATCCCAGACCGAGGAAAGAACAAGAAGGATGACCAGAAGGGCCAGCAGGCACCTGCCAAGAAGAATAGGCGGAGCTTTGAGTATATGTCGGTAGCCGTTCCGAGCCAGCGTATCAGTGTGATGCTCGACAAGGCTTTCCAAAATACCGACCCAGAGACTTCTCGGTTTTACATGCAGTTGAAGCAGACTCGGCGGGTGCAAGCCAAGTTCCACGTCACTCTCCTCCACAGAGCCATGTCAAAAGAATACCCCGAGCTTTGGGAAAAGTATTCGATCCTGCAGAAGTGGGGAGAGGATCAGGGCAAACCTGAGGACAAGGTCGGCATCTGCGACGTGATGCTTGAGCGAGTAAGTACTTCCCAGGTTGTCACAAATGATGATCAAAGTATATACTGACAAGATATAGGTGGTGTTTGATGACAGGATCATGGCAATTGTCGTTCGAATTAGTGATGAGCACGACGAATGGAAGTGTGTGAACCGAGTGGCACACATCACAGTCGGCACCCGCGACAGCACTGTAAAACCAAAAGAGAGCAACGATTTGCTGGCCAAGTGGCTTGACGAAGGCATTACGGAGGGAAACAAGATCAAGACAGTGGTGTTCGAGGAGAAGCCCACGGTGGTGGGAGAAGTGAAGCCGGTGTTATCAATCCGTTAGAGCGAGGGGTACCCCATTACCTATTAGAACCCATAGGGTCTTCGTAACGATTAATGTGAAACGCCAGCACAATTCTGTCTTGTGAAAAAGCTCGCTTAGCTGAACGCATGCCGGTTAACTATGAAAATCGGAACATGTGTATATTATAAGCACCTAAACCGCCTAGGGAGTCGTAATTTTACAATCCGTTTAACAATAATCATTACTTTCTTGTTCCAAAACGAGCGACGCAACACCTCAGAAGCAATGGAGGATGGGTATAAGAACATTAGGGAGCAGCAGACCGCATAGCTGCTTATGCATGAAAACGCCGTGGGGGGATGCGCTCAGAAAGGAGGAACGCAATGGTTTATTCGTCGTCCAGGAACCTGCTCGCTATTCTTCCAAAGAAGGGAACTTCATATCTGTTGGGTTGTGTTAGCCTTTTCCTCGTCTGGATAAAATATCAAAGTGCTGAGTAGGTTTGCGCACCTATCGAGGATCTCAGCATCTTGATATGCCTTCATGGTTAGGAAGCCGATCAGGCCAATGTCGCCGATGAAGAAGAGCCAGCTGAGGAAGCCCGACCACGAGAAGATGAGGTGGAAGAGCATGATGGCTGTGAATACCAGAGACGACTGCCAGGCGTGGAACCTGTTTTACCAAGCTGTTAGTTTCCTCTCACTTCGTAAACCCTCCGGAGGGAGGGGAAGGATCTCGTATCGTACCGAACATAGTCGCTATTCCGCTCCAAGATCAGCAGGATGATGGCGCCGACGGGCGGGAAGGCCAGGTACGCCAGGCAGGCCTCGTAGTCGAGCCTGAGGCCCAGGCTGGTGTCGAACTCGCTGACCTCGGCGGCAGGGTAGGCACCGGGCATTGCGCCGCCGCTACCAACAGCTGTAGGGGCGCCCGAGTCGCTGCCGGCGTTCCATCCCGTCGCCTGGCCGTCGAAGCCTCCCCAGCCGCGATGGGGCTGGGGGTGCTGCAGAGGAGGGGGGCTGCGGGCGGCGGTGGCGGGGGAGAAGGGGCGGCGGGCGTCGGTCGAGGCTCGAGGGGAGGAGTTGTAGTCGGGGGAGGCGATGCGGCCATGCTCTGGCGGGGAGGACTGATAGGGGGCGAAGTCCATGGTTACGGATGAGGAGGGTGGTTCGTTGGGAGGGAGAAAAAGAAAATTTACCGTCCGGGGATGCTTTTCTATCGCGGGGACATCACGGTTGGAGGAGGCAGGGGAATTCGAGTCGAGGGTTTGGTGATGGGATTCGGAGGTTGGTCGTTTGCGGTTGCGATTGGACTAGTCGCGTGCTGGAGCTGCCCTGTTTGGAGGCCTTGTTTGGAGGGAGCTTTACGCAGGCAGCTGGCGTGTCGATGAAACACTGTCCAATTATGTGTTAGCATGCATGATGTAACCCACCGCATCATCTGCTTTGCGCCGGAGCTGTGGCGGCTTGCACACCCGGGAGATGCTGACCTGCCGTGCATTCATGTACGTAAATGAAGTCAATGCTTTTCGCCTATGCGAACCTCGTATATCTATCTTGAGTTTGTTCGCTGGGGGAAGCATAAAGGATGCTTTGGTTATGGCTGTCCGGATTTGGATTTGGGATCCCTATACGCAGTGCATGATAGACTTGTAAATGAGCATGGGCTTACAAGATAACTCTGACTCCTCGAGAAGACTGCAAGCAAATTCCCGTGAGACATGAAAGACGTCAATGGCTCTTTTTCAGCGGTCTGTATGTATGTCTAATGCTACAGTGCAAACGTACATCCTATCAATACATGTGGCTCATGATATTTGCCTGATTTTGCGTTCAAATAGTACATTTCAAATTACTCCGTCTTTTTTTCTCCACTCTCCTCCTCCAGCTGGGTCTTGCGGCTCTCAAGAGTAAGCCACAGGCTCTTGCTGTGACCTTCAAGTGCGGTCGACAGACCAAGACCAGCGCTTTGCAACACGTGCACAAGCTGAGCGCGGAGTCCGTCAAGACCACCCTCGATGCCACCAACCCAGTTGACGCCACTCTGGTCAAAGATTTGGCCTTCAATGCGTCCACCAACGAGAAGAAGCTTTGCTAGACCGTTTTGGCAGGTTGGGTCGTGGAACCCAGGGCTCTTCTTCTTCTTTGGGGCGGGGAATTTCCCTGGAACTGGCGACAGGACGGTGAGCGCCGCTGCGAGGTGTGCGGGCGAGACTGCTGGGATGACGAGGGTAGCTAGAGGGCCAACCATGAGGGGTTGGATCTGAGCGTAGGCCGAATCCTCTGGAATATCCCTGTTGATAGCCTCGTAGGCAGCTTCCGAGAGATCGTGGACAATGGGGCCTCGAGATGTTCGGGCGGTGGTGGCTTTGGCCGCAGAAGCCTTTGGATCGTGGAACTCGACAATCTTGAGCGCAACGTTGAGCATGTTGGTTCGCACCACCTCGAGCTTGACGTGGGGTGAGATGTTCAAGGGTGCCGAGCCTGGGAGGCTGGTCGTAGCTGGTACGGCCTCTAATGCCTTCTTGAGCTCTCTTTTGACAGCCGCCCATTCCTCTGCAGTGATGTTACTGTGCTGGAAAAACAGGATCAGGGGTGTAGTCCGTAGCATCGAAGTGTAGGTTCGGATCATTTGACTTTTTCTCGTCTCTGTTGGTCGTGCGCTGGGGGGTTTTGTCGTCGGGGCGAAATCGACTGGCACCTGAACGCCAGCAGGCTTTGGAGCTGTTGCGGTTGTGGCATTCTTCCTCGAGGTCGTCGAGAAGTTCTGTACTGCGATTGCACAACTTCTTTGGGGGATCGATGGCTGATATCGCAGTCGCCGGAGGCAGAAGCCTGCCGTTTGGGTTACCCGCCGGGTCATCTTTTCTGAAATCGAGACGCGCTCCGTCCTGGACGCCTCAATTGACCGAGCAGTAAAGTTGGTTGACCCTCAAGGCCTTTCTTTTTCCCTCTCTTCACTCAACCGTGGCGGGCGTGAACAGCATATTGAATTTAGAACTTGCGGAATTTCTCGATGGGTCCGGATCAACCCAGCCTCCAGCACCAGCCACACCTACCCTGAACTGGGCTTAGCGCCGCCACACTTGTTGGACAGGGAGCTTAGTCTAGGTCGAAGCTGATTACGCATGGAACTCACTGCCTTGCCTGCAGCTGGAGCCTTAATCAACACCAGCACATGCAGAGTCTGTGGATTCCGTAGCATTCTATCCCTTCCCAGCGCCGCCACGACCATCATTCCCTTAATACATTCAATTTTACAAGACGACACACGAATTCAGCATTTACCTCGAGTTCATCACCCGTCCCACCCCGCCAGTACCCCATCATGTCCACCCTTGAAGAGCTCGATGACCTTGATCGTCGGGACCAGGATGAGAAGAAGAGAGATGACCGCAAGAAGGACAAGGACAGCAAGAAGAGCAAGGATGGAGACGAGGAGATGAAGGAAGCTGATGAGGAGGATGACGTTCTCGACGAGGAGATCTTGAGCCTCAGCACACAGGACATCCAGACGAGGAAGCGGCTACTCGAAAACGACTCCAGAATTATGAAGAGCGAGCTATCCCGGTTATCACACGAGAAGGCAGCTATGGGGGAGAAGATCAAAGACAACATGGACAAGATTGCCAACAACAGGTATGTCACCATACGCCAACTTGATCGCAATATAAGCTAACATACCGTTCAAGACAACTACCCTACCTGGTCGGCAACGTGGTTGAACTGCTCGATCTCGACCCCACTGCCGAATCATCGGAGGAAGGTGCAAATATCGACCTGGATGCTACGAGAGTGGGCAAATCGGCTGTGATCAAGACATCGACGCGACAGACTATTTTCCTGCCCTTGATCGGCTTGGTCGACTCCGATAAGCTTAAGCCCGGCGATCTTATTGGTGTTAATAAGGATTCTTATCTGATCTTGGACACCTTGCCCGCCGAGTACGACAGCAGAGTGAAGGCGATGGAGGTCGACGAGAAGCCCACAGAACAGTACGGTGATGTGGGTGGCTTGGATAAGCAAATCTCGGAGCTGGTTGAAGCTATTGTCTGGCCCATGAAGGAAGCTGAACGCTTCAAGAAGATCGGAATCAAGGCACCAAAGGGTAGGTTATCAGAACATTGTGTTTTTGGAAGTAGCTGCTGACCTCAACACCATAGGCGCTCTGATGTACGGCCCCCCCGGTACCGGAAAGACCCTCCTCGCGAGAGCTTGCGCAGCCCAAACAGACGCCACTTTCCTCAAGCTGGCAGGTCCTCAACTGGTACAGATGTTTATAGGTGACGGTGCCAAGCTGGTTCGAGACTGCTTCGCCCTCGCAAAGGAGAAGGCGCCAGCAATCATCTTCATCGACGAGTTGGATGCCGTTGGTACCAAGCGTTTCGACAGTGAAAAGAGTGGTGATCGAGAAGTCCAGCGTACCATGTTGGAGCTGCTTAACCAACTGGACGGTTTCGCCTCGGACGATCGAATCAAGGTCCTCGCCGCCACCAACCGTGTCGATGTCCTCGACCCTGCCCTTCTCCGTTCTGGTCGTCTGGACCGCAAGATCGAGTTTCCTCTACCAAACGAGGAGGCACGTGCACAGATTCTCAAGATCCACTCGCGTAAGATGAAGCTCGTTGACGGAGTCAACTGGGGTGAATTGGCCCGCAGCACAGACGAATTCGGTGGTGCTATGCTCAAGGCCGTCTGTGTCGAAGCTGGCATGATTGCTCTACGGTCCGGAAAGAACAAGATTGGCCACGAGCACTACGTCGACGCAATCGCAGAAGTGCAGGCCAAGAAGAAAGACGTAAGTTTATACCCCTACGCGCGAGTCTGCTTTCATGTTGCTAACTTTAATCCTCGCAGACCGTCAACTTTTACGCTTAATTTCTCGTATTCCTGGGGCGCAAAATGGACGACCGTGATCTGGATTAGAACAAAGGGCATTGGCAAAGCAGCCTTGATGGCCAGCGTGGGTAATTGTAACAATAGAGACGGTCGTTTAAACTGCCTAGAACTAAGCTATGTGTTACGGTTCATCCAAGCCATCTCAACTTATGCAAGCGTGACGTGTAGTGATTTGTGCCCTGTGGCGCACGTCTGGGGTTGAACAGTCATGATCGGATTTGGGTTTCGGTTATTACAATTTGGTAAGGTGTCAGTAATTGTGTGATCCATTTCAGCTAACATGGGAAGCGCCGGATTGCTCCATTCATCATTATTTACTCCCAAGGGAAAGATGGCCTGAGCTGAACCCAGCGCGGGTGGTTTGCTCCTCCCATCGGCGATTTGGGGATCAACGCCCTTACATAAGGCGGAGGTCAAGTTAGGTCGCTTTTCGATGTGAGGAAACCTTCAACAAAATGCTTCTGATGGAGCTAGATAATCAAATAAAATGAGACAAGGGATTTCTACACAGGAAATATTCTAACTGCAAAGGTGCAAACGGCCATGGCATGAACGATTGATGCTATGCGCATGTACCAGAATGTTTGGATGGGGTTTCACAAAACTGAGGTACAGGCCGCTAGTAGATGATGTAGGGCTACGTCATGACTACGGCAGAATCGCTAGGTCGATCGGCATCGCGTCAAAACATCACAAGCTTTTGCCCTACCGAGCGATGTTGCTGTACTTGCGCAATCGTGGTCTAATCTGTCGAAGGCACGTAGTTGGGGGATTCGTGGCAATGTCTGTGTAGATGTATGCACTCGCCATGTCAATGCGATCAGAAACAGAGCTATAGAAAGCGGTGACAGGGTAGCGAACCGTGATCGAGCTTGTAAATCATGTGAAAGAGCCCAGCGACAGTACCTGTAACAAACGGCCAGGAGCAATCTGTCCATTCAAGCAAATTATCTAAAGGTACATCCAGCAGGTACTCCCTGGAATGGCTTAATGGCGGCTGGAGTAGCACAATCGGTGACGTGATAGACTGGTGAGAAGGTGCTCAAACACACACCAAGCAGCTGCCCATAGCTCCTGCCCCCTACCAGGCGGGCCTAACATCACTCTACTACATCATAATACTTCACTTCTCGCCCTCCACGTTTCTTCTTCTCCTCTCATACCCTCTATTTCATCTGCCAATCTCGCCCTTTTTTCTTTAACTGCTCTGACCTCCCTGTTTCTCTCCAAATCAAACCTCTGGGCTTCACGATTTCGAGCAGCGGCTTTGTAAACATCCCACCATGCGACCCCTCTCTACCGTCTTGACGGTCGCGCTCGCCGTCTCCGGCGTGGCAGCAAGCAGCTGGTTCCCTGGCACCAAGACCGGTACGTCACCTGACTATACATTCCTTTCCGATGAGCAAATAGGCTAACGCGCGTGTCAAAGCAGTTTACAACAAATGGCACGAAACCGAGCTCGAGCGCTGGCTCTCAGACAACAACATCCCCTACCCCACCCCCGCCGATCGCAAGGATCTCGAGACTCTGGTGGGAAAGAACTGGAACGACTATGTTGTGGCCCCGTACAACAGCTGGGACACCGTCCAGCTGAGCAAGTACTTGCAGGACAAGGGCAAGCAGTCCAAGGCTGATGCCGAATCTGCCAAGGACAGCCTTGTCGAGCAGGTCAAGAACAACTGGTATGAAACCGAAGAGAACTCCTACCAGGCCTGGACCAGTGTCAAGGATTGGATTCTCGATACTTGGACCGACAGCCAGCTGAAGGCTTTCGCCGACAAGCATAATATCCCAGGTTTGTCCATCTTTCTAGTTGAGTCGCGTGCGGATGGTACTAACTTGCGACGATTGATAGTCCCCCAGCCTCGTCACCGTGATACCCTTCTCCAGAAGTCTCGTCAGGCCTACGAATCCACTGCCAAAAAGCTTGGAGAGGCTGCGCAGTACCCTGGAGACTGGCTGTATCAGACCTGGACAGAATCTGACCTGAAGGAGTGGCTTGATACGAATGGATTCCCAGCCCCTCAACCCACCAGCCGTGATAAGCTTGTCGCATCTGTCCGTCGCAACTCACGTCTTGCTTACCTCAAAGCCCGAGACCAGGCCGCTAGCGCTACAGCCAGCGCCCAGGCTTCCTATGCCACTTTGACTGACATCATTATCGATGCCTGGAGCGAGTCCCAGCTCAAGGCGTTCTGTGATAAGAATGCCATTCCTGTTCCCCAGGGTACAAAGGCTAACGAGCTGCGTGCTCTGGTTCGCAAGCACCGAGCTGCTATCCTTGGCGATACCGTTGCCTCCAGCGCCTCATCGGCTTTTGGAGCTGCCACTTCCAACGTTCAGAATGAATATGCCAAGGCAACTGACCGTGTCTATCTGGCAGCTGAGTCAGTCTTTGACGACGCTGTCGGTGTCTGGTCTGAAAGCCGCCTGAAGGCCTACCTTGATGCCCGAGGCGTCCCAGTCCCTCATGGCTCCACGACCGACGAGCTGCGGGCTTTGGTTCGAAAGAACACTCACAAGGCTGCTTCCGGATGGAGCGCTTGGACTTTTGATGACTTCTCATATGACAACCTTAAGAATTATCTCGAAAAGAACGGAGATGCCGCTGCAAAGAAGGCCGCCGAGAAGAAGGACGCCACTCGTGATGAGCTTGTTAGCGCAGCCCAGTCTGCATACGCCTCCGCTTCTACTGCTGGAGGTAACACATATGCCTCCGCTACTAGCTATCTCGCATCTGCTACTGAGGCTGCCAAGAGCAACGCGTTTGATACCTGGACTGAGTCTGATCTCAAGGCCTACCTCGATAGCTACGGTATCCCCGTTCACCAAGGCACCAAGCTTGAGGAACTGAAGGCCATGGCGCGCAAGCAATCGACCTTTTTCAAGTACGGAACTTCCACGCCATCTGAGACTCTTTTCGCTAAGGTCGAGGAGTCCGCTAAGGAAGGCTGGAACTGGGTTGCCAAGCAACTCAATCTTGGAGGCCAGACTGCCAAGGAGAAGGCAGCCGAGGCCGAGGAGAAGCTGAGGCAAGAGCTGTAAAGTACGAGCCAGAAGGCTCCATTGTACTTTTACTTAATCCTATCCTCTAGAAACATCGAACTGAACGGAGTGATACATCTCCGTTCTTGCACGATGGTTCATGGGTGAATGAATTATGGACACGCGATTGATATTGTTAGTTCTGGTGCGTTAGGGAAGCACGTTTCTTTTACAGTGGGAGGGGTTTTCCTCCAAAAACAACATGGCTTAGAGTTATGAAGTTTGTTATCCTAGTACCATCCTCTGTTGCAATCTTTCCGTTCACTATATTGAAGTGCATGAAAACTGATGTCTGCCGCATGAACTACGTGCCCCTAGCACACATCCACGCCATATGTAGGTACATAGTCGTAGTGTTTCCCTCTTGATGTAGTATGTCTGGAAGATGCATTGTAATTTATTTTATTTATATATTCAGCAATTCCATTTTCCAACGCCAGCGCTATTAGGTTATTGAATCTGCTGCGAGCCACGAGGCACTTGGATATATTGCCATGTAACCACACCTCATGTCCAACTTGTTCCCAAACAAAATCGACACTATACCACATGTCCTTCTTTTCTCCATCTTTTTCCGTGTCCCATCCTAAGCCCAGAGTCGGCAGGTCCCGTCGGCGCCTGCGCTTATACACCAAGGGTGGCGGGGGTGCCAATCGACGTCGAGGACGCCGAGCTTGCTGACGATCTTGTGGCCCTTGAGCATCTTGACGGGGACGATGGTGGCGTTCTCCATGAGGTCGCTGACGACCTTGCCGTGGAAGATCTGGAGGGAGCCGTCGTCGCTGGCGTCGGCGAAGAGGGGCAGGGCGCGGTGGTACCTGACGGCGCGGACGGCCTCGGAGTGGAAGCGCATGGTCTTGTAGGGCCGGTTGGAGAGGTCGAGGTCGTGCCAGAGGAGGCGGCGGTCGTAGGAGCCGACGATGAGGTTGTCGCCGCCAGGGTGGATGTCGAAGCCGGAGATCCAGCGGGCGCCGGGTTGGAGGACCTTGACGAGCTCCTGGCGCTGGAGGTCGTAGCAGCGGATCATGCGCTGGGTGGCGACGAAGAAGTAGGGGCGGGAGGGGTGGAAGTGGGCGGCCTGGGCGAGTCCCGGGAGGCGGCGGAAGGGGATCTGGCTGAGGTGCTTGGAGAGGGTGTGGATGGCGACGGAGCTGCGCTGGCCGGTGGGGGAGACGGTGCAGAGGAAGTCGCCGCGGCGGTGCCAGCTGAGGGTCTTGATGGACGCGCGGACGGTGGCCTTGAGGAGGACGCCGGCGGCCTCGAGCTTGGAGCCCGGCCGGGACCACTTGGCTGGGGGTTCCTTCTTGGCGCCGTCGGCGGTCGTGGGGACGGCTCCGTTGGTGGCGTGGCCGAAGCCAAGGTCGACGACGTCTCTGCTGGCCTTCTCTAGTGCATCGCTGACCAGGGGGGGGACGGCGAAGAAGAGGTCCTCGCCGGCGACGGCGGCGAGGATGAAGGTCTCCTTGTTGGGTCGCCACCTGACGACCTGGACGGGTTCCTCGGTGCTGAGACGGGCAACCCACTCTTGGTGGCCGTTGAGCGACCAGATGCGGACAGTGCCGTCGTCGCCGCCAGAGGCAATCCACTCTCCGTCGGGGCTGAAGGAGACGGTGCGTACACGGCCCTCATGACCCTTGAAGATGGCCTGGCAGACAGTTGGGAAGGGCTTAAGCTCCTCTGGGCTGGGGAGCTTGGGCAGTAATGAGTTGGGGTCGATGTTGAGCCTGTTCTTGCGCACTCTGGGAGCAAGGTAGAGGTCGAGACTGCGCTCGAACCTCTCCTTGACAAACTCTCCGTATCCGGGGACCTTGCGCAGGGCATCAAACTTGGCTGGCAGGTACTCCTTCTCGCGCTCTTCGGGGTCCATCTTCTCCCAGGCCTCCCTCTCCTCTTGTGTAGGCAGGTACTCCGGAGGTGGGTTATAACTGAGGTCGTAGCCAGGAGGCGCCAGCTTGGGGGCGGGGATGTTCATGATGTGGCGTTCCTGGGCCTCCTCGTTTGCCCAGATGTCGTAGTGGACTTCCTCCTCCTCACCCTTCTCTCGTTCTCGCTCCTCAGGGGGCTTGTATGGCAGGATCCTTCCTTCCTTGATAGCCCGAACCAGCTTTGCGATCCGCTTAGCCTCGTGCTTGGATGGGAGGAAGCGTCGCTTGGGTTCGGGAGCGGAGCTGAGGGGCATCTTCTCCTCGATGCTTGTGAAGTAAGGAATCAGATCCTAGCATTGGTTTGTTAGTAACCGATCAGAATGGTACAGACAATTCTATAGTGGTGAATGCCTACGGGATATGGGTCATAGTTCTCCTCTGGAATCTGCGAAGTCTGGAGGCGTCGAAGCAATTCTAACTGCTCCCGGGTGAGCTCCAAGGGCTTTCCGGTCTGGGGATCCGTGAGACCTGTCCATCCCTTGGGGATCTCAATGGTTTCGAGGAGTGCGTCGAGGGCATCTCCAGTCGCAGGGCGCATGATCTTCTTTCCGTTGATATCGTAACCAATGTGAGGGTAAGAGTCGTAGAAAGACAAGGGGATATTTCCAATGGTATTGCCTTTCTCGTTGGCGTCGGAATCATCGCTGTCGTAGACAGGATCGATCTCGGCATACTCGTATCGCTCATTGCCATTGGCGTCCTTCACGACCTTGTAATTGGGCTTTGACTCGTCGTCGTCTGCGCTAGAAACACTCGTAGCGTCGAAATCGTTGCCAACATCATCGTCATCGGGGTCATTAAAGTCCTCCGAGTTGGGGTCAGATTCGGAGCCGGAATCATTGGCCTCGTCGTCGGACAGGACGCCTTCGAGCGCAGTCCCAGCGAGACCATCGTCTGACTCGTCCGACTCTGCGACGTCCTTTCTCTTCTTTGATATACGTGGAGGAGCCATTGTGTATGTCGAATGAAAGTGTGCGCACACCCAGCGAGGTTTCAATTCTCAATGGCGGCGGATACACGGTGGAAGGCACAAGATCTTTCAGCGGAACCAGGCTCAAGGCTTTGGAGACTTTTTTTTTTCTTATCTGCGATTGTCCAACCACCAACCAACCCCACATGGTTTTTCTGCCAGCCCAGGCCAAGGCTGGCAGGGCGGTGAGGCGAGACCCACAGAACCAGAGCGTGGCTTCACTTGCTGCTGGACTCACATACAGCACGATAGGCTCCCAAAACCTCAAGAGAGCTCATATTGAATCATCGTTTCTCAGTTTTCAGAGCGATTGTTGTGAGCCAAAAAGTGTTGCATTGATACCTCATATACATGAGGCTCGGCTCTGGTTTGGCCGTGGGTTTTGTGTCCCGCTTAACTGCCTACCCTAAACCATACATAATGTAGGTCCGTATGAATCAGGTTGTGCTAAACCGAGAAAACGAATATAAATTTTTGTTATGCTCGAATAGAAAATGCTCAATTTGCCAAGGCAGGCCTAGATTGAGATCTATTTTAAGTTAGCATCAAGTTTGACAACGACCTTGAGTTCGGACATCGACAGCAAAACTTCCTGATGGGCGACTTTCTGGACTGCCCAGCTCGACATAGGACAGCGCATTCCTCCTACTCCCTCATCTATCGAGGTCCCAATTTAAATCATCAAATTCCCTACTTCAACTTCGTTAGTGCTTCGGCCGAACTACCTATTTGTTAAATTTCTCTAGTGGCGATGACAGGTCGTACACCCGTGGCTTCTGGCACTGATACTGACGCGATCATAAGGGTAAACCAGACCTCCGACAAGGTTATATTCTGCCTGTGCTTGGACGGCGCTTTTAAGTAAATTCTGACTGGTGAAACTTGACTTGCGCCTATCTGCAATTCTTAAAGCCTTTGGTATCCTCGGCCGCTTTTTCTCTCTTGAACTTCTTGTTGTGTGACATATAAAACAAGGTTGAAAGTAAGCTTGAATGAAGTGAGCGGATCGCCAAGACGTTTGACATTCGTTCGTCGGGACAAGCCCCGAGAAACAGAAACGTGGAGCCAGTCATTTGACCCAGTGACCTCCCCAGCTCGGAAGAATTCTGGAAGTGGTGAGTTTGAAGAATAAGTGCTTGTCGATCACCCTACTCTATCTCCCGAGTCCGATGATGGCCATCATCATCCAGTCTGATTATGGTCTGGATCGCCGAAACCAAGAGCCGTGAGCACTCGGTATCCAGACATGGCAAATGCGCGCCAATTGTTTCACGGCGCATGGGGCATTGATTCCAGGAGCAGGCGATGGGTTCTGGAGATCAACACTAATGCCCTGCCGCTCCAATGGGCGACCAGACCGGAGGATGGCTCCGAGGCTCCAAATCCGACTGCTTGAAACATCGTGGTGGAGATGGTTATAAAGCCCAGCAACTGCCACTTGTAAGAGCTCACAGAATCATCGAAAGTGCTCGCGTCTTTGTTGTTTTCTTCCATCATGCTTCTTCACAGCATTGCCACACTTGCCGTAGGCATCAGCAGCCTTTTTGGCGTTGCGACAGCCTTCACCAACCCCATCAGAAACCCTGGCGGCGCCGATCCCCAAGTCACCTGGTCCGGAGGCTACTACTATCTTGTGTCTACCGAGTGGACAAACCTCCAAATCTCTCGTGCTGAGACAATTGATGGTCTCAAGACCGCCCAGCCCAAGGTAATTTACACCGACAGCAATAGCTCGCGATGCTGCAATGTTTGGGCACCGGAGATTCACTACTTTGACGGAAACTGGTATCTCTACTACACCGCAGGCAGCAGTGCGAATCTAGACCTCCAACGATCACACGTCTTGAAGGGTAAGTAAAGTTTCCCCGGGAGGTGAAATGCGCTCGTTAACGCTCGGCTTTGTTTTCTAGGTGGTGCTACTCCGTGGGATGAGTGGTCCTACGCAGGCCAGATCGCCCCTGACTGGGGAATTGACGGTACCATCGTCCGTTTCAATGACTGGGGAAACTACTTCGTGTACTCTTGCATGACTGGCGTCGCCCACCAGTCAACGTGCGTGCGCAAGCTTGGAAGCGACTATGTCACGGCCGGTGATCTCACCATCATTTCCCAGCCAGACCAGAGCTGGGAGCAGAGCGAGGTCCCAGTTCAAGAGGGACCGAATGCTCTTTACTTCGGGGGCAAGACCTACATTGCGTACTCGGCAAACTACTGCTGGACCGCCGACTACTGTGTTGCGCTTCTGGAGTGGACCGGTGGCGACCCTGCTCTCGCCTCGTCCTGGACCAAGTCAAACGGCTGTGTGCTCAAGAGCGGCAATGGGAACTACGGCACGGGTCACAATTCTTTCTTCACCAGCCCTGATGGCAGCGAAACCTGGATCACCTTCCATGCTGCATCTGCCTCGTCCGGAGCTTGCGATGATACGAGATATGCCATGGTACAGCCTTTGACCGCCAACTCGGATGGGTCTCCCAACTTCGGCGCCGCTCAGAGTTTCTCTTATGAGTGGCCTGAGCCAAGTAGGTAGTTGATGGAATCATATTCATCTTTGTATCATAGAGTAAGCTAAAATAGAGAGCAAAGAGACGAACAAAATAAACGATTTGACTCCAATTCCACAATGGCGCCTACCATGAGGAAGGTTAAGAGAAGAATGTCCAGCCAAACAAGAAGTAAACAATTTGACTCGGAACCCACTTGACATGAGACGAACTTGGTAATAAATAAAGAAAGTCGACCCAGATGTAGAGAGTGGATATGTATTTTACGCCTCTCTCGTCTTCTTTGAAACCTCTATTTGAAAGAAGGTCTTCTCGTGCTAATTGCTTTCTATGTGTATACATTCGAGCCAGACAGTTCGTGAGGTATTTGACCAACAACTTAGAATTAAAATTAAACTTTCTTGATTACAGGAGCCATTCAATATCATTTGATTTGTAGCGCTTAACGAAATCTGTAGGGTGAGCTGCGTTGCACTTCATCCCAGACATTCTTCCAGTAAATTGGGCTCTGCAAATAGTTTCACCCACTTCAATAAATCTCCAAATAGGTTCCTGTGCCCAATCTTACGGTTAGAGAATAAACAAAATGATAAATGAAGAGCTTGGGAAAACACACCATGGTCAATATAGCTCACGGAGTCGTCCTTGAAGAGTTGCGATTTCAGCTTCAAGGACTCTATTTATCTCCTCAAGCGTTGAGTTTGAAGCCTCGAGAACCGAATTCCGACCATTAAGATTGTCATTTCGAACCATAACAGCTTCTTCCCTGACCTGCATAGCTCTGAGCTGATCCTCCAGAGCTCTGACGTGAGCATCATGATGTTGGAGGGTGATATTATGAAGGCTGGATTCTTCTTTACGGGAGTCGGATTGTGCCTGAATCTTATCGACTGCCGCCAGTAACGTATCGAGATTCCCTTCGATTTTCGCTCCGAGCCTGGACAGGTCCTCCTCCACTTTCGCTTGGAATGCGCCCAATTCTTTTTCAAGTCTGGTACACTTTACCGCCACGTTTGCTAAGACCAGCCGAGGGTGAGAGGATTCGAGTTTTGTCATGGCTATTGGATTTGCTATTGTGATGGTAGGTGACAGCTGACGGCAACGAAGATGGCGATGAATCCTGACGAAGCGTGCCTAGATTCTAGATTGAACCTGAAAATTGCTTGCTGTTAGTTCTCCCTATTCAGTTATTTGCGCATCATTCTAAAAATTCAGTTTAAAGTAGAGTTTTAGTACCTTTATATCAAAAACTGAAAAATTGTTGGTGTATGGTTGGCTGTCAAAGGGGGAGAAGGCTGGAGATTTTGCGAGAGAGATGCCGTGGAGGAGTCATTTATAATCCATCGGTGGCTGTGTCTTCGATAAAAAGCTTGATTTAGCCATGATTGCACCCTGCATGATACGGCTGGCGAACCTGCACTTTTACGAAGTAGCTAACCATTGGGTTTGGGCTGTGGGCTGGGCAAACTTTCACTTTCAAGGCATCAGTGGGATTAGTTCCTATACTTTCTCTTTTGGAAACCTAATTTCTCGCGCAACTACCCCATTACCTGAAACCACAGCCACCGGACCGGTCCGTAAGGGAAACAAAATCCAGATATTCACGGAATCTAGCTTGCTTCCAAATGGGCTGTTTTTGAACTTGAATCCGGCGGTTAGGGCTAGGATGACCCTTCTTTGAAACTAGGCTAAGTTTAGGAATTAATTTTCTTACTATTGAACAATAAGGATGTCCCCCTTGGGCCAATAGATTACTGAGTTTCCTCCTCCAAGAAATAAGTCATCGATATGCTCAGGTTTTCACGACCGTCTTCTTAGCCTGTCACCATGATGACCACGACATCACGATGCTGCAGATGCTCAAGATTGTATGATTGTCTGCCTATACTCTTATAGAGAACCACGTCCTGGAAAAAGTGGCTTGGGCACTGCCTGATACACCAATTACGGGGAGAGCTGATGATAGCCTTCACATATCGCTAATGGATTGTGTTGTCGGTAACGTAATGGATTGCAAGGCTTTTAAACTTGAACAGGTGCATACTTTTGGTAGCAAAACCGGTAAAGCCATGGGGGTTTGCGTGAGAATCGAGCGAATGAACGGTATGTTGTGAACTCAATGAAGACCTACCTATATTTAGTACTATTTGTCTTCTTGTCAACACATACGCACATATTCTACTAAAATCAGTTGTATCATAAGCTTCATGCATATTGTTGTTTCGGGTTGTTCAACTCGAATTCTGTAAAAGAAGTTGTGATAGATCCCGGGTTCGTCCCGGTTAGGCCGCTCAAGCTTTTTTTCTTTGTCTAACCATACCATATATTTTATTTCTTTCTACCCTCGTTTCTTACATCCCTCAGGGTTTATTGGAAGATGGCTTTAACAGCAATGCTTTTTAGCCCCTAAAACATGATCAAAGAGAACACAGTGAGAGGATCATCAGAGAGAATGCGCCGCAAAGTCTGCCTTAGGGCCTGATGTGGCAATTTCGGTGCTGGCAGGTCTTCGACAGGTATGTTGTCCACATGCGGAATTTCCACTTTGGTACAAGCGATGTAACTAGGAAATATTACGATTGAAGAGTAGGATGATGGGGGTCGTATTGGAGACCCCATGCTGACATTTTTTCAGCCCAATGTGCAGCCTGTAGTTGGCCAACGAGAGGCGTAGGATGCCTGATGCCTGATTTTGCACTTCTTGTACTTAGCTACGTGGCCTCTGATCAGACGTGACATCTAGATATGAGTGGTGGGATTAACTGTACATTGAAGTTTCATCAATGAGATGAACTTCTGGGGCGTGTTCGAGTCTACCGATCTATGGGCATACCTGGCATATCATATCAATATCATGTTGACGAGAACAAGGCGCAGCTAAACTGTGTCACTTGTTGGACAGGCAAGCAATGTCTGCAGAGTTTAACAGTCTAGCTATGCATATTTAGGCACTGACAGCAGTCGTGGCCGGCTACATGGGAAAAACTCGCAGCAGAGGTTGGGGGTAGAGTGTCATGTTGTGTCCTTACTACGCCGACATGCCGACCCAACTTATTTTGGACGACGAGGCGGAAGTGACTCGGCCACTATTGGCCACATGTGATCATGTTAAAAGATATCTCATAGAGTACGACCCTATTAATAATGCTCGCCTTCCACGGTGAGGCATCCCTCCAAGCTACTACAATTGGATATGAGTAGGCTGAGCCGCCTGCAACGTTGGTCAGCTGTCAGCCCCTCGCCCACCCATATAATGCTCACTCTCCCTGAAATGCCTCCTGTCAGACTACGCAATCTTTCTCTTGATACCTAACCGCCATGGCGTCAACTTCGAGACCAAGAGACCGCAGCGACTTTCGCGTCGCCATCTTCTGCGCTCTCCCGCTAGAAGCCGATGCCATCTTCCTACTCTTTGATCATTTTTGGGACGACGGCGACTCGAGTTACGGCCGCGCCGAGGGCGACCCAAACCACTACACGAACGGTCGGATTGGGCAGCATGATATCGTCCTCGCCCATCTGCCAGGGATGGGGACGCAGAACGCAGCAGCAGCGGCGGCGAGTCTTAGAACTAGCTACACCGAGTTGAAGCTGGTGTTCCTAGTCGGCATATGCGGCGGAGTGCCCGAGATCGATGGCGTTGATGCCTTCTTGGGCGATGTAGTCATCAGCAGGAGTATTGTCCAGTATGACTATGGCCGCCGATATCCCGACCGCTTCGAAGTGAAAGCAACAACGGAAGATAGCCTCGGGCGGGCGAACAAGGATATTCGGGGATTGCTCGCCTCCTTCGAAACGGACCGGGAGAAGGCGCGACTGGAAGACAAGGCTGGAAGGTATCTCCAAGACATACAAAACAAAACAGAGCCATCCGGCCCGCGGCGTCTGAAGGGTGGCCGGAAATACAGGAACCGGGGGTTGGGTAAAGATCGACTCTACAAGGCCGATTACATCCACAAACACGATGAAGGATGCAATGTGTGTCGGCGAGGACCATGTGAGCAGGCAACTAAAACCTCATGCTCCGATCTTGGCTGTAGTGCTTCCAAATTGGTTCTGAGAACTCGGTCCTCGGATAGAAATGACGATAACTATAAACCTGCAATTTTTATCGGAAAAATCGGGTCAGGTAGCACCGTCATGAAGTCTGGCAAGGATAGAGATCGAATCGCCGAGGAGCATGACATTGTTGCATTTGAAATGGAGGGAGCAGGTGTTTGGGACGAGGTTCCCTGTCTCATTGTTAAGGGCATCTGCGACTATGCGGACAGCCACAAGGATAAAAGATGGCAAGACTTTGCGGCTGCCACAGCGGCTTCCGTGATGAAGGCGATCCTGGGCAGATACAATTCGAATGCTCCTCGTCGGCTTCCCCCTCACTGCCATACTATTCCTTATATCCGCAACCAGGAGGTTGTCAAGCGCCAAGCAGAAGTGGAAAAACTGCACCAGCTTCTCTCAAACTCATCGGCATGCCAAGTGGCCGCTCTTTGGGGACTTGGAGGGTCAGGGTATGTCCCATTCTTCTCGAGGTTTTCTTCTTGGATCGTCACTAATAGCGACTAGAAAAACGCAAATAGCTCTAGAATACGCCTACCAAAGATGGGATGCTCGAGATTGCTCCGTTTTTTGGGTACATGCTGACATGGAAGCTACATTCGTCCAGAATTATAAGACTATCGCCCGAAAACTGGGCTTGGATGACACCCAAAATGAAGAGAACCTCTTGGGGGCTGTCCGAGACAGAATCGAATCTCTGGAGAGCTGGGTACTTGTCATTGATAATACTGATGACATCAAAGTCTTCCTCCCTGGTCAAAGTGCTAAAAAGACTGCGAATTTGATCCGCTATATCCCCCAGTCAGCTGGAAAGTCCGGAACAGTACTGTGGACGAGCCGGGATGAGAGGATTGACGAAATTGTTGGATCCGGCCGAGCGATTGAGATCTCCCGAATGACAGAGGCAGAGGGACGGGAGCTGCTGTACACCAAATGGAACAAGAAGGACAGCGGTGCCAAAGATGCCACAATCACCAAGCTATTGGCAGAGCTTGAGTGGTTAGCACTAGCAATCAGCCAGGCTGGTGCCTTTATGAGACGAACCCAGACCCGGGCCAATGAGTATCTGAGTATGCTTTCCAAAAAGAAGCACCGATGGGCACTATTCAAAGCGAGTGAGACAGCAGGAATCCAGCAGACGCCAGGGGTTCCTAACAGTTTACTTGGAACGTGGCATATCTCCATCGAGCGCATGCAAAAGGAAAATCAACTGGCCTATCACATATTGAATGCATTGGCATATGTCAACAATCAGAGCATATCGGAATTGATGGTGGCAGAATTCGCAAATTGTCATGGGAAAAGAGCCCCATGTGACTGCAAAGACCTAAGGGGCCGCACAAATGATCTGCTTGTGGTTGAAGACGACGATTTAGACGAGCAAGACATTGAGATACTGATCGCGCTGGCGAGGCTGAAAGAGTATTCATTTATACAGATACACCAGAATGGAAAGCAGAAGAGCTATAATATGCACAAGTTGGTGCAAGATGCCGCCCGATTTGGACTATCTGCCGGGTTGATGGATGATGAGCTAAGATCCGGAACGAGCAGCGAAGGTGAACAATATTACGCTGCAATTGCGCTTAAGGTGATGTTGAGCGCTTTCCCAGGTTCCAAGCCGGGAATGTGGCAGCAAAGTGAAAAGTATGTCGAACATGCTGTGCAAGCAGCAGAGTGGGCTGAGATTTCAGGAACGCCAATACGTGCAGCAAGGCTTCTTCATGAAGTCTGTGCCTTCCTCGCGGGTCGTGGCCACAGCCTCGAAGTCAGGCGCCTTGAACTGCTGGAAAAGAACGTGTTGATTTGTCAACAGGCTCTTGGGGGACGACATCCAGACACCCTCCTCATCAAGTATCAGCTCGCAAAAGCATATTCTCTCCATGGCGCCGACCAGCTGGCTAAGGATATGACAAACCAAGTGTATGCGCTCCAGCGGGAGGTGCTCGGCAACACAAATGCCAGTACATTGAAAACCTTGACGTTGAAGGCCAGAATTCTCTTCGAAGAGGAAAAATTTGAAGAGTCAAATCAACTGCTCAGCCAGGCAATGCGCCGTTGTAGGGATGACGGAAAAGAGAAAAGCTATGCAGCTGCGATAATCCTGGACCAACAAGCACGGCTGAGCGAGAAGCAAGGCGACCTCAAGAAAGCTGCAGACCTAGCCAGTTCTAGCCTCAAAATCTACCAGCAAAAGACAACAAACCAGGCACGAATTCTCAGAAGCATGGATTTCATGGTCAGTTTATACAGCAGAATAGGCAGATATAGCGAGGCTGTGCTCGTAGGTGAATCTGCCTTGGATCTGGCAAAGGTCAGATGGGGTAGTAAACAAATAACGACGAATGGTCTCATGCATCGATTGGCCAAGTCATATTTTGAGCTAGGACAATATGCCAAAGCCGAGCCCCTTGCAAAGGAAGCGGTACGATTGGGCGAAGAAGTGCCGGAAATATCGCACAGCAGATTGATACGTCAATCGAAGCGCCTGCTCGCAGAAATGTCCAAACTTGGGTATTGAACCCCAAGGAAGTGGGAAGTTACGCCAACAGCAGTTGCCTTGACCAAATTTTTGCGGGCCTGAAATGGCTGGGTGTTCAATATAAGCCTCATCCTGGAAGCCAAGTGTTATAGTTGTAGGTGAAGTTCCATGCACCGGGCAACGCTCGAACTGAGAGCGACATCTGTCATGATTATTTCTTTGATTAAAGATGGTCTGTTTAATATTTTCCAATGAGACTGGAAAATTGGATGGGAAATATTGGCATTTGAGTAGGATATATACCTTATGATTAGGAACTCAGTTTTTGTTATCGTGCTTTTGAGTGAGCTCACTCGTGTGCCTCACTTGGGGCCCTGCGAGACTCAAGCGCGGATTCACTCCTATTCTACAATCAAGAGTGTATGAAGACCAGAGATCGCGTAGAGAGCCACAGGAACTTTCAGGGTCGACAGTTTTGTGGAATTCATAAACGAACACAATTCGATGACGAGTATGGTTACGTGGGAACTGAAGAGCTAACAAAACTACGTCGTATTTGGAGCCGATGGTATCGTATCTTAGGGCTTCGTAGAGGGAATGGCGGGCTTGGGCGATGCGGCATCTTGCTTTGGAAATGCAAGCCGTGGGATGGGAGGTTTTGGAGCTGGTGTCGAAGAAGCGTTGGCACCTTGATCCGAAGCAGAGTTATCCAATCCCAGCTTCAACCGCGAAGGGGCCGTAGTCATGTCAAGGCAAGCATTTCCCTTGCCGCAGGCTCGGCCAAGAGGGCAGTCATTGTCCACCAGACATCCAACACGCTCGTTACGGCACTTGCCACCGTTGTAGCACAATTGGCCACTCCTACAGTCGTTATTGGACGTGCAGGTGTCGGAGGGCAGCTCAACACAGACACCATCGGGGCCGCACATGCTACCAAAAATACAGTCGCTCTCTGTCTTGCATTTATCTTGGCAACGGCTGTTCACGCAGAGAGACCAGCTCCCGCAATCAGCGACGGTAGTGCAAGTCGGAGTGCAGTATCCGTCCACGCAGGTGTCTCTGTTGGAACAATCAGCGCCCGTAGTGCAGAGCTTCAGATTGACACAGACGGAGGTTTTCTTGTGGCAGATCTGGCCGTCAAGACACTGCTTGTCCTTCTCGCATCCGGTCCCAGGAACACAGATACGATCTTCCATATCGCAGAGCTGCCCTTCTTTGCAGTCATCGGTGCTTCTGCAGAACGCTGATCGTGGGATGCAGACGCCATCGTTACAGAGAAAATCGTTGGGACAATCCGTAGGCAGATTGCAGGTCGGGATACAGTGGTCTCCTCCACAGACACCCCATCCTGCACAGTCCTGATCACTTGAGCATAGAGGCATGCAGTAGCCAATGAAGCATTTGCCTCCATTTCGACAAGCAGCGTTGGCCTCACACGCTTCCGGCTCAATACACACCAACTTCTTCTTGTCACAGTATTGCGCACCCTTGCAGTCAGTATCAACGGCACATTTAGCGGCGTCAAGGGCAGTACAGAGCCCGCCTAAGCAGAGCTCGTTTGCAGCGCACCTCTTGTTACTCGTGCCGCAGTTGGCTGCATCTTCAATGGCAACGCAGTTACCCAAGACACACACAGTATCATCAGGGCATGCTTTGCCGCCAGAGCCGCAAAGAGCTGGCTGAGACCATGGTACACATCTATTTGACGCGCAGATGAACCCAGGCGGACAGTTTAGCCCATTCGAAGTACACTGGCTTGGATTAATGATGGCAGTGCAAGCGCCCTCGATGCAGATTGTCCCTGCTGGGCATGACGGTTTGCACGACGGAGGCTTGTCAATAGGGAGACACATGCCGTCGATGCATATATTTCCAGGCTCGCAACCTTCATGGCAACGGCCATCGTCGATCACAGGGACACATTTGCCCATGATGCAGAGACTGTTGGAGGGACACCGGACGCCTTTGCAACTCCCAGGGTCGCGGCTGGCTTGGATACACTTGCCAGAGAGGCAGATATATCCATGGCCACAGCCATAGCCGCACTTATTGTAGTCGATAACAACAGGGACACATTGATTGTCAAGACAACAATGGCCAGACCCGCAGCTCTGGCCGCGGCAATTGTTAGGGTTGGAGATTGGACCATCGTCGGCATCGTCAATAGCGAGACACTCCCCGCGGCAGCAGATATGATTCGGCGGGCAGACATGGCCCTTTTGGCCACACGCCTGAACATGGCCAAATATATCACAGCATACACCAGCAGCAAACACCCCGCCGCGTTGGCAGTATCCTTCCTCGGGCCAGTACCACGAGCCATCGCCCTTTGGCGTATATGTATCTGACAGGCGATGTTGATCATCGTGGCTCCACCAGTATCTGTCGATGGAATCTTGCTTGCGACAGGTTGGGAGGCCGCCGACGCAATTACCAGAGATACAAAGCTCTCCAGGCTTGCACCCGTCCAGCTGGCTGCCACAGGCGGAGTAGTCAGTCCCAAGACGAATGGGACTTGTGCCGTTCTGCATGCCCACATCAACACATTGGTCAAATACACATATATTCCCAGGTTCGCAGTGAATGCCCTTGCCGCTGCAGTTGTTCAGATCAGTCCCGATGATGATATCAGGGGAGCCGACCGTCAGGGGGACACAGGCCTTGTCAACGCAGACACTTCCAGCGGCGCAGGATCTGTTTGTCGCGCCGCAGTTGTTGACATCCGTGCTAATATTGAGTGAAACGCAGAATCCGTTGACGCATAGCTCCCCAGCCTTGCAAGTCTCCGAGCCGCAGGCAAGAGGATCTAGGATGATCTGGATAGGGTCGCATTTGCCAGCATTGCACCACTGGCCGGGAACACACACAGCCTTGCTGCTACCGCAAGACTCGTGATTGCCACCGATGTTCAGGGGCCAGCATTTGTTCTGGACACAGAGCTCGCCCGGCTTGCAGCTCTTTCCATCGCACCTCCAGGGGTTGAGGCCAATATCTGGGCTGCTGCCGTCACACTCGATCGCCGGACGAGGCTCGGGGGTCTGTATTGCTAGCGCGAGGGCAGCAAGGTATAATATGAGAATATATGGCCTCATGATTGACCAATCTTGTCGTAATTGGACTCATCTCCCTTAAGATTCATTATTGGGATGGTTAACGCTGAGGGTCTCTTTGCCTGCTATATAGTTCAATCATGATCCCAAGCTCAGGATATCCGGAAAGCAATTGGCCGGGTTGAGATCGGCGCTCGCCTTCTGATATTTCGTTTTGGGAAGAGTTTGAAAATTTCGTTTTTGCTCGTAGCCTTCTGCGGCATTTCATTCCAGCGTGATTGGTAGAGACTGCAAGGTTGTATTGTAACAGGGTCTCTGCTCCCTTTATTGGCTGATTGGAGCTTAGATAAGGCCTCAATATTTACTTACAGAGTCTGAGGGATGTTTCCAGCTATAAATGCCACGGCGGTGACTCTGTCTACAGGTTTGTAGCGACCGTTGCGTATGTGAAGGCGTGATCAACAACATTGCCATCTTTTGAGACTAACCCACCTCGCAACCTAAAGGCGGGTTTGGAAGCATTTGCGGATTCGACCCCTTCGCAACCTAACTTTAGCTTGCATTAAGAAGGGTTTAAGGTAGATCTTTTCCTTGATCAATAATGTTTTAAGGCACGTTTTGTGGGATTTAGTCTAGCTCGCTCTATGCATTCCACACATGCTAAGTAGTTAAAGTCTATTCGGTTTGGGATCATGGGCCAATTTCAAAAGAGTGACATTGAATTTAAAAGACTCAGATATGCATACAGTCGGTACTGCCGGATAATTGAGGCTAGAAAAGGTTATTGATAGGAGCCGGGATGAAGATGAACCACATATTTCAGGCCTCTCGCGGTTTTAAAGAGAGAAATACTATTCATATCAACGTCGCCCGAAGGTCTCGTTCTTATTTTCTCTTCAGCTCTACCATTCTAGAATAAATATCTACTGATATTTGTTATGCAAGCTGACAGAGATTTGATCAACTGTCATCTCCTAGGCTGCTGTTCCTTCCTTTTCCAATTTGCTTTCCTCATCGATGAAAGTTATCTCATGACCAATAGCTATATGGCCAAATTCCGGGTTGGAGATCTTCTGTGCATCCTTTTCGAGCTCGAACCACTCCGGATCGGTAGTCAATGCCGTCAAGTCATCCATACTTCGAAGCCAGTAGGTCATGATGATGGAATATTCGGGCACTGTCCACTTGGGCCGGTTCATTTCATTCTTGAGGGTATGGCGTAGGCCCTCAACGGCTTCTGGCGAGATGATTGTCTTTGTGAGAAGGATATATAAGCGTTCTGTGGGGCTCATGGTTGTTGAAAGCATCTATGTCTGAAAGGGAACTGACCTCGGTCCATTTCACCATGTTGTGCTTCTTCATGAGAGGAATTGCACGGGGAGGATAATCCTCGGTGCACCACTTCACGAAATCCTCCTGAGGAATGCCATCCTTCTTGTGGATGCAAACTTGGAACTTGATCAACTGGTTAGGGCTTGCCATTGTGTTGTAAATCGGTTTAGAGAAGTCATTCTATTCTTTGCGCGCCATGCACTCGAATTTATACTTGGATCAGGCTTAGCCATCGGAGATTAGGAATAAATACCGGCTTTAATCTGAATGTTTGCCTGGAATAGGCGAAATCCTGTAAGCGCTAAGCAGCTGTTGGATCTGTTTGTAGGACCATTACGCGCAATCCCCCACTTTTGATCTGGTGGATTGGGACTTGAATGCTTACCGCAACTTAATATGGATGTCAACTGCGGGATGACAAGTATTTGAAAAAAAGGGGAACTGTGGAGATACGGGGGTTTATGTTCGTAGCTACTCTTGGCTACCTAATAATGGAAGCAGCCGTGTTTAGTAATGATCAATGAAATCGGAGTAGTGGTTCTGTCCCATACGATGTTGGACAACTTAACACGCCAGGGGATGAATCTATTTAGCCCAAGTAACCCTGGAAGAGGCGGATAGTTAGTTGGGTTATCAACACCAAGAACCTCCTTGGTGGGGGTTCATATTACGGCAGGACTCGCCACTCGGCAACCGATATCGAAGTCCAGTATAAGCCCTGGATGATGATGGCGACGATAAAAGCGTAAATAGATGGTGTATGTTGATCCTGGCCCATTTAATGTCCTAGGCTAGGCCTGTAAAACGTCCAATTATTTTGAACCTATGATTGGGAAATCTGTAGACGTTTCTCTATTATTATGCTGTGAGAGAGTTTAGTATAAAGTAAAAGCCAACAATAAAAGAGGCCAGCCCCGACATCCCAATATAATGACTATCTCTTTTATTAGGTATATATTCTTTTCAAAAGCATCTTTAAAAAGACTAGTCTTTCTACACTTCCAAGTCTTAATAATTCTAAAATTAACTTGGTTTTTTCTATTAACTCTTTAATATTAAATGAAAATCAAATGAACATCACTTCTCTCTATTGTTAAAGACATAATATGGGTTAATAGCTTAGCCTTCCCTAATATATATACCCTAAAATACATCGGACGTTTCTTAACTAAACTGCTTCTGGCTGTTGCTAATCAGCTTACCATATAACTATCAACAAGCATTCGCCCAACTGGTAAGTAGTTAATATATAATTTATTTGCTCCCTCATAGATAGTTTGGCCTGGGGCATTACGATCCAAGAACCTTGCTTCTACCGGATCTTCAGTTACTGCAGATGATGTTGAAAATAAATGTATATTTAAGTAAAGTTTATCTCGGAACTGTTTACTAAGGTCTCTGTTTATATGGTTTGGTTCCTGACTTTAACCAACACAAAAAGTGTCTTAACAATGCTCTTGTTCTAGTGCAGTGGATGCAACTTTTGGAGAAGAAAGCCAATAATCTATGGCTTTGATAGATGCCAGCGTTCGAGGATGATCTCCGCCAATGATCTTTTTCTGGAGCGTCATACATTCCATCATAATCTCTATCGCCTCATTTGATCGGTTCATTTTTCTCCACGTGTGTGCGAGGTGACTCATACTGTTTAGCGTGTCAGGATGTTCCTCGCTAAGGACCCTTTTACGCAGCTCCAGGACCTTGATCTGTAGCTGCTCAGCTTTCTCAAATCGACCCTGTTGCTGGAAGATTAAAGCTAAATTGCCCATACTATTTAGTGTGGTAGGGTGTTCCTGGCCATGAACTTTTTCACACAGGTCCAGAACTTTGGTCTGTAGCTGCTCAGATTCCTCTAGTCGCCCTAGATCCCACAACGTTAAGGCTAAATTACCTATACTTATTAGTGTGTCAGGGTGTTCCTCGCCAAGGATCCTCTTACGCAGCTGTAGGACTTTTGTCTCCAGCTGCTCGGCTTCCTCAAAGCGCTTCTGATCCCAGAAGGTGGAGGCTAGATTGTTTGTACTTATTAATGTGTCAGGATCTTCTTCGCCAAGAACTCTCTTACACAGATCCAGGATCTTGATTTGTAGTCTCTCGGCTTCCTCCAATCGGCCCACAGAGCGGAAAATCAAGCCTAGGTTGCCCATACTGTTCAGCGTGTTGCGGTCCTCCTCGCCAAATATTTCTCTGCAGATCATCGCGGCTTCCTTATGTGCCTCTTCAGCCTCCTTCCATCGGCCTTCCTCGCGAAAAAAGATCCCAATTTTTGTGACAAGGCATGCCCTTTTCGCCTCTCTATCCCTTATGGGTGACGTTAAGCTTCTGACCACTTGAGCGTGCGCGAGGTATGCGGTGCGAGTTGACCAATTTTCAACATTTCGTCCATCTGGGAACATATTCAACACCGTTAAAAGTGCCTCCCCTTCATAAGCGTTTTCATGATGCAGAATACTGAGCCACTTCCGGGTGGTTATTTGCACAAGTCGGTGGATGTTAATGTTTTGGCTCGCTTCTTCTCTGATCAAAGAGAAGCTGAGCAAATGCCCGATGGCTTTTGTCACTTCAAGGGCTCCGTCCTTTCCCTCGTTGCGGCGTTCATAGTAATTGAGCAAAAATACGCGGGGAATTTCTTGACGATCAAAGAATGACATCAGTGACAAGAGCTCTCCGGCTAGTGGATTTCGCTGTTGAATTTGTTGAAAGGAAATCATCCAAGTTGCAGCAACGGCATGCAAACTTTCTTCGTCTCGTCCCACGGCCTCAAACTCTTCACCTAGGAGGTCGACTGGCCTTTCCATCAAAAGCTTCAAGTAATAATCAATTGATACAGCATTTTCTCTTATGAAGGCTGCCGCTTGGACCAAAGCAAGAGGGATATATTCGAGCTGTTCAGAAAGCCGGCCGATAGATTCTGTAGATGCAGAGTCGTCAAGCTGAAGACGTAACAGGTTTACGCAATCCGAGATGTCCATTTTGCCGATTTCAATCAGTTGTTTCCCTTTGGTAAGCCTTGATCCAGCTTTCTTGTTCCTAGTCGTTATTAGTATGTTTCCATTCGCGCAATCGGGAATAAATCCTCCCAAGTTCCCACTACTTCTTGAAGAAGATGCTGAAGTTTGATGATGCGTTGTAAATAGGGCTTCATCGTCGGCATTATCTATCACCATAAGCCACCGTCCGTTGTCCTTCTTCCCTAGCCAAGCCTTAAGTAGTGGCAACACATCATTCTCAGGATCATCTAGACCAGGAATGCCACACTCTTGCGCGATCAAAGTGAAAGACTGACGGAAGCGATCAGCATTGCTTGCATGTACCCAATATACAGCCACGTCAGGGAAATGATATCGCAGCCAGTACGTGAACTGGATAGCAATTTGTGTTTTTCTGCTGATCGTTAGCGGCATGTCTTCATCAGGAGTGCGCGAACTCCATACCCAATACCTCCGAGCCCGTACAGGGCTATTCTAGGTTGCCAAGTGCGGTTAATGTTACTTAGATCGAAGCATGATTCTAGTTGCCGGAGGATATCTATACGTCCAATAAAGTTTTCGTTGCTGGAATAAGGTACGGTGACTGGTCCCTGTTAGCTTTTTGTGAATAAGAACCCTCGGCTTTAAGAATACTCACAAGCCATTCTAGCCTGCTCGTTTATATCTGGTCGAGTACTGGAGCCAGCTTGCTTTACGACCTCGATGTATCTGCGGAGCTCGCCAGTAACTTTCAGAAATCCATCGTCATCAGCTCCCTCAAATTTGGTCATGTTGGAGTGATTGGCATGTATGCTAATATTGTTGCAACCAGGCCTTGTGGCAGACTCTCTGGGGACAATCTGTCAAGAAAGTAAAAATTAGTTTGAAATATGTAGGATCATGTGCACATGGTCAGTTTACTTACGACTCCGAGGTGGGGCGAGGGTAGCTCCTCAAAGAAGTATGTGATGGATATTGCGGGTAGTCCAAGCTGAGGCCGTAGTTGAAGCCTTAAATGGAAACTATGTTGGATTCTAGCAAGCTCCTCGGAATGCTGGTGTAGTACTTCGGTGATGTCACTGTTGGTCTGTCTCATAGGGAAAAAGTAACGTGAAATAAGCTTAGCCCAAGGAGCGAGGTCTGATCCTTGGTGGGGAGTGCCAAGAAATGCAATGCCAATTGTTTGCTCATGAATTTTGGGAAGATTATGTTGTCCGCCTTGCTGTTCTGAGAGCACTAGAGCCTGGTACAGACTGTAAATAGATAGAACAGAAAGCAATAGAAAACTCGAATGTCTCACATCCATGCAAACTAGTCCTCCCAGACTATGGCATACAAAAATAATTGGTCGACTGCTCTATACGCGCGATATTAATAGTCAGACTCGCTATAGGCGTTAGTCAAGCTTACCGTGTTATCCTCGTCTCGTTGTCGCCCGAGGGATGCAAGTAAGTTTGATGCGTGTTCCTGGACTCTGTTCCTCGATGACGAGTCTTTGAGCCATTTGGCATCATATCCGAAAACGAGGATTCGGGCCGTTGGAATCCGGTCTGGAAGGATCGTCTTGGGCCAGGGCTCATTTTGGTTGGGACCAGTCCATGTTTTTTCTCTGTCGCCAGATAGCCCGTGTATGAATACGATGCTAAAGGTGACACAAGCGTTAGCAATATAGTGATAACTAAATATCAGTGCCAAATTAGATCGTGTGCGATCCATACTCAACATCACAGGGCTCTGGGCTGTAGAGGGCCTTGATTCCTAATGAGAGCATCTTCTTCCGGTTTGGAATCTCTGAGGATGTAGGCATAGAGGTCGGAGGCACGGAGACCGGAGGCACAGTAGAAGGGGCGGAGATTGGAGGCACAGAGGCCGCCAGAGGCGCAGATGTTGGTAGCGCGGTCGACGGCTTCTTCTCTCGCCGCCGAAACAGTTTTCGCATGTCGCTCATGACTTGGGACCGGGCATAAACAAGAGATACAGCTATCAAGACCAAGATGTCGTTAAGGAGAAGAATGAACTTTTGAAGCAGCTTGAATAGAGGCAAGCGGGGCTGTGCTATGGCATGATATCGCTGCAAGCGAAGGCGTAAGCAGATGCTGGGAGCCAATCTATTGGCTTAATGTGCTCTACTCAGCCCAGCTGACATGTTGGGCGTATTCCCAAGGTAACCACATACATGCACCTACATGCATAGGTGTGTATTATGACGTAGTCGGGTAGCAATACTATGAAGTGCAATTCTGCCATCCAGCCAATAATAGGTGACCACCTATGGCTGCGGAAGCCTCTCGAAGTAGACGGGACGAATGTCGCATCAAGTATTGCTTATGGATGCCACTCGTTGGGGCATCGTCTGAATGGCGAGGAAACTTCCCTGTACTGCTTGTGAAACTGCCACAACTTCTCGCGCAACCGCGAGGAGCGAAGCCAGTGAATAACAGTTTCGAGGGTGTCCCCTTTACACTTAACAATCATAATCATATCTGCTAACCCATAGGCAACATCATGAAGTACCCCCATAAACATCGGATAATCAGGAGAACTACCCAAGACATGTTGATTGTTAAATAAACGCATTGAACTCTAGCCCGCATTTGAGTGTGGAATTCCAAATAAAATTGAAATAAAGAGTCATGTCTATACAAAAATCAGACCTATACGCAAATCAGAATATGTGCTAGGCGACAATAATTAGAGATGTGTCACAGATGTTAACATCTACTATTAATCTCTCAGCCGGGCGAGTGACGGCCTGGTTTTGATGATACAGCCTGTCATCTCTATGCATCCAGCATCCAGCTGGTTCTTTTGTGTTGTACATAACTTGCCACTATTTTGGCTGAATGAGGCAGGGCAATGCCTTCGCCCACGAAGCCGTGTTCGAGATACGAGACTTGCAGCTTCAAGACCGAGAGAAGAGCGCCTAGATCAGTGCTTCGCAGGGGTTGTTCGACACACGAGCCTTGGCATTATTCGTAGACATAAGTGGGATACCCTCCTGCACAGTACCCTCCCTCGTTATTAGGAACTGCAGCTAGGGGTTTCCTCGAAGTATTTCGGTGAACCGCTCTTCCTCCTGAATTCCACGGCGTTGAATGCGATGCACAGGATTATTTGGCTTTTACGTGCCCAGCAAAACGCCTTGGAGTAGTTTCCTTCCCTATGTCTTAACTTGAACTTTTGGCTTGAAAGCTTGGCCTCAAATGTGCTGACCACCCTATAAATCATCCATATAAGGTGAAGACAGTGGAGGACAAGCCTGCATCCCTGTGGGGCTACGGAATTTCTTAAGGAGAGTAAAGACATGCATATATTACGCTTGAGTCTTTTCAGCAGAGCTAGTCATTCCTCCTAATGGTGTGATGATAGCCCTCTATTGCTCTGGTATCTAAAGATCATCTTGATCCATGTTATGGGCCATTTTCGATAAAGCTGTAGGAAATTGCACGGAGAATAATGTTCCATGACGACTGTGGACTTGAGACACATTCAGGGCGACAGTGGAATCCTCCTTATTCTTTAGTTATATAAGTATCCATGGAAATTTGACGCTGCAGAATTCAATGTTTCTCTCTCCCTAGCTTGAAACTTCTACCCGCCACCAATCAAAAGTAAAACAACTGGTATGTGAATGAATCTCATTTTAGTCCACTGCCGTAACTAGTAACTGGCCACGTCTCCCGTTCCATCAGGGACTTTATGAAATAGAGCTCAGGACGACGAGGCTACTTCTCGCTCCATAATAATTACTTGCCCTTTTAAGATACGTACGTCAAATCATGGCCGCTCCAGGCTCCAAGACCCTCCATACCCTTGATGGGGAGTGGGCTATGGTAAGCAAGCCCTTTTCTCTGTTCAACGTTTCGAGGGGAGGAAAACTCCAGGTCGTCATAGAACGCTGGAAGCTATTCTAATAGAATCGCTGGATAGAACAAGAAGCTCTCCGAGTCTATCGATGAAGTCCTGCGCCTTCAAGGCCTGCCATACTTTGCACGAGCTGCTATAAAGCTTGCGAGCCCAAGCTACACCATCCGGCAGAGCGTGTTCCCTTCGGAAGATCCGGACAGCAAGCAGAAGACTGTGACGTGTGTCGAGACAGTCCAGAGATTGTCCGGTGTTGCAGAGACCACGGATGTTCGGATCCTGGATGATAAAGTTCTTGACGAGAAGACAATGTTCTGGGGTAAAACAACCAAGCAGCATGGATGGGCACAGGTCAATGAGTTTGAGAATGAGTATTTGCGAGAAGGCTGGCTTTTTGACGGAAAAGACAGCAAGCTAATGGTAACCTACACGGAAAGTCGGGACAAAGGCTGGAAGGGAACGCAGGTCACTGGCTTCAGATTGGTCAATGATGAGAGGTATTACTGTGTTCGAATTTTGGTAGAGAAGGGAGAGAAGTTTGCCGTGGCTCAGCTTGTTTATGACTATATCTGCTAGTCTCGATGGCATCTAGCTTGCTTCAAGGACTCGACCAAGAGTAAGATATCAGGAACGAATGAATCAATAGGCATTTACATTTATTGGCCTATTCATATCTTGAGCTTGAACCATGGCCGGTTCGTGATCCAGATGGAACGTTAGCTTCAGCTTTCTAGACAACTTCGGCGTATGCTATGTGCGACTGGTAATACCCTCATCAAAATGGTCAATTATTTGTTTTGGGTTAAAATATGATTTTTATTATATACTTGAGATATGCCAGGAAACCGAACATAAGTCTCTAGCAGCAAGAGTGGAATTGTAAATAGATTAACGACTGTCGCGTCTCAAAGTTGGATAGATTATAGCAGAACCACGCTCACTCCTTCACACGGGCTAGAACATAACCATTAAAGACAGGTGTCGGAATAAGAGGGTGAGTAACAACAAGCGGCACAAGCGTAGCCTCCACTCGCTCATCCTGCCCGATCTTTGTGAAAACCGATGCCGCTTCATCCTCCACTTTGCCTGATTTGAAGAGTGGTGGTATAACGTCATCCAAATATACACACCCATTAGGTCGCGTAAGCTTCACAGCCCAGTCGAAATACTCCCAGTGGTGATCCCAATCTGCGTCGATGAATACCAAATCGAATTTTCTCCCTTCTTCTGCAAGTTTCGGTAGGACTTCAAGGGCAGAACCTAAGATCACCTCGACGTCAAGCCCTTGAACATTTTCGACGGCAACCTCGTGATGTTTCGGGTTCATCTCCACACTCGTCACTTTGGCGCCCGCTTCGGCGAAGCGGATGGAAGAGTAGCCGCCCAGAGTTCCAATCTCTAGGACGGTCTTTGCTCCAATGAGCTTTGTGAGAATTGAGAGGTATTGGCCTGCAAGAGGTAGGACACTGATAGGTGGCAGGCCCTTGGCAGCGGAGTTTGTGAGCGCATGCTCCAGCTTCGGGTTAGGACGGAGAAGAGCTTGGGCTTTGGTATCGATGGCACCGGCCGATAGGAAATTATCAAAATTGATTGAGGCTTTCATTGATTCGAAATCAATCGAGTCGCTTGCTTTGAGATTATCAGCGCTCATTTTGTCCTTGTCTTGGTGTGTTTCCGAGAAACGGGGTTGATAAGTAATCAGAAAAAGATGTTGAACTCTTGTTCTTTATTTTCCTTGATGACACTTGTTAAGTGCTCTTACTGCAAGGAAAAGGTTCTCCTTTTATAGAAGTGTTAATATTTTCCGAATATCCCGACCAAAACACAGAACAGTGTGATATTCCGTAGTGTCGGGGATATCGGGATATTGCTATAAGCATTGTCCATACACTATCATTACCAAAGAATCGACTGATACGCCGTAATTAAATGCCTCGGCCGAGAAAGTTCCCCAACATGCATCGTAGAGCGAGGCAAATCCGAGGTTGTGGCATGGGCGGTCGCATATCATCGTCTCTCGATGGGTCAACACGACCGACGGTGACACGCGCCTTTCTTCTGGAGACAGATATTAGCCACCCCTCGACGTTCTTGAGTGCGGTATTCAAGACTCTGGAATTTGAATCAACAATAAGTTGTTCCTGTCCACTCGCTTTTGGCCAGACGTCGGTACGACCTTTGGCTTAGATCATCAAGTTTTCTGGCCTTTCACTCTCATCTTAGTCAAAGTTTTTTTGCATTCACCATTTAATTATCGTAGATAGAGATAAGCAAATACTAATTAGTTATGCATAGAAACAATTCCACTTATGCTCGCCCCTCGCGTAAACTTCAATCTAAGGTACATGTACCTAATGGTTGTCAAGCCAAATAGCGTGTTCAACGACACAACCTTGTCTATTGTTATTTTTCTACGGCTCAGTCACAAACTTCATAAAAAGCGTTGTCGTGATTCGTGCTCATTCCAGCGTAATCTATGTTAAATTTTACAAGGGAAATGTAGCGCCCAGGTAATTGGAAGTCCAATAGGTAGATAAGCGAGATGAAACTCATACATACAAACAAGAGCACAATGGCATCTAGCCTTTATCTTAGAATGGTCTCGTATACTTGATCAAAAGGATCCAATCGCGAGATTTGCGATGGAAGCGCGTTTCTTGTCAGAGCCGACAAACTACCCTGCATCAGAGGATCAAACAAGACTGAGCATAACCCTTGCAAATAATTGGCGTGACAAAGGCAACAGTTGCGGCAGCTACTAAAAGATAAAGTAAAGTATACATGCCTCGTTTTTCTATAGTCAGGATGAATGCGCTTTCCGTCATTATGAATAACTGAATACATGCGTAGATTTCTAGTTAATTCGTATCGATTGCACGGAGTCCATGAAATCATTGATGGTTTAGACTGGCTTGGTATCAATACGTGCACCCATGCTCGTAAGTTGACAATATTAAATCTTCAGCCCCAAATACATGTAGCCTATTGACGAGCCACGATCAGTGTAAGAACTTTTTGGGCTTATCAACACTCAACATCGTTGTATCTCGTTCTGTTCGGCAGTGTTGCCGACAAGCCAGTCAGAGATGGCCCCAGTCAGCTTGGTCCTGGCCAATCAACTCAGCCCGTGGAATTAAATAGGAGCCGGTTGCCTAGATCGACCAGGGATATAGCACGACCCTGGCGATTCTCTGCAGGCTTCTTCGTAGATATCCCCACTATTGTGCCTTGGTAAATTGCTCTGTACGGATAACTCGGTCCCAGATTCACAGTTCCCCTGTGAGGCCATGTAGGAACACCGTTAGCAGGCTCACATCGAAGCGCACTAATTCCGTTCTATTGCCAAGATTATAGGAGCATCCAGGCAGCATCTTACATTTCTAAATGCCCGGTGAGGTATAAAGGAGCTGGCATTGGTTGCGGTTTTCAGGTGCTCTTCGATTAGTCTCCAGTTCTTTTATTACTATAGTCACTTGCAAAATGTTTAAGCTTCACAATATCAACGATAATGAGGACATCTACCAGAGGTGTCTTCTCATTACTGGCCAGTGCGAAGGATCTAACCGACAAGATACCTTTGTGCAAGTGGACACAACAAATGAGTCTGGAATCGAAACCTTTCCATCTCACCACTGGCCCCTATGTAAGGGATGGTTCAAATGCTTGGTTCTGTTGACTCCGGGCAAGAATATCGTCAAGTTGAGTACTGATGATGGAAAACATACTACCGAGGTAAGTAACTGTCTTCTAGATACACGCATGCGACTTTCAATTCTGACATGGAAAACGTAGTTGTCTCTCACCCATATCCCTCTTACAAACGCTCCTCCTCTTCACCTCGCAATCATGGTAGCGAAAGATTCCCCTCTCCTGGTAGACTGCCCTCCGAACAAGCTGGGGTTCATTTTTTCCGCACACTCAGATTTGAGTGCTGTGGTAGCCAAGATGCGAATGGCCGCATGCATGTGGCAGGCTCTAACAGCTGAGGAGATGCGGGCTGCTGGTCTCGGCCGACGCGCTTTCCGGCTCGAGGACGAATGGGGGAGCAACACTCTGAGCGAACGGGGTTTCAGAAGTCCGCAGAGCAACAAGGCAATGGGCTCAACAATTAAAGTCCACATTGTCCGAACGGAGAAGACCGTTGCTGAACTTCGAGATGCGAACATTGCTCAACAGAACGAGAAGGGTCGGGATAGGGACGGGCTACACCGGATCTTTTCCAACGCTCTCAAGGCCCACGGCGCGCCGTTCCAGTCGCATTGTCGTCCTGTTGTTGCCGGCCTGATTTTAGATTCCGCCTTTGATCAGCAGCAGAACATGATACTAGGTCACGCCGCCCTCGGGGCGCATAATCCAGATGGATTGTCTCTTGGTATCTTTGGTAGCCATCTCACTTATTCGTGGCCAAGGTTCCTTGAGGAAGTCCCAGCTTGTCTCCTGGACACAACCTTGCCAGGAGATACAGTAGGCAACGACAATGGCGAATGTGCTACAAATTGGGAGGCCTGTGCTATTGGCCAAGGCGCCTTTCTCCATGAGGTCGGGCACGCCTTTTCTGCGCCACATACTACCGGCATCATGGCTCGAGGGTATTCGCGGGACTGGACCAAGTGCTTTCTCTCTATCGTCGCTTACAGCGAACATTTGAAGCGAAAGGATGAGATTCCCATAACTAATCAGACCAGTCATCTGTGTCACTGGGACTTGGAAGACATGCTGCGCTTTTTCAATTTACCTCACTTCCAGCTTCCTTCGGATACTCCTCGCAGCTCTGCCTGCCCAACTGCCATCTTGGATGACGATACCGACCCCGGCCGCCTTATCGTACGATGCGAAGCTGGTATTGCCTCCGCCAAGCTCAACGGCGACGACGTTGAGACTGCGCCTATTTCAAATCCAACAAAAGAACTAGCGCTTGATGTGAATGAACTGGAACAGAAGATGAAATACAAGAAAAAGCCATTAGAGCTTCGGATATTGAGCATGAACGGAAAGCACACCAACTTCCCCGTGTGGTCGCTACTGTCCAGCCGAACGTACATCCCTATCCATGGAACTGGCATCAGACTTCTTAAGAAGGGGGTGAGCCGACCCGAGACCTACGACAATGACTGGCCATGGGTCGTCATGCTCAAGAAGAGAAACCGGAAAGGCTCCATGTCGAGGGCTTACAAGATCGATGTGAGAGTTGGCTGTGCGCTTGACGGGGCTGAGGTGTATTTCGAAGACGGGACCAAGATTCCGTGTGGCCCCCGCGGTGAACACGGGGCAGATCCAGACATGGGCGGGCACCAAGCACGGAAGATCAAAATCCCAAGGAACGTGGAGATAGCCAAGGTCTTGGTTGCACACCATGAAGGGTCTACTCTATCCGGCTTGCGCTTGGTGCTTTCTAATGGGAAGGCCATTGGTGCCTTGAACAAAAATGGGTCAAATTCAACCATCACACCATTGGGTATGTCTTCCATAATCTTCTTATGTCTTGATCTAGGTTAGTCTAACGGCTTTCAATCTGCAGTCCCAGACGATGGTCACAAGATCGTTGGCTTTTACGGAAATAGTGGTGAATTTGGGTTGTGCAGCGAGTTTGGCATCATTACGGCACCGAGAGATGTCGAGATCCCCGATTCTGTCTATGACATGCCCGAGTTACAGAACCTCCCAAAGAATGGAAATGAGAGGGGGCATCGTAGTAAGAAGCGAAAGGTTAGCCGTAGCAATTATGACAGTGGTACGGAGGGCAACGGATCCTCTTCCGAGGACAGAGATGAAGGCTACGACTGCGAGTCTGACGCAGACGAATTTTAACGGCCATCTAAAGAATTTTTTTTTATTCAAGTAGGCTATGACACTATTCTCTCTTGATAGTCCAAGGGCCGAAGAAATACTCCAAATAAATCTTTTTGACAATCCACCGAACATTTGATAACTCTTATCGCGATATTTTACTAGTATATATCTTGGTATGCAATTTTTTAATGTATGCTTAAAATCTTGATATCACTTCTGGTAGTATTTTTTTGTCCACGGCTCTGAGCAATCACATGTTGAAGAGCTGTCATAAGGTGTTAACTAAGAAACCAGAAAATCTCGGCCACCAAACTGGAGTAATGATTTGGATTATAAGGCCTTTAATTCAACCTTGGGGCGGTATCTTAGGAAATACTTCAAGGCAATTGGAGCCTTTGGCCTTGTGAAACGCAGCAACCGCCTTATTCTTGCGCAGGACCCGTCATTATTTATTGATTTATTTTGATCCGAGAGTTAGGAAATCTACATATTTGTTGTCTTAAAAGTTATTCATTTAAATTTCCCAGCCAGTCTTTTCGCAGGCGATGGCGGTTGGGGTATGTTGAGACGATTTGAACCGTGTCTACCTACTCCATCAAGTTGGATCCAACGGGGGAATATAATAACCCCTGTCACTGATATTGATTCCTTTACAAGAGGGATTCAGGGTCTACTATACTCCACCGACTTAGTCATCTCTCGTCGCCTTGAGTGTATATAAGAGTCGACTTCCCGCTTGGAATTACTGATTTTTCAAGACTCTTCTTTCTATCTTCCTCTTTACGCGCCTTATCGGACTGTATCTCATTAATATCAACATGGTTGACCTACAGAGAGCTTTGATTGGAACATGGAAGGTTTTAACATATGATATGACCGTATCTTCCAAGAAAGGCACTTCAACTATTCAACCTGCAGGGAAGAACCCTCTCGGATATGTCACATTTACACAGGACGGCTATATGTCTGTCCATATGACCTCATCTGAGGCCATTGTACCGCATAAATCTGATATGTGGTATCAAGCCACCGACGAGGAAGTGGTCCGAGCAGCAAGGGCTATGTTGACATATTGCGGTCCTTTCAAGGTGACTGAAGCGACAGAAGAGGGAGAATACCTTTTAAGCACTGCAGTCGATGTCTCCTTAGATCCAAACTGGATTGGGGGAGACCAGGTGCGAAAAGTGGCGATAGAGGAGCAAGACGGCCGCCCGTTGCTGATCCTTCGACCAGTTCAGACTTTCACCTTCGAAGTGAGTTTGCCGCCTTTCCCAAATCATTGGTTCATGGTAGTTCTTGGCTAACTATACTATCTTAACAGAACGGTGACACTGCAGAAGTCATCGTGAGCTGGGAAAGGATTTTGCCAAAGGATAACAAATAACGGGCAAAGGCTAGCAAATATCCAAAGACCTATCACACTTTGTTATATAGCTATGACCTGAAGTGAATATTCAATAGGAATACGCCTCTACCAACTTCATCCCAGGGCTGGCCTTACTTTGCGGATTTCCCAACGGTGCTTCTCTCTGCAATGAGGTCTGCAATACTGGCAATGGGCATGGCACCGACAATGTCGAATACAGCCACAGTAGCACCCAACTCCCTTCCAATCCAGTTCCTGAGTTCGACCGCCATTAAAGAATCGACACCGTAAGCAGAGAGAGCCTTATTTGGCTCTACGTCACTTGCTGGAATTGACATGGCCCGTCCAAGCCTAGCAGCCAAGGCTTGAAAAACAAGCGCGACCCTCTCCGCTGAGTCGGACGATTGGCGGAACAAGGCTACTGCTTTCTCTACCTCATCGTCCTTGGCCCCTTTATCAGCCTTGCTATTGCCGGTAACGTATGAGAAAGTAGATAGAAGAGGCCGGTCCAAGATGGGCGGTACCGGTTCATTCAACAGAAGATGCCTCCTTGGGTTATCCAGTCCGAAAGGTATCTGACCCTTGCACTCTTCTAACTGCGGGTATTCCATGTCAGGATCGCAACATATCGTCAAAAGGGCAAGAAGATCCAGATCGGTGAGTAATTGCATGTCGTTGGCGATTTGACGTTGGCGCTGGAAGGTGAACTTCTCTGCAATGATGCCAACATTGACCATCCAGCCAATGTCGATAGAGATTGCTTCGAGTCCCTGTGAGCGGCGGTAGCGGACAATTGCATCTTGAAACGAGCATCCGGCCGAGTAATTCGCGCTGCCCATCTGGCCAACTACACCGGCGAGCGAGGAGAACATGATGAAGAAATCAAGATCCTTGGGCAGAAGTTTGTGGAGAGTCCACGAGGTCTGGACCTTCGATCTGACCGTAGCATCCCATTGTGAATATTTCATGTTGTCTTGGAATATGGCGTCCTCCAGAGCCATTGCTGCGTTGATACAGCCCCTTAGGGGGGGCATGGTAGTTGAGACTTCATCCAATAGCTTGGAAAGGTCATCGTGTGAAGCTACATCGCAAAGAGGGGTAACAATATTGACACCACTCGCTTTCAGCTCAGACACCCACGTCTTTGCGGGTTCTGAAGTGGCGCCCGACCGCGATGGGACAATGAGATTTCGTGCACCTCTGCGGACCATCCATTTGATAATGTCTCTACCAAGGCCTCCAGAGCCTCCTGCCACGAGATATGATGCATTTGGAAGAAACTTCCACGATCTCTCGTCGATGGAGAATTGCTTCAAAGATGTTATAGTCAGCTACCATGAAATTCAATCAAGTTTGATGGGAGTTTCCTTACCGGCACTAGGTTTTCCGCCTTGGGTGTCACAACTACCCTGCCGTTAAGCTCGCCACTCTGTAGATGCAGGAAAGCTTTCTCAATTTCAGAGACCTCGAAAACTTCAAGATCTTTGCTGACTTGATAAGAACTTTCCTGTATCAAATCTAATGTATCCTGAAGCAGCTTGGCCGTCTTCTTAGGCGTTAACCTCAACACGTCGACTGTTGCGAAAGACACGTTTGCTTTCATCTGGCTCAACGTGAGAGTAGTATTTGCATCCGCATCCGCACCTCTTGCACTGATAAAGTGACCGTTTGTTGCAAGGCATTTCAGCGAGGCTTGCAATACGTCCTGACCAGGGAGTAGGTTGAAAACGACATCAACACCTTGGCCACCTGTGGCGCGGGATATCTGGTGGGCGAAAAAGCCACCCTCAGAGAGGAATACATGGTCTTCTTGAAGACCCAGATTGCCTACCAAGAATTTCTTTTGTTCCTCTGTAGTGACGGTGATAAAGATCTCAGCACCTTGTCTCTTAGCAATCCGAATGGCTGACTGCCCTAAACTGCCAGCACTGCCGTTGATCAGAACTCGCTCTTGCTTCTCAAGTTGAGAGATATCAACCAGTGCACGGTAGGCAATCATGCTCGGCATGATTTCTGACGCAGCTTTCTCGAACGATAAATTATCAGGGATCTGAATTACAGAAGTTTCTAAAGCACGAGGATGCTTCCGAATGCTGCCTCTGGTACTCATATATACGCGGTCCCCCTCCTGGATTGAGGTTCCGCAACCAGGGCCTAGCCGGGCCACAATACCAGCACAATCGCCACCTATTTTGTCTTGATCCTCGTCGATCAATCCAAGCGCTGAGTCAAGTTCTCGCTTTCCCAAGCCCCACGCATGAGCTTCGATTTCAATTTCATTCTGGCCGAGGGGCGTGTCTGCCAATTCGTCTCTGACGAATCGCAGGGAGGCGAGATCTCCATGCTTTCCAGCAGAGAGTTGGAGCTCAGGCCCATCTACCCATTTCAGAATCTTTTGCTGTGCAGAGACGAGGGCCCGGTGAGCCTCGTTCGCCGGAACGTTTTCAACTGCACGGCCAATTTTTATCTGTCCATTCTGAACATTGTACTCCAACTCCTTGCTTGGTAACTGTCCAAATGCATCATCAAAGATAGCCAAAATGATAGTTGCACAGTCCTCTTCGTTGGTTCTATCCTCGATAGCAATGTTCACAATGTGATTCTCTGGCTGCTCAGCGCGAATTGTGCGGAGAAATCCTGGGACGAGACTGTAATCTGGATAGTTTTCATCATCGGAATGTGTCCCCGTTACCCAGATCAGATTCTTTGCATGCTTCATCAAAATCTGTAAAGCGGAGAAATCATGCTCGCTCAGGTTGGCTAGGACTGGCCTATTGTTAACTTCACCAACGAAGATAACGACAGTGTCTTCATTCCAACTCTTTGCCGCTTCTTGCAGTGAAGCAGGGGTGAAGCTGCACACGTTCGGCTCCTCATCGCTTTGAAGTTTGTTTCCCACGGCCTTGGCCAAGTTGCTCTGCTGGTCGGACGGTGTGGAATCGGTAACCACAACAACTCCTCTCGGGGTCGCCCTTTGAACATCCTGCTTCGGCTCCTCAACGGCAGTAGTGACAATAATGCTCATGATATGGCACTGTTCTGTCTCATAATCACGGATGACAAGGTCATTGCCTGAGAACCCGTTGTTCCGCAGGCATCTTTCCCAAACTGATTCGTCCACAGCAGCCGAGTTGGCTCGCCACTCTTCCGTTGCCACCCACCAGCCTGGAACGAGACCAGCCATAAAGTTGACAGCAATGTCACTTGGCTTGATGGTTTCAAGGAGGAGAAGCTTTCCTCCGGGTTTCAGCAACTTCCTCACATTGCGGATTGTAAACTCCAGATCTGGTGTGGCATGCATGACACTTCCAGCGACCAATAGATCGTATGTTCCCGCTTCGAAGCCCTGATCCTGGATTGGTACTCCCAAATCAAATGTCTTGAACGAAATCCTGTCTTGAGACACCAAGTCAGACCACAAGCTGCTGGCCTTTTCGAAGAACATCGGGGATATATCCGTGTAAGTGTAATGCGCAAAGCTGGGGGCTCCGGTGCGCTTCTCGCGCTCACCCCAGGCCTTGAAGAGATGTCTCGTCACGCCTCCAGTTCCAGCACCAACTTCGATAACTCGAAGAGCCGGATTCTGGTGAGAAGCCAAGTCCAGAACGGGGAACAACCGCCCGTCAGAGCAGAGGGTCAGAAATAGGTTTTCATAAAACACCTTCGCCTGGTCAGACTCGAAAACAATTTGAAGGGGGTCAACTTCGCCCGCCAGCATGCTTTGAAGGTTCCTTGCGCAGGCGATATAAACACCCCAAGCTGGAAGTGCCTCTTCAACTTCGATAAGTCGTGCTTCCACTTCTTCATCGCTGAGATTGTCAACATCCTCTCTCTGGCTTGGAGAGAGGTTTTTGACTTGATCCTCAAGCCACTTGAAATGTCGCGACAACTTCTGAGGAACAGTGGAGGTATCTATTGCCTTTAGTGTACGGCCCGCAACGAGACCTAAGACATTGACAAGCTTGATATGGTTGCTCAAAATGAGGCTTTCATCTCGAGCAGCGACCTGTGACAGGCACTCTCTTTCCAGCTGCTCGTTCGTCATGAGGCTAAGCTGAGGCTTCCACTCTATTTTGTACAGTAGTTTCCTTTCCTCGTTGTCTTCGTTCCTGGCGACGGGAGAAGTCACCGCTCTTTCGATGGAACAGAGTACTGTCCCATCATCAGCTAGAGCATGGATGCTTCCATCCTCTCCAACGCTTGGGCCATGGACAGCTGATCTGACTTTGGAGTTTGCCACCATTCTGATAGAATTGGTATGCGGTGATTGCCACCCGGAAGCAGCGAACCATGCGCCTTGGATTCGGATGGGAATATTTCCTGACGGCTGTTGCCCTCCGCTCAGTCGGAGCATGTGGAACGCTTGATCAAGCACAGCAGGGTGGACAAGACTGCTAGTGACATGCCTCCCCTTTGATATGTCTACTTTGCCGATGGCAATGTTTCTCTTCTCATCGTAGAAAGCATCCTGGACGAGTTGGAATGTCGGTCCCCACTGTATACCATTCTTAGCTGCATCCCGGTAAAATGCATCTGGGGAGATGAAGTTCTTGCAAAATGACTTGGCCTGGTCATAGTAGTGTCGAACTTCCTCATGACCTTCGAGTTTTTGCTTGCTAGCCTCGGAAGCTGTTGCTGCTTCATACTCTACTTTGAGAGTAGCCCGGAAACACTCTGTCCACTGGTCTCGGGAATACGAATAAAGAGTTGTCTCGAACCACTGAGATTCCCCAGCAACCTTTGGGGAGTTGACTGTTCGAAGACGCATTTGGGTTTCTATACGCTCTTCCCAAGTCTCCCGAATGATAACTGGATTCTTGAACTCGGCCGTTTGGAAGTAATAGCCTGCCACGGCATGATCTTCCGGCACAGCTTGATAGACTGCCTCCATTGCCATGACAAGCATGCCCATGGCGGGGAAAAGAACTGCCCCATCAACCTAGCGCGTCGCATAGTCAGCATAATGAATCAATCATCAAACGCGCGGTCTTCGTCTCCAGTTCCCTTACTTACCGCGTGGTCTTTGAACCAAGGAGTTGCTTCTACTGTTAGGAAGTTCCTCCAACAAGGCTCCAAGGGATTCCAGTCCGATGCTCGAACACCGAGCGTCTCTCCATGAACTTTTCCTCGAAGCCTGTAATCACGGCTGATCCGTGACTCCGCCCAATAGCGATGCGTTCTATCGAAAGGATATTCCGGCAAATCGAGAAGAAACTCAGAAGACTCCGAGGGCGTTCTCTGGTTGACAGATGAGATAGAAACTTGGTGGCCCAGACAAAAGAGTTGCCCTACGGCCTCCAAAGTTGTTTCTACTGCCGGGCGTGATCTATGCAAGACCCCCGTGTAACGAATTTGCTTCTTTCGGTTTCCTTCCTGTTGAATTGTATCCAGTACAGGCCGACGGAGCGCAGGGTGAGGACCAACTTCGATGATGTCGCTAAAGCCGTTGAGCCCAACTTTCAGCGTCGAGGATTTCTGGGTAAGAACTTTAAGGGCATCTGTAAATCGAACGGGCGACACCATGTTATTAACCCAGTATTGGGCACTGGCTAACTCGGCGGGAATGACACGCTTTCCAGAGACTGAGGATACCATAGGTATTTGCTCGATCTCGCCACCCTCAAGAGTGCCCATAAGATCATAATACTCATTTGCGATCGCCTTCACGAATGGAGAGTGGTAGGCCACTCCAGTCTTGAGCTTTTGCGCAAATATGCCGTCATTGTCTGCCTTGCTTTTAATCATATCAATAGCCTCTTCTGGCCCGGAGAGAGTACAGTTCAAAGGACTGTTGATGCAGGCGGTGCACACAGAGGCTCTGAAGTCTTTTCCTTCTACCGACTGGAGATAGTTGGAGACTTCGTCTTTCGATAGGTTGATGGATATCATTGCACCAGGTGAAGACTGATGAAGACTCTTGAGCTTTCCGGCCAGTTGTCCTCGAAAATATGCAACTTTGCAGGCAGACTCGAGAGACAATGCTCCAATTGAATAGCTGTGATGATGTGTTAAGAGCGGCAAATCAGCATACTAAAGAGGGCTCGACCTACGCAGCAGCTATCTCTCCAGACGAGTGTCCAACCACGCCTTTGGGGGCAAGCCCAAAGCTTTTAAGCATATCCACCAAACCCAACTGGACAGCTGTAGATAAAGGCTGGCTATAACCAGGATTATCGATCCGGTCTTGATAATCTTCGATTGCTGATCGTCTATTAGCTTTGATCCTGTCATGATTTATCCAGTTTTGCATACCGAGGATGGACCAATCGCAACCTAATCCCCTGTAGATGCTATCGATCTTACGGAGAGTCTCCTTGTATACTGGAAACTGCAATAAGTCGTGGCCCATTCCAACATATTGCGCTCCCTGGCCCGTGAAAACAAAGGCTAGGTTCGCATCTGCCGAGCTGCGTATTGCTTTTGCTGGGGAGAACGAAGGCTCAACTGTCTCTGAGCCAGGCCTAGCAAAAGCGTATGATCTCCATAGCATGCGGCTGCGATGATCCGACAAGGTGTAAGCCAATTTGGCCAATTTGGAACTGTCTTTCGAGGTGTTGTTGACAAAATATTCTTCGTATGCTGTCATCACACGTTTCATCGCTTTCTCGTCAGCTGCACTGAAAACGAGGAGTTTGGGCAGATCGAGGCCGGCAGAGGATCTTTTATCATGCTCTTCAATAGAATGGCCATTCTTGGTCTCGTGGTTGGTTCCATTGCTTCGATGGTGGCCATTGAGGGGGCCATGGCCGTTCCCGTTGGTAGGCACATGATCTCCATTCTGATGGTGCCCATTAGTCTGGTGGTGCCCATTGGTTTGGATTTTGCTACCATTCATGCCGTTGATATGAGGCCTAGACGTGGTACAGTGAATGCCCGCCATCCTTCGATCGTTGAGATAGCTATAAGCATCATCGATTACCACGTGAGTGTTGGAGCCACCGAATCCAAAAGAATTCACAGACACCCTTCGCAGGCCAGAGTTGGGCCATGCTATGCTTGTTGTAGGAACCTAACAATAAGTCAACAATTGGGTTAAATCTTCAGAAATCGGTTCATGCATTGACCTACAGTTGTGTTGTAAAAGTCGTTATCAATATCAGGGTTCATCTTCTCGAAGAGGGCATTGGGCGGAATGACTCCCTTTTCAACAACGGCTGAATATAGAGATCAGCTTACGTGAATAGCACCCAAAGGGCATTACTCGGAAAAAGGCAGCCAGCACTTACAAATCGACTTGAGGACGCTGACCAGGGCGCTTGCTCCTTCAAGGTGGCCGAAGTTTGCCTTGACAGAGCCTCTAGTAAAATTCAGTATCAAGCCGCCATCCTTCTCGAAGTCTGATACTTACACATAGAGAGGCTCCTCGGCGGAGCGATACTTTCGGAATACGCGTCCGATAGCTTTCATCTCAATGGGATCGCCGACTTTAGTTCCCGTTCCTGCATGCATATGTATCAGAAAGTAATTCAAACGACTTTGGATAAGTGATCAAAGTTGGAGACACTTACCATGAGCCTCGACATAACGAGTGTCAGAAAGTGGCAGATTCGCCTGAGCATATACATGGCGAATGAGGTCCTCTTGAGACTTGGCACTGGGCTGTGTAAGAACTGGAGTGTGGCCGTCCTGGTTTGACCCTATGGATCGAATAACGGCTCGAATCGTGTCACCATTGCGAACTGCCTCGGCAACAGGCTTGAGAACAAGAACCACAACACCCTCCCCTCTTGCATAACCGTTGGCACGATGGTCAAAACTATAGCACAAGCCATCAGGGGAAAGGAAGTTCTGATCTGATAACGACTGAATGATGCCAGGGTCCATGATAACATTGCAGCCTGTAACGAGAGCCTAGCAGTGAGGGCAGTCAGTTTTCTGCAGTAAATATAGGCACCTGGCGATCATATTCTTACACATGAAGCATCTCCGCTACGAATAGATTTGCAAGCCATGTCCAGAGCAGACATACTACTCGAGCAAGCTGTGTTTACGTGAATGCTTGGTCCTCGGAGATCGAAATACCAGCTGACTCGGTTTGGAATGATGCAGGCAACAGTACCACCTGTTGCTGCCATTCTCTCGATGTTGTCGGGGTCTCTTGCTGTCATCCTAGAGTAGTCCTCAATCATGGACGCGGAGAACACGGCAGTCCGAGATCCTCGGAGTTTTTCAGCCGGAATTCCAGCTGAAGCATTTTATGATCAGTATAACTTTGGTGCAAGTGCGTATTTCCTTGGTGGGAGGACATAATCTCACCATTTTCCAACGCACGATAGGAAGCCTCTAGGGTCCATCGCTGCATTGGATCCATCGAAGCTGCCTCCTTAACCGTAACGGAGAAAAAGGGGGCATCAAATGCTTGCACATCATCATTCAAGAAATGTCCTCCTGTTCCGGTGAACTATGGCGGCACTTAGTGAGCAAGATTATCGAGGTAATTCTACCAGATATGATAGAGGCGGTGGTCCTACCTTGTGTTGCGGATTGTGTCTAAAGGAGTCAGCATTGACTCGCGACGCAGGCCACTCTGTCATGAGATTCTTTCTATTCTGGAGAACCTCCCAGAAGGCCGTATCGTCGTTGACATCTTGGGGTAATCTAAACGAATATCCTACAATGGCTATGTCTTCCGTCGGTGTTGTGGTTGTCAGCTCAGTTGGCTGTGTGCTAGTTGAAAACTCGGCCATATTTTCTCTGTGGATATATGATAAAGTTGGAAAACAGCAAAACCTCTCCGCTCAGGAGTATATAGAGCACTGTATATACTTTTCATGTTTACCGCAATTCCTACGCTCGCGTATATGCCTTTCATGGCATTCGTGTACTTGACCTACACAGAAGAGTACTCGAGTCAGGGGCCCCTACAACAGCTGCAGTAACTAGTTACTCTACTTCTGACCTCTCCACTCTATAGCGTAAGTTCTCTTAAGATTCTCGAGGACACATATCAGCAAATGGTGTTTGGCCGGTGACAGGTTCCGGACGCGGCTTCAGGCTTCAATGGTTCCGGGTTCGAAGTGAATACCCACGACGGTCTCGGTTAGATAGAAACTGCCAATAGGAAACAATACCGCTACTATGGAATACCTGATGTAAGAAAATAGGATCAACCAAAATCCCGCCATCCCCAAGTGCAAAATACCGCTGTTGCGCTTGCGGGTTCACGAGTCTTGGCATCGCTCGATTGTCCTCTCGATAGCTCTTAATGCTCCGGCTAACTCCATTTTGGACTTGGTACCGGGGATATCATGGCCTACATCATGATGGGTAAACACCTCGCGTACACCGCCATCGCACAACCCAATCATCGCCTCGTTGAGGCGGGTCGGGTTGCCCATATCGTGTTTCGCCCACAGAGGAGCGAGTGGGGAGAAGCGCCAGAGCCACGGCGGTGGGCTAGATTCGCGGATATGCGCTGTCGGCACCTTGATTATGACACCATCTTCGGTATCGTTCATCCCAAGTGCCCGGACGTTGTCATCAGTAGTCTGAGAAATGTCAGGGTCAAAGGGTGGAGCGGCACTAAACAGAATACCGCAACGGAAGCCTGCGAATGGCCTGCGGGCGTCCTCAATCAGGATTAGAGCTGCAATCATAGCACCTTCCGAAAAGCCAAAAACTCCGTCAAAGGGGCCGTTGTCATGAACGAACTCGATCATGGTTGACAGGAGCTCTCGGCATTGATCAGCGTCTGGCCCGTCCTTAATGTAACCGTAGTGCTCGTCCATGATCCTAGAAGCGTGGTCTGCTTGTCACATGCTGGTAAGCTTACTGGGGTACTCCCAATAGCTGAAAAGAGAATTTTCCGGGTGGTCCAAGTCCTTGGGACGAACCGTCAACTGGTTTCGTTGGCACCGTGCCATTGACGAAAACGAATTCATGATCTTCGAGATGATTTCGAAGGCTGCCTATGAATTGGGATTAGGAAGAAACTTGAGACACATTTGGAAACGATTTAGCACGTACTACTTTGCATCTCTAGGGCCTGGAGGCATGCTGTCAGCTGATATGCTTGCATTATTCTCATGCTTATGGAACTCACCTGAGCACAGGTCCCCCGACCATGCAAGCACAAAAACCTCATATTCCCGGATTAGAAGTTACGACAGCTCCTCGCGGGCTTTGTTTTCCCCCTCCAGCCGAAATTGATCGGGCTGAATTTGTATTCCTCGAGGAGCCGGCAGTAGTGTAATTCAGGTGGCTCTTTGTCTGACACTGGCCCACACGCTGCTCCGTCTGAACTGATCATCCGACTGCATGATCCATCTTGAAGTGGATAGACCAGCTACCAAAATGGGGCCTTTCTAATCCCGCATCAGGGGTTCACTGTCAGGGGCAAATTCTGGGAAGACGATGTTTCCAACCCCGCTTATCAATAAAACATACCATCTGGATCTCTAGCTCCGGAGACATGGCAAGGATGATGAGAGAAGAGAGAGACTTGAATAATTGCAGGGTAGAGTATCCGGATTATACCCAATCAGGTCATATGTAGCGCATCCTCCACCTGCATGGGGAAATAGAACAGGGGGCCAGGATGTTGAATGTCTTGCCAAGTGCCATTCTGGTACAACTATTGCCGGAAAGGAGCCCCCGAACAAGCGGGTCATATTTTAGCGGAAATGTTTTTTTAAACGTCATGGACGGCTCCGTTTTCAATAGGGGCGAAGGAAGTAGAATTATTATGGGAATACCTAGTGTATTCTGACAAGATATTAGATGATGAAAAATCTGTTATACATAACAATCCCCTAATATTCCACTGCGCCTCATGGTCGCCATGCCTTGGTTGAAGAAGCTTTGTCCATGTCCATTGTAGAATGAGCACCTCGTGTGGTGGAGGGGTTCGTCGGTTGGCCCATGTCCCGGCTAATGTCGCTTCCATTCTGGCCCTTATGTAAATATTCTGTCGATTGCGTCCCCCCAATAGCTGTCATAGGTACACCATCTTCATCCAACTTGTAGTACGACGTGGAATGGTTGGCTTCGTAGTTCCTTCGGCTAGACGAACCATTGGTGCCATATCTATTTGCAGAGCTGGGGGCGGTAGTAGCCGTGTTCATACCCAGCTTTCGCTTGATAGAACGCGTAACGCCGGTGTCGTGAAGAATCTTGGGTATACAGGGAAGACAACAGATGAAGAAACCGCAAGTCATCTCAGCGAATGCCCAGAAGCCCACAACGCCGATGAAATAGACTGCGTCGTTGGTATTGTGGACTAGTTTCATCGTATCACTCAATCTAACAGCGGCACATACGCACGCACTGGAAGTTGTGTTAGTAAGGTGAAAAAAGAATGAGAGAAAAGGCTGCCCAAAGGGGCAGGGCTGAATTATGACTCACAGCAGACCAAGGCCGAAAACAATCGATACACCGATTTTCTTGGACGTCTTCATTTTGAGTTTCCATATGATATGCTGTGGCAGTAGCAAGATAACAATATCAGAGATCAAGAAGATGATTCCAGAACTGATTTGTATGGTGCTAATCGGAAAACAGTCTCCTTGAACTCGAATATCCCAGATGGCCCTATGAGGTTTGCACTGAAGATTCAAAGCCAGTACAATTCCGACGAGTGCAGCAGCTTGAACAAATATCATGAAGCTACAGCCCCAGAAAAATATGCTTTTTCGGTCGAATCCTCTAGGCACGAAGATGTTGATCCACTCGATGAGAATTGCTATCTTCAAGAACGGCATCGCGAAGGAATAGCATTGCCCGTAAATGTACACGTTCTGCTCATTTGACTATTAGTGATTTTCTACGTAAACTTGAGTAGAAATCAAGGAAGCCATATGGGAAAGATCAGGAATATTGAAACTCGGAGAATTGAGGCTGAACTCACGTAGTTCATTGGAATGACATCACGTAAAAGCACATCCCATTGGTGAACGAAAAAGCCGGGAACTTCGATAATCTTGAACATAGCATAACTGCATCCCCAAAATGCTCCCTGTTCTTGCTGTTAACTGACATATTCTCCATTCGGAAGGGTTGTAGAGCGGAGCGGAGACGGCGACGAACAAATGCGAGTAAAATAAAAACTAAACACATCTGTTAGTATTAATGCAAAAAGCAAGGCAAAAGCATATGCCTTGTAGTGGATCTTTCTTTATTCATACCTTCTTCGGCATTGAACTTTCTCAATAGAAACACTCGAGCATAGCCGCGAAGCACCAGGCAAATAGTAGATATCACCTGGCAGAGGAGTAGGACACCCCAAGCCAGTGCATTGTTGTTGGACGGATTTTCGAAATTCGGTGTCACGCCATCAGGAGGCAATCCCGCCGGCAAGTTCAAGTCTAAGGTGGCCATTGAGTTGTAGAGTAGCTTTTCGTTCGAAGCATGGGATTTCGGAGGCTTTCTACTTTGTGGAGAATCTCAGTCGAACAAATATCATCTCTACACTGGACCGTGAGAGGAATTTGAATGTGGATGCATCTAATCAGTCTGGAGTAACGAAACAGGAAGCGAGGACGGTTTTGGTTCTTGGCTGGGGTGGCTTGGCTCGATAGGGGGTCCCCTAAACTAGAAACCTTTGCGTTGGTCCCAAACTACAGGCAGTCTTATGAACAACACGGTATTCCTTAGCTGATATGGTTCGGGGGACTTGATCCGGACAAGGCTACCCCTGAAAGTGTGGCAAAAGGATTCAGTGGATGTCATAGATAATCAGGGGATGTATCATGTCAAATGTTAGTGCCGGAGGATCGGGTAACATTGCCTACTCGCTACAGCTCCGATTTCCATTTCTAGTACCACCGTGTTCTCCCTTCCGCTATGGATGGCAGTTGGGTGACAAGCGGGCATAATAGCGTTAAATTTCGATATCATATCGAATTAATTAATGCATTTACTAAGCACAATATCACGAAATAGTTCCGTTTTCCATCATCATCGTTTGTAGTATTATTAATCAGAAAGTGAAAAGACTTCCTTCCAGTGTGTCACGCTCTATCTCAATCTCTTAGGTGGATATACAGACACATCTCGTTTAACAGATAGGTTCGATCCAGAGAGGGTTCCTGCTGCTATTCATCACGATCAGATGAGATCGTGCATGTGCGGCCAATGCAGCCCTGGAAGCAATACCAATCATGCAATCGTGACGCCATTCAGTCTATTTTGTGCATTGATCACTTCAAATTACAATTAATTATTAAAAATTAGAGGCTAATGCCATACACATCAAGGTTGAAGTCGTAAATCAGCAAATAGAATGCTAGAGTGTCCTCCATTAAGGGTGCCCGTCTTATTGGCCATTATGTACAAAACCCTTGCCTCAAGATTCGAGCATGTCACGGCCCCAGGAAGTCCGTGCCTGGATTGCTCTCTTCGTAACCCTGGCATCCGTTGCTACGAGATCCGAGCCATGGAACGCACCGCCAGCAACATGCACCTCAACCAAGCCACCAGCCTCCCAGATTCCCTGCGCGAACTTCGCCGCTGGCCTACGGAAGAGTTCAGCACTACCCACGTCCACCAGAACTGGAGGCAACTGGCTCAAGTCCTTGGCTCTCGCTGGTACCACATGGGAGTCCTCGGCAAGCTTGGAGTTGCTGCCCAAGTACTGTTCCCAAGCCATTTTGTGTGTCTCGGAGCTCCATGCAGGTGCCGCCCTCCCGCTGAAGGTCTCTTTGTCATCCTCATCGAGAAGGTTGTCCAACATCGGGTAGTGCAAGAGGAGGCCCTTCAGATGTAGTTCGTATGAAGGCTTCCGGTCACGAACCATCAATCCAAGGGCAGCAGCTAGACCTCCTCCGGAGCTTGATCCCCAAACAAGTATTCTTTTCGGATCGATTCCCAAAGTAGCATAATTCTTTGCAGCCCACAATAGGCCAGCATAGGCGTCTTCAGACGCTGAGGGAGCCTTGTGCTCTGGTGCGAGTCGGTATTCGATCGAAATGACGACAGCACCTAACTCCTGCGCGAGGGGATATGTGATGTCGATGCCCAGGAAGCGATTTCCAATGATCAAACCGCCTCCATGAATATAGTAGATGCAGGGACGGGAGGAATTAGAGTGTGTCTTGCCGGTAGGCGTAAAAACGGAAGCAGTAACCTCGTAGCCGTCGTAGCTCTCAAAACTGTATTCCTTGTGGGAGACTGGATGCGTAGCGGTCATTGTAACCTCATTATACAGCGCGGCTTGTGCCGTCCTGAGCGTTGGGATCAGCTCAGGAGTCAACACGGCAGGCACAGGATATGCGCCATAGATCAGGGCGAGCTCAGGATCAACCCCTGGTGCGGATTCTGCGCGAGTAGCCATTTTGATGGGTGTACTAGAAACCAACAATGAGAAGAAAAAGGATGAAAATAGTGTTCTGAATGATGGCAACATGATGAAAAAAACGAGTGACTTCATGCGTTTTATACCAGACTAAAACCCGCAGGTAGAGAATGAATGTGACCTTTTGGCCAAGGTTTGCAGGGCAATGCAGCTGGACGAGACTGTTTCACCAAGGAAGGTCTGTTTTATAAAGCTCAATCCACAAGCTCGACACCTCCTCACAAGGTATTAGTACGTAATTTATCATGCATATCATGCCTGTTCTTTTGCAGGCACTATTTTATGATTATTAGACGGTGATAGGATTGTGCTCAGCTGGAGGCAACCCGGGGCAAGGATCAGAACTGATAATCATTTTGACTTGTTCTGGCTTCCTAGTACATTGGCACTGGGTTCTCAAGGCTTAGTAGCTGAGCAGGCCATTGTGCCAATTCTCGTGATATGGGTTCGAGTGGGGTACCAAGAGTCGTGATCCTGGTAGGAGTTAAGCACACCCTGTCTTTTTATATACGAAAATTACCGCGGTCCACTGTGGGCCATAACCATGAGCTGACATACGTTAGTGCCTGAAACTAAACGAACAGAACAAGGAAGCCTCGGGGACTGCGTGCCAGGGGCATGATTCGCCTTGTTACGACGTCAGTGTTTTGGTCCGGGGAAGTCTGGTGGCGTCATGCTAACTGAACCGGCCTAAAGCTTGCAACAGCTCCTAACCTTGTATGCAGTACCTAAAAAGCCTATCATAAGACGTGGCCTTCTTCCCTACCACTAGTAAACGGCTATCAGACGTCCCAACTTTAACAGTAGCTTTCAATATGTCCGTATACATAGGGTATCCAGGATCAGACGTCTAGCTCTGACTGATGTGTGTTACACTGTGTTTTAGTAGCTACAATAAATGAACTGTGTAATCTGTTGATTGTCGTGTAGCTTAAGAACGTGATAACCCCTGGCCCGGTTAACGGGAGTGGCACTCAATAGCCACCCTAGAGCCCCTTACCGGTCACAGAAGAAGTCTACATATATTTATTGAAGAGAAAAATTATGTAGTAGAAATATAGAAATGAACAGTTGGCATCTTCCGCTTGAAATTTCTTCTTTCAATATGCAGTACCGAACTATGAAACCTAGGTTCAATTGTAGTAGTAGTCGTAACTGTATAATTAAGCCCGATCTTGGTCCAAGACCTAACCCTGAGCTTACTGGAATCAGATAGTCAGCAATCACCTTTTTGTAAGACTTCTCACGCCCAGTAGGCGATGAGAGCCATGAGAAAGGCACCGACAAAGACAAGGATACATGCCGCCACACGCTTCCCACCACGCATCTCATACCAACTCTTCCGGCTCAGAAAGTCCTCTGAAAGTAGTTCAACCAGTGCGGCATAGAGCAAGAACCCCGATGACACAGCGTTGAAAAAGCCGACAATCGTGTGGCCAATCTCGGAGTCAGGGCTGTATAGTGTATGCGTGCCGATGCCAATTGCCTGGCCGGCGGGGGTTCTGTTGGCTGGTATAAGTAGTCTGCTCAAATGCTGGGAGAAAAGAATTTGGGGATCACCTACGTGCAGCCGTAGGCTACGGCCATGGCCCATGGACGCCATGAGCTGCTGCTCCAGCCAGCATCGGCAATCCGTGACCCAAGAGCCAGTCCTTCAAAAGTTTCTATGGCAGTCTCGGATCAGGATTCTAATCAAATATCTAGAATTGGATGCACGACTTACGATGGAAGATAATGGCAACGAAAAGAGATACGAAGCCGCTTCCTGTCGTGACACTCAATGTGAGGCCTACGAAGATGCTGTGAAATATGATGCCTGCTTCTAAGAGTAGCACTTGCACACGCTTCGGTAAGTCTGCCTCTTCAATCGGAACGAAATGAGTTTCTGCGGTTTTATTCTCATCCGTATTCCTTTGAGATGGCTCGCAGCACTCAGCCACTCTTAGACCCGAACTGTCCATAAGCTCCAGCGTGGAACCTCGACGGAAGGGGCTGACGAGCATTTCAATCGACATAACAACAAAGACAGATGCAAGAGCAATCGCGCCAGGCATAGCCTCGTATGTGTCCGTCCAGAACTCATTCATGCAAGGGTCATGTAGGTTGCTGAAGGCTGTCGGCAATAGGTGGCAAAAAGCTGTTGCTATCAGAACCCCTGTTCCAAAGTGACGAACAATGAAGAAAAACGTATTTGGTATTCGTAGAAAGGAGAATCTACTCGCAAAGATCGGGAATGTGGCTGCCAGGGAGGAGACTGCGAGTAGAACAAAGAGAGCCGCGACATGGAGGCCGAGATTGTATTCCGGTGCATCGTCACCCGCTTCTTCGCATATCTCGCGCAAAGCGAGGATTTTACGTTCTCGAAGGCTGCTTGCGGGATCCATGGCAGCGGCTTTGATTATTACTGTTTGAATTAGAGGCTGTGACAGGAGAAATATTTAGAAACGTAGTGAAACTTGATTGATTTGAGATTTTTGTCTTGGGAAAGATACTACTGAGTACGACTTTAATAGCGTATCCATCCTTATCCATTGTAGGCGTGCCCTGAAAGATCCAACTAGAAGACACCCGGATGGCTAGTTAGACTCTTATTTTGAGCTATGGGTTATGCAACGACTCGATCCTTGCCAACGCAAGCGGCGATAGTTCAAGATTAAGAGAAGTAGGTAGAGAAGTTTACTCTCTTCAAGAAGAGTTAATTGCCGCACGGCACGATATCCGATATTTATGGATATAGCAGATGACGCTTAGCTTAACTCAAGTACCTTGATGGTCAACGCCTATATGGATCTGATAACTCAGTGGTCATTGGGAAGGATATTAACAGACTGTGAACCTTGATGGACACTGCTTTCAGTAGCCCTAAGCTGATTACACAGGCACTCATGGTTGCAGAGCTGGGAAAAGGGATTATGCAGGAGAAATTTGCTTGTGCGCACCTCCTGGCCATCTAATTCCTGGCAAACGCATTCGAATATGGCGAGTAACCAGCACTCTGAGAGTCCTCATCCGGAGACGGCTGGACCTACAGTACCGAGTACTGCTCTCCCCATCACCCTGCTGTCTGGATTTTTAGTAATAAGCTTCCCTCTCTGTCCAAGTGTAGGAATAGGTTTTCTAATCTTCGCTCGCAGGGAGCAGGAAAAACTACACTTTTACAGCACATCCTCAAGAGTGACCATGGCCTTCGTGTCGCCGTCATTGTCAATGATATGGCAGGGTAAGAGGTCGTCCTAGATTTTAGTCTTCCATGCCCATTTCATAAATGGCGAATCGGAATACCGTATCAAGCATCAACATCGATGCCTCACTCATCAGACAAACCCACCGGCTAAGAAAGTCAAATGAAAAGATCGTTGCGCTTCAGAATGGATGCATATGCTGGAATCTCCGTGGAGACCTATTGGAAGAGCTTCTAGATCTATGGAAGCTGCAGCAGTTTGACTATGTTCTAATCGAGTGCAGCGGCATAACAGAACCAGAACAGGTTGCTGAGACGTTTGATGCTCGCCTTACCGAGTATCTGGAAGGTACTGGTGAGGGTATAGACCAAATAACTCTGGAGACTTTGAAAGAGATGTAAGTTTTGGGCCCTCGGCATGGTTCACAACGGCATCACACTGAGACGGTGATTTAGCAAGGAACTCGGGGGTCTGGAAAAGATTGCTCGAATTGATACTACTGTGACTGTCGTGGATGCTTTTAGCGTACTCGGAGAGTTTCAAACAGATGAGCTGGTTTCAGATCGGCAGCATGTCGAGAAGAAAGACGAGCGGACTGTTTCTGATCTCATGGCCGACCAGATTGAGTTTGCCGATGTGATATTGCTAAATAAGACTGACATGGTAGGTCTAGGGTTTAGGTTTTGCTTTTCATACTGTCTCAGTAACCTTCTCTACTAACGCCTTGGGTCTAGGTAGATGACCATACGAAGGGTCGGATTTTGTCACTGTTGAAGCAGCTGAATCACCGAGCAAGAGTATTCGAAACGCGCTATAGCAGAATCGACCCAAGGCGGATTTTGAACACGGGACTGTTTAATTTGGAGGTGGCCCAGACAGGATATGGGTGGCTCCAGGATTTGCACGCGATGACTGTTCAAGAGGTATGTTGCTTTTCTATGTTTAACATCCATATTCAGTGGTCTGTAGGCCTTTGTTGACGATATTTAGATAAATGGTGGGAACGCAGTGTCGCTCAAATCGAAATCGCAGGATTACACCGTTCAAAGTTTCGTTTACTCACAGTACCGGCCTTTCCACCCAGAGCGGCTATATGGATTGGTTTATGACAAGTTCATCTTACAGTTGGGAGCATCATGATGATGAAGAGAATGGCGACGAGAGAATGGAAGAAGACACTGACAGTCTGCTTGAGGAGGACAGCGAGATGGCAGATGCCCTGCACAACAAGTTCCCATTTCCCTCAAACGAAACCATCATGATCAATAAGCGCTCCCACCCTCTTCTCTCCCCGCTCTTCAGATCCAAAGGTGAGTTCTTTCTCGCCACACGCCCACATAGGGCTGGCGAATGGTCTCAGGCGGGATCAATACTCTCTCTTACTGGCGGTCGCCCTTGGTTCTGTACGCTCTCACCTGAGGAATACACTACTGGCGACAAAAGCGTAGATAGGCTTGTGCAGCACGATATTAAAAAGGGCGGAGAGTGGGGAGACCGTCATCAGGAGTTAGTTTTTATTGGCGAAAACATAGACCACGATGGGCTCAGGGGCTTACTCGATGGTTGCTTGCTCACTGACGAGGAATACGAGACTTGGCAGGAAATCATGAGAGATACTGCAAGAGATGACGAATCTAAGTATGAGGCTCTGGGAAACGCTTTCGAAGATGGATTTCTTGATTGGCCAGGAGATGATGATGACGGTGAGCATGATCATGATCACGCCCATGATCACAGTGGCCATCATCATGGCCATTCTCATTAAAACAGTTCCAAATCGATCAACACGAAGTTACAAAAAAGATAGCGTGAAAGCAACAAAGGTGTCTACAATTTCAGGCCTTCGGGAGCTCGTTCTAAAAGTCTTGACACAATTTGCACTCTCATTAAAGCTCGATTTCAGTTGTTGATATTGAGGTATGTTATGTTTTAGAGGAAAGGGTAGAGATTCCAATTGGAAAAGAAAACGTAATAGTTTAAAGCATCGGATTTAATAAGAGGTGGGATTCTTTATGCTTTTAGTTAAAAACTCAAGTTTCCAAATTATGAAAACTTTCAGAATGTTTCAATTCCAACTTTTGGTTTTTCCTATTTTTATTCTACGGTCTACTTGCAAGTACGGAGAAGCAAATCCAATAATTTCGATCTATGAAAACTCACAGGCCAACATCAGGAGCTTTTGAGCATGAACCTACGTCACCACCTTACGTTGAAAGGCAATTTAGTATATATGAAACTTCGTAATTTGGAAGTGACATATGGTGATAAAACTTGAGCTAAAGAGAGCCTTGAATGCCTTCTGCAATTTTGCCAAACATTTCGTCCGCTCGAGTGCAGTCGAATATAATGGAAACCATTTCCGCCAACTCTGTCCAATGTTTCTTAAGGAATTCGGGGTGGGGGACTAGAAAGTGTACCTGAAGTGAGGATTTTTCTACTTCAATTAGCTATCAGCCGTTTGGTGTGAGATGTTCAGGTCTTACATTATCAGCGATATCCTCAAAAGCGTGGGCAAAATTAACGTCATCAACGACTTCTCCGCTAGCAACCTTTGCGTCTCGTTGCTTATTGATCCAGATATAATAGGTTCGCAGCGCAAAGAGGACAATCTCCAAAAAGACGAAACAGCTCAAGATGATGGCAAGTGCCAGAAAATATCGAGGAGCATCCTGGTCCCGAAAGCATTGGGGCCCAATTGCGTTGCCCACCGCCCAGAAGACGAAGTTACTGGCAATGACAGCGGATTTCTTCGTCTGGCCAGCCACGTTTCTGGAGACGAGGGAGAGTGCCAGGCCAGAGCATGTCCAGAAGGAGTAGATTATGTAGTAGGCGATTAGTAGCCCGACCCTCTTGTCGATGTGAAATGGCACGGAGATGAGAACCACAACACCGGCAATTGTAGGTAGTAGACCAAGCATCATGACGAGTATCGTTTGCTTAAACTTTCGCTCAGCCCAGGCGGATGTCAACATCACCGTCAGCATGACAATTCCAATTGGCATCTGGAGAAGCTGTGTCTCCCAGGTTGAGAACCCGAATGACTTAACCAGAATGTTGGCATATGCACCAATTCCACCCGAAGGTAGTGTTGTGCATACTTGAATTAGAGCAAAGGCATAGACTACCATAGTCAGTAAATCTTCTCCTATATTAACAATTCAAAAATCACCGGTTACCTTGGGGGTCTGCGATCGCATGGTATATTTGCTCCTTGCGGAAAACACGATTCTGTACACCAGTACGATTTTCGCGAACTCGCTCGATCATGAGTCTCTTATCTTCTTCAGACCAACACTTGGCCTTCATCGGGGAATCCGGCATCCAGAAAAGGACAAAGAAGCCCCAGAAAACCGTCGCAATTCCGTAGGTCATGAATAAAGCTTGCCAAGACTTGATTGGGGAGTCGTGAGGAACGAAGGAGAAGGCAAATGCGGCCAGGCCGCCCAAAATCTGTTGCAAGCCGTTCATCATGTACCAATATATAATCGTGCTCGCTTGTTCTTCTTTTTTGTACCAATTACACACTTAGAGTGAGTAAATCTTCTTGATTACGTTGTTGAAACCGGACTTACCAAGTTGACGAGAGAAGAACGAAGGCTGGTTGACAGACTGTCTCAAACAGTCCCAACAATCCACGAAGGGCAAGAAGACCGCCGAAATTAGATCCGACCGCGTGCAAAGCGAGGACGGCTCCCCAAAGAATGATATTGATCGACAGCCACTTTGCGATTGGGACACGTTGAAGGATCCAGTTCTCCTAGAAGAAGAAAAAGAAAGGTTAGATCTTGAGTCATAACGTATTTTTAACATGGGCAAAGATGCAGAGGACAAGCTTACTGGATACTCTGCAACCAACACAACCAGATACATGATAGTTGTGAACCACGAATACTACACAACTTTTAGTGGGTATTTTCGGTCTGCGGAACTGCGAAACAAACCTGATTGTGCCCAAGCTTTGCATCATCAATAATCCCCATGATGGAGGCAAAAGACATGGTTCCTCGGTCGAGCGACTGTGTAAAGTACGTAACAATCATGACCACGAGAATCCGCTTGTCAACCATCCTCCTGAGTCGCTTGTTCTCGGCATCGTCGATGTGAACTCTACCCTCGCCAACGTACTGGGCAACTTCGTTGTCGACAAGGCCTAGGTTGGTTTGGTTCTTGCCAACCTCGCCATCTTCGACGTGAGTCGGGTTGTTGTCACCGTCCCCTTTCATAGTGATTCAAGAGTGTGTGTTTGGATTCAGCTGAGGAGAAGGGATCGTGATAGTGCAGTGTCGAGAGTTTGAACGGGAGAGTCGAGGATGGCGATGAGCCGTTTTATAACCAAATAATAATGGACGGAACTGGCATCATGGAGGTATAAAGGGTTCCAGGCCTTCTTCAAACCACAGAGAAATAGCAAGCCCCCACGGGGAAGAAGAGGTGGAGAGAATTGGGGAAAGGGCTGGGTAATCCAGAGATTTCGTGCTCTCTGCATGGAAGTTATTCTGGTCCAACGCTATACTAGTCATTCTCCATCGCACAGTGGACGTCTTGATGCTAACCGAAACATCAAAGGAACTGCTTGGTCGAATCGATTGACCTACTGATTCCACACATGAGCATCGGGTCTTCTCGTTCCCATTTCCAATTTTTCAAAGTTGATCCCAGTTTCGGTCTATTTTCAATATATTTATTCTTTGATACTTGGCTTTGCTAACCATCCCGTAGCTAAACGTGCCGTTCAGAAATCTTTCCACTGTGTGGGCCTCTAGGGTAACAAAATCCATCGCGACAATTTGAGCGCGTCTTTCTCCCGAAACCGCCGCTAACACTGAATATCCACATCCGGTTGCTCAACTGGAGATGGGAGACACTGTTTGATTGGCTCATCGGCCTTCGCAACAGGCCGGATGGTTCAATCTCCCGCCTCCGACAGCATGAGTCGCTCGAGTCTAAACCAGGGCCGTCTCTGACCCGCAGATTCGCCCTCTAAGTTGTGTTGAATGCGGAGACATGGCAGGAAAGGACGCTCGCTGGTGCCAACAATGCCGAGTCTTTTTCATGGGTAAAAGGATATCCAAACGGGGCTGGATCTATTCACGCGTTCCCATGTTTCTCACGTCTCCCTAAATTAAAGCCTGTATTTTGTACCGAGGCGTAGTAGAGGTTATTAAAGTCGCTGCATGCCACCCCTACCGACTCACGAATGAGGCTTGATCGGAATTCACACCCGGTCCTTTTTTGCATATTGCAGCCATGCTAGAGGAGAAGATTGTCGAGTTTATCCCCTCCGACGAACGGGCGATAGACCTCGTTGGCGCAACCATTGTAGTTGACGAGCAAGATCATCCTGGTGTCAAGATCGCGGCGCACAATCTTTCCCAAGATTTCGCCCGCGTGACCAAAGGAGACGATAGTCCTATCCTCGTATCAAGTAATCCCGAGGAGGCGAACTTCAAGGTGGCGATTGTCGTCGGCTGTATAGATTCCAGCCCTATACTGCAACGATTGGAGAGAGATGGCAAGGTTGACTTTACATCGATTCGTGGTAAATACGAGTCATTCTCTACGTTTGTCGTGAACCATCCTTTTGGTGATGAGTCAAATCATGCTCTCGTCATTGCTGGCAGTGACAAAAGGGGTGCAATCTTCGGACTTTATACCTTGTCTGAGCAGATTGGTGTCTCACCGTAAGCCATCAACGCCGTTTAAAAAAGGATATGGACTGACGGTGTTATAGGTGGTACTGGTGGGCCGATGTGCCTGCAAAGAATCACTCTGCAATTTACGCAAGCCCAAGATCCACGACACATGGGGAACCAAGCGTGAAATACCGAGGAATCTTCCTCAACGACGAAGCCCCAGCACTGACGGGTTGGGTCCTCGAGAAGTTTGGCAAGTACAACTCGGAATTCTACAAGAAAATTTTCGAACTATTGCTTCGCCTCAAAGTGAGTACATCCGAGGACGAATTTACGCCAACCATTGTATGACCTCGTGCTGATGAGTACAGGCCAACTTTCTGTGGCCAGCAATGTGGCCTGGCTATCCCAACCCTGGTGCCAACTTCTTCGTAGATGACCCCGACAACCAGCGGATAGCTGATGAGTATGGAATTGTAATATCAACATCTCATCATGAACCTATGCAGCGCCTGTCCAATGAGTGGTTTCAAGATAACCCCGACGGAAGCTGGAATTGGGAGACAAATAAGGAAAACATCACCAAGTTTTTCCACGAGGGAGCAGAGAGAGCCAAAGATTACGACTCATACTTCACGATAGGCATGAGAGGTGAGTACGACAAACCGATTGGTGGTTCTGATCCGGCTTTGATCATCTCCGACGTTATCAAAACCCAACGAAAGGTGATCAGAGATGTCTATGGGGGCGAGGATCAGGCGCTACGTAAGTTAAGAACACGGTTCTTGAACCACCCTGAACAAAAATTAACATACCCCCAGAGCTTCTTGCTTTGTATAGAGATGTTGAGCAGATCTACGATACTGGCCGTATAGAGATTCCCGATGATGTTACGCTGCTTTTCCAGGATGACAATCATGGCACAATCCGTCGACTCCCCAACAAGAAGGAGGCGCAGAGAAAAGGGGGGTCTGGTGTACGTGAAATAGTCTCCCCTGTCTTTATTTTGTTAACGACTTGTAGTTATATTACCATTTTGAATACGTCGGCTGGCCACGCAGCTACAAGTGGACTAATAGTGTGTCTCTGGTATGTTTCATCGGTCACAGACCCTAACCATTATCGTGCATTGGTAACTAATATATATGATAGGGGAAAGCATGGCATCAGCTCCAGCACGCGTACGCCCGAAATGTTCGTCAAATTTGGCTCTTCAATGTTGGGGATCTCAAGCCCCTAGAGACTCCAATTACATGGGCCATGAATCTAGCATGGAATATTAAGAATATCACCGCTACTGGTCTTCGGGACTTCCTGCGCGCGACCGCAGAGCGAAATTTTGGTTCGAAGCTTAGAAATGTGATTGGCGATGTCTACTATCAATATGATCGCCTCGTTTCGATGCGTAAACACGAACTCATTGAGCCGGAAACATTCTCCGTTTTGCATTACCAAGAAGCTGAGAAGATCCTTGACCAATGGACACAGCTAAGAAAAGAGGCTGAGTCCGTCTACAGCCGTCTCTCAGAGGAACAAAAGCCTGCAGGTTATCAACTGATCCTCCACCCTGTCAAATCTACGCAAGTGTTCATCGAGCTTCGCGTGACGCAAGCACGCAATACGCTATATTCTCTCCAGAGACGCAACACAGCCAACACAACGGCTCAGCATGCTCTTGACTTATTTGACGCTGATTTTGATATCCAACTTGAATTCCACTCGCTCTTGGGCGGGAGGTGGAATCACATGTTGCGGCAGACTCATCTTGGATTTAGAGACACATGGCATGCTCCATCCCGAGATATGATAACAGGCCTGGGGTTTGTGCAGCGTCGCCAAAATTCCAACCCAATCGTTGGACAGATGGGAGTATCCGTTGAAGGCCACGCGGGAATTCGCTCAGGACTCATCAATGAGGAGTCTGAACGTACGCATCCCAGTCGCCGTGACCTCGTGCCAGGGTTGACACTTGGCGAGATGAGCTATTATGGCCCTGCTACCAGATGGTTTGAGATATGGACTCGCGGTACCCCTACCATTCATTGGACAGCCTCAACAGCGTATTCATGGCTTCAGCTCTCTCAGTATTCCGGATTTCTGGTACCAGGCCGACAGGATTCTCGAATCGAGATATCTCTGGATTGGGACCAGGTTCCCGATGATTTTGATCAAGAAGTTTTGGTCGACATCCATAGCGGCATTGGAGACTTTGAGCAAGTTCACATCCCAATCAAGAATAACCGCGTGCCTGAATCTTTCAAGGCGGGATTCATCGAGGGCTCCGGCTACATTTCCATTCCAGCTTCAAGTACTACTTCCGTGCCTGGCTATGTTTCTCTCCCTGATACGGGGAGGACAGCGTGCGGGTCAGTCAGCCTTGATGTAACGAAAAGTAATAGCGAGGAAGTGGACTCATTCCTCAATTATCCGTTCTACCAGTTCTCGGCATTAGCTACCGCAAAACTCACGCTTGTCTTCGGCATCACACTCAGCACATCTGATGAAGATGTCAATTCATATGACCTACAGTTAGACGAAGGCCCGGTATCACACCATAATCTCGAAGAGTTTACACAAGAAAGCATCAAGGAGGGCTTAGCTGACGGCATCCCTCGAGCCAATGGCTGGAAAAAGGCGGCTTCTGACCTCGTTTGGCAGAGACATCATGAGCTAACTGGATTGAAATCTGGGACTCACACGCTTAAAGTGAGGCTGCGCCATCAGAATATCCTGCTGGAGAGGTTGATCATTGACTACGGTGGTGTTCGGGAGAGTTACCTTGGTCCGCCTTCGAGCTTCAAACTAGAAGCAAAAACACGTGAGGTCATTCAATAAATTTGTAATTTTGAATTGATAAACCAATAAGTAGCGTTTAACGTCTCACATTAGGTCAAAGGTTCTCGAGAATGTCAACCGCCTCCTTCCAATAGTACACCATTTGATTCGTCAGGTTGTATGCACCATGTCCCATTTTACTAATTGCTTAAATAGTAATAAGATGACTGACAAACCTATGCGTGGTTTTCAGTGGCAGTTGTCGCGCTACATTGACCTTGAGATCACTCCTTGACGTGTTAGTTTCTTTACTCCACAATACTTGCAACTGGGTGGTGTTCTGCCCCATCAAACTCCAACTATACTAGCCCTCAAAAGGTGGAGTGTTGCGGGCATGTTACTGGGCTTTGTGTATAAAGTCGTCGGAGCCGCACTAATTCACCGTCCTCATTCCTCCACCTCCGATCATCAGCCCCCATTTCCAGGGGTTATGCTGCAACACGATGAGTCTGTCTCCATCAGCGGCTAATGCGGTAATCGACGGAGAGAAGCCTTCCTGTCAGGAATGTCGTCGTCGGAAGCAAAAATGTTCGAGAGATGATCCGGCATGTTCGTATTGCCTCCGACAGAGTGAGTGAATTGCGATTGACCCTTGCATTGCCTCTGTAAAGATATTGATCCCCGAAGATATCCCTTGCGTATACGATGCGAAGAAAAATAAGCCAGGACTGAAGGTCGGGGCAGTCGAAGCTCTCAGCAAACGAGTCGGTACGTTTTCATATCACAGTTGTTGTTCAGGTTGGTGGCGGCCAGCTGATGTTGAAGCATCCCACTACAGAAGTCCTTGAGCAATCATTTCACGATCGAGAACAACAAGAAAAGGCTTTGAGAAATACTGGCCATGGCCGGCTCTCAGAGAATACCGCCCAACTCATAGGGGCCGTAACTGCTCTCGTCTCCGAAATACAAGGGATCACATCGAAACGGAGTCAACGGGATGTCTCGGCCCCCATCAATTCAGTTACCCCCCAAGTCGCTGGAGACCATGATGCTGTCGAACAAAGTCACCCTCCGAAGAGAAGAAGATTGTCCAATTATCAGTGTGTCTCGCCTGCTTCTAGTAGATCTCAGCCACGACTAGACTTGTCCGATGACCAAATTACCCACGATCTCATAGACGAGGCCGTTCATTTATACTTCGCCAAAGTCTTCTACTGGATTCCTTTGATACACAGATCTCGCTTCAAGGATCAAATCAGGTTGGTAGAAGGAAGAAGGAGACTGAGTGTCGTCATTGACGCCATACTAATAGCGACGCTACGCTTCGTGGATCGTCATAAGCACTCACTATCTGAAGAAGACATAACACGCCTGACAACTGAGAAGAGGAAATCTGTTCTTATTGCTGCCATGGATAACCTGAATATCGAGAACCTGCAAGCGCTTGTTATCTTGGCGTTCACCGACGTAAGCCTTGTCAAATTCCAGATCGAGGCTGTCACTTCTGTCCTGGTCTTGCTAACACAGGACCTAGATTGGTCACGGAACTCCAAATAGATCATGGTCAATAATTGGATCGATGACTCGAACTGCCGAATATTTACAGCTAACCACAGAAGAATCTCAACGAAATAAAACCAGTACAAGGCGTTTGAGTCCACTCCCAACGACGGACGATTGGGTAGAGCAAGAAGAGAGGAGAAGGATATTCTGGAATATTTTTAATCTAGATAGGTAGGTGAAACTCCTACCACCGAAGACCATACAAGCGCTAACCGTTCAAGTAGATACTTTTCTGTCACAACCGGGTGAGAGGTCCCTTGCTTGGCCACTTCCTTTTCACGTCTAACCGGTTTTAGATGGGATGCTATCATTGATACAAGCAAAATAAATCTCAAGTTACCAGCCAACGGGAGCTATTGGTATGCAGAAGAGCCAGTCGGGTGTCCGTACTTTAATATTGGAGGTCGCCCCGGGGTTGAGGTTTGCAAACAATTTGTCCCAAGCCTCGTAAAGTAGACTAACACTATTGAACAGAAAATGGACAAGTCTTCTGCCCATACCAGTGATCGATCCCGACCTGACATTCCCGTGGATGCTGGAAGTCCGGTACTCAGTAGCGAGTCGTCCGGCGGATCTTGGCTCGGTGGCTTCGCATATTGCATCGAAGCCTCGGAATACCTTCGTCGGATTTCGACATTTGTACTCCACCAAGATGTCAACTTTGCCAACCAGAAAGATGTACGAGCTTGGTTGACCCGATTTAAGGAACTAGATCTCCAACTGGTCCAGTAAGTGATCTCGATCCTCGTACGTTTGCAGAGCTAACATATCGACCTAGCTGGAAGATGTTTCTTCCTCGAAAATGGAGCGACCCAAACCGAGCCCCGAATACCTCCACCGGACCGAGAGATTTGGACCACAACATGACCCTTGCGCATGTCACCCACAACACGTCGATGATATTACTTCATCATCGCATCGCATACCCGCCGGCTGGATGGTGCCACAATGTCCCTCTACCCAGCGCTTGTAGTGCAGAAACATGTCGACTAGCAGCTACTAAGACCAGTAACATCATGGAGAAGTGGCTCAGCATCTGCCCAGAAGAAATCATTGTGGCTCCTCAGATGGCCCTATGCACGTTCATTAGTGCCCGACTTCTAATTCGTGAGTGGGAGTCTGACTTGAACCCTTGCGCCTCTGTACTGACACCGGTCCCAGTTCACTGGCTAAACAATAATAAGAAACTCGATTCCGAATTTTGGGTTCTTGTCAGGAGCCTTGAGCATATGTCGAGGCGTTGGGAAGGCCCGAGAACAGGCAGAGCGGAACTTCCGCCCAACCTTGCAGGCAAATACGCAATAAACTTGCGGAATCTTTATGAGAAATGCATAGCACAACCGAGTTTTGAGGTCAATCTCATTGACTATCAAGATGATCTGTTTTGCTCGGGAGCATCGTATACATCGAACGACATTCTCGATCGAGATAGGCGGCGAGCACACAATCTTGGTATTAGTGACGTGGAATCTTCGCATGCAGCTCCATTAGTTCCGAGCAATATCGGCTCTACCTCGTTCGACAATGCAACCGGTCAGCTAGTATCATCCGCACACCTACGAGATGCCTCATCTGGGCAAGCCCCAAGCTCTTCCACGATCCAGCTACCACTACCTACCCCATCTACTCATGAAAGTACCCATATCACTGCGGGAAATGGATCATCTTATTCCATAAATGCAGCTAGCCCATATCCTCCAGAAGATTTGATGGAAATTTCACAGGCTCTTATGGATCAGAGATTTTCCGAAATGGATCGAATCATCACTTTAGATGACTCATTTTTCGAAGCAGCTGCATTGGCACCCAACATGCCCTTACTTCCGATAAGCGAGTGGAGCGGCGAGGACATGAATGGGCAATACTATCCAAATGGTGGAAGGTCAATGTAGCTTTTTGTACTCTAAACCTTACAATGTGCTATTCGATAGTGAGAAGATAGGGGAACCGTGTAATATATGCGGAATCAAATTACGGCTAGAGGGGACAATCCAACAATAAATGAGTCAATGGAGCCAAGAATTATAAAGACAACCTTTGAGCTGATGAACCAAGTTGCTGCTAGACAAGAGAGTGGGGAATTTGTGGCCTGGTAATAGTTAGCCTTAAATTTTCGTTGTAAAATGATGAGAATAGGGGAAAAGAGGAAAGATGAACGATTTTCAGTTTGCAGTTTGCATTGTGGTTAATGCTTATGTTTGGCAAGATGATAAATTTCAATGTTTGACGTTAATTTGACGTTAGTTTACCTACTCAACTAATTTCTCCATTCTCAACCAGAAATGTTTACCTTAGAGATAGAATCAAAGACAAGAAGTGTGTAAGAACTCTGAATGCAAAACCTACCCTCATCTTCTTTCAATGCACCCGTTTTGTCAAGCCTCGCATTGTTGTCATATAGGGTAAGTTAGGGCTTCTTGGTCAGTTCAACGTTGTTTACCATGTTCCGTTTTTCGCCCCACGCTGGCCCACAGCGTGAGCGCGTTGACAACTGAACATATCTGCCGGTGAATGGTTCATTGGCCGTGCATCAACCCCTAACTTCACGTTGACGATATCGATAGTAGTTATCATTAACTCTGACGATTATTCATTTGCCACTCATTCCGGATCAGTCAACGTCCAAGCCTCCCCATGGATCCCGCTCCGCACCTCAGCACTCTGCCCGCAGAGATCTTGCAGCTCATCATTGACCAGACACATCCCTCGGGCCACTGGCCTCTTGCGCAAACATGCCGGTACCTGTATCAAAACAGCGAACGTGTTCTCAATCTTCACCGCGAAGCGTACCGAAATTTTAGAATTACATCAGATCTGGACCCAATAACCGTTTTCAACCTCCTCTGGAGTGTTTTCAGCCATGGCGTCGCCCATATCGATGCGTGGCACGTCAGGGAGTTCGAGGTTTGGGGCGAAAGGGACCCTGGCTGGGGAGAGGACTCGGAAGCGGACTCTGACATAGATGAGGACTCAGAAGTGGACTCGAACCCTGACGAGGCTCTACTCGATGAAAGGAGCGAGGCGCTTCCTTGGTCGCCTCCCGAGTTTGATATCGATTACTTCTGCGAGGAACTGCTGAAGGTACCGGATTTCTTTCCCAAGACCGACGAACAGCAGTGGGGCGAACATGTCCGTTATGGGCTAGAGACTGGCCGCGAGACCATCACTAAAAGCCTCATGCTGGTCCATCTGCCGCGAATCAGGGCAATACGCTGTGCTAAGGCTGGTCGAGAAAGGCATCCATGGGTTGAGATGCTATGTGAGTATATCTACTGGTGCAAAGCTGCTGGGACATGGCTGCCAGGATTGGAAACGCTTGAAAAGGTATTTGTCTCTATCCCCCCCGATGGTGGGTATCGAAGATTGAATACTGGTCCAGATGAGTTCGCCGCTCTACTATGTCTCCCGAACTTGTCTGAAGTATACTTCGCGCACCTGGATGGAGACTTTGAGCTTTCTGATCTGGGCGTAGATCTGTTCACCAACGGCCCTCAAGCCCCATTCGACAAGACATCACCCGTCCGGACCATTATTCTTGATCATCTAGAAAATAGCCTGAGCAAAAAGTTGATAAGCTTTCTAGCTAAGATGCCGCATGCACTTCAAAATATCGCCATCCGCTTCCAAGTCATTTACGATCATGAGGAGCGTTCACGAAGTGCGGCGTCATTGGCCGAAGCCCTCTCCGAGCATCAGTGCAAATCCCTACAGCGGGTTTGTTTCGACGCCGACATATTCCCTGACTGGCCATTCTTCATGCCAGGCTTAGACCTAAAGGTTATGCGCTTATTTGATGACCTTCGAGTGGTTAAATTGGACTGGCCCGGTGTGGAAATGAGCCTGGCCGAAAGTGATGAGAACTTGCCCCGAGAAGAGCTTTTGGACCGACTGTATAGGCTTTTTCAACTCTGTCTTCCGAATAAGATGGAGATCTTAGTGCTCAACCTTTTTGAAGAAACTGCCGGTGTGTTGTTGACTGGTGAGCTTGCTCGAGGCAATCGCGACAACTTGGGATATGTCGACGAGGCAATTGAGGCAGCAATTAAGTCGACGCGATATGACAATCTTAAGGCTGTCATGCTGGGCTATATTCAAATATCTCTGCAACACACTGCCGGTGGCGATTGGTATTTCCCCAAGGCCGTTAAAGCGGCAGAAGAGAGGGGAATCTACATTGGCCTGAAAGGAGACGTGCCACCACCCGGGCTCGGCCTCGATGGCACTTTCGTGCCAGTTCCGACGAGAAGTTGCATGGTGACGGGCAGGCTTAGGACAGAGTAAAGGTGATCCCCTCCTTGGAATATGTAAAATGTTGGTGCTTTACATGAAAGGGTCGGATTTACAAAGGACGCTCAAGTTTTGGACTCGTTGTCATGTTTTGATGTTTCTAACTAGACACCATGTTGTAATTTGGATTCCAAACAACAAACAATTGAGATAAATGCTTCGCTCATTCATTCAGCCAGCGTCAGGCCCTACTTACCCACTTGATCTCATGGTCCCTGAAAATCCCGTGAGAGACTCTCACTCATCGTTGAGTAGACGGCATTGATTGGACAACAGATGTTCGGCGTTACCATTGCGGGTGGAGATTCCCCCCAATCTTAGAATTGGGCGGGGCATGATGATGTGTTCATTTTATGCCTCTGCTGCATCTCATGTCTGCAAATGCGCTTTTTCTCCGTTGGACAGCGTTCCAGCATGAAAGACAAGTGGCGAATGAAATTCATCCACGAGTGGTGCCTTGAGCTCCCCCGGGTCGGGTAAAAGTTTGGGGGTTCTCTCCTTGCTCCGAATTGCTGCAGGGGAGATTATGGTGTTGTGTTGTCGCCGCAGAATTGATTGCTTTAAATTATGCGACGGCTGCAATACGTGGGTTTCATGCGACTTTTGCAGAAATATGACAATGCACATGATTGTGCCACTGAATACAAGTGAAAAGTAAACGAAGAATGATTAGACTAATCCTTTGGAAAATAAGGTATAAGAAGGCTCAAGTTCATTGCCTTTGACTCTCCTCCTCAACCCACTACTCATCTCTTCCACATCAACAACCAAACCAACAACCCTCTTCACCCACCAATCCATCAACATGTCTTCGTGAGTCTTCGACAAACAGATCTATCTCGAAAAAAATATTCAAATCGATTCTAACGATCCTCTAGTGCCGGCAAGCCTTTTGTTGTCCCTCTGCCCACCTCCACTGGCCTTTCCGAGCCTGCTGGTACGTTTCTTCACCCCCTCCCCCAGAATTGTCATCTCATCACCGATCCTAACACTTAAAATAGGTCAACTCATCAAGGGTGCTGCCGAGGCTGATGGTAGCCTCCGTGATGCCGCCCTTCTTCTAGGCATCAAGCTCGACCTCGAGGCCGAGGTCCACTTGACCGCCCGTGTCAAGGGTGATGTCGTTGTCGGTCTCTACTAGACAAGACGCGCCATGTGTCCATCTGACGGATGGATGGTGATGGGGTAGCTAAACTCATAAAAGACTAAAAAAAATTCAACTTCCTTAACACACTGATCCATCTTCTACTAAAGTGACCACCTGATAATCTTGAAGCGAAGCGTGAGGACCTGGAGAGGATGAACGCCTGCCTAAACCTGCTCGACTTACTTACAATAAGCACATTCTTCCCTCCCGTGGCAAAATATATCAGTGGAGAGCGAGGTTAGAAGCCAGAGTAATCGCATTCGCTCCTGCTCTATTAAAAGCCTCGAATTTCTTCCTATTACTACACATCGCTATAGCCTAGCCAGCTGTTTAGGTGCATCCGGGCCAGACAATCATTGGCGAACATGCCGAAGCGTTTGCTCTTAACTTCAGTACTTGAGTTCGATGGACCAAGGCTGGTTGCTTTCCCACTCTTCAGGCGTTCAGGAATGAGAGGACCGTCTGACAGAATTGCTCAAACCCGTCGATGAAGCAGACGTGCCCTGCATCCTTGATAACAACAAGTTCCACATTGCGTGGCCTACCCGCAGAGTTGAAACCCTTCTCCATCTCTCCACTCATTGTCTTCATAGTCTCCGGAAGATTGGCGTCCTTCTCCCCAACGATACAGAGCGCGTCTTCGACACTCGCGCCCACTTGACTAAATAGTGGACGGAGATCGAACGACTCACTCCTTAGCGCGTGACAACAAGTTTCAAACCCGTCAAGACTGATGTGTGACATCAACTCCTTCAAATGAGAACTTTCTTCTGGGTTCTTTTCCAAAAAGGATTTCCCTAGCCACCGTTTCAGTGTTCCTTGAATAAGTTTGTCCACGTTTCCCTCCCTTCGGACGGATTCTACCCTGGGTGCAAAGGGATCGTCAATCCCCGCATTCACAGCAGAGCAACTGATTGTATCGCAAGCAACGAACCTTTTCACCACTTGCGGGTTCTGTGTGACAAAGTAGAACCCCGTTGCGGCTCCCATAGATACGCCAATCCAGGCGTGGAGATGCTGTATATTTAGCCCTTCCAGCAGGTCGCGCGCATCCTTGGCCAAGGACGTAAAGCTTGTTGTGCTCAAGTCGTCGGGTACTGACGACTGTCCGTGACCAGGCTGATCGTAACGCAAGGTGCGGAAGCCATTTTGGTTGAGAACGTCTCTGACGCGGTGCCAGACGGTGAACGGGACACAGAGTGAATTTGCCAAGAGTACGACGGAACCACCCTTTGGCTTTTCGTCAAGGTGGTAGGACAAAGCTCGTGAGCTCCCCGGCAAAGTGAAGATGGGCATTTTGGTACCAATGAGCCAGATTTAAACTTGACGTGATGGAAGACGAGTGTTCGAAGGTGAAAGAGGTATATTCGATGTGAGTCTGACGAGCGGCTCGTACCGACGGCAAGTGAGTGATCAGTATGAAGGTTTACAGAGTTTTCATTCTACATGGCTGCAGCCTTGGGCTAGTAGAGCCTAATTTTGCGGTTCGTATTCATTGTTGAGATGTCGGAATGACATAACTCCGTGCTGTATTAGACAACTGTAAATAATTGGAATATGATGAGAGCAAGCTTGGCCTATGCCAGGATGGATTTAGATTGTAACCTTGGTTCCATAACCGAGAGGGTCTGGGCTCCATAGGCTATGGAGGCGTGTTCCCAGAGAACCGTACTGCCGACCCAATGCCGATCCAAAGGATTTCAACTCCCCCATAGTCTTATTATTCCAAGTAATCAACGGCAAGAAACTACGGATGCGGTCCCATAAAGCTTCTCGTGAAATGATTTCTGGGTATGCTTAGTGACTTCTAGATCCATACTAGGCCGGTTACTGACGAGTTTGATCTTGACTAGTAAAGGGATTCTCTACATTGAGTAGATCCTGCCAACAATCTGCCAGATTAGGATCCATCCCTCCAAAACCGCCGTCAAGCATCGTGGGGTAGTCGAGAAACCCACCCACATTCCGACTTATCAAACCAAAGGCTGGGAAGGCACCGCTTGGGGGCCAAGCATCGAACTGAGGCCAACTGTTCTCCCTATGCACGTCGCTTTCCAACATTTGCGATGCATTTCCTGGGATCACGTGAAGTAGATCATTTGTCGAGCAAGAAGGAGTCGCTTGTTCAGTTTCCATCTCAGATGGGCGAACGGGAGATGGAGGCCGTGAACGCCTTGCGCTGTTGGCTCGTTTTTCATTCAGCTTTTTGAAGAGATTGCGAATCCAGCCTGCAGCGAAATACATCGTGGATAGTGGCCGCATGGCGATCATACAGAGACTAAGCTGCTGCTCGGCCTCTTGTCCTCGGATAGCGTGGATTGTCATTGCACCAAATAGAGCAGAGGTGCTACATGTATACATTGGTCAGCCACACGCCGCTGTAAGAGAAAGATCAGGAACTTACAAAAAGAGAGGACAGTCCGTCAAGGAACCGTGGTTCATGATTGTTTCGGCTACGCGTGCAATCCTCTCCGCTGCCTCGACAGAAGACTCAAAGCTTATGCGAGATGTCTCCTGCGAGTCCGGATTGTTGATACCTGTCCGCAGTGGCCCTCGTTGGATGAGGAGAACTAGACAACTACAGAAAGTCAATATCGGTTCGATGTTCATGTTGATAATACAACAACCTACTTGTATAAAACCTCTAATAACAGCCCTTGAAACGGAACAGCGTCGAGGCCTCGGTAGCTCCAGCAATTCAGAAGTGGCGGGAGTTCGTCTTTCCACTTGTTGACTTGCTGCAGAAGATTGGCTCTGCTTGCATGCCTCTGGGCTGAATCATGTGGAGACACAGTAAAGAGTTTGGATATAGTAGTACCGACTAGACCTTGATCAGAATACTGCAGAGAAAAGAAATTCAGGGATTGAGACGCACATAGAATACTTAGCCTTGCCTGCTCGATCACATAGTATCTTGTCTGTTCAGAGTCGCCTTCCTCGAAGTCCCTCACCGTCAGAGGTTCTACATCACAGTCTTCATCCCGAATCATTAATGGTTTCCCCAGAGCACTTGCAATTTGTCGGTCTCTAGTCTACATATAGCTATTGGTTAGCTCTACCTCACTTGAAAAAGTGCAAGTTTCCATTTTGCAACTCACGTAAAGACACCACCAAATTCGCTTCCACAAGCGTTTGTCCGGCTCGGGTAGCGAGGATGACTGGGTGCTCCGATGCATACCAATATTTTGAGCCATACGAATAGCAAGTCCCAACCACGTCCATGGATCCAAGGTAGCGTTAGGACCCTGCCACATGTTGTGCAGTAAAAAGGCCGATTGAATATAAGAAAGCTGATCCACCGTGCCATCATCGTCATTTTGGAAGAAGATCTTTTTCGCCCGCCGGTAGAGTGAAATAAGACATGCTTGCCGGCTATCGAAGCCAGCCCGGTATATTATAGGGTCTGGTACGTGAAGTGCCCCAGCATAGAGAACGGCGAGGTGCAGGCAGGGATCAAGAGTATGAGAGCGAGACTGCTCGCTGAAGCGGCGGCTATCCAAGACTGCGTATAAAATGTTGTGCCGAGAGAAATATGATTTGACAAGAGCCTGTTGGATATCAGCAGGGAGATCCGACGCATTGGCGGTTGAAACTGCACCCGTTGAGGATTGGGGTTGCCGCTGTGAGTCGGGTGAGGTCTGATTTTCGATGGGCACCGAGACGTGAATGGCAGTTGGAGATTCAGTTGAGAGCCCATTTGGAGACCCGGCGACATCAACCATGCCCTGCCGTTGCCGCCCCTTCCATTGCATGACATATGCAAGAGTCCATGGCTCGCCGACGTAAATAACGCGTTGGCCATCCGATGGTAGCCTGGTCTGATATGAAACAACCCTGGACCACATGTCGGCCTCATCTGCAGGTGCTGGCTGCGAAGCTGAACCACTGCCTTTAGTCTCCTCTGGGGATGGCTGGTTTCCTACACTTTCGGTCTGCCCGGAGATGCTCTCGAGTGGTGTGAGAGGTCTCTGGGACATTTCTGGTCCATCGCGGGTTGAAAATCGCCCATTTCCACCTCGCACGCGCCTTGAATTGAGTATTTGGCACTCAGGGTCCAGGTTGGAGGCGGTGCAGCCTGAGCATGGAGTGCCGATAACGGATACATCACACTTTACTCGCCGGTCATGGCAGCGTTTGCAAGCTATGCGACTCCGGCGCTTCTTCAGCACCTTAGGTGAAGAGGGGTCAGTATCTTGCATGGTTCTGATTTGTTGCCGGAGACTATCCCAGGTTGGGGTGCGAGGGTAAAGACCAAATCAAGCTTTACGAGAGCAGGAGGAGAGCTCCAAGAAGAGTGTCCTTGAGAAATGAGATCGATCATCCCTTTCCCCCACACTCAACATCTCATCTTGGTGCGGAGAAGCGGGCATTGCATTACATTAGCAGCAGGCAATGTGATCACCGAGGTCATAATGGGGGCAGCTATTAAATAGCGTGCTAGATTAGCTGCTTGGCAGAGGTGAAGCGAGCCCAGGGTAATCTTTAGCCTGTTGCTCTGTGTTTCACTTGAAATTGAGAACTAGTTATGTTTGCTATTATGTTCTATATGGCTAGCCAGAAAGCTTCTGAACCCGCTCATCCAAGACCTTCTTGATTCCAGGACGGGCTATCATAGCATTCATCCACCGTCTCACATGAGGAGCCTCCTTATCTATATACTCTGGGCCCAGGATGATCCTGTCTGCGCTTGTGTTCCACTGTAGAAAAGCAACGTCTGCAGCTGAGATGTGGTCACCAACCAGCCACTCACGCTCGGCTAGCACACCATTTAGGACTTGGAGCACTCTTCTCGTCTCGGCCTGGTATCTTTCGACACATTCTTCGGGCTTTCCGCCTTGCACCTTGATAAACCAGACCGCTTGCCCATAATACGGGCCTTGTCCAGATGCCTGAAAGTAGAGCCATTGGCGCAGGTATTGTTGGCTGTTAAAGTCGGAGTAAGAGAGCTTGTGCTCCGTGTCATACTTGGCCAAAATGTATTCAATGATGGCGTTGGATTCCCAAAGAACAAAATCATTATTGCTATGATCAATAATAGCGGGAATTCGCCCATTAGGGTTCAATTTCGTGAACTCTGGGGCCTTCTGCTCCTCTAATTGCTTCTGTGTCAGTTTCTCTTCGACCGTTGCATTCGCATCCATAGAACAACCCACTCTTGGAGAAATCTAAGAAAATGGTATCATATGTCAACCCCAACTCTGAAAGAATCATAGCGACTTTCCAGCCTATTTATCCCGGTTAGAGCTTGCATATTAGGGAGGGTTGGCCTCATTTGCCTCACCATTGGGCCCAACGACGGTGGAGTAGAGTGTGAACTGAGACTTCGACATAATTGGCAGCGATGGTATGATTTGGAGTATGTAGATGTTCAACAGTTAAATTGTAATGATGACTTGAGTATCGATGATTCGCTCGTCGTCCTGGTCTTAGTCCTGACGAATCCTGCTTATAAGTGCCGCTTAGTAGTTTTCTGAAAATGTGCGATGGCCAATGTATCTACAATAATGATTCGTCACATCGGCGGGGTCAAACTCAACCCTCGCAGCTCTTACGGGGAGCTGGTCGGCAAGCCTTGAGCCGTAGGCTATCCACTCCTCGGTTATGGTACACACTCCATAGCCTACGGTCAAACTTGCGTCCGTCACAAGACCCTGTGCTTGGGCCGGTTGAGGGGAAGTCTGGGGATGTACTCCGCAGTCTAGCCAATTTTATGGGGCGACTGCAGGATCAGCGAAGCATGGCGAGATAGGCAAACGTGATCTCTCTTTTCAGAGTAGCCCATCGCCCCTGAAGCCCATATTATCATCATCTATCAGTTCTTATACTGATTCTTAGATTTATTCTTGTTGGTTCCTTTGGTCCTATAATATCCAAATTGCGAACTTATCACTCCATCAGTATGCCTTCATCAGATGTTGAAACCAATGGCCATGGCCTAGCCACGGAATTCGCAAAGGCCAAAATCAACGGATATCACCAAGATAAATTACCACAACAGCAGACTAATGGCGGAACTAACGGCTCAGCAAATGCTCCCAAAACATCAATTCCCAAGTTTGATCTCCCGCCTGAAAATCCGGGGTCATGTGTCGCTGGCGGAATTCACACACTCTCTCTTTTCGCCCTTGGCGGGAAGACAGCATTGGTGACAGGAGCAAACGGCGGGATCGGTGGGGGTATGGCAACAGGTCTGGCAGAAGCCGGGGCCGATATTGTCATTTTCCAAATCCCCGGAGAAAAGTCAGACTTTCATCAAGAGTTGTCCGAACGGACTGGGCGCAGAGTCTCGGTATATGATTGTGACATGGGGGACATGAAAATGTTACGAGAGACAATCCAAAGAGTGTTTGACGATGGACACAGGATTGATATCTTGTGCAATGTCGCCGGGATATCATCAGGTTCTATACCTATTTTGCACGAGACGGATGAGCACAAGGATTCGGTAGGATAGCCCTGCTCTGCCTAATGTTGACTTGAAGCTAACTCTCTCTAGATAATTCAAATCAATTTTAATTCAGTGTGGGTATTATCCCAATGCGTTGCGCGGCATATGGTTCAGCGTGGGAGAGGAGGAAAGATTATCAATATCTGCTCCTTGGCAGCTCACAAAGCGATGACGACGTTTTCTGTCTACGGGCCCATGAAGGCAGCAGTAGGACAACTGACAAATGCTTTTGCTAACGAGTTCGGTCCATACAATATCCAAGTAAACGCTATTTATCCTGGGTAAGTTTATCAAACAGGCCAACAATTTCTTTCTCTTGCATGCTGACGGACACTAGATGGATCGCGACTGCGCTCGCTCAGCGTTTCATTAACGATGAAGAAGCAAATGCCAAAATTATCAGCAGTGTTCCTTCACGGCGATGGGGAACTCCAGAAGACTTCAAGGGACTTACTGTGTTTTTAGCAAGCCGAGCAAGCGACTATGTAAATGGGGCGAGGATTTTCTTAGACGGTGGCGCACACAGCATGTAAAGACTAGAACTACCTTAGTTTGTTATGAGATCTAATTGATTAAGCATTCTCCAATACTCTACCTATTAGAACCTCTGTGAGTATACGCATAGAAAATATAACTCTAGATATAGTGAGATGAGATTACTCGTTTCATCTCTTGATGGCATTCTGTTCAAAGACATCTTCTATTCCCCTTCTCAAAAATGATTAGGGGGGACATTGCGAATCAAAGGCTAAGGGTTTATTCTTGTGCCCTCTCCTTTTCCATCATTGCATCCATATGAGGCAAGCGCAAGTAACATTGAGGCGAATAAAATCATTGGAAATATGCAATCTTCGTTCTGTCTATGTCTGCCCCTCTGCCTACAAAGCATCCGGCGTGGATAAAATTTGCTCATTAAACTTCGGCTGCTCGTCAACTTCGTCCAACAAGCCCATCCAATACGTAGTATCGCGCCCATCAAACTCCCTCGAGGAAAAGCCATTTCCTAAAAATTCCCACTGATTGTTACTCATATAGTTTATCTCAAAATCTTCATATCTCGGCTGAGACAACAGATCAAAGAAGTGAACGCGAGACCCTGGGTACATCGTCAGAGTACCGCTGGGGTCGCCCTTCTTGAACCAAGAGGAGCAAGGATCACTCCAAGCTGTTCGTTCCACGTAGAGGTCGTGATGTTCCTTGAACGCCAAACACGGGCCTCTTTTGGGAGCGAGGGACTTGATATTCTCAATCTGCATCTTTTCGACGACCTTGCATATATAGTTGGTCAACTGCTCGATAATGGGCAACAACGAGCCCACGGCAAGAGGACCGTGCTTTACCACATATTAGCATCCGTGTTGTCAGGGTGAGGTTAAGCGTTCACTTACTGGGCCAGCAAAACAAAAATAGTTGGGGAAATCAGGAACACCAACAGCCAAATAGGACAGAGGGGTTGCCTTGGTCCATTCGTCTTGCATGTTCTTACCAAAGGCCACAATCGGAAAACGTGGGACCCAGGAGGTGTCGAAGCCGGTAGCGCAGACAATAGCATCAAGTTTATGAAAACTTCCATCTTGTGTGATCACACCATCTTCTGTAACTTGCTGCATCTGCTTCGTATGAACTGTCACGTTGTCCTCTATAAGGGCCTCAAGAAAGCCCTCGCCTGGGGTTGGACGTCGGCAACCAACGGGGAAATTCTTTGGGATGATGGCATCAGCAATAGCCGCATTGTTCTTGAGCTTCATGCGCATCTCCTCTTCAGAAAACTACCGATTTCGTTAGTGAACAATCGGTGCCATTGGACTTGTTCAACTGCGTACTTGTCTAGCCTGAGTTGCTTCAGGTCCTCGCTTCATCAGGAAGCGGAATCGCTGGCCAATTTCAGCCTCAATCATTTTTCGGTATTCCAGGTACGCTTTAGGCTGCTCCCTGAGAATATCTTTCTGTGCATCGGAGTCTAAAGCAGCGTTAACATCGAACCTCCAAGTCCTAATAAGCCTCACGTACATTGGAAATTGCTCCCGTCTGGCCCTGCGAATCTTTGCGCAAAGCCTGCAGTAATCCAGGTTGGAGATTTCACGAAACAATGCATCTCGTTCACAAGAGGCTGCACATTGGGAACGACCTGTGCGGCGCTGCTGCCAGCACCAATGACTGCAATCTTTTTATCCTTCATGTCATATGATTGATCCCAACGGGCAGTGTGAAGTAACTTCCCTTTGAAGGAATGAAGCCCTTTGATATCCGGCCATCGCCAATTGCTATGGTCTCCAATAAGTGAAAGGACAAAATGGCAGTATAAATAACAAAACTTACTTGAGAATCCCGCCTCCGTTCAAGAAAATGTCACAGTGTTCTTCAAAAACTACTCCATCAGGTCCCTCGATTGAGATTTTCCACTGACCGATGTTCTCAATCCATTCGGCACCTCGTACCGTGTGGCTCAATCTGATGTATTTCATAAGTTGATACTTATCAACTATGCCTTTCAGATACTTCCAGATCTCGTGCCCAGAAGAGTAGTATTCGGGCCAGATATGAGGCTCCCAAGTGAATTGGTACGACACTGAGGGAATGTCACAGGCAACTCCCGGATACCTATTTTCATTAGCTGGTGGTCGGACGATACACAGTCTCATAGGGCTTACACATTTTCTAGCCAAGTTCCCCCAATCTCGTCATTCTTTTCATAGCAAAGTACTTCCACGTTTTGGAGTTTATCTTGCGCAGTCTTGGTGAAGTTGATGCCAGAAGCACCGGCACCAAGGACAATGGTTTTCAAAGGTCGTCTGGTGCCCATGGGCTCTTCTTTGATGCGATATCCACTTTCACTCGCAATGGGCCACCCAAATAACTGCGGTGCATTGCTTGAAGCAACCAGAGGGAGAGATATGTCTTTTGGAAAATTCTTCTCGTCGTCTTTCTGGAGGAATGACAACGTAGAGGATTCGCCTACTTGCTGTTTCTCCTCAATGCCAATATACGGCGCCATTGTAAAAGAAGTGTGAACGGATTTCCGCGTTGCTAATATATCACTGACTATCTTGTTAAAACGATTGTTATAACGGTTTAATCATCTTTCTACTCCAAATGAATGGATGTTACAAGTATCAAATAGGAATGGGAAAATTCCATCCTTGGGACTCGGTCATCTGTAACAAACTACCATCGGCTGAGAACCTGCCTTCGTCGTATGATTTCGACGTGAAGATCAAGCCTAACTCCCAACATTCCTGTCTCAGAATAGTCGCGGAATCTATTTCACCTCTCCCAGTTAGCCCTCTACAGCCTGGATGAGCAATTCCACCTCGTTGAGCTCGGTTATGGTTGCCCCACATCCGGCGGTTTCACCATAGCCGAACAACAACCACCGTAACCGCAACCGTAGCCTACCAGACTCAAACTCCATGTGGGAAATTCAGGTTGAGTCATGTGGGTGGAGGCTCTCATCAATGGTCCACGCATCCCCGCAAGGGCTAGCCAACTTGAGATCACCTCGCCCCAGACGTTGGTGCAGGACGGTCTCTCTTCCCCAGATTCTGCCTCCGCACAGGCGACACGATGCAGTCCTGGCTATGGCATCTGGGCTCGGTCCCAACGGCACTTCTATGAGTCTTTCTTCTCTTGGTAACCTTGTATAAGAATCACCCTCCATTGAAAGTATCCCTGTGAATGGGCTTCCAGATCACCACCTTCAAGTTGTCAATTGTCACATTTGCAATAGGCAAAGAAAGCATCTCAAACATGGGCGCTGAATCTAACAAGAGTGTCAAAGAGGGCTCGGACCTCAAAGTCACACTCGATGCACACAACATTGAATTCGCTAACGGCGATGTCACGAACTACGGCATGACTCCACAGGAGGAACGCGTTATGGTTCGCAAGATGGATCTTCACATCTTTCCAATTGTGATCGCCTTGTACATTTTGTCTTTCCTCGACAGAGTCAACATTGGTAAGCAACTGATTTCAAAACACGAGATGTGACAAACAGGCTGACAAACTCTCGTGCAGGCAATGCTCGTCTTTACGGCCTCGAGGAAGATCTAGGGCTCAAAGGCGAAGACTACCAACTTTGTGTCTCCCTTCTCTTCATCACCTACGTCAGTTTCGAGATGCCAGCCAACCTGCTCCTCAAGATGGTCCAACCGCGGCGCTTCATCCCAGCCACAGCTCTTGGCTGGGGCCTTGTGTCTCTCTGCATCGGCTTTGTGCAGAATAAGACGCAGTTGATCGCCCTCCGACTTCTTCTGGGCCTCTTCGAGGCGGGATACTTCCCTGCTATTTGCTTCTACCTGACCTTCTTTTACCGACGGCGAGAGCTTGCTCTGCGCATCTTCTTTCTCTTTGCTGCTTCTGCGGTTTCGGGGTCAACAGGTGGCCTTCTCGCCTACGCCATTGGATTCATGGAAGGAGTCCGTGGATTCAGGGCATGGAGATGGCTCATGATTCTCGAAGGCATCCCCACAATCCTGTTTGGTATCGCCTCATACTTTATCCTGTCCAACGATCCGCAGAGCACCAACTACTTGACCGAGCGGGAGAAGGAGCTTTGCAAGATCCGCTCTCATCTGGACGGCACGTCACTGGGTCTTGCAGGCGACGAGAAGAAGATTGACTGGCAGCAGTGCTTCGAGGCCTGGAAGGACTGGAAGGTCTGGACTATCGCCCTCGCGCAACACGGCGTCACGGTCATGCTGTACGGCTACAGCACCTTCTTGCCCACCATCATCCGCGCACTGGGATACAGCGGCATCCACACCCAGCTGCTCACCATCCCCTGTTATGCCGCGGGCGCGGTGGTGTATCTTTGCATTGCCTACTTCTCGGACAAGACTGGCAAGCGTGGAATCTTTGCCGTCGGTGGGTGTCTCACTGCCTGCCTCGGGTACGCCATACTTCTCGGTACGCCTCAGCATGGCGCCGGTGCACAATATGCCGGCTGCGTCATCGTGGCTGCCGGGTTGTACGTGGCCGTCGGTATCCCGATCTCGTGGATGCCAAACAACCTTCCCAGTCATTTCAAACGTGCCGCCGGTCAGGGAACAAGCATGACGGTTGGCAACTGCGCGGGAATCTATGCCGCTTTCCTATATCGTACCAACGATAGCCCAGAGTACAAGCTTGGGCACGGCGCAACTCTCGGGTTTGTCTTTGCATCTGGGTGTCTTTTTGGGTTGGCTTCTCTTTTGCTTCGCCGTGAGAACAAGAAGCGCGATAGGGGAGAGAGGGATCACATCCTTGAGGGTAAGACTCCTGAGCAAATTGACAGGTTGGGCGATTACAACCCTGAGTATAGGTACATTTATTAGGTTCTCAATGTTATTGAGTGAGATATAGGTATGGAACACACACCTGGGGCTCTACAACTCGTTGGTGTCAGCTGTTCTTGTTCCTACCTGGAGAAGAACACGGATCGAAAAAAATAATATATATATTTATACTATCATTTCTTCACCTGAAAACCATTCAGGCCTACATCAGCGCTTGATAACCTTCTGAAGTAAAGATTCATACGCTCGAGCATCCCCTCGAAATGTTTTCTTGGCCCTGTTTGTAGTCCAATCCCATTCGAGATCTCCATCCGTACGAGCACCAGTGTTCCAGATAGGACGCTCGCAAGAATGAAATGAAATATATCTTACGTGACAGAGCTTCCCAGGCTGAGGAGGGTAGACACCAGCGTCTGAACAGAACCAAAAATCGTTTAGGCGTGGCAACTCTTCACTTATTCGATCAAATAATGCCTCCCACGTCCCAGGGAAGTAGTATTGAGAGTCCCCAAGCATAATCCAGTCGTGAATAGGGATATTTGCCTGTTTTTTGATGATTCCATCATGGAAGATATAAGAGAGGATAGCGTTGTCAAGGAGATAAAGCGACCGCAGTGACTTTTGTCTTAAGACCCAGTCAAAATGGTCGTGGTGGCCGATGACAAAATTCGCCAGAGCCAAGCTTCTGAGTTGGGGAAATTCCAGGCCCTTTCCATTAAAGTAAGATGGTATTGCTCCCCAGCGCTCGACGGAAGAGATCGATAGCGAAGTTAAGTAATCCATGGCAGGGACCAACCAGTTGTGGCGAAGGTACGGTGTGAACTGGCAGCGCTTCACCTTCCCGAGATCCCAATCGCCATGGTCGTAGAAGTCGATCTCTGTGTAATTCTCGGAGACAAAGGTCAAGTCCAGCTCACGAAGACTGTGAGCCAGGAACGAGATATCTGTAGACTCGTCAAAGCCCCCCATATTCCAGGCTGGAAAGTTCTGGAGATTGTAGATGGTCAATGAGCGAACAGGCCTGCAGTTTGGCACCTTGACGGCACGCTCTTTGAGGGCTGCAGCGAGTTTGCTCAGTATCCATATTCGCGCACCCGTGGCAAAGAATGATCTGAAATTGCTAGTGACGCCCTCACGCCATCCTTCCAAGTCACAGCTCTTCTCGAAGTGTATACTGAGCTCGTTGAGCTGTTCCAGGTCCTTAAGCCGGTCAATAGCCCTGGCGAAATGCCACTTCCACTTGACGATCTCGTGGTATGGAGGGTACTCGTTTTGGCAATCTATGCGGACATGCTGGATGTGTTTTCTGATTCGTTTGCGACTCAACAGCCTTCTCCAGCGCTGGAATGTGCGGCGGCCGCGCCCGAGTTGAACTGTGCGGAACACGTGCGGCGAGGCAATTTTATTCCATAGGCGGCAGACGAGGCGGAGTTCAAAGAAGGGAAATTCGTGCCTGCTCTCCTCCCCGGGGAAGCTTCCGAGGATAAGGCTCAAGACCTCGACTGGCAGGTCATGGATGCGGAAAGTAGTAATTGAAGTCATCGAACATAATCCGGGGACCTGATACCTGATATTCGATTCATGTTGCCTAAGATGAGTGATATCGTAGCGGCTGTTATGATGCGACGTTGATTGTCTAGCCGATTTTCAGCTGCGCCAGGGTTCAGTTCCAGCTGCCTATTACGTTCGCGGTTTACTATTGGTCTATGAACTGACTTTCCGCCTCGGCGAACCAGGCAATAAATCGTTGAGCGGGGTCGCCCAGAAGTCAAGCAAGATTGAGTGTAAAAAAAATTAATCTTAATACGCAGCAAAGATCCCGATTCGCATTTATTAGTTCAGTCTTTTTCTCTTTCTCTTTATCCTCGAATTAGGCTCCCAGATATTGAAAGGGAAAGTAAAAGAAAAAAAAACGGCCAACAAGCCTAATTTCGAAACTTGGAGAAAACAGATAGGCAGTGATATTTACATAACGGTGATCCATGCGCAATTAGGTGCTTCAAAGTGCTATCATCAGTATGACCTTGGTCGTCCGGATCCATGAGTCAAACAGCCCTACTCAATCCATCGCATAGACATGATCAGCTACTCAAACAGATCATAGTATATTCTAGGTTTTGTTAGCCTATAACTCTTGGATCCTCCTTTCATTAGCTTCTCCGCAGTCGGAGAGTCAGTTTTCATCCCCAGCAACGAAAAAGTAAGCAACAAGGATGGCAAACAAAGAGGGAAAGAGCGGCATCACCATTTAGTGATTATTCATACAAAGAAATCGTCGCAGCACCAGATAGAAAGATGTAAAACAGGTTGAAGTCAATAATAAGCAGGTCAGATGAATGGTTGCCCGCTGTCCGCGATGGGTAGGAACCGGATCCTAGGTCGAATGGTAGTTCTCATGACCTCAACCAATGAAGTCAACTTGTTTTTGGTTTAATCATATTAGTACAGCGTTGATGTGTGCTAGGCTGTATCTTATCAAAAACTCTTACTTCTTGGGCACTATTTCATTGATTGTTTGGTACGAACGATCTTTAGCTGGGACTTCTGTAAGAGCTTACAACCGACGAACCAACCACGCTCAAAATCCCCGGGCCCAGCCAATAGCCCTTAAACAGATCATAAGAAACTAATGCTTGTATTACCTCCCAGACCCAATAAGCAGAGTATAGCTCTACACTAGTACCATAGAACCACTGCGGGATATGGTGCTACTGCATCTATCCTGTGGTCGTGCAAAGGCGTCGAGATTTGGCCAGTGAAGACTTGTCGTTCTGTGGAGAGTATATCGAGGAGCTTGATTAATGTCAATGCCAAGGGAGAATAGCAATTAACCCCGCCAATTGTGGATTTATGGCCCAAGATGATCAGATCCGTGTCCCTCTCAAAGAACCAAGCACAGTACCTGAATGTGCACCCATAATCCACCCCATGCAACATCCTATATTCAGCTGCCCAGCCGCAGCTGACAACAATATGACAAGTCTTACTCTTACATCATCCTTTATTTAATTTACCCTCCCCGCCTTGTTCTCGGTCATCTCACTCGAAGAACCCATCTATTGACCACCAGAGGCAGCCCTACCACCTCAAGCACTTGATTGCCCTTCTGACTCGACAGAAGCTTTCCTGAAAAATAATGTCCGCGCCAGCCAAGGAATCTGAACCTGATGGCGTGGGATACATAGAGGCTGATCAGGAAGAGAACAATCTAGCAGGAGAGAGCACCGACTCGGAGAGCTCTACCGCCTCCATAAACAGCAGCATCCTCCGCTACCATGAGGAAAATGGCCGCACCTACCATGCATATAAAGACGGAAAGTACGTGTTGCCTAATGACCAATCTGAACAGGAGCGCCTCGACCTTCAGCATCACCTCAGTCTGCGCACACTGGATAATAAGCTCTACATCTGCCCCGCAGGCCGTGATGGTGAGATCCCATTGCGCAACGTCCTCGATCTCGGCACCGGAACTGGAACTTGGGCTCTCGACTTTGCCGAACAGAATCCTGAGACTCAAGTATATGGCGTCGATTTAAGTCCTATCCAAAGCCCATTTGTACCGCCCAACGTCACCTTCCAGGTCGATGATGTTGAGGATCAGTGGATGTATAACACTAAATTCGACTTTATTTACAGTCGCCACATGACATGTTCCATATCGGACTGGTCGCGCTACTTTGAGCAGTCCTATACGAACTTGAACCCCGGCGGCTACATGGAGATAATGGACATTGGTGCTGTGACGTGCGATGATGGTACTCTGAAGAAGGACGGATTCCTATCTCGTTGGGTTGACCTCTTCATTGAAGGCACCAGCAAAATCGACAGATCGTTTCTAGGATATCAGGCCTACTATGAAAAGATGGAAGCTGCCGGCTTCGCAAATCTTAAAAAGGTTATGTATAAATGGCCAACAAATCGATGGCCTAGAGACCCAAAGCACAAGGAACTCGGTAAGAACTACTTCATCCATCCTCCATCGTGGCCAATTACTTGATCTCTCCTGCCGCTATTGTTCTGAGATATATTCTTTCGTGGGAGATTCTAATAGTGAATCGATTACTGATGTCTCGGATATAGGATCATGGTGTTACGAGAATATTAGCTCTGGTCTCCAAGGATTGAGCGCTGCTGTGTTCACCCGGATCCTAGGCTGGAGCCCAGAGGAGATGAATACGCTACTTGAAGGTGTCGAACGGGAATTGAGGGATCCCACTATCCACGCTTATTGGCCAATGTAAGCGAACATCAGATAAACCACAAAGCCCCTCTGATTCTTGCTAGCTAACCCAGGATATCTGTAGCACGGTCGTTTACGGTCAAAAGCCTCGGGCACCATAGGAGATTGTATGGGCGCGCATTGTTTGGGGCGGAGAGGTAGAACTATGTGAGCCTTACCACGGCCAACAGAACCTGCAGCTGGTCGAGATACCTTTCAGAGGATTCAGAACAGTAAGATGATGGAAAAACAAACTCTCGTTGAGATGCACTCCAAAGATATTTCGCTTGCTGGAAGAGCGTCACTCAATCGACTCATGTAATAGTCTGAATTTTGAATATCGCTGTTATTTATCATATACATCTTCAGTTCAACAACATTTGACATGACGGTAGAGCGAATCACCGACTCTGCGGAATGATGAACACTCCACCATGACGTTACCAACGGCTCGTGCATTCCTTACTACAGCTTTAAAATTCTTTATTTCTTTTTCCCCCTTTTCTTAGAGATATACACGCACATCTTGAGCTGGGTCTTCTTGATGGAAATATCAGCTCAATCTTATCTACAACGGTACTTGAGTTAAAACGGCAAGTAGAGTTGCCCTCGTGCTGCCTTGTCATCCTCACTTACTAATAATGGCTTCATTCTTTGTCCCGTCGCTACCTTAACGAACTGTAGGAACTACAGTATGGCAGGTGAATGCCGAATTCATTTTCCTAGTTATCGCCTTGACCCCTTCTTGACGCGCTCGCCAGGTAGGGCAGGCATCCTCCTCCCCTACTCAGCCGCTCAACCTCCTGACGTAGTGTAAACAAGAATTAGTTCGTGCCAAGCAGCGAAAAATCAACAAGATTCGCGCGGACGCCCCTTAGATAGGGCGATCATCCGTCGTAAAAGGATGGAAAACGAGGAAAGCAGAGGCAATAACATGGAGATTTTGCATCGGCCTGTCATGTTAGTGGCTCGTCCTCGAAAAGATCAGCACTCCGAATTTTTCGACTACGTATTGAAATGTGATGCTTTCTGTGATCTGCAGAGGCGTGTTTTCTTTCAGGAAAATGGTGGCCTCAAGAAAATCCGAGTCGCCTCAGGATGGGGATTGATGACGAGGGACTGCATCAACTGCCAGGGGTCCCCTCCTTTCCGCTTGCCTTACATGTGTTCTCAGGGGCCATCCTCCGGGTAGATGGTTCCTCCAAAGGTGCGTAATGAGATAAAATCAATTGTTCGTTAATTCTTTTTAGGTTAGTGTCGTTGAGACGCACCTGGTGCATATATGCTTGTGGCGAAATGGTGAACTCTGGTGCCATCTCTTCACGGATGCTGCTGGTTCCGGATCCTAGATATCCTCCTAGTTTAGCTAATCAGGCACCCCGAGGAAAAAAGAAAAACAACAAAAAACAAACGGAATTCACCTTACGGCTAACATGGTCTCATTCAAGTTGTGGGCAACCGCTTCGCGCTCAAGCAGATACTTCCTTTCAAGAGTGATTACCCCCCAGAGCACTTTGTGTTTTTTTTTCCTTTTTCGTGCCGAGGGAAGAAAGTAATGGGAAATTTCAATAGCCATTTTTTTCTCAACTGGTTGGTTGGGTTCCTAATCCGCTCAACCATCGCCACATTCGTATTGGTAGTGCGCCGGATGGAGTTACTCCCGCTCGATGCAGTGGTCCCGAGACTTCCCATGGTTGGAGGCCAAGGAGGCTTATTGGCTACCGTTCGATGAGTAAAGAAACTTCCCAGATTCTTTCGTGCTAGTTGTTAGTTTAAATGATACCAGCTCTATAGCGCTGTCGATCCTAGGATCTTCACACAGCCAGCATTCCAGTTCCGCGCTTCCCGCACCACAATTGGAAAATCCGATCCCTATTTGGAAAACCTTGGACCAGAACTGAAGGCGCTGGGGCCCTTCACACGGCGAAAGTTTAGTCGCTGGGGCATGATCGCCCATATCCCTTCTCCGAAGCGGGATGTAACGCCTGTTGATCAACAACAAATTCACGCATTCCCTATACTGAGGGTTTGATGTTAATGAATTCATTTAATGTCATCGCTAAGCTACTTGGCCCGTAGTACCATTCGGGTAGCTCGAAACAGAAGGCCCTCGTGAATACCACAAACCTCACTAAGCATCATCCTTGGAGAAATCGCAGGTAGAGGGCTGCCTCGGGAAAATTCAATCTTCGTCAACTTTTGATGTCATGTGTTCCGCCTTCATCGTCATTTCGCACAAAAAGCAGCCCCTCCATCTGGGACTCGCATAAAATCTCCGGGTGCCCTGGAAATAATGGGTTTAGGGAACTACGTCATCCCTTCGTTCAGGGTCGTGATCTCTGTGGCTCCTAAGTTTTTATCTGATGAGATGTGACAGAACATATCACTTCAAGTTGATTGGAAGTTACGTGGAGAATAGGCTGAGCCTTGGCTGAATCAAGCCTGGTTTGGGTTGGTAGGGCAGTCCTTCGCCACTCATCATTTCCGGGCTATTCTTAGCTTTGGCTTGCCTGTTGATCCAATTAGCGGCTAGTCTAATACTGATATGATGAAACGGCTTCAAACATGACTTCATATGGACATGTTGATTCTCGCTGCAAGGACAACAAGTAAGGAGAACACCGAATACGATCATGCCCTCCTCGATATTTCGCTCTGAGCTACGTGAAAATTACCTTTTGTAAACAGCCTTTACGTGGCTTTGATAGATTGCCTTTAGGTAAGTTCCATTTGCCCCCCCTGTATATGAAAACCTGGGCAACTAGTTGCCCAACTCGCTTTACGAGAGATAGGGACAAAGCCAGAAAGCAACTACAAAAAGGGAGGCCTCCATTGGCACAGTTGATGATTTTTGGTGAGACCTGCTCAGATCAGGCTGCAATATCAGGTTACTATAGATCTTAGATTATTTGTGGTCATGCAAAAGAAAAATCATAGCATACAAGCCACATTCTCCACACTAGAGCATGGCATCAAGCTAGAAAATGGAACATCCTAAAATTCGTCAAAAGAGCACATTCAGTGACACAATTGGGCGTCTTCTTAGTCTCAGTTGCATTAAACACGGAGAAAATATTCCTTTCGCGCTATTGGTCTTTTGGGAAGCTTTCAAAACGATAGTGTAAACAGTGGTGACATGCCGGTGATGTTGGTGGCCCTCATAATTTGTTGATGAAAATGGCCACATCATCAAACATTGGCGCCTCTTGTGAAATGGACTACAAGCATAGCATGGCAAGAAGCTTGAGACGTTTCTCTGATCATGGGTCAATGATGAATTCGAGTCTCTCACACGGCACCAACGGCATCACTGAACCGGATGTTGGCTCTCGATGTGGGCTTGTTAGAGTCTCAGACATCTATAAATTCGCTCGACTCTCCCTCCAGTTTCCCTTCTATCTCAGAGCATCACAAACTCACTGAAAAACATTAGATCCAACTACTACAGACTCAATTCAAACCCTTCTATCTCGGAGCATCACAAACTCACTGAGCAACCTCACCTCCAACTACTGGACTCAATTTGAAACTCACCAACAAACTCCACGCCTCTACTTATCCATTATCCGTCAACATGAAGTTCTCCCTCGCTGCTAGCACTCTTGGCCTCGCTGCCCTCGCTCTTGCTGCTCCAGCCGAGTTTGAGGTCCGCGGCGGTAGCAGCGGTGGTGGTTGGGGCAGCGGTGGTGGTGGTGGCGGCGGCGGCGGCGGTGGCTCTACGCCGCCATCCAACACCCAAAACAATAACCAACAATGTGGACCTAACGAATCGAACGTCTGCTGTGAAAGCGGCGCCTGCTACGTCGCCCAGGGATCAAATGATGGCTCCAGCAACTCTGTGAGCTGCAGTCAAACCAACTCCGCCACCGTCTACTGCTGCCAGACCAACTCTTCACCTGTAAGTGTGCCCATTAACCCGAGATCAGATGCCCCTCTAAGTGGAACTGAATACTGACGAATACTTAGGGCTCGCTTATCAATATCCAAGCTCTCAACTGTAATGAGATCGGAAGTATCCCTGTCACCATCCCTGTCAGTGTGGGGAAGAAGAAATAGATATTCAGACCTCGGTGAATATCCATGACTCGACAATTGAGGGCGATGATATTGATTTTGCCCTACATGCTGATGCTGACATGGAGGGTTGGGGGGAGATCCAGATTGTTGATCCAGAAAAAATGTGTATTATAGGATGGGATGCTTAGTCGGCCTTGCCGCTCAGCATACTGCCACTCATTCGGGGAGAAGGGGAATCGAACATTGTACGATATTTAGCTGACCTGCATACAATCTTTAGCCCTCAAAAGTCAATTTATCTTGTTTCCAAAATCCTTTATCCTCATCCTATCTTTTATGGGCACATTTGACCTGAATAACTGAAACATTTGTGAGCCTCGTGTTCTGTCCTGGGCTAAACATTGATGTATGCCTACCAGGTTGTCATTTATGCAACAACCTATACCCTGTTTGCCTGTAAATTGTATGGTCCCAATTTCAGCATAATAAGATTCCTCCTCATCGATGAAAGTAAAGGGCAGGATTCTGCAGTTGGCCACTTATCCTCCCCCCCCCTTCTCCCTCTCCCGCGCCAGTATCAGTTGCTCCTTAAGTATACATGTTCATTGAAATCTACCCCATAAACTATATACATAATCACCATTCACGAAGCTCGCCTCCGGGACCTACAAACCCAGGGCTAACCCAAGGCTCAGCACCTTTACTCAGCTCGCGAATTCTGTCCTCATCTATCTCGATGCCCAAGCCAGGCCCCTTCATAAGTTGGATATAGCCGTCCTTGACATCCCAAATTTCAGGGTTCTTGATGTACGTCAAGAGGTCATGTCCCCCCGTATTGTAGTGAATGCCAAGGCTCATCTCCTGGATAGCAAAATTAGCCGTCACTGCGTCCACCTGTATATTGGCGGCCAGTGCAATAGGTCCGAGAGGGCAGTGAGGTGCGATGGGCACATCGTACGCCTCTGCCATGGTTGCAATTCTCCGAAGTTCCGAGATTCCTCCTACATGAGAGATATCCGGCTGGATGATGTCCACGCAAGCGGCTTCGAGAAATGGTTTGAAATCCCAGCGACTGTGAAGACGCTCTCCCAATGCGACAGGGCAGCTCACCGAGCGTGAGAATTCCTTAATCCCCTCGATGTGCTCCGATAGAAGGGGCTCCTCGATGAACATTGGGCGGTGCGGTGCCAGAAGAGTAGCCAGCTGCTTGGCCATCGGCCGGTGGACACGACCGTGAAAATCTACTCCGGCGTCCATGCCTGTCGATTTGACTGTCTGTACCCGTTCAACGCAGGCGTCGAGAGCGGATGGTGAATCAAGCCAGCCAAGATCCTCCGTCCCATTCATCTTAACTGCGGTAAATCCCTGTGCCTTTCGAGAGAGCCTGAGAAGCAGTTAGTCCATCCGGTGCATCCAAGGAGGAGGTTGGGCTATGACCTACGCTTGGGTCTTGACATCGGAGGGTCTGTCACCTCCAATCCACGCATAGACCTTGATGGTATCCCTGACCTTGCCGCCCAGGAGTTCATAGATGGGAAGCCCAATTTTCCTCGCTATGATTTAATGTCAGTAAATGTGCCTGCAAGCCCTCGGATAATACGCTAGCGGCATTATTCGTACCTTTGAGATCCCAAAGCGCGATGTCAATACCTGCGAGCGCGCTCATGAAGACAGGGCCGCCACGGTAAAATCCCATTCTCCATGACTTTTGCCAGATTTGCTCGATTTCACTAGCACATGTCAGCTTTGTTCAAATCTCCCCTCTCGTTGCCACTCCATGGGATTCCTACTCTGCCTCCATTCCAGTGTATTGAGAAATCCAAGCATCTAGACACCCTTCCACGGCCTGGGTATGGCCTTCAAGAGACGCTGTTTCTTTAATTAGCTCATCTTTTCTCAGTCTCGCGCAGTCATCAATTACCTTCTCCCCAGCCCACATTGCCCGCATCGTCGGTGATCTTGACGAACAGCCATCTCGGCGGGACACGAAAGTACTCGATTTGCGCAATTTTCCCCATGTTTCCTTGTGCCGATGTAATTAACTTTTAAACCGTGATAACAAGAGTCTCAAGCGCAGGCTGATGCAGAACCCCGCGGTAGTAAAATTACGCGATGGAGTAAATGAAGTTGGCCGATGCCGGGTAATAGCAGTTATGCGGCGGATTTGTGTCGGCGGTTAGGCCGAGGCCACATGTCGGATTCACTGCGAATTAGTTCTTGGCTAATTATTGCCAAGCAGGCACAGTGGTTCCAATTTCACATGTCCCTACCTACTTTCCGGAATATACCTGGTCCGACAAATAAACCAGCATTTGCCTTGGCGAGTTGTGTTTCTCACCGGTCGGTATCCGGGCGGCGTCGATGCAAAAGAACGTCCAGGATAAATATCCGGCGGTCCACTCCGTTCGGCTCAAGGTGAAGTAAAGACATCAACAACATGCATAGAAACTGCTGGATGTCAAGGCATTCATTATCCCAAGAGTCGATCTCAGCTTGAGACCAAGATGGCCTATTAGATGAGATGATTAATTGAACAAGGTGTTTAGGAGTTGTACTAATGCAAGACAGATTTGTAGACTTGATTTCCTCTGAATAATATAAAACATGACCTTTTGATGCATAACTTAGCCTGGAGCATTTCTAGAGACAACTCTTAATCAATTGAAAAAAGGAGTAAGTTGGCGGGAGGTGGGCGGACAACGTGAGTAAGATCGGAAACGGTTGCGTGCTCGCGAGCATTGAGCGCCTTCGTACCACGACGAAAGAAAGATCAAGAGCGGTTCCAAGACCGATCATCAAGCGAGCGCAAGTGCTCAAACAAGATTTTAATTGTATACTAAATTGCCTAAACTAGACATCCATAGTGCCCCGTGACAATTGTGAATGAATGTGGCTAATAATTAGCTACTACGAAACAGAACGCAGGTGTTTCAGGAATCAGGTCTTCCGTACTCACGCTGGCCGTGCCGCATATGCCTTTTCGAGCATCCGAAAGAATGATCTCAGACCAGTGTACTGCCCACACGCGCAGCCCTACATGGGCACCTGGTCCCATAAGATCTTTGCCCCGGCGCCGCCACGGTGCTGCCTGGCCGCAAGCTGGTAATCGCTTATCCTCATGCCGACGGTGACGCCAAGATCACCCCCCAGCACTCGAGCCGCAGGGGAAGCCCTGTCCGTAACAATGCTGATGAAGGCTTCAAGTCTGTGTTCACAAAAACCCAGACCAGCCGCTTAACCGCCCTTCACGGCGGCAGATGCTATCCGTCTTAGAGTGGGCACTTTCGCGAGGCAATTAATCGAATGTTACGATTTAGCTTGATGCCTTAACGAAAATAACAAAGGGGGCTTACATTGGAGGCGAACATGGATATTTCCACTCTACTGCTGTTGGTGCACCCCATGCATATTACGAGAGGACATTACCGTAATGTATTAGCACGTACTTGAAGCTCCGAAGAGCCCACTCCTTTCCGCGCGTTGCGGCGAGTCTGGGTTGGGCCAGACTCGCCGCAGGAAAAGAACATAGGTTTTCACTTTGCTGCTATTAGTTCACTCCAAACCCATCACGAGAGGATAGCGCCGTTGTGTTTAAAGTTGGTACTGTAGAATATGGCGGATCATTCCCCCCTCCCTTTTTTTTTCTCTCTCTCTCTTTTCAATAGTGAAGCCTTTGTCCCGAGTCAGGACTTGGCCAAAGGTCCTAACGAAGATGCAACACTAGATAGATTATTGTTCGCTATGATTGGCTTCAATGTGAAGTGTCATGCCATGTTATTATAAGAAATTGCGATGGGGCACGGCTGCAAGCTGATGAACACTCTAGCCAACAGTCAACAGCCAACAGATTCAACGGATAATCGGAAGAGGAAGAGGAAGAAGCCAAGCCGAGCTTCACAATGGCTATATAAACAGCATCAGCTCCTTCCTACACACTATCTACAAACTAAATCAAAGAATCTATTCTATCCATCTCTTTCCTCTTTTCGCCCTACTCATTTAGAATCGACCACTGCCAAGTTATCATCATGCGCTTCAACCTTTTCACCACCCTCTGTGCCCTTTTGGCAACCACCCAACTGGCCATTGCGGCCGATCCTCCCGCGCCTGTCGTGTCTGCTAAGCCACTCAGCAACAGACAGAAATCTGCAATTGGATTGTATGTACACATGTATCAATCTCGCTTCAAAGCTAGCTTCTCACATTAAACCTGACATAGGCTGAGCGTCGCAACGGGTTGCGCTATCGGAGTTGCTGTTTGCAGTACCAAAGGAACGACGATGCAAGTTGCTGGGTTCAGTGCAGGTGTGATTTGTTGTACCTGGGCCAGTGGTATGGCAGGGATTCTTGATAATGAACAATGGGATGTGTCGGTCAAGAAGGCCGGGGACAAGGCAAAGGCTACATGTGGTAAAATCAAAGACGGAGTATTTGTGTGTGGAGAATGGGTTGTCGAGATGGTTGGTGGTGTTTGGCAGGTAGTTCGGCGAGCGGCTACAGCAGAACGGCATTTTGTTCCGCGCAAAAGAGCTCGTCTACCAAGGTCAATTGATGGTCTCAGAACCAGGGGTGGCAGAAAAATGCGACGCTCTTCGCGCGGTAGGGAGGCCAGAGATCGGATGCCATTGAGATTCTAGACCATCTTAACCAACACTCTTGAGGATAAGTGGGGAGGAATTGGAGGTAGATGAGGTCAGAGTAGTACCAGAAGGAAGGGTGAGGGGATGGTACGATGAAAGGGTGGCTGCGGGGCAATTTATTAGTCATTTCGAACCAACAGCATATAAATATTCGAAAGTACCTAGATGCCTAACATGGAGTGAATTGTCGTGTCTGCCTTCCGTTGGTAGCTGTGGCTGTGCTGCGTTTCAATTATGGATATAAATATTCTGCTGGGCTACTGTTCAATCTCCCCGCTACTTTCCCTCGTTCACCTCCCTTCTACCCATCCTTGTCAAGAACAACACCATTCTTTCAACACAATGGGAAAATCAAGCCAAAGGCTTTCCCAGCTGATCCCTGGCGCATTAATGCTAATGGTCTATCTATCAAGGATTAGTGCCCTGGCAGCCTTTATTATCCTAATAGACTTAAGGGGCACTATACCACGGACAATGATTTACTATAGTCTTAGTATTGTAAGTATTTGATCTAATACTGAACTTTTCAAGATTTACCATTCTAATCAAATAATTTAGTGTTTTCCCTCTTTTTCACTTGTAAACATGAGCTATCTTCCAGTTCGCGCCTTCCGGGAGGAGACCGAAAAACCTTCATTGACATCACTCTCTCTGACCCTGCTTCTAAATTCGTTTCATCTTATTGGGGCGTGGATAGCATTTGGCCTGTTGCTTAACTCACACTTCTGGCCTACCGATACGTTGACCACAGACAGAATCTGGTTCCTTTGGGTGCAAGCATTTGTGTAAGCTTCTGTATCGATCGGGTAGATTCTTGACTGTCATGCTAATGTTATATGATATCTATAGGTGGCCCACTGGTGCGATTGTTTTGCTCAGAGAGTATGTCACGAGCCAGGACAGAAATAAACGGAAGAAGGCTTTGCGTGAGGCCTGGGAGAAAGAGGTGCGTGAGGCCGTGAAGAAGGATTCACAGGACGCCGAGAAGCCAGGCGAGAACGACTCAATTGCAGAGCCGGTATCTGGTTTATGTAAGTCATCTTCGACTCTCTGACGTCTGCTATTTAGCAAGAAAACGGCTGCGTCACTCTACCCTCCAGCCTGTGGGACAGCATCTAACCGAGTGACAGAACCGTTGGTAGGTATGGCTGCGGAAGCCTTGTGCTCGGGTACCTATGCACGGGTACCAGTTTAGGGGGGGGGAACTGGTGGTCACAGAATCTCTTGGCTGAGTCGCAATCGCATCATGAAGATGGCTGGCCTTTGCATAAGCAATCTCGTACTGTTTCCGCAAGCCTACTTACATGGCCTTCGGCTGCTCATGTAACATTCTTCGGCTATGAATGACCGGCGAGCTTCTGTGCGACCGACGAATCTGCAGCTGAAGAATGGGCCAACAGCAGCAATAAGACGTGACGGGTCGAATTCTCATGTGTGGGTGTTTCATTGAGCGCTGTTGGCGGAAATCATCAGTCGGTGGTATGGTCAGGGACGACGCTGTTCGTGTGTAAAAACTTGAAGAGCAGATACGGGATGCGATGTTTAGCAAAAGAAACTGTGTAGGTGATCAATTGGGAGTGATGATCCCACTCTCACGCAGAATTCCTGACCTTGCCAATAGCGCTTAGAAGCAACTACAAGCACGTATCAAGCGATCGCCAGTGTTGGGAAGAGTAGCAACAGAAAGGGGGGAGGGGAACCTGTGTATAACTCCTATATGATTAGTTGGGGAAGAAGTGATTCAGTGACTTGGCGCCTAATTGATTGATCCACGAGCAAGATGATAATACTAAAGTTCTACGCATGCATAGAAGCAGACGCTGTCTGTGGGTGGTAAGATCCTTGGTTAAGCACCCATCGGCTCCCAGAGAAGCGGCCCGAGGCCAATGAGGACTGGGCTTGGCGACCATGGCGCCAAACTTATCCGCTGCGATGAGCAGACCATGATACCAAGGAACCGATTGTTGTAAATTAGTCCTCCGGCGTAGGGACAATAGATTCACAAACGCTTTGCGGTGCGTTCCTGTGCCTACAAAGCGTAATGGGAACAAGGCCACGCGTTCCTCTTGGGTAAAGACGTCCAGTGGTGTCCTGACAGTGGGTACCAATTCCATCTACGCCTGGATCTCGGGGAGAATCTTCCGGGATAGCACAGAAGGAAGGGGTCTCCGGCTGGGGCCAAGCCCAGCTCAGTGCCTATCTCACGCCAAGCGGTCGCCATTGTGTGGGGACAGGCAATTATAGGGCTTCAGCTGGTGTCAAAAAAGGAAGCTTACAGTAGCATATGCAATAAGTTTGAGACACGGGCCCCAACTCAGCCAGCGCGGTAGATACGGTGTGGCGTTCTCACGAGATAGTCATGTTTTGACCCTCCCACCTGACCCACGATGAGGATTGGCATCAGGACGTGAAAGTATAGCTCCAGCTTGATGATCTACATGAAGGCAATGAGATCCTTATGAATAATGCCGACAAATGTGAGTAAAGGGGCAAATCCCGAAGCGGGGCTAAATGAGCCATGATCCACGGGAGGTCTTGCAACATGGGAAAGCCAAGGCGGAAAGGGCTGGACCTGGACTGGATCAGGGATGGTAAGATGGGGTCAGGCCGAGGGAATGGGAGCTACGGCACTTCCCATGAATCAAGCTTCTTATCTAATTCTTAGCCTTAGATGGTGAGATCGCCAAGCGAACAGGCCCATTTAGGGCAGTGCCGGATCCTACGTCGGCTATTGCTCAGCCAGAGGAACTTGCGGTTTTACAGTCTTACTACTCTCATGTCGTACATAGGCAGACAGAGTGGCATGGCTTGTACCCAGTCACTAACCATTTGCCATCCCTACGGAGGTAAATGAAAGGGCGGCTGCTGCAGGCTTTCTTACGTCTCACCCAATCCGGGCGATGTGCAAGGAGGATCCAAATGATCCACACCAAAGGTCAGTTGATATTAATATGTGGCTGCATCCTCAGACAGTTGAAACCAATCAGGCTTCTTGATAAGATGGAGGATTCTTCCTGCATGGCCCCCGAGACTCTCCGTAGCTCATCATCCGGGATCACCTCTCCCGGCGCCAAAAGTCCTGGTCACACACTTAGTCAGATGGAACTCATATGGCGCCCTAGCCCATTACCGGTCTGATTTTGGTGGTGGGATACATTATGTTACATCGACGGCAGCAGCAGGTCGTTTATTGCCACATGGAAAACATGAGGCCCATCCTCTTTCTTCCAAATCCCTTTTAACCCAGGGACTGGGACGCGGCACTCGTGTTTGACCTCCAATGCAGATTGTCCGATCAGTTGCATGTGGGAGCTGACCAGCCAATGGATGCCTTGACGCGAGTCCCCAGCATGACGATTTGAGACACTTTCTGGCACGGCACTGCCCCTCATCTACTACCCCAAGATCTTCGTGACGTGAAGTAGCGCGCTCATCTTCGACTTTCGTGTCCCCCGTCACCTAAAATGTCTGCATACATCGATGGAGTGCTGGTACATATGGAGGCCCCCGAGGGCTACCACGTCGATTTCGAGAATCCGTTACGCCGCAGGGTGCCCGATATCTACTATTTGACCGGAGTGGCATGTCTGCTGTCGCTCCTCAGCATGGTGCAGCGCTTCTACACCAAAGCGGCGATAGACAAGAAGATACAGGCGGATGATTGTGAGCACCCCGCAGTCATTGCTGCAGTGAAGGTAACCGATCGAGGAATCGAGGATTAAGAGACTAACAATCGTGATCGCAGATCTCTTAATATTCGCGTATCTCAGCGCCTTAGCAACAATAGGCCTAACCCTCCTCACCTTTGTCCAAACATACGCCGGCGTTCATGCGTGGGAGATCTCCGAATGGAATTACTGCTCGTTGTTGGTGGTAAGTTCTTGCAATATTTATTGGCACCAAAGAGTCAAATGGGCTGACACGAGGATAGTACACATATATGTCGTGGGCCGTCTATATTGTCTGCGGATCTCTAGCGAAGTTATCACTGCTCGCCTTCTATCTCCGTCTGAGTCCTCAGCGATGGTTTTACATTGCAACGTGGACTACTATCGGCTTTGTCATCGCCTATACGGTAGCCCTACTGCCTACGATGCTTATGGGATGCAAGTTTGTTGATGGAAGACTGGGCGGAGACGATAAGCTCACATGTCCCGCCGTAAGCATGGCCAATGCGATTCTGAATATTGTCTCCGACGTGATTCTCTTTGTGCTTCCGGTGCCAATGGTTCTCAAGCTTCAGGTTAAGAAACTTCAAAAATTTGGGCTGTTGTTGATCTTTGGAGTCGGCTCCTTGTAAGTTACCCCCTGCTTGTTGTAAATCATAATCTAACCGCTTCGCTCATCACAGGACCATCATCACATCAATTGTTAGAGCTGCTGTTCTCCCTGCTATGACGCAATCAGCTGATCAAAGCTGGGAAATCACCAATGTCTCCATCTGTATCGTCGTCGAAGCCAACTTATTTGTGATGTGTGCTGCCTTACCCACACTACGTAAGTTCTTCCAGCACACAACGCCCAAGTACATCTTGGACAGTTTGTACGGTAGCTCGAAATCGAAATCGGCAACAAAATCCACAAATCAAGGCGACTCCTCACAGCGGCCAACGTTAGTGACTATTGGGGGAGGGACGGGCAATAAACAGCGACCGCGCTCGTACCCCACAGGCATGACGATACCATCGCCCACCGGAAGCAGTTCCGAGATTCTGCCTATTCAGTCCTTTTCAGCTAGAACGAGCACGACAACGACAGACGGAGGTGATATGCTAACTCCTCTGCCTGGTGATATACCATTGCAGTACCAGAGTTACAGGGTTGGTGTCGCTAAATGAGAAAGTGCCCGTTTTTCCATCTATAACATGATCTTCTATGCAAATAATCACTATACCCATTGTTAATTGTTCTTGATCGTGGAATCACAACGTAAATGTCTGATGGCTCATGGAATAATAATCAGGACTAGACTTTCTTTTCGAAATTAGCCTCATCTTACTCCCTTAGTCCTATCAAAATCTGCTCTGAGAAACCCTGCGTAATAGAGGTATTCAAGTCACTCATACCGGCAGTGTGGAGCTATCAATTGTAGCAAGGCGCCTGCTATCCGGTGAAAGTATAAACCTCAAACCTTGCGTAATTTACTATACCTGTGTAATCAAGGCTTCAACATTTGTAAGCCGTAGCACTCAAATCGTGTCGTGGGTAGGAAACCTGGACACGGGCATATGACATAAACCCCCGAAGGCGAACTGCCGCGCTTGTGGAGGTCGAGATAACCAGAAAGGATATAAATATCAAATTACCAATTGATCTTGTTTCTTATTCTTTTTCAGTTTTGTCGTGCTTAATTGTAGCTGTTTTCACCAAACTTAGTTGAACTCCTTGATAAGGCCATTCCACCTTCAACTTGCACAAGGAACCAACCATGTCTGAGAAAGGGACCATACTCGTTACCGGAGTGAACGGCTATATTGCTGCGCGAACAGCTGAAGCTCTTCTCAAAGCTGGCTACCGCGTTCGGGGCACCGCTCGCTCGTTTCAATCCGCCGAGGCAACACGCGCTGCACTGTCAGAGTACTCATCCCGCTTTGATGTTGTTGAAGTCCCGGATATCACTTCGCCCGGTGCGTTCGATGAAGCGGTCAAAGGCGTCTCTGGGATTGCGCAGCTTGCGTCCCCTGTCTCTCTGTCATTCACCAAGGCTGAGCCAGTCATAAACACAGCCAAAGCTGTCGTCCGAGGTGTCCTTGAATCCGCTGTCAAGGAGCCTTCTGTCAAAACTGTTGTCCTCATGTCCTCGAATGCTGCCATCAGATCGAAAAAAGATGGACCATATACATTTACAGAGAAAGACTGGAATCACCAAGCGGAGGAAATGGTCCGGAAGCTTGGAGATAACACTCCAGGCCCTGTCATTTACGGCGCGAGCAAGGCCGCCTCGGAAAAGGAGTTCTGGAAATTTAAGGAAGAGCGCAAACCCACGTTCACAATGGCCTCCATCAATCCATCATTTGTCCATGGCCCTCCTCTAGTCATCCCGAGCTCCCCAGATGCGGTTTCTGGAACTGCTGGGTTTATCTTTGCAGTCCTATCTGGGCGTGATGTTCCGGCAGCCATGGCCAATCCTTGGTGGGTCGATGTACGTGACGTGGCTCGCCTTGTCACTTTCTGTTTGGACAACCCGACTGTCACAGATGGAGAGCGCTATCTTCTGATAGCTGCGTACGGACCCCAGCAAGCCGCCGCCGACATCTTGCGGAAAGCGTACCCTCAAGGCAAGGTCAAAGAAGGCAACCCTAGTGAAGAATATCTGCCAGGATTCAAAAGCCCAGGAGACCAGCAGTTCGATGCCTCTAAAGCGGTTAAAGCCACTAGCATAGAGTACATTCCATATGAACAATCCGTGTTGGATACCGCGAAATCTTTTGAACCTTTGCTCTAACATGGTCTTTTCGGTTCCGCCTGATTTTCAAGCTCTCTAGGATTGAAATAGACAATGAGAAGTTATTTTAACTTCTTTATCTCTTTGCTAAAGGTGGCAATACAATACTGTTACTGTCATTCAGTAGAACTTGATTCCGCCAGAATGAGCATCTTAGTTCTCTTCTTTTTTAGATGCAGCCAATTTCCCTCCCCATTCAAAGGAGAACTCTCAGACTATATCTGGGATGACCTTTGTCCCGGGCCACGAAACAGGGCGGGTGTGAAGTCAGGATGTTGATAAGTAGCAGCTTGACGGCAATCCAAGTGTTGTGCGTACCCTAGAGTCAAGCGTTAGTTTCAAGGCCAGTTGAGAATTTAAAACATTACACGATTCATATATCTGAATGAAAGCTTCGCCAATGGCTCTCTTTAGAATGGGAATTGGAGGCAATAGGCAATTGTGCAATTTAGGGTATTTGAAATAATGTAATTGACGGTCTTTGACGAAGGTTCGCTGAATGCCACCTTTGAGCAACGAGCAAATAAAGCAGCGGTTCGGACAACCAGCGTACCTATGAGAAACTCAATACATTCGAGTGATTGTCCGTTAAATCCGAGTGCATAACCAAATTATGAAAATGAAGGCATCCCCTAATTGTTTATTAGACATCAACCAGCTGATTATATCAGCTATCCACAACCGAACAAACCGAGTTGTCAGCCTATGGTATGAGGAAACAGGCGTTTGCTCCCGGACACTTCGTCGTGTGGTGTGCTGGCGCAATGGTAGCGCGTAAGCCTCCTAAGCTTAAGGTTCTGGGTTCGAGTCCCAGGTACATCGACAGCATTGCCTTTCGGTTTTTTTTTTCTCATTTCATTTTTACGAGACTCTTTTAAAGAATGTTACCCTTGAAATATACTCTGGGGCAAAGGAGGAGCGAAATAGTCTGTTTCATTTAGCTCGCCCCGATGTCATTGCTGGCGCGCGCAACTTGCCTCGAGTTGCTGGCAACCAGGTGGGCATTTGCTTTCCATGAGTGTTTTCTTGTGTTTCTAAATTGCAGGTTTTTTTTTTAAAGCAAGCAATGTATAGACACTTTGTTCTTTTTTGTCAGAATGCCACAGGATCTGGGTACAAGTTCACTGCTTAATTTATGATTATTTACCAGCACAACAGATCTCAACCTCTGCTTGAACCTAAAGGAAGATATAAGGACACGTTATACACCATTAAATACGAGTGAACGTCTACCCACCCTAGTAATAAAAGCAATTTGCCCAAGTGTATCTTGGCTCTGCTATTCTTTAATCAAGCAAGTGATCAGTGAATTATGCTGATACCACAGAGGGTAGAACATTCTCAGGGACCGGGTGAATTGTGGTGGAAAAACCCTTCCAAGCCTTTCAACCGATATAAAATATATAACGCGATTTTATTATCTTTTGGAGGAATTTTAAGAATACCATGAATAGAAACGTTCTTGACATGTTGAGATCAGACCGAGCTACATACTAAGATGTCTATTGTTTAATGGATAGAAATAAAGAGATAAGAAGATATATATATGAGAGAGATCCGAATGACGTGAGATATAAAGAAATGAAAATTGAGAAACTCGGTATGCATGAATCAAACCCATTTCTTATTATTTACGACCCTTTGCGGCTTTTGGAGCTGCCTTCGCCTTGGGAGTCACCTTCGCCTTGGGACCTGCCTTCGCCTTGGGACCAGCCTTCGCAGCTTTTGGAGCAGTTTTCGCTTTGGGAGCAGTCTTCTTAGCGGTAGGTTTTTTAGGAGTCGCTTTCTGAGGCATAGCTTTTTTAGGTGCTGCTTTTTTAGGAGCGATCTTGGTAGTTGCTACTTTCTTGGAAGCGGCCTTTGTAGGAGAAGCTTTCTTAGGAGCAGGCTTCTTACTAGGTGCTTTCTGAGAAGCTAAGTTAAATTTGGGACCAGCTTTGCCTTTATTAGTATTCTTTCCTTTGGCGGGAGTCTTTCCTTCAGTGCTGGCCTTTCCGTTGCCGATTTTTTTCTTTGTGATAGACTTCGAACCAGGCTTAGATTTGGCGTGTGTCTTGCCCCCGCCTCCTGTATTCTTAGCAGAATTCTTGGAACCACCCCTAGCTCTAGTAGGTGCTTTGCCTTTAGCAGCCTTTTTATGAGCACTATTTTTGCCTTGAGCAGGAGAGTTGCCTTTACCAGCTTTGCTTTTGACCGCTTTCTTCTTGGTAGATTCTTTAGCAGTATTCTTGGGGCCACCTTGTCCTTTAGTAGGAGTGTTGCCTTTTCCAGTGTTGCCTCGACTTCCCGACTTGCTCTTCATAGTGCCAACCTTGCTCATTCCAGACTTAGACTTGGGAATGTTCTTAGAGGTGCCTTTGCCTTTCCCGCCGTTATTCTTAGGAGCATTTTGAGAACCAGCCTTACCTTGGCTTGATCCGTTCTTCGCAATGCTCTTGGAACCGGCTTTACCTTTGCCAGGTTTGGTGTTGGAGGTATTCTTGGATCCAGATTTTGCTTTGCTAGGTATCTTCTTCGATCCAAGCTTTCCTCTCCTCGATGCTGACTTAGCAATGTTCTGAGACCTAGCGTTGCCTTTGGTCTTAGTCTTGGCTTTGCCTTTTCTTCTAGCGTCACCTTTTCGAGAGCCCTTAGCCTTATCCGTTTTCTTGCCAGCCTGCGCAGTATTCTTAGGCCTAGCCTTTGCTTGTCCAGCTTTACTATTGGAAGTATTTTTGGATTTAACCCGGGATCTGCCCTTGCCCTTTGCGGATTTGGCTTGAGGAAAGTTCCTGGAGCCAGTTTTGCCTTTATTAGAACCTGTGGCCTTCCCGATATTCTGGGAATCAAACTTGACTCTGTTCCTGTTTATGCCTTTGCTTTTGGGTGGCTTTGGAAAATTCTGAGAGGCAGCCTTGCCTTTGTTGTTGTTCTTGGCTTTGGTTCTGTTCTTGCTTTTGCCTCTGTGTTTACCACCACTTCGGTTTTTGTGTCTGCTTGTGGATTTGCCATTGCGATAACCCTTAGCCTTAGCAAAAGGTTGAGACTGAGGCGTAGCTTTTGCCTCCGCTGGTGTCCTTGTTGTTGATAGCTTTTTTTCCTTCTGACTGTGACCCACAGCCACCTTGGCCTCTACCACAAAGACTTGGCCCGTTCCCATCTTTCTTCTCCTGCTCTTTTGTCTTCTTGTTGGCTTTGTTCCTGGCTTTCTTAGCCGCACTTTTGGATAACTTCTTCTGGCCCTGGGGCTCTTCGGAGTTGGTTCCCCCTGAGGACTTTCCAACCCCCTTGTTGTCTAAGGCCTCTGCAGGTTTATTTGCTACTGAGGACCCGGTATTCCTTTCGCTTGCTGATGAATCTGCATGTTGCTTGTCTCTAGAAGGATCGGCAGGCTGATTGTTTGTCGAAGATTCTCCAGAAATATTTTCACCTGAGGATGGTGTGGTCCCGCTGTTGCCTGGGGGCCTTCGGCCTAAAATTAGATAAGAGTGAATGTTTGAGTCGAGGCCTCTGTTCTTCCGCCATTACATTACAAACGTTTCGCACCCGACCACACCGCATCACTTCTCATATATTCGCTACTTTGAACACGACCGCTACCATGGCTACAGCCTCTGAAAACCAGGCTCCGAAACCCGTCCTTTCCATTGATGATTTTGTAGGCCGGCTCTCTGAGTTTCCAGGGGAGAAGGAAGGTTAACCCATCCATAATAGATTAATCAATGTCCGCCACGCGAGATCCTCCTCAGAATGGCTAGCCAAGATGATTTTTCTACAGAAAGCGCTGTAGAAGAAATCGTTGCACTGACTAGGGCAGCTGCTGTGGAGGCCGCGGCTGCCGCTGAGCGCGCCGAACAACAGAATAATGCATTATTAAGGCACGCGGACATCGTGACTGCTATTATAATTGCATTGGTACTGTTCGCCTCGGCCAGGCCGTCGTGCCCGATCCGACAGAGGGGGGTATACTACACTTAAAAGACGGGCTTGCGACGACCCCCTTCTGGTCGGGCATGCCTCGATTTTCCATAAACCTAGCTGAGGAAGCCCTGAGAGGCCGTAAGTGGAATTTACGAAAGACAGAAACAGTGGGAAGGGAGTACCTCATCTACTCTACTTTCTAGCTGGCATTCCTTCCGAAGATATATTGAAGAGTCTTGACTGGGCAAATTTAGTAGCCTTCTTTGCCCAGCTCGCGGAACTTAAATTCTGGGACCTATTTGAGGATACTTCTTGGGACTTTGCCCACTTGACACAGCTATTCGAAGAGGAAGAGGAAGTTACAAAGCAAGACGTGCGGGTAGCCTGCATGTGGTTCATCCACGCATCTAAGAAGGTTTGGACGGATGTTCAGTTGCGTCGCAGCGACGACGAGGACTTTTTTGAGCCGGAGTTCTGGCCAAGGTGGAAGCAATCCCTTCAAGGTTACCAGAAAAAGCTCTCGGTTGACATTGCAAACAAGGACTTGCAGAGACTTATAAGTTGCTCATTAGAAAGCATTAATAAAACTGAAGCCGAGCTAGGCAAATAGGTTAAACACTATTAATAATAGGAGAGATCTTTACCATGGAATAAAATAGCTCTATTCTCTTTATATAGCTGTTAGGGGAAAGGTCGGTATATCTCTAATTAAATACATCATGGAAGTTATAGAGGCCGGAAGGGGCAAAATCCATCATGGTATGACGGAAATAATTGTCCATAAGCTCGAGGCTGTGTAAGTGGCCGTGAAAGTGCCGGGACATGAGACGCCCGATTGTCAGGATGATACCTTTCACCGGGGTATGATAGTGGCCTTTAATTCGCCTTGACCCTACCTAGTCAACGACAACTGTAGCAGACAGCTTGTATAACATGATTTTGGTATCGAGAACTTACTAACATGCCAAATACTGAGACGTGCGAAAGAGTCACCAATACCTGCCGATTCAACTATTGGGTAGATAAAGGCCGAAAAACGAGAAAGGATGGGACAGTGGTGCGCTATTGGCATTCAGTTCCTCATAGACCTGTGAAATGCTGGCCTCCAAAACAAGTAAGTAGGAATTCCTTGTGATCTGTTGGCTCAACTTGCGGCTCGACATCACTTCGAGGAAAACTGGTCAGCAAACCTAATTTACGGATAATTCAGTGCAGTGAAATTGGAAGATTTTGTAACTACGGCTGGGACACAAAGAAATCTTTCTGTACCTAGCTCATATTTTCTCCATGATTGGGTATACATCATTGGAGGAACCTGAAGCGTTGACGTTTCCCCTGGCTTTTATAATGAGCAAACATTAGGGCTTTATCTCTTATCGATTAACTAGTGTATGTGAGGCAAATAAAACAATGAAGATGCTGTGCAGTTGGTTCGCAAAACGCCTTCACGTATCACTAAGGGAACGGTAAAGTTAACAAGCGACCCATTTTCCATGATCTTTGCCCTAAATCATGTGGGAAATCAAAAAGTTGAAAGCTTCAAGATTCAAGGTACAAATTATGACTGTCGCCTTGCTCCAGAAAAACCGCTTAAGATGTTACGATCTGCGCTGAAACTCGGGTTGCACTCTCCTGGATATATCTTGAAGTAAGTTTTGTCCTAATTCAAACGCTTTAGAAGTCCTTTGATAAGAGTCTTGACGTTGGGCTTTCGCAAGGTAGTGATCCTGTCGCAGTGTCATCCGCATCGGAAACACAACCACGACCGTTTTATAACAACATACATTAACCAGGATTCAGAACTGCAGGGGAACCATCCTAAACCGAAGCCAGGCATTTCATTTTACTCCAAAGGGTGCCATTTAGTGGATTCGCGGTCGGTAGCGCCTTACATACATCGATAATGATTTATGCTAGAAACATCGAAAATTATGACGACCTCAAGTAATTGCAATAGGAATCACTTATAGTTCCTAACCAATCCGACTACCAAAAGGCGTAGATAATTAAATAACTGCACACCCCGAATTGCAATAAACATAATCTAGCTTTCACACTGGATGGTTCAACAGCGAGCTTTCTGCTCGTCCTCCACAACGTCCCTCGCCATCAGGCTATCCATGATCATGGCTTCAATCTCCAGCTGTGAAAGGGCCTCTTCCGTCACCTCTTGGTTGAAGCCCTCAGCTTGTATGTCTATATCCATAGGGTCCTCGTCTACCTTTGTCAAACCACGTTGGCGTGGATACGGCATCCCGCCGAAGCTCTCCCTCGATGCGCGTAGTATCACCTGATGGTGCTTTTTACGATCGTGCGATTGTTGGTTCAACAGTTCCTTCGCGCGGTGCGTTCGTGTGCCGAGGTGAACCATGGTTGTGACTGTCGATTCGCGTGTCAGGAGAATAGGCAGCTCAGTGGCCTCGGGGTTAATCCTCTTTAACGATAATCCATGCGGATCGATCTTGAAACGCCTGGTAAGTCCCGCCTCTGTTTCCATGCCAATCTTGGTTTGTAAGACTGAGTACCGTCGTCCATCGTTGCATATCGAAGCACTATGATCCGGGAGTTTATACTCGAGGCATATCTCATTGACAATCGCGTACGTCGCAGTGAGATACGAGTCCTTGAGCAAATCGGCCCAGTCGTTGTCCCTGGGATCAATGTTGATAACGCTTTCATTGTCTTGGTGCAGGAATGCCGCCTGGAATCCTAATTTGTTGCATCCAGTGCCGTCAAGCACATCCAGAACAGAAGATATGAGACGTCCCACAAGCGCCCGATAGTCGACATGCCGTCTCCAAAAGCTGAAGACTGCGGCTTCAGACTCCGTCTGGAGTGCTTTCTTGAAATCCCTCCCCCAGCTTGTTGCTTGCCATCCAGGAATCTGGCGCTCAAGCAACTCTTGTATGGGATTCATGAGGAGTATCTGTTTCAGGGATACCCTCCTGGCATTTCCAGTACAGTTGCTAATCTCGACGCCAAAATAGTTATTCAGGATACCAGGGTTCGCAGACTCGGGGCTTGAGCTCCATTTTTGCCAAGCATGCTCTTTGACTGTGGTCTCCGGGACTCTTTTCGCCTTGCCTTTGATCTGGAGCATTGCGAATTTCGGCGCTGCCAATTCTAGGGACACTGCTACACCGTCGAACCTCCATGTGGAAGGCTTCGGCCCAGCTGCGTATATGGCATTTCCATAATTCATTTCGTATTCTGTCATGTTGAATGTGCAGTCTGGCTTCACTGTCATCTCTGTGCCAATCAGGAGTTTGTCGTCGAGTGACATCGTTGGATAATTGGAGCGACCAGAAAATAGGTTAGAGAAACGCCGTCGCTGCTCCTCTGCCCAGCTGTACCAATGGCACTGGACATATGCATCTGAAGAGACAGCTTGTCTAGGCAGAGGGCGGATGCATCCTTTGGAGACGTTGTACTTCTTAACGCGGTACGGCTTTTCGGCTGAGGAGTCTTGGTGAATAGCCTCAGCATAGACGGGTCCCCAAATATCAGAGAGCGCATCTATCGTCGTCAGGATCGAAAGAGTTTCTTTGGTACCGCCCTGCTGAAGTTGCTGTTGAGGCGAAGTCCTCCTACTTTGTATCTCGAAGACCCAAACCTCCCGCGCATCTAGAAATCCGTTCAAGCAGGCCAGAGTCTGCATCTTGCACCGAAATCGAAAACAACCATCCTTGTTGCAACTGAAATCTGCGGTTTCAGCCTCGAAATCCTGGAAGTCATTTCTAGATGCGTGCGATCCAGCGTAGCTGACTAGGCCGACGTCCAATAAATATGCCATAGTGCGGCATGTTTCTATAGGATCTGATGAAGGAGGCTCATGACCGATCAGGTCCATGAATGGATCTGTCGCGTGCTTGACCACCTCAGCCATGCTCTCTCTGGTTTCGTACCGAGCATTTGCAAGTGCTGTACACAGCGTGGAGGTAATGTTGTCGAGTACAGTCCTCGGGATCTTGACGATTTCGGCTATATATTTTGTGTCCCTCTGGATAAGGATGCTAAAGAACTCGTGGCTAAACTTCCAGGCCACTAGAAAGTCAAATCTATCCAAAACGGACTTGATAATTACGTAGGAATGCAACAGACAGAGGACAGCTTCTCTATCAACAACTTCCGCACCATCCCCAGCATCCAGTAGAAGATTGTGCATCCATTCAGGTGCTTGAATCTCAAGAAGCCGAAGCATTACATCTTCTGGTTCGGGTGTTTTCCAGGAAATCCCAGTTTTCTGATATAGAGCCGAAGAGGTCTTGACCTTCCTCTGAAGCGACTCCAGCGCGATATAGTGCGCCTGCGGGTCAACGATATGTGTGTCCGCATCGAAGCCATCTCTAGCAGCCAGATCGTTCCAATCGGAAATGATCCTTTCTGCCTCTGAAGGGTGTGGATACGGGTTCTCGGACGTAGGAAAGCTTGGAGTGTTATCCTGGGCTCGCAGTCGCAAGACGACGTGGATAGTTGCTTCAGGCCCGATCCTGTAACGATCCAAGGTAAATTCATCGGTGAGATGTTTGCCCGCATATACTAAACGGCATTGGTCGGGAGGAAATCCTTCCCTCTCGAAGAATATTTCCTTGACCCGAGCCACGGACTCGTTCTCTGCCACGTCAAGTTCGACATGTTTCCCAGTGACTAGGTAGTAGTCCAATATTAGTCTCTATCTGATAGTGTGCATTTGATTCGATACTGGGGGCAAACTGACAAGTTCTCAAGTAAATCTTCATCGTGGGGTATGAGCGATCGCTTAGATAGACACGCCGACAAGAATCGGCTGAAATGAAAACGTATATATTTAACAGCACAACTGGATGAAATAACTCATTTGATTATCAGAAGGTAGGCAAACCATTTATTAGCCGCCTTACGCTCAGCCTCACCTGCGCCCCGCCAATACTACACATTTGCGCGCGGGCATCCATATGTGGAAGGGAGGAGCAAATAGACCCGCCCCCCCTGCTCTGCTCCGCCTTGATCATGCTTTCATTCGCGAGTACGCTATCCATAATACCCGAAGAGAGGCCAATGAACACTCAACGGCTGTCCTGAGCTGAAGTATGAGCTAACCCCTGGAAGGCAACAACCACAGTATCATCTCCTTGATCCCCTCGATGAAGACCTTGGGAAAACACCTTCAGCCCAATAGCCGTGCCACACTGTTCTCCTGCAAAGTTCAGCTCTTCACATTCCTTCCCCTCTGTCTCGAAACCCCAATATCCCCAAAGAGGACTTTCAGCGCCCCCTTCCGCCACAAAACGAATGGCTCCCAGTCCCCCCATCCCAGATGGCCACGTTCGTAGTTTGGTCAATTTCTTATTCCCAGGACGCCAGATCTCGTGCCGATAATGAGGTACTTTCCCAGTCTCCTCGGCGAGGCTCGTCTTCTCACCGCAGCACCGGCATATAGAGTCGTTGGGAAATTTATCCGGTCCCACAACCATTTTCTCTCCATCTAGGTACGTGAACTGTATAGCTGCGATGGGAGCGATGGTACATCTTGGGTTGCTATGAACCAAGGTAACGCGTACCTCCACGATGGGGCGGTCGACATCAAGCGCGCTGACCACACACCCCTTGGACGGCACTTTCTCATTTCTTCTTTCTTGCGCAAACGAGAAGGGAGCCCAATTATATGTTCCTGAACCGTAAATGGGGCCAGTTTCCACCAAACTAGCTGATGGCCTCTTGGGTTCCCAGAAGTAGCCGTCGCCGTCTTGTGCCAGGGGCGTAATATCGTCCTGGCAGAGAGGCAGCTCTGACGACCCGAAGGCACCGAAAAGGCTAAGCAGATGCTTCGCACCCAGGTACTCGAACCAATCCCCGTATATGCCACAGATGGCAACTTTAGAGGCATCTGGGTCGCATTCGCCACCAAACGTTAGCGGTTCGTAATCAGATACTGAGGTGCCCAGCGAGAGACAGCGACCGCGGTTGGTAGCGAATATCTTCGCTAGCTGAGTTGACTTGGAAACATAGATCTGTGTGATGCGCTCGCCACCCTGCCCATCGATGGACAGAGTCTTCATCGCGTGGAAGGCTAAGCCTATCCTCCGGGTCGCTTGGTTTTGAAAATGGACTTCAAATCCGCCAAGCTGGCTGTCAATAGAGATTCCAGTGATATCCGCTTGCTCTTCCGTAGATTCACCCAACATCAGCCACTCGGTGGGATAATGAGATCCCGCGTGGGACCATGCCAAGTTCAGGTTATTCTTTGACGTGTGTACGTTCCTTGGCGGTAGATCGCCAGCCCAGATGCTGCTGGTAGCGTTAAGGCCGCCAAGGGACTTGCCGACCACGCGTGAGCAGACTCCCATTTTCGTCAGTGGCTGCTCGAGGAGTCTCATGTGCGTCAAGCTAAGATCCTGGTTGTCGCGATAGAACTTGAACCCAACAATGAAGTGATTCTCCCTCGCATGAAACAGTCGACAAATATCTGCTCTGGCAGCACCAAGCTTCACTGGCTCTTGCTTCGCAAAAAGAATCTCTAATCCGACAACATATGTCTTACGATCTCCCATATCATGCGATCCCACGCCGCCCCTGAAGATGAAGCCAGTCATCCAGTCATCATCCGGGACAGGTACAATGTCCACCATGCCCGCCCCGATCATCTGCTTGAGTTTGCTTTCGTCTCTGAACACACGTATGTTATGGAAGCTGCGGCTGTCTTCAGACCAAGAAACCAGCAAGAAAGGCCGTGCCGTGGTAATCTCCGAGTAGTTGTCCAGAAGCGTCATTGTTTCTGTTTCCATCCCGGCCCAGCCACGACTGCCGATACAATCGAAAGAGCTGAACAATACATTCTTGAGAACTTGGGCCTCCGGGTTGCCCCATGCATCCATTTTTGCTGAAAAATCGACGTAAGCCTCCGCAATCACGGGACAGGTTGTTTCCCATATTCTTCGTCTGTTGCACAGGCCGTGAAGTTTATTCCTCTTTTGGGATTCGGGTCTGCTGGCCCAATCCAGCCTATGATAGACCTTTTTCCAATCCACATCAGTTATTTGCGAATCGGTGGGCTCCGGAACATCCCAAAGCCACGGCATCCTAATTTTCAGCTGTCTTCGCCAAAAGCCGTTGCCGAGGTGCAGATTTGCAACCACCGGGGAAGCTATCCGAAGGCAGGAGACGTCAGACATCGATGGGAAGAGAGAGATCAGCACCAAGAGGACATCGGCGGGGAGCTGACTAAAAGGGTCGCCCTCAGTGTTGTATGTTCGGGGCGACTCGGAGTCACCCGTATCCTGTGTAGGCAGTTGATTGTAGAATTCAACCAGCCCCTTGACCACTACTGGGTCGCAGACAAAATGCTCGGTGCCGGGTTGTGGCCACCAATACTGCTCCATGTGTTCTCGGATATCGCCATACTCGATATCGAGGGCTCGCCCCCCGTCACCGTCCTCCGCCAGGCTCTTCAGGGATTCGAGCAATACTTCTTTGTTGACCTCAGGGACACCCAGATACTTGCAAAGGATCTTGCTACAACGTGTATGGAAAGGAGCACAAAACGGATCGTCTACTCCATCAGTGTTATATCTTTACATCCGGGCGACGGTTAATATGCTTCGTAGGAAAGTGAGAGGAGGTCCAATCCTAAGCATGAATTTCGTGATACATGGAACTTCATACATAGTTTGGTGTCACTTTCCTCTTGACGGAGGAGAAACTTACACTCTAATCATCCCACTCTCTCCATCGCAACCCTCTAAATCCAAGATCGCGGGGTCGGGGTTCTCCCCACTCTGGTAGGACACGCCGCCATATTCCTCGTAGCACGCGAGGCCTGAAAGCCAAACCCTGAGAGAGTTAGATATCAAGAAACCAGAAGGCGTCCAGGCTCAGGAGGGCAGTTACTTGGAATCCGCGGCAGTGGCAGGGTTCTCCCCAATGAGGCGGATGTCCTCGAGCCATTCCAGGCCCGGATCTTCGCTATTGGCGAACACTTCTCGGTCGTACGCAGCGTGCGGGCTATCATCAGCATCCCACCAGATTCGTCTTATGGGCCCTCCACAGAGAGCGCAGTAGACATCCCAGCCTCCCATGGTGTGCTGCTAGAGTGGTGGCCGGTGTCTGGCTTTGGTTGGATCTCTGGGGGTTTGCTGTAGTTGAGAACTCAAGGCATGGATCTCTTCAATTTGTGAGGTGAGAAGTGCTGGTCCATCAACTTAATAAACAACCAGGCGAAGTTAACCACAACAGGCAGCAGTCAGCAAGATGGTGATTATCTTTACAACCCTAGAAAGGCCAAGGCAATATGGGACGAGAAGAGCCTAAATGGTCGGGCTGGTGGGGCCTAAATCCTGCCTGGCAGCATAAAGCGTAAGCTGATCCGACATGAGGGACGTTAACAGACGCACCTCGTATTCTATCCGATGCATGGTTCACGGAGCCGTTATTTGTATCACGCATCAAGCACGCTGGAGAAACCTATCCCTCTTTTGTTCATAATGTGACATTCTAATTTCTATGATATTGGAGAAAATGTCGTCCTGGAGCCTAAACCACCAGTAACAAGTTTTGCTGGAAAATGCTCACCATAAATCAGGCTTGTTATTTTTCTTTACGTCAACTAGGTAGGTATTTCTCATCACATGCAAGAGGAGGATCAAATATAAAGTTAGCGGATTGATATCGGTAGAAGATGCCAAGCCAGCCCACCATAATTCCCTTCTGTTCGCTATAAAATGAGCGTTATTAATAGCACAATGAATGGATAATAGCATGTGCACCAATTCGAGCTCCCTTGTTTTCCAGAACATGCAAAGATTGAATCTCGATCAATTATAGAGGATACTAATCCATGGTAGGTATATACAACGAAGAGATACAGGTCTGGGGACTCTGGGCGTGCAGCTAATTATATGCATGCAAGAATTCGCCATCGGAAAGTACAATTCCCATTATTATAAAATGCTCAAAAATACAATGGATTTCTCGAATAGTAATATTCAACCCTGCCATTCCGAAACTTCGAGGCGCAGTTGATCTGCCGAAAATAAAGCGTATAGAACACGAAGCAACACGTATGCACGGTCGAGAACCAGACCAGCAGACGAGCCCCTTTCTGAGACTACAAAGCACGTAGCCTCAGAGGGAATGCAAATCCCCATATCGGCTATGCACCAATAATCGGATCCAAGCAGGCCTAGTGTTTCTCCTTTGCTGAAAATTGCGACTACCGCTATCGAGATGCACTAGTGAATGCTTAGCCTGGGAAGAAATGCTTGTTGCCAGCGACTAGCCGATCGCAAATGGCCCTACGAGATGCCCCTGAGTCGAGACATATCCATTGACGAATGCTGATTGACTATTTGGTTATTTGACTCCTGTCTCGATTCTCGTCATTCCTGGATTGACAAATTGACACTGTGCACCTATTGCTGACGCGGCGAGATACAAGAGATGATCGCTCTGCTGTGCCTCGGAGATCGGATGGGCTGGACCAGGTCAATCCTGGTGCTGGAATGTCTCGATCGGCAAGCCCCTGACCCAGACTCGCCTAGTTGCAAGGATGGTGGTCTGGGTCGGGCATCACAGAGCAGATGACTCGTCTCACTCATTGGTTCATTCTCCCGCTCTCCACCAAGCTGAGAGTTTGGGAATCTGCACGCAGCCACGGCCAGTTCTCGTCAGCGTCAGTCCTCTCTGCTAGCCGAATTGGACGCAGCGTACCGTACCCATGGGCCTACGTGTGTTGGCTCCCAAATGGCCCTGTCCAGGCCCTGCGGGACCAACATGCTCGTCCATTGCTCTCTCGCTTTGGAGGTCACTAGCTGAACATTCCAATTTCAATGCCTGCCGGTTTTCGATAGTTTTGTGGGGGGAATGGCCGCCGACGCTCGTATTATGCAATGATGTTCGCTGCTGTACAAGCCTCGTCGAGCTGTCAGCAGCTGGATAACCCTCAGTAATAAAGTTGAATTCCCCTCTGCAAGTAACTTGTGACGCATTCGATGCCCTCCCTCACCATCTCCAGACCGTTGGTGCCGTCATTCGTTCATCTGCATCCCGAACCCTAACCCGCATATCTTAACTGCCAACGCAATCGCAGCTTCCACTCGATTGCCCAACTCTCGCTTTTCATCATCATCTTCTTTTTGCTTGTTTATTTTATCGCTTCTCAAGATGCAGGTCAAGGAGCTGGGGGAGTCGCTCTCGCGACATGGGGCCAAGATCTCCCGACATCAATACCGCCTGTTTGCCGCCGTCGCCGCTGCACTGATGGTGCTCATCGTCGTCTGGACGCTTCACGGATCTGCCCTGGACACATTCAACCTACGCCCAGCTCATAACACGAACCACGACCAGGCCCCGCCGACGACCGATGTGCACAACGGTACCCACGAGGCCGACGGCCAATTCCATGGCACGGAGGAGGATGACGACGAGGCGCTGAAGCACGGCGTGGGAGGCGATGAGCATCACGATATCCCTCACATCGACCACCTCCCCGAGAATGTCACGGTCATCCCGGAGATGATCCAGATCCCTAAGAAGATCTGGCAGATCGGACTGCCCAAGAGCCCGCTCGATACCGAGTCTCACATCGACCCCAAGGGCCTCCAGGACACTCCTACATGGCTCGCCTTGAACCCAGACTACGAGTAGTAAGTCGCGCTGCCATGCAACTGTCAACAGGTCACCCAAGAATGCCATACTAACCACCTACTATGATTCAGCACCATCGTAGGCAAAGCCGGCGGCGAAGAACTCCTCGACAAACACTACGCCGACCAGCCGAAAGTCCGCGAGATCTACCACGGCCTCGCCAACGTGGGCATGAAGTCGGACCTCCTGCGCTACCTCATCCTCGAGACCATCGGCGGCACCTACACCGACACCGACACCATCGCCCTCCGGCCCATCGACCGCTGGGTCCCGCCGCAGTTCGAGGGCAAGGTCGGCCTCATCGTCGGAATCGAGTTTGACCAGCGCGACAACGGGCCCTGGGCCGACATCCTGCACCCCCTCCAGTTCTGCCAGTGGACCATCGCCGCCGCGCCCGGCCACCCCGTCTTCCGCAAGATGATCGACCGTGTCCTCTGGTCCGTCCAGAAGATGGCAGTCGAGCACCAGTCCCCCGTCTCGCTCCTCATGCCCAGCAGCACCGAGGTCATGAACTCGACGGGCCCCGCAGCCTGGACCGACGCCGTCTTCGACCAGCTCAAGGAGTTCGACCCGTCGCTCAACTCGGTCCGCGACCTGGCGTACATGACGGAGCCCAGGCTGATTGGCGACGTGCTCGTGCTGACGATTGACGGCTTCGGCATGGGGCAGCCTCACTCGGCCAGTACCAACGACGGGAGCATCCCCGAGGCGGCGTTGATGAGGCACCTGTTCAGAGGGTCCTGGAGAGGCTAAAGGACCACTTATCTTATGAATGGATTCCTTTTTCAATTTATGCGGCGAAGTGCACTCGGCGGTTGCCCGGCAGATCAGTTCATGACATTTGATTGCGCTCAGGGCTCTTGGTCATCTGACGGCGCCCAGAATCACCAGTGGGACGCTGATCGCTCTCGTCTGGCGGGCTTCTTCATCTCGCTGACCCTCTTCAATCCAACTGTGCAAGGGCCTCAGCGCAGGCATCGCGGCAGACTGCGCAGCTTTGGCCGGGCACTCGACTTACCAGAGAGCGTCGTTCGCTTGTCTCCGTGGACGCGCAGAAAGGGCCAATCGAGGTTGTAAAAAAAACAAAAAGAATACTTCAATCTCGCGATACATTTTTACGAGAATAATGTCCAGCGTTTTGGTTTTTAGGGGGAGGGGGGCGTTCCGCGACAGAATATTTTGGGAGGTTTCATGTGTACGGGGGTTTGGAAATATTACCCCCTTCTTGGTTGAGCATGGTTCAAGGCACGGCGATGCGAGCATTTATACATTGTATTATTTGACAAAGGCACTTGGATAGCCTCGTAATATACCTTCACAGCACGTATTAATGCCGAACGGGTTCATACCGGTCCAAGTATTAAGACTCAAGCGTAGACAAATCGACTTGGAGAGTGATTTATTTTAGTGAAGCAGGAGGTACTTTAGTGGCTTGTCAGCTGTAATAGACCAGCATTAGATAGAATGTGCTAGTGATTGATTTTCTGTGTGCTTCGTGGCTCAGGAGAAAAAGCCAAGATGACTCTCCCCCCTAATGACATCAACCCAAGGCCACACGAGCCCGTCCAAAGTCCTGACAGCGGATTCCACTGCATCGCCGGCATGCACAGCTCGAGTCTCACGGCGTAGTGCTTATCATCTGATCATTGCAAGGGGCCTGTGGCGGCCACCATGCGAGAGGGAGGGGAGGAGGCTGTTTTAATTTAAACACGGATCATCACCTCATATGAGAAAAATCGAAGCCCTTTCTCATCAAACCACCACGCTTCCTTGAGGCGAAGCGACGCCCAATCAATCCCCCACGGTCAAACATAAGCCCATCAAGGGCCTAACGCGACAAAGATGGTCATGACGAAGCAGCAGTGCGGGCCGGACCTGGGCATCGCGCTCGAGGGCGGCCGGACGGCCTTCCGCCTCGGCGAGACGATCCGCGGGTGCGTGTCGCGCGAGACGCCCACGGCGCTGCCCGACGCGGTCGTGAAAGTAGCCGTCCTGGGCCGCTACGTCGACCGCTCAGTGCGCGACGACTCGGGCGCGTGCCACGGCCGCTTCGACCTCGTCGACGGCAAGAGGCGGGCGCAGACGCTCTTCAGCGGCACCCTCCACATCCCCCCCGATCCCGGCGCGAGGCGGGAGTGGCCGTTCGCCATCAGGATGCCGACGTACGCCGACCCCAGTCCGAACGGCTGGCTGGGCGGTGGTATGTCATCCTCAGAACAGCCGGTCAAGACGCAGAGGCTGCCGCCGAGCCTGTGGGTGCGGTCGGCGCTCAAGGAGAGCTACGTCGAGTACTTCATCCAGGCGGACCTGTGGTACCGCTCCCAGGGGTCGTGGGACAACGTCGCCGCCACGCTGCCCATCTACGTGCCCTTCATCCGACCGGGTCCGCCGCTCATGGACTACCAGGTCGTGGTCATGGGCGTCCACATGTCCGCGTCGTCGCACCGGTTCCTGCCGGGGATGGGGGACGCCAAGCTGTCGACCTCGCAGAAGATGAAGAAGGCCTTCAACATCTCCTCGGCGCCCACGTGCGGGCTCAAGCTCCAGGTCGGCTTCCCGTCGTACATCCAGATCGGGAACCCGGGCGTGGTGCCCTTCCAGGTGCGGCTGGTGCCGCAGTGGGAGCGGACGAGCGAGGAGATCCTCAACATCCCGCAGCGCGCCAGGCTGACGGGCATATCGCTCGAGGTCCTGTCGCACTGCCGGATCACGGAGCAGAGGGGGTCGTCGACGGTCGACACCGAGTACAAGTTCAGCATGGACCTGTTCGGGGAGAAGTGCGCCCTCCCCCCTCCCCCTGATCTCGAGATCCCGTGCTCCGGGGCGGTGCCGCCCATCGACATCGGCCAGTGCTGCGGGCTCACGTCGCCCGAGGACGGGAGCTTCGTCGTGCGCGACGGCATGCTCACACCGAGCTTCAACACCTTCAACATCGCCCTCGCCCACGGCCTGGCGTGGACGCTCAAGTTCGAGATCGCGGGGGAGGTGCTCGTGGCCGAGGGCCTGCAGGCGCTGACGGTGCTGCCGCCGTGCGATCCGACGGAGAAGATCCTCCCCGTCCCGCCGCCCAAGAGGCAGAGGCGGTCGTATTTCGAGATGGCCCCTCCCCAATACGACGCCGGCGACATGCCTCCTGCTTTTTCGGAGATTGGAGACGCTGACAGCGGGAATGGGAGGATTTCAGAAGAGGAGACCTCGAGTCAATTTCCGACTCTGTGACGACGGAATGAACTTTTTTATAATGTCTAATACCCCCAAGCATAGCATTTATATGAATTGAGCGCATTGATTTGTATGTTATCTATTTATTTCCTAATCGGCTAAAATGAGTTATCAAATGAATCGTGTCGTAGGCGAAGTTATGCTTGCCTTCTGTTGCGAGTGTGATAACTACACATCATTGTCGTCACGGGAAGGTATAGGGTATTGGTTAAGTGTAGGCCCAGACATTGAGCTTGACGATGCAGTGGTGCTTGATAAGTTTGAACATTAAATCACCTAAACAGAAAACTACTAAGTGATCTTCATCTCAAATTCTTCATCACCTTTCAAATGCATTCACTCTAATGACATGTGTTGGGCTCGAGTACAAACTTGGATTTCCCTTTCATGATGGAATGTTATGTACACTCAGACGCCACGTACATAACGACCTTTTGTCAATCAAAATATCAAATAATGAGAAAAGACTTTAGTAGGGAATGTCAAGTCCTACACGGAAAACTTAGTCACCACAATATTAGATAGAGTAAGTCGTTGCCCACGAAATCGCCATCAATTATCTTACCCAGAATCCGAAGATGCAGGAGAGGAAAAGGGATTCCCTCAATGTTGGCTCCTAGGGAAAAGCTTTTGTGCAAGGCATAAATACGGTGCATGTGAACACTATATCTACCCTTCATTCCTTAGTTCACCCAACTCCATTGTCTTCTCGATCCCTCTTACTTGCCAAATTATGCCTTGTTCCCTCACAAACAAAAACGCACAGAGTACTAGGCATAAACCAGCCTCCAAGCGCTGGCAACTTCAAAGACAATGTGGCAAAATTACCAGTACCGCTCATCTCCACGGCTGTGCTACAAGAAGAAGCACAGCAAACCTTGGGCAGGTCTTGGACCTTTCAGCTGCCCAGACGCTACGCCAGCCACCCATACATTGGACAGTATCAGGACCTGGTCTATGACGGTGACAATAGCAGTATTCAATAAACTGATCGACGCGGAATGGGCAGGTTTAGGGAAGCGAGGGAGCTCAGCTCGGCAACGTGCATCGGGGCTGGCGGCAGGCGGCAGATTCAATGCAAGCAGTCCGAGTGTCACTTTTCCGTCACCCCTTGCAATAAAACCACAAATTTGACGTTGGTCTAGATCAAATTACAAGGTCTTTTCTTTTGGAGTCTGGATGAGAGCTAGCAATGGAAATTAGTCCAGACCATCGAAGAACGGTCGTTGGTTATGGAGACAACATCAATAAGATAGCATAGGCAACAATAAGTTACCTATTCTTGTTCCATATTAGGGCGTCTACGGGGAGAAACGTACCTGTTGGCGCCCCCTCTATAAGCACAATGCACAATGGAGACAGGTTGGTGCAAACATCAGCGCATATTGCCTCCGCGGCTGCCGGGAACACTCCCATATTGGGCAGGGAGCATGACAGAACAGCGCTGAACTGTACCTGCATGCTGTGTAACAGCCACATTTCACCTCTGCATGGGTCTTCATTTCCCCTTTCTCCCGCCCAGCCATCTCAGAAAAAAGAATTATCCGAGAGCCACACCAGGGAGCGAGTCAGACGGGGCCGAAACGGGACGAGGAAAAGTGTCACTTTTCTCTTACGGCAATAGGCTTGAGCACTTGCGAGGTCGGTGTGCTGAGTGTTCTTGGTCCCAGTTGCAGATCCCAGTGCTTAGTCGTCTGGTCCGGAACAGTCTGAGGCCAACACTATCAAGGGCACAGGTGGGGATAGACAGGCCTTTTCTTGAAAAGCCGATGCTGGCATCCCTACCCATGCTGTTGGATCAAGGCATGTGCCGTAGGCCCTGCCGTGGAGTGGGTGAGGGGACCTGGCTGAGAGGATGAAAACCTGATCAGCCATTGCCCTGCATTTGGTAGGTGTGTAGCCACAGCGCTAAGGCAGGGGAAAGGGCGCGGGATGTCACCATTTACAGAAGGAAAAAAGCAAACCAGCCAGCAAGGCAGCAATGGTAAAAGTCTGAGTGCATAGTCGAACGGCACTATGCCGTGATGGGAGGGTCGTTGGCCAAGAAAGGCAGAAGCAGCGGACGCCTCAGCAGACGCAGACCGGATATAGGGCCCCTCAGTTACCGCGCGGTCCTGCTAAAGCGATTATTGGAGGTGGCTGACGGGTCTGTCGGTGACAAAGTGTGCAGTGCGTTGGGGCCAATGCAGCCATGTGCAGTTAGGCGAGACACTATTGTCTAGTCAAACCGTCTAGGCGTGCGCCATGCAAGGGGATATAGGCTTATATTGAATAAGATGCAGACTACCTGGAAATAGTCTGCATAGTCCCTCTGGCCAGGCGTTTGCTGTGGGTTCGGGGCAGACGTAAGCCTGCGAAAGGGGCACAGCTCTCCAAGCGAGAGACCCAGCACCAACCCGTGGAGACTCTCAGCCAACATGGATTTCGAAAACAGCCGAGTTTCATGTCAGCTGTTGCTTTTCCTAGCTTGGCGTGTGAAGTTTTCGCCATTCCCGCATGTGGCCACCGGGTGCCTGAATGAGGGATATAAAACCAAACCTAACTGAGGCATGAAACAGGGGCACAGTCGGTAGCCGCCGAGGATGGATACACTCTAATCCATGAATGGACTGGTTAGGCTCGGGATCATGGCAAGCAGGGATACACGATCCCCCAGGATCTTTCAAGGCGATCCCAAGTCTCCATCAACTCGTCCCGTCCTGGTCGGATTTCCTGACTGTGTGCAGATTCCACCAGGTTCTGCCAAAAGATGGGCTGGACGAACAGTTTCGTGTCCTAAGAGCGAGATAGAGCCAAAAAATACATCTACCTACAACAAACGTTGCTTTGGGAAGGACAAAATAAGGCTCTCCATGCATTGTTCAGTACAATTTGTTACCAGCATGGGCTGTCAGCATGCAAATAGCACACCATATGTGACATGAATGGGACATAGATGCTACCCCTCCCTCCCACAGCTTGCAGCCGGCGTCTGGGTGGCACATTCGGGCTTTTGAGCGCTTACACAAACGCAATTGTCTCCATTCCTGTCTCACCAGCCAGTCTGCTCATTGGCCCCGGACACGGGCCGGCGGTCTTGACGCTGGTTAGTGTGCCAGATGCGTCTATGGAGCGACATTAAGGAGTAGAGGCTGAAACCAGCCACATGGCCACCAACAGTGACGGGCTCGGTCCCGCTGAATTGAATTGAATTGTGCCATATGCAAGAGCAAGACTGATCTGACTAGCCCTGGGGCCATGGCAAGAAACCAGGACAGGGTTCAGGATGCCAAGCTCCCCTCCTTAAGACATGGAGTGAGAGCCACTCTGAAGCAGGTGGTCGGACCGTGAGTTGGGCTGGGACAAAGATATAAAGAGCCGTGTGCACCCTCACCATCGTCAGACTCTCCTTTCAACAACATCTTTTGTTCCGCAACAGTCCTTCCTTGCAGGCAAGTCTTTCCTTCAAAAGCTCATCACTCCTTCAGAGAGTTTATACATTCCTTGAACATCAACAAGCAACGCATTTACATTCCTTGAACACCTGCGAAACAAGCACAAGCAAACACACACACTCCTTCTATCTGCATCAAGTTCAGATCAACCACCATGCCTGCCTCATCCTCCCTGTCGCTGGCTTCGGCTTTCTTCGTGGCTCTGGCAGCCAGCTCCCCCCTCCGCCGATCCCTTGAAACACGCAGCGTCTGGCAACCTGCTCCCGGCACCTCGTGGGACATCCAGCTCTCCGAGGAGCTCAAGGTCGACCTCAACAACCCCTCGCTGCCCAACAACGTCGAGGTCATCGACATCGACCTCTTCACCAACACGGGCAACACCTTCACCAACCCTGACGATTCCAAGATCAAGGCCTTGCACGCCGCCAACAAGAAGGTCATCTGCTACTTCAGCGCCGGCTCCTACGAGCCCTACCGCCCCGACAGCAGCCGCTTCACCTCTGCTGACCAGGGCTCTGGCCTCAATGGCTGGCCCGACGAGACTTGGCTGAACCTCAAGAGTGAGAATGTAGCCAACATCATGCGCGACCGTATTGCTCTGGCAGCAAAGGTCGGCTGCGACGGTATCGACCCCGATAACATGGATGGCTATGTAAGTCTCTCCCTATTTGTTTCTTCATCTTTCACCCGTTACTTACACAACTGAACAGGACAACGAGAACGGCATCGGCCTCACCAAGCAGGACACCATCGACTACTTCAAGAACGTCCTCTCCCCCGCCGCCCAGCAGCACGGCCTTGCCCTCGGCCTCAAAAACTCCATCAACATCATCCCCGACGTCCTCCCCGTCACCCAGTTCGTCGTCACCGAGCAGTGCGCCGAGTACAGCGAGTGCGACCAGTACCAGCCCTTCATCACCGCCGGCAAGCCCGTCTTCCAGATCGAGTACCCCATGGGCGAGAGCAGCTCCGCCGCCGCCAAGTCCCTCGCAACCGACAGCACCGGCACCTTCTGCGCCGCCCAGGCCAACGGCTTCAGCACCGTCCTGAAGCTGCTCAGCCTCAACAGCTGGGTCCAGACGTGCGGCGGCGAGGTCACCGTCCCTACCACGAACGGCCAGGCTCCCTCCGCCACGACTACTGCCGCGAGCAAGACCTCCCAGGCTCCCACCACCACCACTACCAAGGGTGCTGCCGTCCCTACCACCACTACATCCACCGCTGCTTCCGCTACTGCCACATCCGACTCCGGCAGTGATGATGATAAAGAGGAGGATGACTCCGGCAGCGACAGCGACAGCGGCCGTGGCAATGGCAAGGGCAAGGGCCGAGGTGGCCGCCGCAACCGCAAGACCTACAACCGCCAGTAGGCAAAAGCCAAGCAAGTTTGACACTGCTGGTTTTCCCGCTCCCTTTGAGAGGGAGCAACGACAGTGCCTACGACAAATGAGATTTTTACGACCCCTTCGACTGATGCCTCCTGTCTCACGACATGAAACTTACTTTTTGGAAAAGAAAATGAGGAAAAACGGACTTTCTGATTTCATGTAGCCGTGCTGTACTTTGACAGACACACTTTCTAGAGCCTTGAGATTCTTTTTAGGATTGGAATGATAACATGAATCATCAACAACTTTGCTGAGTGATGTGTCAACCCTGAATATGTCTTTGATGAATGAATCGTGAATGTCGGCCTAGAGCCCCCAAATCTTTACTCCCTGCGCTCTCACCATCTAAGCATAGTCACTTGGAGCAAGAGTTTTTCTTTTACTTTGTTCGCCAACTGTCCAACGGCTCGCTAGATCACCTAGTCCCCGTTAGCACGGACCCCAATTCGCCCGTCTAGCCCTTGGCTGGTGAAGGGCTAGATCAGGCACGGATCTCTCCGGGCAGACTGCTAGTGGTTCTAGGGTCCTCGCTATTGGAGTCTTCCCTCTTCCCCTGCATCGCTGCAGGTCCTCCAGTCTGCAGGCAGCCAAAGGCGGACAGCGGCTGCAGGTGAGGTGGTTTGTTGCCTCCCACTCCCGTAGGCTGTGCAACAGCTTCTATGTACATATGCTTCCCCCATCTGATTAGATTCCTCATTGACTATCCTAAGTACGGCTACCCCAAATCTGGGTAGTCTCTACGCCACTCGGAACCTGTGCAGGCAGCCGGTGGTATTTCTCGATAGCTCTAGTTCTCCCCGAACATGTCAGTGTTTCGACCCGGCTTGCACCAGCTTGTTCTGTCCAAGTTCAGGAACCCCTGCATGATGCATGCTTTCCCTGATTAATCGCTGCCATTTAACCCCGGCCCCTGAGCGAGCGATATTGGGTAGTAGCATCAATAGCTCCTCAAAGTCAAAACGTGGCGCTGAGGCAACTTCCGATCCAATCATTGCCTCCCATCATGCCCGGGCGAGGTGCAGATCGATGTCATCTTGGCTTCAAACCAAGACCGCTCATCAAGAGCAGGTATGATCGTCACCACAAGTGTGATCAAGACCAAGGTAGACTGGTGTTGCATGATTCATAGTATTGAAGGCGTGCCTTGACGCTTGCTCCCCCTTTTCTGAATCGTCCGCCTCTTTTCTTTTTCTCAGGGTATCCCAAAACTTGGCAGGCTCAGGGGTGGACGCAGCCGTCGCCTATTTCCTCTTGCCTAGCCGAGCCCTAATGCATGCATCACCGATCCCATCACACTCAGGCATCAACGCACAAGCCAGGGGGGTTTGCCGCCAGTTTCATATTTCGGACGAAGTTCGATCGGCTCTTCAGATCGGTATTAACCATGGAGCTTTGCTTAGCAATCGTGGGGACTTTCTTCCTCCGCGCGAGTAATGCTTGTTCGGCTATGACAGCTCCACTGGTCATGGGAGGGAGGCATCGTCTTGATCGTATTAGGTATGGTCGTCTGGTGTTTACTCGAGGATATGGCCAAATAAGTTGTCGCCCTGGGACAGCTAGCCATCATATAATACCTAACAGCCGGGAATACCTTAGCCGAAGAGAGAGCTTAGAGAGAGGCTGGGCAATATATCTGACTAGAGCAAGTATTCCGAGTATCTAGCAACCTTATTCTAATCGCGCGGATATTATATCATATAATTGCAATTGAGTTCACTAATGAATATTGTAGCATGAGATGCTTGGCTAGGCTATCAAAGATATAAATACATACAAGCTTACATGGGGAACCCTCAATCGACTGTAATTAAGCTGGACATGAAATCCAACCACGCATTACCAAGGGCAAGCGTTTTTTGTTTCCTCGTGGGAGGTTGAGACCACCATAGAAGGCTTGGAGCAGCAATCACTTGTTAGGCAAAGAATGCTGGTTCTTCTGAGAGCAAAATATTCGACGATCTAGAAATTTAATTGCTCAAACGTTGCAGAACCTTCAAAACATTTCTGACGTCTAGAAGTTGAATGATTTGGTAGGCAAAGAGATATCTGTTCGTAATTTGTCACGCTCCAACCCATATATTCAAGATATCAGAAGAACCAAGAGCTTAATTACAACCCCATAGCAAAAATTAAAGACTCGATAAACTTTTGATCCCCGCCGGGCATCGCCAAGATCTATGAGATCCCGTCCAGGATCACCATTAGTCAGTCAGACCCTTGTCTGAATGCCGCGCACTGCCGTTAAACCTCGGCTCTTTCGAATGGCGAACTATATCGGTCAACGCCGAGAATGATATAAAACCAGGTATTGTCCCACTAAATCTGTTATACCCTGCCTTAAAGGGACATCAAACAATCCTACATAGAAACCATGTCCGCTTCGCCCGACGTGAATCATTTCCTCTCGATCCCATGGTGTGCATCGCTCATCGGGGACATAGACAAGCTAGACTACATCTACCCACAGGATGAAAGCCCCGATATAGATTTATTCCACCGGCGCCTTCTGAGGGTGGATAATGGCATGAGCGCCTTCATGATTTTCGCCAAACGCGCCCCCCAGCCCACAGACGGATCCGATCTTGGGATATTCGCTATCCGGGAAATGAGCCTCCTGGTGGACGTCGGCGTCAACGTGAGCGGGTGGGAGGGCGTCTGCCACGGCGGATTCACCTCGTTTCTGTTCGACATGGCAGGGGGCTGGCTCGGCCAAGCGAATGTGACGCAAGCCATCGCAGGCGGGAAGATACTGCCGACCAGCGGGTCAATGACGAAGAAGCTGGAGGTGGAGTACTTGGCACCGGTGCTCGTGCCCAGGGTCCTAATGTTGAAGTCAAAGCTTAATAAGATCGAAGGGCGCAATATCGACATCGCAATAACTCTTGAGGATGAGCGGGGGAAGATCCTCAGCCGTGGGAGGATGGCCTCGATTATTACTCAGCCCAAGAAGGCCAGGATTTGAAGCTTTTTGTCCATGCTGAGGCAATGATACCCATCCAAGAATTTCTATTGACATAAAAACTACTTTACGAACTCTTACGTCTCGCTGGGGATTATGTATGCTGGCAAGAAATATCACGCGGCCGTTGAGAACGTGATCAAAGTAGAGAGGCTTTTGCTTACGATGTGATTTACGACAGTAGAATTTCCATCAAGGTATCTTCACATCCCGGTTCACCCAAGGTCAAATCTCATGGTTATAATTTGAACAGATTCTGCATTTGTGCTTGATATGTAGTGACTGTACGTAGTAACATAGATCCCAAACCTCAAAACCAAACGAGTGTGCTCAAACGATCTAATCTAAATTCTAAATAATAAATGTCGCACAATGACACAATATTTCAGGAGCAAAGCCGCAGTGAACGTAACAACCTGACCGGGCAGGCGGAAAGACGGCGCGAAATAAGTGAGTGTCCTATGTTCCAACTTTTCAATAATGACAGCAGCTTGCAGAGCTCGTTCCCTCTGCAAATGGTAGGGTCTTGGTCCCTTTCTCATTTCCGTCCGAGGACAGAGAAAGACCACGTCCTTTTTCAGGCTTTCTCGGTTACCTGCTCGGGTATCGCCTCGCATTTGACTCTCTGCCCTTTGAACCTCTCCGCGGGCCACCCCTGCATCGTTTGGTTTGCCTCCACAACATCACCGCCCATGATCAGGGTGTGTTCCAACAAGCAGCTGTCATTCTTCATCGTCGCACCACTCAAGAGTCTGCTACCAGTTCGCAGGACGCACCGGTCTCCAATCTCCAGCCTGTTGAGATCAAACTTGCCCCGAGTGTTTATGTGAGCGACCACACTGGCATCATCTACCACGACTCTGTCCCCGAGGCTGATCAAGTCTGGCTCAGTGAAGGCCAGACTTGGTCGCCCATTGGCAAACAGAGCACAGTCCTTGCCGATCTTGGCTCCCATGGCGCGGAAGTACATCACAGTCCAGTGAGTACCAGTCAACATTCCCAGAACGCCCTTGCCACGGTAACACTGGCGCCGAATCTTCTCAATAGACAGGAAGAGCTGCCATCGCTGGCAGTACGGCGACTTGTCCCAGTCGTAGTTCCCAGGCATGCGTCGTCCAAGCAGGATCCATTTCGCAGCTATCACGATGGCCACGGCCAGCACGGCATGGAGCGTAGTGATGATCGCAATGACCACCCAGTTCAACAGGAAGATACCGAGCCAGTCGTACCAGAAGCTGACTTGAGGTACGAAGCGGCGCACAATCACGTCAACAACCTGCGCAGCTGAGATGCTGGGCACGTTCCAGAAGAATGATGCGAATACCGTGAGGAATGATGAGTAGCAGAAGATGGCGAAATGCCCAAAAACGTGGTAGGGGGCAATCTTCATGTGAAATGCTCTGCCGAACGGAGAGGAATCGTTGGATGCCTCGCTTGAACTTCGCTCCGTCTCCGAGTCCGAGCCAACATAGCGCTCAGAGGTTCTGTGTGACTTCTTCGCAGAGTTCCTTCGCGTCTCGGCGAGAGTGTCGTCGCTACTCATGTGTTGCACCTGGGACCTTGGCTCCCTCTTCTGCTCAACATCTTCTCCCGCTTCCAATGTCGTTTCGCTGCCGTTTCGACTATGGTGGGGAGCTGCACGGAACCTTATAGTTGACTTCTCACGACCAGCTGCCAAGCAAACGGAATCACCTCCCTTGGAGCCAACATAGGTGCCATCTGACGGGTACAGTGCCCCACGCTTCGTGAGTGCGCCTGAGCCCATCACAGTTCTCTCCCCGACGTCAACACCAGGGAGAAGGCAGACTCGGTCGGCAATCATCGCGCGATCGCGGACAATGACTTTCTCAGACCCTGTTTTATCCGATGTGACAAGGTGCGATCTGGATCCAAACACAACGTCGTTCCCAATGTCCAATAAATGGTAATCTCCAATTGAGGGCCCAGTGCCTGGCCAATACACGCGCTTTCCGATCTTGCCTCCCAGCATTCGGATAGCCACTGAAGTAGCCTCGTAGTGCTGGCCAAATAAAGCAGTCACGTCATGGAGGCGTCTCTCAGGGAGCAGAGTTTTGATGAGGGATGCTCGCCAGGTCGCAATGGCTCCGCGGCCTTCCGCCGGTCCTCCAGTCATTTGACCAAATATCACATCAAGACACAGCTTTACAAGAACGGTGAAACCGAATATAATGAAGGGCGACAAGAGACTTCTCAGAACAAGTGCTAGATAGTGGTAGCCGACTCGATCAGCATCAGTGAACCAGTTCAGGATGGCGCGAATGGCCATGCTGCCTTGGGCTGGCTTATCGATCACCATTCCAAGAAGACCAGCAAACCAAGGCATCATGGCAGCGAAATTACCAACCACACTAAGGGGAAAGGTGAAGAGTCCAGCCAGCAGCCAATGTGGCTTTGGCGCACCCGAGTGCCCCAGTCCGCGGTTGGACTCATCGGCATCGTCCAGCTCCCAACTGGAAGAGTTGGGGCCAATACATGTATTGGCAGGGATGACAGATCCTGCAGCTACAATTGAGGATGTTCCGACATATGCTTTCTCCCCGACGGTGATCCGGCCCAAGTACATTGAGGTGTTACCCTCAGCAGCAAACGGACGACAGATACACCCCGCCAATGTTGCGCCATCTCGGATATCCAGTAGATCCCATTCGCCCAGAGACGCTTTGGAAAGCTTGACATCCTTTCCAATGCGAGCTCCCATGAGACGGTAGTACATACGCATAGTAGCATCACACGTAGTGAAGAACCCGAGACCACAGATAGCGTGTATCTTCTCGACAAGCCACCACCTCGTGTGATAAAGCCCCCACATAGGATAGAGGCCTTCACGGTAACGACCGATGATCAGCCACTTGGCCAAAATGCCGACAAAGGGGGTGAAGGCCCGCATCACCACCCCAGAAAACAAGAGCGAAATCGTTAGGTTGAGTAGTCTGCCGACCAATGAGTTGTTGGTGGGCCAGCCCTGGGTATACGAAAGACCTAACATGAAAATAGACAGGTGCAGGGCCCGGCGGAGCGGGTAGGCGACGACCATCGGGAAGAGTTGCAGCAGCATCAAGAAGGGATTTGTAGAGCTGTGTGTTACCGCACATCCGACAGGCTTGGTATTGACTTCTACCTCCTCTCCCTGAAGGCCTTCAATGTGCGAGGCTATGGCCTTGACTGTTCCATGGTTGAAGATAAGGTTGATAGACAGATGGACATTGAAAGTAGTACGAAGCAGTGATACTAGACGACCAGCGCGAAGCGAGTCACCTCCAAGACTGAAGAAGTCGGCATTTGGGAACACGTCGTCTGGCCGGCATCCCAGAACGTCGGCAAAGGCCTTCGTCACTCTGCCTTCTACAGAGGCAGTCAGCTTAGCCAAAGTCGCTTCCTGAAGCTCGTTGATGGCTTTGTCAAGCTTCTTTTCATCCACTTCGCCACCAGGGAGAGTGGGTAATGGTTCCTTCATCAATTGAACTTGATCTGGCACCAAGTAATTATGTAAAGATTTTGCCATGTGGGATTTGACAGTATCTGCCAGTCGAGGGTCTAAAGCAGGCCCCCCAGATCTGCACGGAGCGATGAAAAGGCTGGCGGCAGCGATGTCAGAAGAATTTCGGTAATAGTGGCGCAAGTTTTGAGGAAGTATCTCCTTAAGGTTGTGGTATACAGCGAGAGGGTCGACTGGGCATAACTTTGAAGGTATTCCAACTGACAGTGCCGTATCCGGCGGTGGACACCTTGCCTCCCAATGTCGAGCAAGATAATTCGTCTCATCGCTCACACCTGGTAATTTCAATCGCTGAGAGAGGCTTATGCGCAACACCTTATTGTTCTTCTTGGGCAAGTCGTCCATGTAAACAACCAGCATGGGCCACTTCACCTGTTGTAATGAGGACCGCAGAACAGTGTGAAGAGTTCTTAGGTCAACTCTTGGGACTTTTGGGGGCGTGACCAGCACGACCGCTACCACTTCTTGAAGCACATCATGGCGAGCAGAAAATGCAAGAACTTGACTGATACGTCCCTGTATAGGGCTCTCTGCTGATATGGACGCCGATAAGATCGCGTTCTCGACCTCGAACGGAGAGATCAACTCTCCGCCACGGTTGATCACCTCTTTACTTCGGCCAGTAATGTAGAGGTAGCCCTCTGGATCCATGTAACCCAAGTCACCTGTATCAAACCACCCGTGCTTATTGAAAGGGGATTTGTCGTAGGTTCCATCCGGCATGAGGTAGCCAGGGAAAACAGGTTCGCCGCGCACACAGATTCTGCCAACGGTACCACATTCCACTTTCCCCTCATTCCAATCAAGAATGGCCAACTCGGGGCCGGTACTGATACCAGACGTCCCCTCCCTATCAAGTTTGTAATCAAGCGGGGGAGTCGAAATGGGCATGCATCTGTCGTCAGATTAGTACAACTAGTGGAAAAAAAGACCTTTTAAGGAGAGACAACTGACTCTGTCATTCCGTAGCTGGGGAGCACAACGCAGCTGAATGTATCGCGGAGCTGGCAGGCCAAGGATGGCAACAGTCCACCTGCCGCATTACACGCAAGTCTTATTCGGCTCTTTTCCAGAGACTCTTGGCGTGTGGAAGCTTGTTCGAGGATCACTGAATGCATAGAGGGAGAAGCATAGTACCAAGTAGGATGTAGCTCCTCCACAACATCCCAAAACATATTGGGATCAAACGCAGAGCAGCATATCGTGGAACCGCCAGAAAATAGGGGCGCAAAGATGTTTCTAATCAACCCTCCTCTGTAATAACTGTTTAGCATGGGTTTCAGTACGCACGGTCAAAGGGTGGCACTTACACATGATACAAGGGCATCATGTTGAGGCAGACATCCGTCTCAGTCAAGCCCCAGGATTCCATGACAAACAAGATACCGGCAATCATCGAGTGCACCGTGATAGGTACTATCTTCTTCGTCCCAGACGTCCCGCTTGTGAATAGAATCAGGGCAATGTCGTCGGCTCGGTTAGGCTCAGGCGGCTTTTCGGAGCAAGCCAAGGCCCGTCCCTCCAACGACCTCAGAGCTATGCCGTCTCTTTGATCCCAGTCCACCACCACGATCTCAACCCCCCTTGAAGGCGCCCATTCTTGTACCCCCAACTTCTCGCAGTCGTCCAGGGTCGTTAAGATCAGACTGGCGCCAGAATTTTCGACATCTGCCCGAAACTGATCCTGGCCTGCCACTGGATTGATCGGGGCTGCGGTGTAGTGGGTGGCTACCGCGACACAAGTGGCAGCAAGAAGTGGCCCATTGGGGAGGGCGATTGCAACAGTAGGTTTTCTCGGCGCATCGCGTGTAGGTAGACGAAAGTTGGCCACATACTTGGACAATCCCTGGTGGGTGATGTAGCTTCGTGAATCTGTCGCGAGGAGAGCAGGACGGGGAGCGTCTCCCAAAAAGTCACCAATCCCACCATAGGATCTTTTTACCAGTTGGCTCGTAGCATCGACAAGCCACTGGAGTTGTTGATCGCCTTCACCACTCCTAGCACTGTCAGGCAGGTATTTGGAAACTCTGGTGTGGCACTTGACGAGCTCAAATGTAGGCCATGGTCCAGGAAGCTCAGAAAGGGCAACGTAGAGCAGGTGAAGTGGTCGAAACGAAGGATGGGACGGGGCAGGGATAGACTGTAGCAAGACAGCTTTCGGCAGGCATGGGCTGCTCACCCACGGGCTATGCCTAACTTCATCAAGCGGGCGTTGGTAGAGCTGAAGCAGCTCGTCCGAGAGCTCTCCGGCAAGAAGCGACTCTGGATCCATGGACAACTTCATGTTGGCACGGTCGAGACCACAACTTGACCCCTCCAAAGCGTCACTTGTTTTTGTAGAGGGTTAGATGCCAAGAAAGAGGACGTGGGAGGAATTTATCAATGAATCAAAAGAGCTGATACATCAGAAGTCTAGAACAAACTTTGCCTTGTAACCCTTCTTTCCCGAGGTACTATTTCCTCATATATGCTCTCACACACTCCAAGATGGAGCAACAGCAAGCCCTCTCCCGCCCATGTTTTCTCCATGATGAATCATGAATAAACAGGGTCAAAATATCACATACCAGTTGACGGCCAAAGAAGCAGGATCTAGTATTACAATCATGTCACTGTCGAAGCTGGAAAGAATGAGAGCACGAGGCCTCTGGCCGGCAATTCTGAAACGGGCCTCCCACTGCTGATCCACATGCTCGTGAAAAACAACCGCGAAACCAGACAGCGGAAAAGAAATGAGGCCCAGGATGTTCCCAAGTGAATGGCCCGGAAAGTGGCCGCTGAGACATGTGGACCAACAAAGGGGCCACTCGTAGCCTAGTGTCTTCTGCCGCGTTGATTCAAGCTCATCAACAAGCTTCGAGCTTCTGCAGGATGACCGCATATGGCACAAGTCACATATGATGACCCGAATCCGCGATGGTCTAACGGACAAAGCCCCTGGATAGCATGCGCTTAGCTCGTTGTGTCACGTCCACTGTCAGGAGAAAGTTCAAGAGAAGCGGGCCGTGATGGCGGGACTAGTCAGATAGCTCCCAAGGCTCCTTATCCAAATCCTTGGTAGAACCATCTTCATTGGAATGCGGACGCGTTCTAGTGGTCTTCAGGAGGGCTTTCACTCCTCTCCTCGCAGGGCCGCCATGAGGTTTGCGGGCTTTAAAGCCATTAGGAGCCGCCGACTCTGCAAATCGAGATGGTGGAAAAGATATCGCCATCGTAGATCCATACCAATGCGGTGCATACCGGACGATATCCATCATCTCCCGCCCAATGAAGAAATCCAAGGCCCACGGGAAATGAAGTTTCTGCATGGCGATCTCGTAGCAGTTGTCGATCCGACTGCATCTGAGTATGCTACGGCCGGCAGATCAACAAACGAAGGAGGCCAGTTCATCAGATTTCCATAGCTCTCATCCTTATCTCCCATTCCCAACCACACTTAGCCTTGATTCGGGAATTTTGGCGTGGCAGGTTGGTCTCGTTTCGAAGAGACGGAGATAACGCCCTGCCACGAGGCAAATGACGACTGTGTCTTCCACAAGGCGGGAGGGTGCAGAGACGTCAATGATCTTCGTTACCAGACGGCAGGGTTGACTCACCACCTACGTCAAGGGCGTAGAAAAACAGGTATCTCCTGTTTGATCTTCCAATTCAGCATCCCGATGGGTGGTCGCGGGATGCCATTGAAGGGACGTGTGCAAAATGATACATTTCTCCCTTGTGTCATCAACAGTTCTCGTTTGATGTCCATGTCAGTCGGGGCAAGAGTGAGCGGTGTTAGTCGTGGCGCGTGGCTTAGTCATCAGCATGCGATAAGCTTTCTGATCCTCTCACTTTCGCCAAGCTGCTTTGCCCAGCATCATCACTCAAGCTTCACTGCTACAACTAGCCCTTGTTCTAGCCACCAAGTATCAAGTTCAGAGGACTGGATTCTTCCTGCTATTTCCAAGATGGCCTCCACGCTACCAGTCTCAACGTTCGTGTCATTGCACTCCGACACGCGACGTGATGATGTTGGCTAACCTCACTTCTTAGGGTCTACGTGCAAAATCTCGAAGAGCGCGTCAAGCCCGACGCGCTGACCTATGCGCTCCGAGCCATCTTTGAGGAATTTGGAAATGTGGTCGACATCGTAGCGAAGAAGAACCTCAAGGCCAAGGGCCAGGCCTTCGTGGTCTTTGACGACCCCCAGAGCGCGCAGACTGCCATCGAGGAGGTGCAAGGCTTCCCTCTGTTCGACAAGCCATTGCGTGTCGCGATGGCGCGATCAAAGAGCGACAAGACAGTCGAGCTTAACTGCAGCGGCGAGGAATTAGAGTCTCACAAGCAACACCGCCAAGCTGAGAAAGGTAGGCCTGAGCCACCCGAGAAATTACCCTGGATCAACGAGGCTGACTTTGAAACCCCAACAGAGAAGAGGCAGGCCGAGGAAGCTGCCGAAGAGCAGAGGCAGCTCAAGCGCGCCGCTGGAGCCCCAACAGACCCCAGACCGATCAAGGCTGCCAGGCCATCCGGCCTCAAGTCGACCAGTGTCGCTACCTCCTCAGTCGTGCCAGACGAATACCTTCCCCCGAACAAGATTCTCTTCTTGCAGAATCTCCCCGACGCGTCCGACGTGGATGCTCTCACCGCCATCTTCTCCCGCTTCGAAGGTTTCCGCGAGGTAAGAACGGTGCCGGGACGAAAAAACATTGCATTCGTAGAATACGAGGCGGAACAGGGCGCCATTGCAGCCAAGGAGAGTACCGCAGGCATGACTTTAGGGGACAAGAACATCAGAGTCACATACCAACGTCAATAGTGGAAATAATGCTACCAACTGTAATAATACGCCAGCTTAGGAAGGAATTCAATAGCAAAACAAGCCTCGTACAAGACCATTGATGTACACCCAACATTGATGAGCCTCCCAGCGTGAGAACAAGGCCGTAATGGCAGATGAGATGGGAATGCCGCTTAAAAAATCACATCGTCATCGTCTTCTGCGGCCAGCAAATCGGCAGAGCTTACAGTCTTGTCATCCGCTGCTGCTGCTGCGGCACCTTTCTCTGCGGCCTGTTTCTCTCTTCTTGCCTTCATCTCTGCATCTTGTGCGGCAACATCCCGCTGCTTCTTGTTCGCGACCTATTTTGCGTTAGCGCGTCTTCGCCCAGTAAAGCAATCAAGTCGTATTGATCACAGACCTTCTTCAACCTGTAGAACTCCTCACGATCAAGCTCATCAAGCTCTGAGTTGATATACTTGATAGTATTCTCTGTGCGAGGAATAATGACGTGCTCAATCGCATTGACTGATAAAGGGTCAGTAAAGAAAGAAAACAGAGAAGATATCCAGTCCAAACAGCATACCTCGCCTGTTGACGACCTTGATCACCTCATCAAGGATAACGAAGGCAGTTTGCAGACTCGCCAACTCGACGAGCGCTTCCACTGCTCGAGCATAAGTCTCTCTTGCTCGCTGGACTTGCTGACCTCCCTTGCCGAGACCAGTCAGTCCGAAATCGTTGTTGCCTTCCGTCAGGTAGCTCTCGTATGCCGGAAGTAGGACACCCGAAACGTTGTCTTGCTTCGTTCGGATCCTGAAACGGGCAGACTTGGCTGACTCCTGCACCTGGTAGCCAATGTCTCCTCCAACGGCGTAGGTTACTTCGGCGAGGGAGAAGGCGGCAATCTGCATAACACGTCCCATCTTGCGCTTCGCTTCATCGATTCGCTTCGTGATTTCTATGCATCAAAAAATCAGTGCCCCGAACGGACGGATCAGGATCGATGTGTGTTGACAAACCTCGGAAGCGCCTAAGATGAGGAGGTAGAGTTAGCTATATATTCAAGACAGAAGACCGAGTCGACAGGGAAACATACTTTGTCAAGGCCTCACTCTTTCTCTTGAGCAAGCTGTGTCCAGTCTCAGCTCCCTTGAGCTTCGCCTTCATGATACCCAGCGATTGCCGGGTCGGGAAGACGGGCTCACGATCCTATTCAACCCGTTAGCTAGCTGTCCACTCCAACCAAGCATTGACCCAGTGGCATACCGCGGCGCCCGACATTGTGAATAAGGAGCGGAATTAGGAAGATTATTAGAATGGCTTCTTCCTAAGAGTCGAAGGACAGGTCTCAAAGGGCCTCGATATTGCGCAGGGGGATGGAAGCGCCAACTCGGGCTCGGCAGTACGTATCGGCGAGGTTATCGAGCTTGCAGCAGTAGCAGCACTGGCACCTCTCTCAATGACGGAGCAGGTGCAGCGCATCAACATAAGCGTCCCCGCTATCAAATGTTGCGCCACACCAGCCACCCTTCACCAAGGCCCCGGGCTTGCATAAGCGGGGCGCAAAGTACATTTTTATGAGCCCCATGGCCGATCACCCTCTTGTACGCGGAAAATATGCTTGTATCGAAGTTTAGCTAAGAATTCGCGACAGGCTTCATCCGGCAGGCGCGTAGACTTTGGGATTCAACCTCAGCAACCCACTGTGTTTCGAGTACGTTGCGCAGGATCCGGCCGCAGCAGCAAACGAAACGACGCAGACGGGGAACCGCGGGTCCCCAAGCTTGCTCTTCACCAACTGCGACTTCGGGAACAATGAGCAGCTTGTTATAGGAAAGGATCTGTGCTGCGTTGTCTGCACCCGGACGCTGCTCCCATCGCTGGAAGTCGCCTCAGCGCCCAGATTCGTACGAAATCGCAGCCCATGATGGAAGTCATTCCCTCGGGGACGGTCTCAGGCCGAAGACCTGAGCTCAGCCTTCTCGTAAGTGAACACCATGCTCTGATTTCTCGTGCCCGACGTGGGGCAGCAAAGACTGACTTTGTTGCAGTCCAACGAGGACTCCATTTACGAACAAGACATCATTCGAGAACCCGCCAGCATCAAGCCATGGCTAGCCTATATCGAATTTAAGAACAAATATGGCTCACTTCTCGAACAAGCCTTCGTCATGGAGCGGGCTTGCTCCCAGCTGCCCCGATCGTACAAACTCTGGAAGCTCGTAAGTACACTGGCCTTGTCCGTCGTTATGCGTGTGGACGCTTTGTTAACAGTCATAGTATCTCAATTTCCGGACAAAACATGTCGCCGATCTCAATCCTGCTATTTTTGCTGGCGAATACCGAAAGGTTAACTCGTTGTTCGAGAGAGCGCTGATTTTACTGAACAAGATGCCACGGATTTGGGAAATGTACCTCAAATTCCTCATGCGGCAACCACTCGTCACCACAACACGCCGAGCGTTCGATCGGGCGTTACGCGCGCTTCCCATCACCCAGCACAACCGGATATGGGCACTCTTCCGACCATTTGCGAACTCGGCCTCCGGGGAGACCGCCGTGAAGATCTGGCGCCGGTACATGCAGGTCCACCCAGAGGACACTGAGGACTTTATCGAGCTGCTTCTCGAGAACAAATTGTACACCGAGGCAATTCAACAGTACATCAATATCCTCAACAACCGCCAGTTCGTGAGCAAGCAGGGCAAGGGCCATTACGAGCTGTGGAGCGAGATGGTCGATGTGTTGGTCAACCATGCCCCGGATATCCAGGCAAGTTACGACACTGGCGTGGACCCGGAGCAGATCATCAGGAGTGGCATCGCTCGGTTTGCCGATCAAAGGGGTAAGCTCTGGGTCGGTCTTGCGACCTACTGGATGCGAAGAGGGCGTTTCGAAAAGGCGCGCGATGTTCTTGAGGAGGCCATCATAACAGTGATGACTGTAAGGGACTTCACGCTCATCTTCGACTCGTACGCGGAGTTTGAAGAGTCGATTCTAGGGGCCCTCATGGACCGGGCCGCTCTTCGAACGGAGAAGGGTGTTGAGGATGTGGACGCGGACCTTGAGCTCGATATTCGCATGATGAGATTCGAGCATCTCATGGATCGCCGGCCATTCCTACTCAACGATGTTCTCTTGCGCCAGAACCCGCATAACGTGTCCGAGTGGGAGAAGAGAGTTGTTCTTTGGGGCGAAAACACACAGGAGGTCGCGCAGACCTACACCGACGCTATTGCGGCCATCAACCCCAAACGAGCCATGGGGGCCTTCCATCAGCTCTGGGCCAACTACGCCAAATTCTACGAACGGGGAGGCGATATTCGAAACGCCCGCGTCATCATGGAGAAGGCCGTCAAGGTGCCTTTCAAATCTGTGGCAGAGCTGGCGGACATGTGGATCGAATGGGCTGAGATGGAATTGCGCAACGAAAACTTCGACGATGCAGTCCGCATCATGGCCAAGGCAGTTCAGGCACCAAAGCGATCGACAGTGGATTATTTCGACGAGACCTTATCCCCACAACAACGAGTTCACAAGAGCTGGAAGTTGTGGAGTTTTTACGTCGACCTTGTGGAGAGTGTGTCTACCTTGGAGGAGACTAAGAAGGTCTACGAAAGGATATTTGAGCTCCGGATAGCCACGCCGCAGACGGTGGTGAATTACGCGAACCTACTGGAAGAGAGCAAATACTTTGAGGAGTCATTCAAGATCTACGAAAGAGGTTTAGACCTGTTTAGTTATCCTGTGGCATTCGAGCTTTGGAACTTATATCTCACCAAGGCAGTTGATCGCAAGATTGGGATCGAGCGACTGCGTGATCTCTTCGAGCAAGCGGTCGAAGACTGCCCTCCCAAGTTCGCAAAAACAATATACCTCATGTACGGCAATCTCGAGGAGGAACGTGGCCTGGCGCGTCATGCAATGCGCATCTACGAGCGGGCGACACGTGCTGTGGCCGACGAAGATCGTGCAGACATGTTTAACTTCTACATCACCAAATCTGCGTCCAACTTTGGTCTCCCATCAACACGGCCAATCTACGAGAGGGCCATCACGGTGCTGCCGGATAGCGAGGCCAAGGAAATGTGTCTCAAATTTGCCGACATGGAGAAGAGATTGGGTGAGATTGACCGTGCCCGTGCCATTTATGGGCATGCATCACAATTCTGCGATCCCCGTACCAGCCCAGAGTTCTGGACCAAGTGGGAACAGTTTGAGGTGCAGCACGGAAACGAGGATACATACAAAGAAATGCTGCGGATTAAGAGGAGCGTCCAGGCGCAGTACAACACTGATGTTAACTTCATCGCCTCTCAAGCGCTGGCGAGAAGCCAAGGACAGGCCCGCGGCCTCGATGAGAACGACGGAGGGGCTGATGCTATGGCGGCACTCGAGAGACAGCTGCGAGCTCCACAAGGGTTCGTTCCCTCGAGTAGCGGGCCTGTTGGCAATGGTGCAGTGAGCAATGGTGGTCCAGTCGTGCCAGCCAACCCTGATGCGATTGATATTGACGAATAACGGTTGTATATTTTTGGGAGGACTTGGTGGAGGCTCTTCAATTCTCGCTTTTCCTTTGTATTGAACACACAGACGCATACTGCTTATTATTCTTTTCATTTTTCTTATCTTTAGGGGCTATTTTTTTCCAACGATGAGGACACAACTGGCAGAGTTAGTCGCCATGAATGAATTAAAGCGGATTTCTCGAATTCTTTCCTCGGTCCATCTTTCGCTCATACTATACAATACAACAACAAAGACACTGACAAACAGCGATCCCCCGACGCAGAAAACATGGCACGTACTACAAACACTAATCAAACACTTGTTTTAAACAGACACTTGATAGATCCCGTCGACGATCATCGTCGGTTGTCGAGAGCATTCTTGACATGACTGTACTTCTCGGCAATCTTTTCATAGTACTTCTCCTGGCGATTCCTGTCGATGTGGCCATCGCGCGAGCTGGGGGTGGCATAGATTGAGCCCTTGCGCTTTTGGAATTGGCTAGGGACAGTCTTGGCAGCATCTGGATCCGTGTTGTTAGTCAGTAAATTCAGAGAGATTGGGGAAAGGGAGGTGATGGGAAGAACACACCCCATTCATCACTCATTCGTCGGTCCTTCTTCATACCGGCGGCAATAGGCGACTCATTGGCTAGAGGAGGAGAGCCGACGGCAGTGCCGTCAAAGGGGTTTGTAGAACCACTGAAGGGGTTGTCGTGGGTTTGGTCGTTTGAGTGGTCCATGATGATGAAAGTCAACAACGTAACACTTGTATTAATATTAAGCAGAGAACAGGAGGTAGGTCGATATTTTGTGTGCTTGAGATTTCGTAGTGATAGGGAAGTGTGAAAGAGTAGATCAAAGAGAGAGAAATGAACAGGTGTGGCAAGGGATAATGGGGGCTATTATACTTGTCAGTCTTGCCTCTGGATGGCGGATAATGGATAGTATGACGGTACCTCTTGCTGAGGATCGATCTATGGGAAGCTAGTGCGCAGTCATACAAAGTATTGATGATGAAGTCTTAGGGCAGCACCGAAGCTTTAGATGGGCACATGTACCAGTACATGGCATGTATCAGCCCAACCTCAGTACATGGTTCCCTCCGGATGATGGCCAATGCAACCCTAGCTGCATGCTGTGGTGTGAGTTGCCTGCTCAATATGTCTGACCGGTCGCGATTGGTGCTCGGCTTCGACCTGACAATTCCTTGGCCCGCGCCTTTCCGCACTCGAATCGTACCGATCTCTACAGCCTGTACCTAGCGATCATCCAAATGAAACACCGCTCGTCTCACACAGCAGCAAGGAGCCGTGCCTGTGTACCAAGCAATGGGTACATGTCCATCTACGAGCTAAGATCGAACCACTTGACCTGATCGTAGCTCCAGGCCTCCGATTAGACAAAGGCACGCACAGCTCCAGCAGGCTACGGGGTATCACCTGACTGAAACACTGCCATCGACATACGCTGGATGCCCCCTAAATGGTAGTAAGTTCACGGTTACCCCGCAGAGTTGCGCCTCCCCAGCATCAAGAGTCAAGGGTCAAGGATCAAGCGATGGCGCTTGTCACCCTCTCGCCTACCATCAACCACTCCCTCTACGACCATAGCGTGGAAGCTGCCTAAGCAGACAGCCAGAACCCAGCGAATCAGATTAGCGTACCACCCAAGCTACATAGAGCTATCTTCAACCTCCGGCCCTCGTTGGTCGCGGCGGGCGCAGCATCATCGCCATTGACGTCACCCTACTGGTCACGCTGGGTAGTGCTCCCCCCCCAGACAAACGCCAGCACGGCACTCTGAACCGGTTGCCAAGCGTGCCATCAGGCCCCTCCCCCTCCATTTCACGTGCAGTGAGGCCCCCAGGACCCTTTCAATTGACGCCAAGCGACGACGGATCTGCCCAATCTTGCGTCGGGGTCTTGGAGGTGGTGGCGACAGGGAGTCTCTAGACCAATCCGGTGATGTCCGCCCTCCCAATTCCCCTCCCGCAGCGACAGCACCGGGGGCTGTATCTTCTTGGTACGCTGCTCAGCCCGGCGGAGCCAAGTGAGGCCTCAGACAAGTGAGGCCTCTCTAATAGTGAGGCCTCTTTAGTGAGGCCTCAGAGAGGCCTCATCGGCGTATGCGCAAGTGTCGATGGGACTCTTTGGCTCCCTCTTCCTTCGCGTCCACTGCCGTAAGGCGGCCATGCAGAAGATCAATGCTGTGCTCTTGATCAGCGAATCGTGACACGCATGCTATCATACCATCGACGAATCGAACCATAGGACAAGCAAGCGCCAGCCACCTCATCCAGACTAGATCATCACTTTGTCAAAAAGCCAAGCCAACCTTGCTCCAGTGACCTACGCAAGCAAACCCAAGTTACATCGAGCCTCTTGTACCGCTACAACTCGTGCCCTGGGAGCAGTCCCTACCTATCCAAGCGACCCCTACCAGTGGTATGGATTGAGCCCGATTGACTGGCCATCAGTGAACCCGCTTGGATACCTTCCGGCAAACAAACTTTGGCCATTCGCCCTAGCCTCGACGCCTTCTCGGCCAGCGTTCATGGGATGACGGGGCCCTTCATTATAGGAACGGAGGTGAAACGCATGCCCGTTCCAACTCATCAACCAAATTTCGTCACAGGTTTCTATATTTACCCAATATTGAACGACGGCGAGCCTCTCACAGGGCCGGGGCAGGAAAATTCTGTCGCCATCTCAACATCTTTTGAATAGTGGCATTCCAGCCGGCAGGTACCCAGCCAAGCGAGCACAATGCTTCCATTCCCGAGCCAAGATGTTTTCTTTTGCCTTGCCCCTTTCCCCCTCGTTGTACACGTCGGCGTCTATGGCTACCCTTGACTAGATCAAGGTGGCGGCAGGGATTGCGACACACATACCAGTTTGGCCTGTATTGAGTTGCGGGTTGCAGCTCGATGGCATACAATGATGTGCTCATGCACACACACTTCCTGCGCCCTCCATAACAATGGGGGAGGGGCTGGCCTATACGTGGCAGTCATATTGGTCTCATCTCCCGTCCGGCCGAATTCGCAGACATTCCGGTGGTTGGAGGCTCAATGTCTCACTCGCGGTCAATTGACTTTGATGAGTTTGCTGCCACTAACACGTTCTCGCTCGACGACGTTGAGGAGGAATAATGCGAATTACGTGAATATTTGCCTCCGTGATTGTTGATTCTTTCCGTCTTCAATGAAACTCTACGAAAACGACATAAGCTCAGTCAATGGATCCCTTGATTCCAGAGCCACTGCCCTTTTTGGGTTGGTTGGCGTATTAAGGGTTTGATTAGATCCATCATCAAACGCAAAAACACAAAGTTGATGCTGAAAGTTCGGGATATAGGGTAGGTGTGCGTGTTAGAAGACGATGAATGTCTCGGATCAACATCGGATAGTAAAGCCCCTCCAGCACTACATCATTGACGATCTTTGGGCTCTCAAGATGTGAAGTCTGAGTTGACTACTTACTTATATTTGGCAGATGGTAAATATATCCAAAACCTGATCTAGTCCTCTATTCACCGAGTATGGGTTAAAATTTATAGATAAAGTGGAAAATAAGGCACTTCTATGGCACATTGGGACACCTGCTGAGCTTCCTGTAGCACTCCACTATCACAGCCGTTACAGGTACTTCCAGCACAAGACAATCTTCAGGTGCAGCCAAAAATTTGCCCATCCATCGAGCATCAATGTGATCACAACTCAATCCTTGGCAACGAGGAAAACTTCATTATACTCCACATATTCTTAATATTTTGATCTCATTTCAAAGATAGGCTGACCAAGGAAATTGCCTGGGCGTGTGACGCTGGTTACGGCACAAGTGTGCAGATTGAGTCACTCCGAACGTCCATGCATGGTCAATGGTCAACTGGCTCACAGCCCACATCACCCGACGTTGAGTCATTGCTCAGTGCGAACCTTATATCGAGTGTATGTGGCGGCGCCTGTATATTGGCGACCTCGGAATGAAAAGGAAGCTTGGGGACTTTCTCAGAGACTCGAAACAGTCACCCAGCTTCTACACGCGCTACGCATCAACCTCCCCCTCACACAGAGCAAAAGCGGCAAAGATGGCAACCGACATCAAGCTCGAGCTCTCAGAAAAGGAGCAGCAGCTCCGCGGTCTGCTCCTCGACGTCGCCCGTTCCATCGACGAGTCGGCAGCAGGGCAAGGTCCAGCCGAGCCGGTGACCCTGCGCTGGGCGGGCGGCTGGGTTCGCGACCGCCTCCTGGGCATCGAAAGCCACGACATCGACGTGGCCATCAACTCGATGACGGGCATCCACTTCGCCCAGCACATGCGCGACTACTGCGAGACGCCCGAGGCAAAGGCCAGGCACGGCATCAACGACAAGGACGTGGGCAACCTGCACCACGTCGCCAGCAACCCCGAGAAGTCCAAGCACCTCGAGACGGCCATGGTGCGCATGTTCGGGCTCGACCTGGACTTTGTCAACCTGCGCAAGGAGACGTACACGGACCAGAGCCGGAACCCGCAGATGGAGTTTGGCACGGCCGAGGAGGATGCGCTCCGGCGGGATGCCACTATCAACGCCCTCTTCTACAACCTCAACAAGGATATCGTGGAGGATTTCACGGGGGGAGTTCCCGACATGGCGGCCAAGCTCATCAAGACTCCTCTCGAGCCTTTGCAGACCTTCACTGATGACCCTTTACGGATTTTGCGCCTGGTGAGATTCGCCAGTCGTCTGCAGTTCAACATTGACCCAGAAACGGAAAAATTCATGGGAGATTCCAAGGTCTTGGAGGCTCTGCGAGTCAAAATTAGCCGAGAAAGAGTAGGTATTGAACTAGAGAAGATGCTACAAGGTATGTTATTCCCCGCCTACTTTGGGGTCAACTAGAAATCTAAAAAGTCCTACAGGAAAACATCCCGCCCAGGCTCTACGATTCATCAACCGCCTAGGCCTATACCGTGCCATCTTCAGCGACCCAGACCAGGAACCCCCTGAGCTTACCCTGCTCCCGCGATGGGCCGTGGCCTACGAATGCCTGGATAGCCTGATCAAGCAACAGACCCCTCAGTCCATTGCCGACCTCCTCATTAGGACCGACGAGGCCACCTACACAGCATGGAACCTCGCGGCCATGGCGCCATGGATGCTTATCCAAGATCCTCCGAATGTGCCCCGAAAGGCGAGCCAGCCTCCTCCGATTGGGGTGGTCGCTCGCAACGGATTTAGGGCTCCAAACAAGCTAGCCGATGTGATTGGTGCTGCGCATCGCCACCGAGAAGAGATCCTGAAGGTGAAGCTGGCCGTCAAGGCTGGCGAGGCGTGGGTCAAGGAGAGAGATACGGTCGGCATGATGATCCGACGATGGGACCATTTCGGTTCTTGGAAACTTCAAGTTCTAAACGCACTCCTCGTAGATGCCATGGAGCATCTCGAGGAGTGGAAAGAGCAGAGTACCCAGGGTGAGTCTTTTATCTGCAGAAAAGGAAACTTCTCCTCGCAAGGAACTTCTCTAACAAGTATAATAGAACAAGATGACTTCCTCCGAGACTGGCAGAATCTCTTGGACCATCTCGTCGAGTTGGACGTGGTCGACGCCCCCAATATCAAACGGCTTGTCGACGGGCGGGCGTTGAGCAAGGCTCTGGGTATTAAGCCGGGCAAATGGACCGGGAAAGCCCTGGAAGTCTGCATGGCATGGCAGCTACGGAACCCGAATGAGACAGATATTTCCGGTGCTGTCGAGGAGGTACGGAAGAAGAAGGACGAGTTGGAGATTCCCATCTGAAACCCCAACGACTTGTGACGGCATAGAAAACAACTCCTAGATACCACAATGATAGACGAATCACGAACTCCAATCAATCAGTTGAATTACATTAAGCAATTTCGGATCGTTTAGTTTAAATTGTAGTTGTTGTTTTGCCCAGTGCTTTGGATTTGACGGAATACAGTGCGTAAGAATAAGTTGAGAGTATCTGCACTGTGGAGCCCACCATTGATGATCAATCTTGACTGTCACGGCCAAAGTAGCTTTACCACACATGTTCCGCCTTGCTCATCCCCTTCTTTTCTCCAAATCCAATAAACTAAACAATTCCCTTTTAAGAAGTCATGTTAGACTCAGATCCTCTGCCTGCCGGGCGAAAGGCGCCTTCCCCGCAGCTTGGCTCAGCAAATCAAGCTCGAGTAGCTATTCTTGGAAAAGGTTGGACTCCCAAATGCTCCTGAGTACAGCCGCGAGGAGGCAAAGTCTACATTTTAATTACAATATCTGACAATGGACTCGCAGGGATCGAGAACAGCTATTCATTCAGTGATGTGGCAGATGACCTCTCGACAGACATCTCCAAACAGGTATTAGGCTGCCATCCATCGAGGTCATTCACTTCTCAAGGCTCCCGCTAATAGCAATGTTCTGGAAGGATCTCGACTCGCTTTTAGTTGTGTACTTCAAATTATCACATCTATCTCAGAAGCAGCCCACTCTCTCCGAGGAGGAGGAAGATTCGGCACGCCAGCTCGTTGAGCTCCTGGCGAAGAAAATCACCAACGGGAATGACGCAGGTACGGATAGAGCATCATTTCTTCTTCCCATCCATGGCGAAGGGGTTAGAATTCTATGCTAATATTGGATAGGCAGCAAAGGCTCGGCCCAAGTCAACGAGGCTACTCTAGCCTGTCTATGTATCCTAACAACTGTTTGGAAAACCGCCCTCTCAGTGGACTCCCTCATCCAAATCGCCGCATTCACAAACCCAAGCGATCCCTGGGTAACGGACGAGGCTTCTTCCTTTGCAACAGCCATCCTCTCACCAGAAAATATAGCCTCAGCAACTGACGCCGACGTACCCACCTTCATCACCCGGTCCATCCTACAAGACTACCTCCGCCCCATCTTCTCCAAAGCAACGACCCGAGTCACCTCCTCCGGAAGACCAACCCAGTTCCCGGACCCCTCGCCCAACTCCCACCGCCAGGGCGTCGAGCCACCCGCCTGGAAAAAGCACGGCTTCAGGATAATCCCCATCTTTCGATGGGCCGTCAACGCCGCAGATGCAAGTTTATCACGTTCTCTTTACTTCTCCAACTGACGGCTAACACACTGATTTGATTATTTAGGAAGAACTAGTCGCTAACAACTGGTTTCTCTTCGCCCCCGTCCTCCTAGCCCTCGTTGAGGACGCAGACTCGTCAACGAGGCAGGCAGGCCTGGAGATCTTAGCCACCTTCATCCGCAACTGTCCTCTCAAGATCCTCCAGTCAACAGGCATCGGCACAGTCTTCCAGGAGGCCATCTTCCCATCGCTCCTCTACCTCCCCAGCCTGACGCCCGAGGAAGAGTCAGTCCCGCTCATCGACGCCGCGTACCAGGCGCTCCTGGCGCTAGCACAGCGGGAAACAGACCCCCGCAGCCCGTCAAGGCGAAAGTTGCTCGATAAGGTGTTTCGGGATGGCGTGTTCACGGGCTATTTCCACGCTTCAGAATACATGTTAGTCGTAGAGACATTGATGAAGAACACAACCGCTATCCTCGATTGCTTGGAAGTGTATTCCGTCAAACACCTCCAGGTGGGTTATTAACCCCCCAATTCTCCCCCCAAAAAAAACTCCAAGCCGTATCTCTAATCCATCCCATCCATTAAAACAGAATCTACTCCCCATGTTCTCTTCAGTGATAACAGACCCCTTCATTATATCCCGCCCGACCGCCCTCCTCGAAGCGGTCAAGACTCTCAACGCCTGCCTCCGGAACTGCTGGCCAAGAATATCGTCCGAACCCAAGTACACAGCCGAGGTGATACGCATCATATCTATCTGCTGGCTGAACCTGTACGACGGCGAGTTAGCATCTCGCCCATCAGGCCGGGACCTGACTCTACTTACGGATGAGCTGCGACGAAGCGCCGATATAATGCACGCATTGAGTAAGAATGAGGATTCGTCCCAATTATCAAACGACCTGGTGCCCATCCTGCAAAAGGAGCCCCGACTATCGAAGCTCTTCTCCTGGGTACCGAACGGTCCCTAGAGCCAGTCCCCCTCAAAGCGATGTGCGACCTCTTTTCGAGCCCAGGCCCTCCTTTCAATCGACAGGCTGCTGCTTGAAAAACGACTTTCCGCGGAGCCACTTCCCATAAGCCTTGTACCTCTTCTTAGGGGCGTCCTCTTCGGCCACGGTGAGGGGATTCTCCGCAATCTTGATCAGCTCGGCGTACACGTCAATCTCCTCCTCCGTCCCCGTCACCATGAGCCCCTGCGTGCTCCAGTCGCCCTCGATGTACTCGGTGTACTCGGACGAGTCAATGTCCGCGGGCGTGTCCGTCGACACGACGAGGGGGATCGTCTGCGGGTGGCGAACATATCGCTCATAGTCCTGCGCCTCCTGGTCCTGGACCGACGGGTTGAGCGAGTCGTGCACCGCCTTGGTGAAGGTCCACTGCTCCTCCTTGGTCTTCTCCTGCTGCGTCGGCTTGCCCGTGGCCTCCTCGATGGAGCTCAGGCCGTCCCTGCCCTGCGCCGCCCCCAGGTCCTTCGCCTGTGCCGGGTGCAGCCAGCGCTGCAGCGACATGCCCCTGGGACCGCCGTTCTGCCCGGGGGCAATCGACGCGGCGTCATCGTCGGCGCCGGTGTTGTTGCCCGAGCCCGCGCTCAGCATGGTGAGCTCCTTCTTCACCCGTTTCTTCTCGGTGTACACTTCGCCGTCCGTACGTACTCGGAACGGGCTGAGGTCGTACCGACCGTCCTGGGTGGATTTGAATGGAATGTACTTTATGGTAGAGTTCATCTTGAATGCGAACATCTTAGGGAAGGAGGAGAGAGTAGCTGGACGATAGTACTCAAGCCAATAATCATCAAAGAATTCAACAGGCTGCGATGCGGTCCCCCCTCGCAAAGGCACGAACGGGGGCAATTCTCGCTTTTCGAGGTGCTTTGGCGTGAACCAGTCAATGTAGTCGCGTCTGGGCTTGTCAGACCACTCCCGGGGGTCTTCGTGATGCAGGTAGTAGTCTGTGACCAGGTCCCAGAGCATCGGCTGCCCCTGGGAGAAGATGTAGTTACCCAGGAAGAGGTTGTATGCCTCCTGTCGCTGGCTGTCGAGGAAGGAGTTGTTGTAGTACCGCTTGAAACTCTCAATCATGTCTCGAGAATGGCTTGTCCACTGATTGATCTTTCGATATGTTTCCATTGTGTTCACCAGCTGAGAGCCACCGTACTGCACGGCAATCGTATCTCCGTGGTCATGCCACATGTGCGTAAACAGATTTACGGCGTCTGTGTCATACTCGACCGTGTTGTTTTCCAGGATGCCCAAAGCGTGGAGCTGACGACCAAGAGCACGCTTCCCGATGACAAACTGGGCCGCATTGGTTCGATCAAGGCAGTCGATGCAGTTGGTTCGAGCAATCCCATTCTGCGCCGACATGGGGCTTGTCCTGCCGTCTCCATTCTGGAAGAACCCGGTCGTATTAAGAACAGACTCAGCAATGTCTTCGAGATTTCCAATGACATCACCGCCTCGCACTTTCGACGCACGGCTCATATCCCAAGCCTTGTGAATAATCTTGGAATCCTTGGGAAGAAACTGATTGAGATAGTTGATAGCGTGTGTGTATTCTTGGAGCAGCTTCGACTCGCGAGGTTGCCGCTCCTTGGCTTTGATGAGATTGACGACGTATATAGGCCCTCCGTACCTCTCAAACAAGTTGTCGAAATGGGTAGCAGCGGCAGAGAAAAAGGGGTCGATCAGGTTCAGCTCAATAGGGGGTTTGGGGGTAACACCTGTGTTGTCTTGAGACCAGTATAGAGGTATACTTCCACGATGCTGGACGTACGACGTGTATTGGGGACTGCAGTATAGTCGAGGGCCGGGAGAATGGAACGATGTCGTCAGGGACTCGGCGACGATCTGTTCCGTCTCGACATCGTTCGCAACGTAGCCGAGGTCATTTGCTCCTCTCTTGAGAAAGCGCGCTCCAGCAAAGTATCGAGAACGCCTGGCAATAACTGTAATATGCGCCGTCCTTCCGTAGATTGAAAGCGCCGCCTGGTCAATGTACCCATGGATGATGGGACGACACCAATCATACGGATCTCTCAGAGCTTCCGCAGCCGGTTGCAAAAGATAATCGTTCCAGACAAACATGGAATTACAGTCCTCCTCATTAATAGTCAGCATGCCCTTGCCTAGGGCGTTCCGTTCTCGAGTAATGTTGTGCTGCAAAGTATGGGTTATGTCGTAGGAATAACTATAATAAAACGAGCGAGTCAAGTCGAGGTTGTTGAGGATACCCAGGAACCGCTGTTCCTCCGAATTCTTCCCGTCCGGCTTGAACTTGGCCGGCGTCAGCGGAACAAGCTCGGTGCCCTCGATCTGATACACATAGTGACCGCCAATCATGGCCACGGTGCTCTTCTTGGTGATGAGCAGCATGTAGTATGGCCCGGTGAACTTAATGAATCCAAGCAGACCCCAGGTGGTGCAACGGAGCTTTATGCCACCCGTACCCTTGTTCCCGTCGTCGATGGTGTCGAGTAGCTGGCTCATCTGCTTCAGGCTGTACACAATCTTGTCGTCGGTCATGTTCAGCTCGGCGCCCGCGGTGGTGCGGTCGATCTTGAGAATCCTGTACCACTTCTCGCTCACGTCGACCCCGACAATATAGTACCGGCTGGCGGTCTCGTACAAGCTGAACTTGTGCATCTTGTAGCTCAGGCGGTCCGGGGTCTTGTCGTCGAAGGCGGCGCTAACGGTGGCAGGAGTTCGGAGGGCCGAGTCGGGGCTGGACGTCCGGATGAAGGGCTTTGCGACAGAAGGCTCATCGTCGTTGTCCTCCTCGTTCAGCCTCCCGGGGCCGTTGGCGGCATCGGACTGGGCTGGGCTGGCGGCATTGTTGTTCTGCAGCATCGGGAAGACGCGGTCTTCTTTGGGCGTCTCGGGGCCGCTCTTGGCTGCGATCTCGCTCGCGGAGGAGCTCGCAGGCTCCTTGGGTGTTGTTGAGTCCGCCATCTCTGCTGGACATTGGTTGGCTAGGGTCGGGGAGCCTAGGTCATGGCGGCAATGTAGGATTTGTCGGTCGATGATTCATACGCTGGTGTTTGAATGCCCGTGAGTTGGTGATGGCGGAGCGTTCGTCAGGCTCGTTGCCAATACTATTATCTCGCAATAGACCAGCCACCGAGCTTAAGTCTCAGCTCGTAACTCGATCCCGGGGCCTGGGTCGCAGCTGGGGTGTAAGGCGTATGGATGTATGGATGCAGATGTCGGAACTGAAGCTGGGCAGGTGCTCTAGAGCTCTCCAGTATTAACCGGTAGCACGTCGCAGAAACGGTATGACGTCCTTTGTTGGAGGGATCGATGGTGGGGCCTTCCCATGCAGTAGCGCCGTTACAGCCTGTCAACCATCTGTCAGTTACTAACAAATATAGCAATGAACAAATCAATATCAGACATTATTTATACCAGGCAGGGTGTGCTGTTTCTTAGCTAGTTTGTCTATCGTCATGTGCGCTTCGGGCGGAAGACTGGCTCCCGCGGTGCAGTCACACCCATCGACTACAACCGTCTGGCCCAGTCACAAGACTCGGCTGTGGCTCTATACAATCGGCTTCGAGTCAGATCATGGGTCTATCAGATCTCACCCTTACTATTCCAACCCCTAGACAAATATATCCGGTCTATACAGGCTCACTTCATTTCATTGGGAAAATGGACCGCAAATCGAAAGCCATCTACAAAGGGTCTATCATTATGTACAGTTCTGCCTGCCGCGGACACCTTTGGCTGACCTCCCCTCCTCTTTACTAATTAACGCCCATCCTCGTGTAGATAGTTATACAAGGCCACGCCGATTCTGATCAGCTGGGCCCTCTACCAAAAGCTTGCCAAATTCAACCCAATAACACTTCTGTCTAATAAACATCCCCCTTCCTTTCCCGCCCTCCTTTTTTTACTTTCTACTCTATGCGTCAGCCTTGACTTCTTCGGCCTTCCCCGCCTCTGCGCTGCCCTCTGCAGCTCGCTCCGCATCATCGTCTTCCTGCTCGTCCAGTGGCTTGGACTCCACCTTGACTTCTGCCTTGGGCTTCTCCGTCTGCACTTCTGGTTCCTCTGGTTCCTCTGGCCCCTCCGGCTCGAGGGCCAGGTCGGTGCGGAGATCGGGGATGAAGCGGTCGATTCGCTTCCAAGTCTCCACCCACAACTCCTTCTTGGATGGATCCTCTCTGGGCGAAACCAGATATCCGCTACTTGACATGAACAAGACCACGTTCTTCAGGTTTTCACGTCCTGCCTCCTCCTATTGTTATGTTGATTAGTACTCGATTTCCGACACGCCAACAATGCTGTGAGAGAACTTACCAGACTATCGCCCTGCCCACTGTTCATCAGGCGATCCATAATGTCTATGATCTCAACCCAGAGATCAAGCATGCCCTCCCACTCAGATAACAGGACCAGATACTGCAAGAATACCTTGCAGAGAAGCGAGGAAACCTGCACTCGCATCTCGCTCATGCCATCGCGGTCGGTCGAGAAAACCTCAGGCTTCAGTAGCCGATGAATCAAAGGAAACAAGACCTGTCCAAAGATGGCCGTCCATTGGTTCGGGTCGCTGGATGTGAGGTCTGGGGATAACAAAGAGCGCTGCAAGCCTGAGAAAGCAAGGTGACGGACCTCACGGCAGGGGTTGATGCACTGGGCCGTTAGAGACTGGAAGAATGGCAGCCAGTATGCCGACCATGCTGCAACGGAGTCAGTAAGAGTCTCGAGCTAAAATTAGTAGTTTGCTAGAATGTGGTACGACATACCTTCGCTGCTTTCAAGCTGTGACTGTTGCATCAATTGCGGGATACGAGCACTGACTGCCTGCAGAATAACCACAGCCTTGCAACCTCGAGCAATAGTCTCATCGTCCCTAGAAATACGTTTCCTTGTCAGCAAATTGTATCATTTATTTAGCCGGTTCATTGAGCGGACTCACTTGGGTTGAACCTGTCGCTCTTGCTGGCGTTGCTTTGGCCTTGGCTCAGCATGGACAAGAGGGTTCGCCGCCGTGGCATAATCATTCAACAGGGAGATAGCCGCTTCATAATTATCAGCCATGATCGCAGGAGGATTTCCAGTCGAGCCCTTCTCCAAAACGTTGAAAACAAGAGGAGAAGACTCGCGGTTCCGGGCAAGGATGCGGAGGATGGCCCAAAAGTCTGGAGATGTCATGATCTCGCTCCTCAGCGGTCCAGGCTGCTCGATGCATGCCGAAAGACCAGCAAGGGTGAGAGCTGCTCCCTTAGCAAGCGTAGTATGCGGGAGACCAGAAATGTTATGCAGCAGATAGGGTACATTCGCGAAATCATAATCCTGTATCAAGTATTAGCTTATTATCCCTCAACCTCATGATCGCAAAGACCTACATAGCTGGACTTGAGGATGCTCAGAGAGTAGAACGTAGCTCGAGACACAGTGATAGTATGCCACTGGCTCGAGTCACGAAGAATACCCTGCAGAACATCAAAGACTTGCTTGCCAAAGGCCTCGACAGCAGCTTCGCTCTTCAGCGCGAGCCTTGTAGAGACCTCCAAGAGGAAGTTGACGGAGGGATCGTACTCCAAGGGCTGCTGGCCCGCTTCGTGACCATTTAGGGGAGCAGGCTGGGGAATGTTCTCATGCTTCACACTAATCACAGTGTTGTTGTTATCCTCAGGTAGCTGTTCAAGGAGTGCTTCAACCAGCAATTTAGCGGATTCCAACGGAAGATTTCTATACAGTTTGTTAGACTAGCCGAACAATCTCAAAATCTGAACAGGGACAGTACTTACGAGACATTCTGGAACACCTTCTCAATATGACAGGACTTAATGCAGTCAACTGTGCAAAGTGTGCTCTCAAGCTCCTCATCCGAAGGTTCAGGAGGGTCATCTGCAGCATAACTCGAAATATAAGACGTGAAAGCTGAAAAGAACCCCGTTTCTTGTGCCCTGTTCGCCCTATCAATCACTTGGGAGGGAGTTTGCAAAGGAATGGGTGGAATGGGCAGGTCTGGGAGGTCTGGCGACGAAAACTGCGGCGTCAGAGAGTTGGAAAAGAGATTGAGCCATATGCGAATGATCTAGGGTATAAATGTTAGCAAGATGAGATAAGCTATAGGCACAAATAGGACTGTCGTTTCTTACATGTTTCCAGCTACTACGGATTAGGTTCTCGCTACCAGTAAGGACCCTGAACAGGACAAGGGTGGCAAGTTGCGCTCTGAAGTCCCGGCCGAGCTTCACCGCCAGCTCGCTAACCATGACGCTGCCGTCTCCAGCCTGGACCTCAGTGTTCAGAGAAGTGTTGTAACGGAAATCGTTCGAAAGAGTGGTCATATGACTGAGGCAGAAAACGATTTGGTCGAGAGCCTCGGTGTTATTATACTTGATAGCGATCCGGGCGCACTCGTCAAAGCCGCTAACAATCCGTGCAAAGACGGCATCGTCAGTAGCGGACATAAACACGTAGGAGAGAGTGGAAACAATCGGCTTCCAGGTCGCATTAAACATGTCTGCGTCGTAAATATTAGTGTCACAGAGAACCAGGTCCTCAGTTAACTCGGCCTTGAGCAACAGCTCACGCCAGGCATAGTCAAATGCGTGCTTGTTGTCATGCTCGTCAGGCAGAATGATCTCGTTCGACTTGATCGAGTTGTAGATATCTTGCAAGAAGCTAGGCGCGAAGTCCTTGCCGTCGTTTTGTCCCCGCAGATTTCGTGAGAAGTCCTCATAAGTCATTCTCTTGTTGTCCTTGAGCCTGGGACTGTGTTGATCTGTGTTGAGGATGATGATGGCATACGTCAGGATAAAGACCGCATCCTTGTGGGCCACTTCATCAGGGTCGTCGCCAGCCATGTACTTGTCCGAGAATGCCTCAACGATGACTGCAATGAGAGGAGCCTCTCCAGGGAGACGGAAGCTCTCAAGGAGAAGTCGCAAGGCATCATCAACACGCTTGCCAGAGAAGTTAAACTGGTCCAAGAAGGCTTCCAGGTACGCTCCGTTGCCCTTCTTAGACAAGAAGTCACCCAAGACCGCTTTGGAGACACGAGAAGTTCCGTGAAGGAATTTTGCAACTTCTTTAGCGTCATTGGGGTCCTTGATAATACCCTGTGCTTCCAGATATGCCAGTCCTCCTCGTGGTTTCTCGTTAAACTTTTGTACACCCTTGATGATGACACCCTTCTTCCGTCGCTGCTCGCGCAGAAAAGCAGGATCAGGGTATCCCTCGCTCGTTTTCTCTTCATCATCAAGCCTCTCAGCAAGAAATTGAATATATCGCAGAAGGGCATCAAGGCACAGAGGGGGCACACTGGTGGTGCTCCAAGTAGCAGAATCAGGCAGAGCATTCCGTGCGAGCAGTCCAATCATGTCCTCGCACAAATCAGACCTGTCCACGTCACAGTCGTAGTTCACAAACAACTCGGTGATGAAATTTGGCATCCTGCAGAGAACTCCAATACTCTCGACCATGGCCTGGCGAGCGTCTGGTTTGCGAAGACCGCCTTCCAAGCCGAGTTGTCGACGATCTTGGACTGGCACGGGTGTCGCTCGCCCGCTTCCCGCAGCAGGTCTGGGTGCTTGGGGAATGCCAGCATACAGAGAGGGGTCGATTCCAGGTTCGCGTGGGATCTCAACAGATGGGTGTAGGCAGGCCACGACGTATGCTAGGAAGAGCTCCTGTTGTAGCTTGAGGACTCCCCTGCAGGTTGCCAACAGGGTTCCAGCAACAATCAGCGATTCCTGCAGGATAGCCATGTTGTCAGACCTCACAAGTTGGAACAAATAGCAGCACAATCGATCCTCCGCGATAGTCGCCAGTGCCGGGTGGCGAGCGATGAAGGGTCCCGAAACTTCTAGGGCGACATGAATGATGCGCATGGCCATGACGCGCATAGTGTCGGTATGTTGAGGATTGTGAGGATCCAGGAAATTAACGAGGACTCTGAATAGCTCTCGGACCGAAGGTAGGGAGTATGGCTTGAGATCCAGGGACTCTGTTTCTTCTATTTCCAACTGGTTGTCGATCTTCGACTCGTCTCCTTCTTCGGCTTCAGTCTCGCCTTCCTCGCTTGACTTCTTCTCTTCTCGTTCAGATTCGGAGCTCTTAGTGCCCTGTGACTCGGAATCGAGAGGTGCCACAGCCTTTTCGGGTTTCGCATCCATCCGTACGCTGTCCAAATCGTCCTGAGTCTGCTGATCCAAGGTTTCGGGTTCGGATCCAGCCTCGACCTCCAAATGTTTGATATCCTCGAAAATGATCTGGCACATTCGGACCATGGCGGCTTCAGCGGTGCGCCGCAACACTGGGGAAAACCGTGGTTGGGAACAGATAGCCAGCCCCCGGCCCATCATGTCGCAGACACTCTCGTCGCTCAAGATGTCGCCTCCAGGACCGGACATCATATCCTCCATAAGGTTGAGAATCATCAGCAGCACCACCTCGGCCTGTCCTGAATCGCTTATATCGAACTGGCAGTGTGTGACGGCCGCAGAGAGCGACTGCATCGCATGGGCGAATCGTGGGGACTCGGGGCAAATGAAACCGTATGCGAGGAACTTTCTGAGAGCTCCGAGGGCGAGGATTGTGATCGGTGCCGCGGTTCCCTTTGCCTGGATGACATTCAGGAATGGCGACAGAAGAGACGGTGCGTCGAAGGACTTGATGTCTAGTCGCCCACGTTAGCAGCTCACCCAAGCGACACCAGATGATAGAGTCCGGGTCTTACCCTTGATACCAGCGATTTCATGCCTCAGCTTGCCAAACCCTGCGATCAAGGGATTGTCCTGCATACTCTTCCCCTTTTGTCCCCTCAGCCCCCATCGGCTCGTCCCCAAACCATCCGGATTGCCATCGATGGATAGGGCTGGACTCTTGGCCCGACCGCGCGGGCTCGGGCTGGGCGGCCCTAGGTTTATGGAGTTCGGATTGCCTCCCAGGATGGCCGAGACGGAGGAGTGCTGAGAGCGTGCATGCTTCTGGATGGCCGATGTGATGGAGATGCACTCGGAGATGACCAAGGAGATGGGGTCTACGGCGACAGACACCGGGCGACTTCGATACTGCATGCGCGGGGCGTCGCCGCGCTGCTCAATGATTTGCGAGCCCTCCATCGGATTCAAGGAAACGAAAGCATCGCGATTCATGATCTTGGATAATCTGGAGAAGCGGGAAGACGGGGGAGGAAGTGTTAGCCTTGCCTGCCACGGTAAGCAGCCGCGCTTTGGTAGTGCAACCCACCGAACAGATGTAAAAACGAGAGCCGACCCAACATGCACCCGTCAGACGTTACCGAGGCGTTGAGCAGTGGCAACAATGACTCCTAGAAAAAGAAAAGCCAGATCTGCCAGACAAGTTCGTACGAGTTTCTTGGTTAGCAGCAGCCAGCACCCCGTAGTTGCTGCCAGGGGAGCTTCAACGGTGTCGTCGATGAATGCCTGTGATTGGCCGGTGGGGGCTCAAGCTTACTGGGGCCACAGTTACAACTCGGCTGGAGTGGATTGACAGCAGGTGCCTGTAACTGTAATGTGTCCGGGCGGGCTTCCAAGAGACACTGTAGCGGCCATTCAACCACCGACCACCGGCATTACGTCGATCAGTGGCTGTCTGTCACATACAATTCGGCAGCACATTTCAACATGTGGTCGTGAATTACTTCATATCAGACTATATCACCAACAGTAGAGGCCCATAACTCATCTATTATACCCAACAGCTAATGTCCGGGCGTATAATATTCTGTTACCTACAATTTCCGTCGCTTGAACCCCTGCCGAAATGGGACCACTTTGGGAGTTCCTAACCTATACTACTTCATATTCTTACAGCAATCGCGACCACATTATTATTAAGCCCTTTCCTCTATCTCTGGAGAATATCTAGAGGGCAATGCGATCTTTGGTAAGGAAATTATTGTTTTGCAGTCACTAATCAATCAAATTTGGATCAAAAATTACCTGTCGAGGACGATTGTATGCTTACGTATTAAGTCAAACGTTGATACTTCGTAGCCTTCTCCAAGCTAAAATTCAACACATTGCATTGGAACGGGACATGCTGGAGAAAATGTCATGCAAAGCGGCCACGGAGAAAACACTATTCATGATAATGCAGACAGGCTGTAATAATGCCCAGATAATTGTGATAAAAGTACAGCAAAGACACACAGTGTAAAAAACCCAGGCTTGTCATGTTATCCGTAACAAGACCACCTCTAACCAGTATAACGCCTTTATTCTGCGAATCGCTTCTTTTCGGAATTGCCTGCCACGACATTGTCATCCTCGACTTCCGCCTGAGCCAATTTTTCCTGCTTGGGCTTGGGCTTCTGTCGACTGGCCTTGGGCTTTTCACGATTAGCCCTGGGCTTCTCCTCATCAACCTCAGACTGCTCTTGCTTGGCCTTTGATTTGCCCTTGCCAGCTGCAGGCTTCTCGTCATCGACCTCAGATTCCTCCTGTTTGGCTCGTGACTTCTCCTGCTTAGCTTTGGGTTTGGCCTGATTGGTTGTGGCTTTCTCGTCTTGGGCCGCGGGCTTCTCTTTGTTAGTATTTTGCTTTAGTTGGGCGACCTTTGCTTTCTCCTCCTTGACTCGTCGCTTTTCCTCTTCAGCTGCTTTTTCTTTTAGCTCTTTCAGCTCCTGTTTGTCTTGTTCCCAAGTGTCAGCGCCATCACCAAACTGCTCCTTCAGTTTCGCTGCCTTGGCCTTCTTCTCCTCCTCCTCCTTTTCCCGCGCAATTCGCTCCTGTTCCATCTCCTAGGGACTTTAGTTAGTATGTTGACCGAGACAGTTGCTGCTATAGTTCGAACACTTACTTCCATATGCTTGATATCATCAACGCTGGGCTCGTAAAGATGCCAAATAACGTAGTGAGGAAGGCCTACGACGGAATACTTCATGCGCTTGGCCATCTAAAAATATATTAGTATATTTTCGAACGTTGCATCGGCATGAGGCACGCACCTTTCCGAAGCCCTCAGTTTCGGCATGCTTCTGGAAGCTGAAGGCGGGGAAATGGACGCCAGTTCGGAAGACCTTGGCCTTGGCAAGAATACTGACACCGCCGACGCCGTCAATCTCCATTTCCATGTCTGGGTCGCCGTAGGGGTCTCGAAGGTAGGCCAAATGTGGCCGCCATGTGGCGTACTCGGCGTAGCCCTCGACGATGACGGCATCTTCGTCTAATGTGTCTGCAAGCGCGAGGGCGGTCTCGGATTCTTGCCATGAGTTCAAGTCGTACGGCTGTTCACCACCAAGCCAATCGGGAAGGGGTCGCCAGACATCTACGAAATTGTTAGTTCTATAGGTTTGTCGGAGGGATCGAGGAAATACGTGCTTGGAACAATGACATCCTTGTTGTGTCGCATAAGATCCTCAAGAATCGTAAACGGCGCGGTCTCGACATCCACATCTCGCCAATATACCCACGAATGGTAAGGACGAAGGGCGGCGCTCAGAAGCCAGTTCCGAGCTTTGGCCATCAGCTTTCTTCGACTCGCCTGCGCGGCGAATCCGTGACGACTTTCAACATCCTGATTGACCTCTTGACCGAAGTCTTTCTCGATGATCGAGACCTCTCCGTATGGTTGTTTCGGATCAGCATCTGCTTGAATTTGTTCTAGGTTGTCTGAAAGAACCTCGAGGGTCCTATCTTTCGAATCTGAGACGAGGAAGGCGAGGTCGATGAGGTGGTGCGGGTATGTGAAGTTTCGTAGGTGGGAGAAGAACATTGAAAGATGTGGTTCAGCATCGCGCAGTGGAACGCACAAGAGGATACGCTCCTCGCGCTCCCATCCTCGTGCTGTGCCTTGCACGTTTGTTAAATCGTAGTATCGTACCGTCTCCAACTCTAATTCTGACGATGCGCCGAGTAGGCCCAGCGACAACACCGAGGCGAAAGCGCTCTTGGGCCAAACCCATAATGTAATAAGAATCACGACGAAGAATACTATGCCGAGTCGAATGAATAATCGCTTGCGCTGCCGTTGTGCTGCGATGGATGTGCGAGGTTGGAAGCTGGTAGGAGAACCAAGTTAGCGAAAGTCAATGTAGAGAAACAGCCATCGGATGGAGGCAAACCTGTGTGGAGAGAGGTCAAAGGTCTTTTCACGCGGATATCCATTGGAAAAACCGCTCGCTTGATGCCGGGGCATCATCTTGAAGGCTGAAGGAAATACATAAAGAGGTTCCGCGTCGATGGTTGAACCCCTGACAGCCGCAAGCGACGGTGTCTCTGGACAGTTTTCCAGAAGTCCAGGCTCTTGCAGCAGACACCGATAATCAATGCGACCTTAGTGCCCCAAAGCTTGGCAAGATCAGAACACCATTGACGGTGGGAACCGCCTGCAAAACGCGAGCTGGGATAGGGAGGGTGGTTGATTAATTGTAGGCTTTTACATGAGGATTCTGTCCAGGTAGATGTTGCGACGACGGATGGATCTTTTGATTGCCCGACTGCCGGCGGCCTGTCAATTAGCACCTGCCTTCTGTATTTGATACGTAGCACCTCCAGCGCCTGTCTCCTTTTGTCTTCATGTGCAAGGAGGGGCCATAATTCCCATACCAACAGACCCCAACCATCCCACTTAATAATCACGGCCGCGACTCCAAGTTGTATTTTTTGAGATCTCGCTGTGTTTCATGATCAATTTTTCCATCAACCACCGATATTGGGATGGGGTGCTTCACAGACGGCCAGCAGTCACGTAGTCGAGGATTCAAATAAGGTAGCCTCATCAAGCAGGCTTGCGTCGGTACATCAATTGAGCTGTTGGCATAAAACTACGACCAGAGCGGCTACATCATTGCTACTTCAAGGTGGCTTACCACGGGGTTACGTCTACGTCTGAATATGGGCTTGCGCTTATGCTGAGGTGTCCCTGTGGCTTTTCAATTGTTAGTCGTTGGCTCAACGAAAAACGCAAGTAGATGTAGAAAATAAAATAAAAATAATGCTGAAGGTCAGACAAGCCAGTTTACTCAGTCGGCCTGGCCGTCCTAGTCCAGGAACGGTTCAAAACGAACCATTCCTTTCCCAAGCGCTGGAGTCGAATTACGGGGTAGGCAACTCTACAACCCATCATCACTCGCCAGACAAGTCTGGTAAGCTAAGGTGTGAGAGGACGACTTGGCCAGGACAATCGTTGAATGGATATAACTTGTTATCATCATCCAGACGAGATGGTCTGAAGGTGAAGGAAAAAATTACAATATCGACTTACCCATTGAGGTTTTTGATGGTACTCGGGATGACCAACTACGGGGAGAAACGAATCCTGGAAAACTTCTTTGTCTGTTAGCTTGGTCCTCAACAAGACAGAGCAATGGCATAATGAAGGACAAGAGATCGTATCAGAGATCTTGGTATGGTAAATTGGGAGTCATCACATTGGTTCAGTAGCAGAACTGGATGAAAAAGTTTCTCATCATCGACAGGGAAGAGGGGATGCACGGAGAGAAAAATTGTGGTTGGCTTACCTTACATGATCATCTACTGGGCAAGTAGATCGACAAACTGTTCTGGTCTAATGAAAACATGTTCTGGCTTTTGGCACAGTTAGTCGATGTGCGCTTCATGCGTATGAAAAAAAAATTGATCCAATGAAGCAATAGAGATCAGATGGTAGTGCATGTTTGTTCAAAGCGCTCAGGTAGTCGCGGGAACAGTGGATAGGAAATCATCATGAAGGAAAGGGTGGGAAATGGTGGCTTGAAGAGAAGCGCGTGAAGCTCGCGCTGGCCAGAGAAACTTACCTTTTGATGGTCATTTCACGAGAAACAGACTGCAAGAAGCCATGAAGGCTGATTGATGACAGCCATCCGTGAATTCACTGCTCAGCAGTGACTGAACCAAGTCCTGCTCTCAAGCAGGAAAGAAGGTTGATTCTTTGGAAAATATTCTAGCCCAGAGAATTTTTTTTTTGAAGGAGATTGGAACTTTAGTGTGGGTCCATGCAACAATCCGATATGTACATCTAGTAATGCGCTATGCACTAAAGCGGGATTCATGATTTAGTGCATTCTGCAAGGCAAAAGACATACATTGGGTGTTGATGAACACACAACCTATCACAATCTACAACACGAGTTGTGAGATCTGGCCAAAATGGCGGACAGGAGACGCATCAATGGGCCTGGGGGAACTACCCTACCTCCCCTTTACGACGACGACCCATTACCTCTCCCAACCCGGTTGAGATTGCCTAACGCTGTTCGTTCAGTCTGTAAGTTTCTTCCCAGCCAGGTATTTAACCTGTAGCATACTCTACGAACGATAAAGCTGAACGAAGTATGAAGATCTCAAAACTGGCGTGACACCATCTGCGTCTGGCTCAGCCTATCTTGAAGTCGAGTCTAGGAATGGCGCTCCTACCACCGGCATGAAGCTCTCATGTACTGTTCATGGCCCAAGATCTTTGCCACGCTCGGCGCCCTTTTCGCCTCATATGGTTCTTACTACTCATGTCAAGTACGCTCCATTCGCTACGAAGAGTCGGAGAGGATATCTGCGAGATGCCAGTGAACGGGATTTGAGCACGCATCTCGAGACAGCTTTGCGAGGCGTCTTGATTGCAGATCGTTGGCCAAAGAGTGGAGTGGACGTTGTTGTCACCATTATCGAGGGTGAAGAGGCTCGCCAGTTTGCGGTGGACCAGGGAAGCGAGGAATGGGACATGATGAACGTCCTTAGCGCCTGTATCACAGTGGCTGCGGCTGCAGTTGCTGATGCGGGCATCGATTGCGTCGACACTGTCTCGGGTGGTGTTGCTGCCCTAGTCTCCTTGAGCGATGATGGGAAGTCTGAGATTGTTCTCGATCCAGTTGCGACAGAACACGAGGAGATCCTCGCAGCCTGCTGCGTTGCATATCTCCCCAACCGGGATGAAATCACCAACCTATGGCTGAAAGGTGAGGTATCATCAACCGATCCTGGCCTGTATCGGAATTTAATAGCACGTGCTGTATATGCCAGCAAAGGAACGAGCCAGGCAATTGTTGGGTCTCTAAACGAGGCAGTCACTGGAGTTTGATCCTTACTCGGCCTTTATTTCATGGACGGCCTTAATCCACTTCGGTCCTTGTCGCCTTACGGATTTCGAGCTAGCAGCATCTTCACGACCGTTATAGACCGTGGGATCGCAACTGAGCATTGGATGGATTGCTTACTGGGTAGTTGTTGCGGCTAAGCTTTTGATCAAAGTTGCAGGACCTGCATGTATTTGAAGACGAAGATGCTCTGATAGCGCAGCAAGACGAGAGACATAGCTCTGGGGGAGAGATCGACCGGTGCTCCTAATTTCTTGAGACATACTCTTTTAGGCTTCGATAATGACGAAATGTCTCTGGACGTGCGCCGAAGACTGGGCGGTCGAGGAAAGAGGAGGTCATGCCTCAAGGATGATATCCACGAATGGAAATCGCTGATAAGTGATTGGCGATTTAGCATGTTGAAAGCAAAATCAAACGAATAGAAGTCCGTAGCAAAGTCCGGACACGCATGGCAATGAGACTTAATGGAAATGGCTAGGTTCGCCTCCTTATACTTCTTTCATCTTGCTTTGTTTTGGTGATGCGACACATAGATACCACTCTCACAGATGAAAGTGACAATTTAACTTTCATCAAGATAAGATTGAGCCTTCCACACATGATGCTATGCTACATTCTAGAGCGGTCATTACTGATCAATTAGAAGGTTGGCCTTGCGGGACACTGGCTGTTAATTTCCGAACGAGATAAGACCTAACGGATTGCACAGTGCCATCTCAAAAGCGACAAGAAAGAGCACTGTGTATTTTGTGCTGTTCAGGCGCGTGTTGCCCCACCTTCTCCATGACGCGAGCCGCGATATCGGCACGGTGCAGGTGCTAGCATCTTATCACCCCATAGCAGCTGCCCAGCATCAACTACAACCTTACACTCCACGCCAACGGGAGACTGCTTTGCCAAGCACCAACCGTCCGGGCATCATCACCCTGCGAGACCGGGTATTTCTGTTTGTGGCGAACCACTGGTGCTGATAATCTTCCGGCCAACAGCATTCTCATTCCTGCAGCAGCTCAGGTATCATGGGCTTACTCTGCACTGCTACCTAATCGACCGAGCCTATCCACTGACCGTGTCGCGAGACACCTCCTCGAATCCCCGCTCGCTCGCTATGGCAGACACAGGGGTATCTGGCCTCGGCTCTCAGAATGCCACGGATTGGACAGGCATGACGGCCTGGACTGCCAACCTAACCCGCTATGCGCCGTCGATGGAGGACCTTGTCTGGGCATGTCCTCGGATGTTTAAGCGGCTCGGTTCCTTCATGGCCCCTTCCGATGCCCAGTCCTTGAACGAATCCGCCAGCCAGCTTGCAACCAACTCCGCCGCAGTTGGCGCCGATCTCTTGCGAACCGCGAATGCGACCTTTGAAACTCTGATGGACTTGGGCGAAGGCGGAACAGCCGGGGGAGCCGCCACGGCGGAGGAAGCCACCGTCCGACGGCTGTCCCTCGAAGGAGCGCGTAGCTTTGGAGGAGTTTTCAGCTATGTAACAAGCAAATGGGCATTGGCCTGTATCGTTATGGCAGTTGTCCTCAACCGAACCCATATCTATGCTGCCACCCGGCGTCGTTTACAACTCCGATGGACCGTCCGACTTCTGCTTAGGATTGTTCCGATCATCTTGATATCCGTTCATGCCGTCCGGCTACTACAGTCTATTCAATGCCAAACGTCTCCAGATTTTTCAGAATTACGCTTTGGAAATTCTAGCATGAAATCCGACCTCATGTTTTCCTACAACAATCCATTCTTTAACCGCCTCGGCGCCACTATTCTCGGCGCTACTGATGAGCAGTCCTGCCGATCAGTCAAGATGATCTTATCAGAAGATGATGATGACACTCGGAATATTCAGGGATCATTATCGGCGCTCTGGCCTTTGTTCCTGAGCTTTTGCTTGAGTAACTTTATTGAGAGTGTGTCATGCACTGTCCAAGGTCGGCCACACGCATCTGAAGTAGCCATGAGCTTGTTTGAACAGTCACTTGCCTTTGCCGAGGCTGATGCAGCCATTAGCAGCCAGTTGAGCTGGAGTTCGTTTACCAAAGGCTCTGGAGTCAAGGTCGCAGTGAACGGCACCACTATTGCTCTGACACGGTCGATGATTATGAACCGCGTGAATACGGCTCCTGAAGTCTTGTGGATTGCTTTCCTCTGTGCGATCACCCACGTTACGAACCACATGCTCGGCGTTTTCGACCTTCAAGCCAAGTTCCGACTGTACAACACGGGCATCTGGGCCTTCTGCTTTATCGGTACCTTCATCTGGTCGACAGTGACATTTGACTTGGATGATCCTGCGAGTCAAGGCCTGCTACGATTCCCAGCTGTTTGCATAATTGGAATGATACCGCATATTCTTGTCCTTTTTGGCATCATCATATGTTTCTCTATCTACGGGATAGCCTTGATCCTGTCTGCGCTCTCCTCGGGTGGAGACGATGAACGAGCGAGCATGTCGTTCCGCCAGCGCCTGATGCATGCGCACCAAAACATGCAGGCTAATATTTCTTTGTCCGAGATTAGGATAACTAGAGAGATGGATATTTATACTGCTTTGCTGAGAACAGGGTTTACCGCGGTCACTATGGCTAGTGAAGCAGTCTATCTCAATGAGGACCGCGGGGTGAGTGTACAGAGTCATACGTGGTTGGATAACGCTCGTCTTCAAGAAGCAGAGGAGATGCAGAGAAATTGGAGTGGCCTCGGGCTCACAAACAGCCAATACGACAACATTGGAGCAATTGGTCTCGTCCCAGTGCAAGGCAAATATGGATACTCGGCAAACGGGTACGCTAGAGAGCGGGCGGCACAGAAAGTTCCAAAAGGTGGCGTTGACCGCAGTATTCGCAATGGAGTGGGCGCTGCCGAGAGAAGTGCTCGCTGGTTGATGGCCCTCGAGCTGTTCCTCACGGTCCATAGACTCTTTGCGCGAATCTCGGCGTTGATCCTGCTATGGATGTTCCGTGTTGCTCGCATTCGAGCTCAGCCTGCATGGCTGCTTCAGATGGCGAACCGATCAAGTGAGAGGAAGGAAGGCAAGGATGAGGACAAAACCAAGGACGGGCCAGGAGGCTCGGGTTCTAGAGCTATTGATGAAAATCCCCTCGCTAGACCCGAGAATCAAGATATCGAAGCCGAGTTCCGACGAAGCGAGCCCTCCATGAACGAGGAGCACCTGGAATCAGAGCTATACACCTACTGGCTTAGGGGTGGATGGTGGGGTGGGCATGACTCTAGCGGTGACTTCAGGCCAGCTACGGTCGACGACGATTGGGATACAACGAGCGTGGTCACGGCTACGACAACTGATGGTGACAGTCAGGATGAGTATGCCTGGGAGTCTGAAGAGGACGGACAAAGGACACCCACTGGACGGTCGCCTCGTCGTTCCCGAGACGAATCCCCCTTCATCGACAGCCCGTTCTCTATGAATGATTTTGCTCGTCTCCTGCAACCTAAGAGCCGAGAGGAGCGTGAGCATGCCCGCAATTTGGCCGCGCACCTGCAGAGCGACAAGATTATGACAAGGTCGCAGTACAGGCGCATTGAGAATCTTCAGCGAACACGTATCCTCACAAATCCTCGCTCAGGGCCTACCCATGATGGAGTCATGACAGCACCTGGGCGAGGTGGCAGGAAGCTTTCGCCTGAGGACGAGGAGCGAGTGCTGGAGCAGCTGCTCCTTGCTCGACGCCAGTCTGCAGCTGTGCCTGCCAGCATGTCAGCTAGTACCTGGCAAGATGGTGCAGCCGGGCTGGGTAGTGGCGGACCTCCATGCGTCGTGTGCCAGAGCTCACCCCGTTCCATCATTGTCTGGCCTTGCCGCTGCCTCAGCTTGTGTGACGAGTGCCGCGTCTCGCTCGCCATCAATAACTTTGACAAGTGCGTGTGCTGCCGGCGGGACGTGATTTCTTTTAGCCGTATCTTTGTCCCCTGAGCGAACTTCTAGCGATTGATTAAAAAGGGAAGGCTATAGTGTTATTATTCTCTTTCCCCGTTGATGATAGCGGACGTTTGTATGTATCCGAATTTTTTAGTTATTGACCACGACTGCATCCAGAGTTTGGAGTTGGCGTCTTGAATTCCTTCTTTTTCTGCTCCACGAAGTATGTCTGTTTGAGAGAGAGCTTTACGGTTGACATTGAGTCTGCCTTCCTGTCACTTGCGAGTTTATGATTCAATAGCCTGAGAATATATTATATCATTGATGAGGCAAGTCTATGTCGAGTTTGTATTCAACGTCTTATTATTGTATTATGTTTCTGTCTACATGCCCGCCCATTCGATACTATATGCTATCACGTTCTCCGGCGCCTCGCCCTTGGAAGGATCGCTCCCGGCGATGACAAAGGCCTTCTTGACGGCCGTGGCGAGCCTGCCCCCCTCGATGATATCCAGGATGGGAATCTCCTCGTCCCAGTCATACTGGTTGGCCATGAAGTGGGCGTGGAACCGTAACGGATCACCGGGGTAGACACTGTACTCTGAGCCGAACCGCAGACCCGGCGTGGTGTGGTAGCCTCCGTCCTGCAGGTACCGCGCGAGGGGGCCCTGGGGGGTATTCGAGACCTCGAACTCGCGGTCTACGTCTGCGGGGATCAGGTCCCTGCTCGAGGTTGGCGTGACGCCGAAATTATCCATGGGGGAATCTGCAACACGGGGGGTGGACGCCGAGGACACGGCCGGCGGAGGAGCACTGGCGAACAGGGTGTCGTCGCCGTCAGAGGGAGCAGGAGCAGGAGCTGGCTCGGCCTTTGACTTTGACTTTTTACGTCCCCCCGCCTTACCAGCTGCTACGGCGGCCTTTTGCGCTGCGCGCTCGGCGAGGACCTTGTGGGCGGCGGCCTTGTCTCTGCGGAGGGACTGGATATACGCGGCGCGGCTTTCAGGCGAGCGCAGCAGGGCCGCCTGGTGCGCGGCGACATCATCTACGACACGGGCAAGGTTCTTGTGGACGAGCGCCTCGGCCTCCTCGGGACGGAGCTCGATGGGGAGCCCGAGGAACATGTTCTGCGTGGGCTGCTGCGGCAGCGTGCCTACCAGGGAGCCGTTTGTGTTGGCCTCGCGGCGGAGGACGGAGGCGTCCTCGTGGTCGAAGACGAGGTACCTGCCTGCGATCTTGGAGATGCGCGGGAGAGGCCGCGGGGGCCAAGCTGTCACTGTGGTGGTCATGATGGGAATCTATTTGCCAACGGGGGTCGGTTAGCAGATGGTTCAAAAGCCAAGAATAGAATCGGTTTGAACAAAGGTGGATAGGGCAATTGAATCATAAGTCGTCTTCGTATTAATTGAATGTGTCGTCACAGAAATTTCAGTGGATTGACAGATATTCATGTGCATAATCATGTAATTGCGTGGATGAAATAAGAGAAAAGCAGCATTGGCTTACCTAGCAGATGGCAACTTGTCAGATTGTGCGTTCTATATATTAGGTTGGTACGCAACCGAACGCCAACAAGAATTGTTGTTGAAGTAAGAGCAGGAAATAAATTTCGAAGCTTTTGGCGAAAGTTTTAAATGCGTCACTCGGGTGAACTGTGGTAGAACTCGAGCTACTGCTGGTGGTGGGGCAGAGGAGCTTTAGCGCTGCCTCCACCGAGAACCAGTTGCTGGTAGACTCGACGCGAAGGAAGATGGGATGGCTGAGGTTCAAAAGTCAAGTGATTCTTTCTTCTTCTTCTCATCTGATTTCGCAGCCTTGGCCTTTTCCTCCTCCTCCTCGTCACCTACTGGCGGCAGGCTGTACGGTGTGATGACCATGCCGCTGGAAGCGCTGAGCTTGAAAGACAGGTCTTCCCGGGACCAGGATCCTTCCAGGCCGCCTCCCTTTTCGTGGAACACGGGTAAGCTGTGTGCTCGTAGAAGACCCTGTTCTTTCTCCTTCTCGCCGGGCTCACGGCTCATCTGGCTTTGGTGGGGCAACGGGATCAATTCGAGGACTCCATCCGCAAGGAGCTCGGCCCAGCGCGTGAGACCCGTTGATCGAGGATACAATGAGACAGGCAATGTGATCATAGCAGTTGTCTGATGAGGAAACTGTCTAAGTATGGCACGCAGATTGTGGAGAAAGTGAAGAAACTCTTGGGGTTTGCAAGCCGAGGGCGAGTACAGCGTGGGCGAGAGTAGACTGGGCACCACGATCCTGTGGACCGTCGAGGGAGGAGAGTTTCTGATCTTGGAAACCACGTCGGCCACGAATCGCTTGAAGGGAGTTTGCGGCGACGCTGAGAGAACATCTGCGCCGGGCATAGCGTGAAGCTTGCCCTGGATGGCGCTGCTCTCTAGCCGCTTGGTGAGATCAAAGCTGTGGCAAAAGGTTCCTCCACCAGGCGTGGGTACCGAAGACGGCTTAGAATCTTGTAGACGACCACAGGTCAGCGAATTTCCATCATGGATATGAGTCAGGGACTGATATAATGGCATACCTGGGACCGACGGGTTTCGAGCTTGAGGGTTGCCAAACGTCTCATATCTCCATGCAATCTTCATCTTGTCATCTACTGGGGCATCCTTCTTGCTGCTGCGGGACTTGCTTCCTCCAGTAAGGTCAAGCGCTGGCAGCTCACGGCGCCAGTTGCTATCGTAACCCAGAACATGGACTTCATGTCCCTGTACTAGCCCTTCGGCAGCATAGTAGCGGAGCAAAGTGCCTCCAAAATCCGTGGTTCCGGCCTCCTCAATGAGGAGTGATGTGCCCAGGGGAAACCCAGAATGACCAGCAAGTAGTTGGTCGAGCGACGAGGTGCCCGTCGATGTAGTGAGCCGTCCATCGAGAGGCGACGGCCTTATACCTGGAGCCAGAGCCTTGTCTTTTCGGGGGACAGCAGAAGCTGGAGCGCCGTTGCCTGCGCCCCCGATAACGACGTTCCTCTTACGGAAAGACATTGTGACGGGCAGGTGTTGAAATGGACAGATGGAATGGCCTAAATCTCATACCATGTACTGTCAAAATAGCCAATCAGCTCAACAAAAGCCCGGTGGAAAAGACTCTTCTGCGTCTCTGGTTCTGATTTTCGTCTTGGTGGGGTTGGCGCTGTGAAGTGGGATGTACCCCGATTCAGCAATATGCAAGTATCTCAAACTCAAGCTCAGAAGCTCCGCCCCTCCAAATAAATTTCATCATACCGAGACAAAGCGAGTCCCCTTGCCCTTCACGACCGATTGCGCCCCCAACACGCCAAATACGCACCTCGCGCGCCTAAACCTCCTGCCTCACTTGATCCTCGCTCAAGAAAATCCAATTAAAAATGTCCGGCGGAGCAGACGCAACCCTCTTCGAGGACCGGTTCCAGGTCACCGACTACGACCAGTCCAAGTACGACCGGGTCGCGCGCATCCAGTGCATCTCGGCCGACAACCAGACCGAGATGACCCTCGACATCAACATCGAGCTGTTCCCCTGCGCCGTCGGCGACACCCTGCTCGTCGTCATGGCCACCACCCTCAACCACGACGGCACCAAGGACGACGACAAGGGCTGGCGCGACACCAGCAAGCTGCCCGACGCTCCCTCCACCATCGCCGACGCCTACGACTACGTGTGCTACGGCAAGATCTACAAGTTCGAGGAGACCTTTGACGGAGAGAAGATGTGAGGTTTCCCCCTATAACTTTGACATTACTTGCTTCGGCCCTCTCTTTGACCATGGTAAACTGACTATATTGTGATTACAGCAACGCCTACATGTCCTACGGAGGTCTGCTCATGTCGCTCAGCGGCCCAATTAAGAAGCTCACGCCTCTGCGAGTCGACTATGTCTACCTCCTTGTCAAGAAATAGAGAGCCGAAAAACAAATAAAGAAACCAAAAGGAATCAACCCGATGAACACCGGAAAGAGAAAAAAAAGTTACTGGAAGGCCTGATATAGGCTGGTCATTTGAATATTCCCAAGCGTGTAAACTTTGCATTTTTCAAATAATAGAAAGACTGGGGAGATCCACCGTCATATATACAGCAAATACCATGCGCAATGTAGAAAGTGAAGTGAGTACATATCGTCTTCTTATCCCGAGATGCTAGGCCAGGTGAATGGAATGGAACTTCTTTCTTAGTTTGTTTTGTTTCCCCGACCATTTGGATCGTATGCCCTTACGACTGGGCCTGCTTTGTTTTATGTGGCCCTGGGAAGGGCATCTCGCGGTGTATTCTGTTCTGGATCTCCTTAATGGCAGGTTCATTCTCGTCAGTCAGAACGCCTCTTCGGATGAGGAAATCTATAACGCAGAGGGCACAGTTTGACTTGTACTCCCCATTTCCAAGGCTCTTCTTGGTGTCGTTGACATCGGAAAGGAAGAACTCGGCAACTTCTCCATCTTTGGGTATCGGGACGACATCCTTAGGCAGCTCCAGCTCGTAGACCCATTGGCACTCGGGGTAGATGAAGCCACCCTCCCCTACCTGCTTCTCGTCCGTAATGTAGATGTAGGTGACGTTCCCGATGAACTTGGCTCCCGACCGCACCACCTCCTCCGGCAGACTGGCTTCCTCGTCGGCTTCCCGGACCAGACACTCAAACGGGTCCTCACCGGTGCAGAGACCTCCGGCCACGGTGTTGTCTAGCATGTTGGGGAACGTGGACTTGTCGGGTGCTCGCCGGGGAACCCAAAACTTGAAGCCGAACGGGGCGGTCTCGTCCTTGATGTAGGCGATCATGTGCACACCGTACCTCATGGTGCCAAAGAGCCCCATGGCCGCCCGCTCTATGCTGAACAGCAGCTCGCCCTTGCGGCTGTAGACGGGCCAGACCTCGTTCCTCCAGCCCTTGAGGAGCTTGAACGTCTCCTTCTCCCGCCAGTACTCGGCCAGCTTGGCTACCTGGGCTGAGCGCTGCTCCTCCGTCTCGAGGTTCCCAAAGAGCTTGATGGTGCGGTTCTTCGGGTTGAAGTCCATCTCGCCCTTGATGCGGACCGGGACCCGGAGGAGCTCCTTGTAGACGCGGTCAAGAATGTATCCAATGGGGTATGAGCCATTCTCATCGTCCCAGACTAGAGTCCAGATGTCATCCTGCCAGCGCTTGTAGCCCTCTGGGTCTGTCTCCGGGTATGGAAACCTATCGACATGCCATGATCAGCTCCAAGTCCCCGAGACGGTTAAGAATGCTCCCCCATACCCATCGACATCATGGATCAGGTCGAGATTGGTCTTCATTGCGGATCTATCCCTGGCTGTGCTATGATACACACGGCAGAATGGGGAAATGGCGGGGTATTGCTGGTGGTTGGAGGCTCTCCTGGGAATAAGAAATGAGCGTGAGCCACTTTTATAAGTCAGTCCTACAGCACACGATTGCGCTTTCCGTGCCGAGAGCAGCAGCCTTAATGCCGTCTGTTCGAATCTGCGCAGGTACTTCATGTATATCAAAGGCCTGCTTACCCTCACTGCCTCACTCACTCCACGGCAGGAACATGTACATGGTAGTTGAGAAGGGCCTCCCCTTGACCAAGCAGCCCTCCAATTGACGCTGCTTGTTCCTATTCTGGTAACACGGCACCTGCCGCCCCACTTGATGGAATTCTACATCCTTCCATCACTGGCAGACAAGATCGCATGCGCTTAAAGCCTTCTCTCACGGCCTGGCTTATACCACAGTCTTGTCTTACTCTCTTTTTCGCTTCCATCGTATTATATCTCGCCTCATAGCCAACACTCGGGTTCTTCAAACCCTTGCGCCCAACTCGCGCTCACTCAATTGGCTTCCAAAGTGGTGCGCATCCGCCCACCACTGTCTCAACCACACGCCTCCCTGTCTCACAGAAACGCAGGAACAAGACAACAGTCCAATCCTCAAGAGACAGAAAGGGACGCACCAACAAAATAAACAATGGCAGACCCCCTCTTCGGCATCGTCCCCGCCGGCCTGCCCCTCATCACATCCCCCTCCCAGTCCCCCTCGCCCACGTCCCTCCTCTACGCCCTCCCCACCTCGAAGCACTTCACCCACATCACCGTCCTCCTTCTCCCCAACGTCTCCCTGCCGCCCCAGACCGCCGCGGCAATCTACCTCGCCACCGCCCAGGACGTCGTCGCCAACGGAGGGGCCGCAAAGTTCCGCTTCCTCGGCGCCATCGGCCCCGGGAAGGAGAGCGCCGTCTTCAAGATCGCCTCGGCAGAGACGCCGGGCGGGCTCGTCCTCGGCGTCGAGATCGAGCCCGAGGACGCCGTCGCCCGCCAGATGCAGGAGCTCGCCGCCTCGAGGCAACAGGGTGGAGCAGGAGGAGGAGGTGGTGGCCAGCCACCCACGGCCGTCCTGGCCCAGCGCATCATACAGAACGCCTTCAACTTCCTCACCAGCTTCAGCGGCACCGCGGGGCCGGGTGGCGTCGAGGTCGTGCCGCTCAAGGCGTTCGAGGAGTGGTGGAAGAAGTTTGAGTCTCGCGTCCGGGCGGACCCGAGCTTTCTCGAGAAGCAGGCTGACTGAGACTCAGTTACTCAAGTCGATTGATTTACCTATGATCTGTACATATACATCTGCATATATATATTTGTCTGCCATATAATGGAAGTTAATCATGATACCCAGTTCTTGCACTTGCTTCACAATCTACAGAATAAATATGATGAAATAAATGATTGTCCACGTGGATAACTTATAAAATTTGTCTTCATGTTTGGAATTTGAGTATTAAAGAGGACGGATTGCTCACACCATACACCGGACCGTTACCTATCCTGCGCGGAACAAAACACTAGATATACCCCAATTGCATAGACAGTTTGGCTTTCCTGCCAATCCATACACCATTGAAACAGAAAACACCACCATTAAATCCGTGCAGCCATCATAACTGCTAAAAATATTAATCGTTCAACACCGACCAGGTGCCGCTGCACCATAGAACCCGAAAACGCCTCAAATATGCTCTGTGCTCCAGAAAAAGAATATGTTTTGTGTGTATATATATGTCCCGCTTATAATTCCTGCTCGATTGGTGACATGATGGAGCTCTTCTGTCTCTGGGGGCTGGCAGCCCTGCTGCGTCGGCCAACAGTCGCGATTCGCTCACGACTATCTGTCCGGACAGAGAGTCCTTGTCTGTCAAAGGCGGAAGGGGGTCGAAGGTCGTCGTGGAAGGCAGTCAACCTTGGAGTTGTCAGCCCCGATGCCACTCCAGCTCGGTTGCCCTCACTGGTCTCGGAAGAGTCGTCATCGTCAGAATCTCCACCACCGAGCTCAAATTCGGGGACATCGCCCTCCTCCATGACCCTTTCGTAGGCGTGGGGATGTCTTCCCAGGAGTTTGTTGGCCAACGACATGCCTGGGAAGGTCCTGACAGGCCTACGGCTGGAGCTTGACCGACGACGACGGGCAATGTTCATCAACTTGCGTCTCCTCTCGGGCTTTCTCAATAACAACCCAGCGAGAATTAACAGGAAGATAACTGCAGCCAAGCCAGACCAGTGGTTTGTGGGGGCCCGCAGGTTGTCGTCATCATCCTCATGACCATCAACCGCGGGGAGAAGAGGGACGGAGCCGGCCTCTTCAAAATCAACCGGGGTGCCAGATTCGACATTGGAGCCAATTCCCACTGGGAGTGGAGTTCCCTCAGCTGGAACTTGGCCCGATGCATAAAGAACCATTTTACCAAGCGTCCAGCTCAGCTCAACATCATCGATCTTGTTCACAGGACGGAAAGCACCCTCCTGGTCGTGATCTGCCGAGTGTGTGTGATTCGAGCCATGGCCGGACTCAAGCCCAATGCGTGGAATGCCAATACCCTCGTAGAGCATGTTGATGAGCCAAGATGCCTTGAAACACGCCTGTCGTGCGTCCACTGCTTTCCTGTTTGGAGATGACGACCGGCCTTCAAGGTCATGCTCAATGGAAGCCCACTCCCTGGTGCAGTAATCCTTAACACTCTTCTGATACGTCTCCAGATCAAACGTATCCTTCTTATCACCAAAAACACCGTGAGTAGTGTGCCAGTACTCGGAGACACCAACAAAGTGGTTCGTATCGAAATCGATCGCAGGGACGTGTTGGCCGTTCAGGAGACAAGGGTCATCGTTGCAAGGAGCATCCTTGCCCAGCAGAGGATGCGTTTTGCGAAGACATTCACTGAAGTCACCTGTGCCGATCAATGATTTCCCATCCTGCCCAGCGTCGCCGGCGAGAAGCTCGCCTTCGAAGGTTGTTCGTAGTCCACGAGGCAAGCAGGGGTCGGGTAATTCGTTGACATTTTGGTCGAATTCCTCCTTGAGACTGTCAATGTACCGGTCCCTGGCCTTGTTTGCGCCGAAGCCCAGCCAAGTCGTTGTGAAGACCCTGTACTCAGCGGGCGTGCCGTCAAGATGCCTCATCCGTACCAACTTGAGATCATTGGCGTGTTTCTCCGCTTCGGTAGAGTTGGGGGCAAATGCAATCTGAGCTGACGCGCCCCCCATATCCAGGAAGCCGTACGTGTGGTGGTGGTTCTGCCCGGCCTTTTGGTCCTCACCTTCTGGATGGTCAAATCCTCCCAGCAGGTAATTGGCCGCAATCCACCCATAGAGTCCTTCAGTTTCACCGGAAATCACCTTGATATGGGAGCCACAGTCTGGAAGCTCAAACTGGGTGTTCGACTTGAGCCAGGTGCAGATGCCCTCAAGCAGAGCCGTCTGTTCAGGCTTGGGGAGGAAGCGGACGCCAGCGGTAGCCAAGAGGAATATGGGGGTCTCGGGAATCTTCTCCTTGGGGATCTCGGCGAGGGCGACATCGACGAGCTCCTGGAGATGGTCGTTGCCCACAGAAGCGACAGTCTGTGAAAAGGTCGAGACGCCGGGATGGATCTTCTTGCTCGTCTTGAGCTTCAGCTTCGGTAGTCGGTGCAGATCCTCGCTATCGGTTTTGTTCTGGTTCCGGGCGGGATTCTTCCACTTGTAGACGTAGAGACGGGTTCCCGAGGAACCAGCGTCCAGGATGACACCATACTGGGCTACATTGGTGACCAAATGTCAGCGTTACTCAGAAACCAAGGGGGATGCCTCGCGATAAGTGAGGCGAGAATATCACATACAGTGTTTTCCCATTGGGGGCACGGGGGCTCCTGCCGAGGCGTTGAGTGAGGTCGTGGTTGAAGATCGAGTAGCCAGAGATTGCGATCCTTTAATGTGCCAAGCGTTTCTGATTCGAGGGGAGGGACAATCGCCGAAAGCAAGAAAGAACGAGTGTTAATTTTTGGACCGCAAATTCAATGTCCTCGGTTTCGATGAAGTGTTGTCGCGTCAATCGGCCCTGTGGTAGGCGAAATAGGTAGAAGGGCGAGGCGCGAGAGATTGAGAGATGAATTCAATATTAGGTAGGTAGGTGAGGGACAGCTAAGATTAAAGACGCCACAGGGGGGTGCTAAGCGAGGGATTTGACTAGGCCGTGCGACTAGCCAATGCAATAGCAGATAAATGTCCAGAGAAGAATGCAACACACAGGGGAAATAGAGTCGAAGCGATCGGTTTGGTTCTGGATCACAGAAATGCGCAGAAGCGAGCGTGGAACACGATTGTGTCTGAGGACTAGATGGGCCGAAGAGAAGAAACGAGGAAAGGTTTTGGCTGGTTACGGCCGGGCTCGTTGTTTTGGATTGAGTTGCGCGAGGCAATGTAACCAAACGGGGAGTGGATCGTCGGTGCCATTACTGAGCCTGAGACTAGCAGACGGTAACGTACCTCGCAGCAGGAGGCAGGTAGCGGCCAAGTACCGCTTTGCCCTTATCTTGCGCGGCCTGGTACTTGCCCAGTTTCAGACAGTGGTGATCAGGGGCCCCATCCGCTGGCCACTAGACGCTGCCGGCAGGCTGTCAGTAGCGCAGCAGCCCGGACTCATTGGCCAATACTGCGCCCTTAGGGGGCGAAGCGATAAGGCCATCGACGCCACCTGCCACCTCCAGAGTCTCGTATCGCACTATCTCATGCAATACACTAGCCGTTTTCGGGCTGCTGGCCGCCGCGACTCCCGCGCTTCTCCAATGTACATCCCAGGTACTGGCTTACGTATTGAGCTTTTTTCCCTGGCCCAGCCAATGACGCCACCGCACAGCTTCGTTCCGTCTCATAATTGTGCAGTCAGCAGATACGATACGAGGGGAGAAGCCATGCAAGTGGAGAAATGAGACATCTGCTGGAAGAATGGTTATAGCATGCCACTTTCTACGATGATGAGGAACATTCAACGGTCTAATACGAAGCGATCTAATACGAAAGAAAGTAGCAATATGTACAGTCCTAAGGTATATCTGACATAGGTTTGTACCATTGGCCCTCAATGATCTGACAATATTTGTCGCAAATTCAAACTTGAGCAGCCAGGTTTGTGTCTCAATCTCGATGTCACCCAACTGACAGGTTGTCCCGCAACAGGGATCCCGGCAACACAGCGTCCACTGATTACGATTGCAGTGGGATGACGTTTGCTTCCCCAGTCAGACGTCGGATTTGAATTATCCTTGGCTATCACCAAGCTTTTGTGTGCCGAGCCCAGGTGAGTCACGGAACGCTTCAGATGGGAGAGTGCATGCAGGATGCCAAGACTTTGATTGGAACTGTTCTACTGGAAGCAACCATCTTCGTACCAAAGTACATAAGTTTGCTTTATTCTATCAAAGGGCAACATGGGAAAATGAAAACTCCTCTCTTTCTCTCACACTAGTGCTGTGGTGGCTTTAGACATTGCAGCACAGCCACCCCTGTCATCGTGGCGGTGGTTCAGACTAAATTCATGGCGCAAGCCGCGGACTAGACCTCGATTTAAATATAGATGTATACAATGCCCTTAAACATGTCGATCTCGAGTCTAGAAGTCGATGTCGAGCTGTCTCTCGTTAGTGCAGCGGTGCCTGAACGCTCATGCAGGCTGTTGCTCCACTTCGTGTTTTCCATGCTCTAGATCTCTTGCCTTGCAGCTAGCGGTTCGTCAGTGAGCGCCGTCTCCACTGGACGTTGAGGTGCACCTCAGCATCTGAATAAACCACAATCCCATCCCTCATGAGCATTCCTGAGTTCTGCAATTCCATAGCCAGTATCTCCAAAAATCACCGGCCTTGTCGAAAGCGCATGCGGACGGAGCGTTTCACCTTGTTTCACATTCCTCGCATTGTCGGAATGACGAATTTGTCCCCACAGCTTGGTCCGTTCCCAGCGCCGCCACAGCTTAATTCTACCTGATCTGCGTTTGCCTTCCTCGTGCAGGCCGTTTTTGGCATTGACAGGTGTTTTTCCCACTGGAAAATGGCCTTTTCTTGCCTTGTCGCCGGGAGATCCGGGAAATGGGTGTGATTTGAGAGCCTCTCGTCGTTTCCCCAGCTTATCCGGGTGCATTGTTGGATTTCTGGTAGCTTTGATGCTCAGCAGATGCTCAAATGAATTGGCCTCCATGAGTGAATCGGGTCGTCTCTAGGTTAGATGACCGGATGAGTATTTCAAGCCTTTTTCGAAATAGAAGAGAAACGTGATTTTATTTGCCTCAGGCCAAAGAACCATTGATATTTATGATTTTCTCTCGTGATAGAAGAGGAACAAATCAATATGCGGGAGTTGTGTGTTTATGATTAACAGCGGCCTTTCTTGTAAATATCGGACCAAGACAACAGAATATGTAGCAAAAGCGGACAAAGGACGACCAACAAAGTTGCTGTCTGTCATTCTCAACCTAACTCAACATCAAGCCCTTCTGTTTCACAGACCTCAAAGAAAACACTACAAAGGGCATCTGTCACAGCTCATTAAAGAAAGGATCTTCCAGGTTCTAGAAAGGTGATGTCTGAGACTCCTCTCTTGTTTTCATGGGTGACTTGCTGTAGACATAGATCTACAGCCTTTGTTCCTGTGCAGCCAAGTTGGTAGTCAAAGGGCCATACTTTCCCTTCGTAGTTAAACCATAGGGAGGCACTCCGCGGCTATATGCAAAGCCTTGTGAATGTTCTTGGGGAGATGGGGCAGAGTTTATTGACGATTGATTGCCTCTTTGTCTCACGCTGAACGGCATAGATACTCCATGGAACTCATCTGGTGCTGTTAAGAATCAATGTCGTCAATCTGAGACATTGATAGTACTTACTTCCTCGGGGCTGCATCAGTGATTGTTTGTCCCATCCCCCGTGCCCTCTTTGGGTTGCTCGGGGCAAAGACGAGTTCATGGATGCAATGGACTCATATCCGTGCCCCGCGGTGAGCCCAGCGGGATGGTTTTGGACCTTTCTAGAACCCCTGTCCTGTAAAGCTCCATCCGCAATCTGTTGTGATATACGGCCTGTATTCTGCAGCTCGGAATCGACGGCCGCTGAGGCAGCCTGTCGAAGTTGGCCCAGCTCAACTTTTCTCTTTTCCCTATCATGCGCTTCCTGAGTTTGTAGTAGCTTTTGGCATTTGTCTTTATGCACACGCGTAAGTTCGTCCATTTTTTGTTGCAGAATTTGGTATTCGGAGATAGTCGCTATGCCGAACAAGAAGAATACATCAGCATACACTCCTCATGTCACATATCATGAATAGAAGACGCGCACTCTGTAACTTGCTCTGTAGGCTGCTGATCGTAGAATTCGCTTCGTTCGTTCTCCGTTCGAGTTCGGCGGCAAGCGTCGAATATTTCTCTACCATGGTTTCATAGAGATGTCGCTGAAAGTGCATCTCCTGAGTGGCCTGGTACGCCCAAAAGCTCAGCGCCCGTCCAGCACACTCCATGATAGTACTTGGACTCAAACCACTCAGAATGCTCGTTTTCCAATCATCGCTCGGATTCAGGTGGGTGATGACAGCGTCGTCTTGGCCCAGCAAGTCAGCCCTGCATGCTGGGCAGGCAAGGTGCCTTCCGGTTCCCGGTCGTATTGCCCCGTTGGCTTCTACAAACCCGAACAGACGTGCACAAGGGAGGCAGAAATTGTGGCTAAAAAGTACTCGAGCGCCCGCATTAGCAAAGATGATCGTACACGCGGATGCAATGGAACACACCTGCATGTTGTAACGAGAGCACGCTCGGTGAGCTCGGTTCTGCACTTCAAATTGTTGCAAAGCAGAGGATGGTCCATCGTCCCGTAAGACCGCAGTATGTGACGGAATGATCGACGAATTGATGGCCAATCTAGGTGAATGTGATCCGATAATGCTCATTGACCATGGAACACATTGGAATGGGAAAGCTGGGTGATTGATCAGAGAAGTGAAGTTCGTATCTCATGCACGTGCATCGGGAAGGTGCACCACGACGTTCTTGCACTTATCAGGACCCTGGAGCCGTCCATTCCTGCATCCAGAAGTGCAGAGCAGCAATGGCTCTGCCTCTCTTGCCTTTTGGAAAGAGAGGCACGTCACACCTTCCCCCTACGAGTAGCTACAGCCTGATCAGGTTCAGGAGAACGAGAGATAAGGCAATGCAGCCCGTATCTCTTGCCACGGATACTTGGTACTTGCTAGTTTTATTGAAAGGTGACGGAGGGTTTGGAAAGTGTCTCATGTTGCTCCTTCAGCCCCTCTGCGACGACTTACGCGTAGGCAGCCCGGTCAGTCCCTTGCCCTTGGAAGGCACTCGGGAGGCACTCGGCTTTGTCTGACTTCTCCGAGGACTGGATGTCGCCTCCTCCTGGCAAGTTCCTCTCGCATCGTGTCTTGCATCTTTTCGCGGTCAATAATCTAGACAATAATCTAGACAATAATCTAGACAATCTCCATAGATCGACTCGCATGAATAAGGCATTTCACGGGAGATTTGCTCTACCGGATCTGCTCAGGGAGGAAGCCTGATCACCACCGTCGAGCCACCAACAACCCCAAATATACTCGGTCACCGACGGCTGACATGGGGCTTCCCCTTGACCCAGAAACGGACGCCCGCCCTGAACAAGATGAAGAGCCCGACTATTAAGCTTCGGTCAAGGAAATTACATTCAAGTCCGGACTTGCCTGGTCTTGATGGCTCTCCGACAGATAGTGAAGCAAAGCGGACCGAATCAAAGCTGCAAAGAGCAACGAAAAGACCACCCACGGTGTCTCGATAGTGAGAAGCCGTAAGACTCGTCAAGATCGACTGGCCTGTTGACGGCCCACCGGTAAGGTGGTGGGCGTTAGCGAGAGTGTAGAACGACCTACACCTGATTTGCCAGAACGAGCAGCGACCTACACGGTAGGGACGCCACAGCGACGGTAAGGACACCGCAGCGAGGCCTTGCCGACCGCCGGTGATGAGCGATCTGGCATTGTGCATGTTGATCCGCGGCCAGAGCGCAGTCGATGCGTCACTTCCATACTGTCGGTTCAGAAACTGCTCCTAATCGTGCAGAGACTCCGTTGATACAGTGACATGGAAATCCCTCCATAGCACGTGGAGAGGCGACATGCCGCACAGATCCATCCGTCTGAGCTCAACGTGCGTCCACGGCAGCTGAGAGGGCTGAAAAGGAGAGCTAGAAACCGACTTCTGCGACAAGAGAAGACTGTCATCGTGTCCGTGCCATCGGCCTGGGCCCGATCCAAGGAACATCGTTGTTTCTAGCCTTGTCATCTGCTCACGAGAGCCTTGGGCCTCAAACAAACTCAACTTAACTTAACGCCCACCTCCTCCAAGGCGTAACGGGGTTGTGCCTGTGACAATCGCTCGCGAGGTACGCCTGCTTTGGGGAAGGGAATCGTCGCCTCGGTCCACTTTTCACCGGTATCAACTTGGCGGCCAACACGAGACGGTACGGATGTCATCAGAGAGTTAGCCTTAGCTCGAGACTCCCACAAGCGAGGCCCGTCTTCGAGGCTGTCCGTGGAAGCTGTGGAGATGTCAAAGCTGCGACGCCTTCGGTTCCTGGCCAAGCACTTCCTTGTACGTCCTCACCTGCAGCTCTACCCCACCAAGCTACACTTGCTCGGTACTCTCCTCCGTCCCCCACCCCCGTTTCTCGAGGCCTTACACACTCCCCCAAGAACTCCAACCTGAACACTTGCTGAATGTGCCTGACCTAACCGCCCACTCCCTCTTGTACCCGTACCCTCCTTCCGTTTCACCATCCTCGGCCTCAGTTCCCAATACGGCTCCCGATGGAGGGGGGTAAGCTGCGAATGGTCAAGCTCCATCTGACCCCTCCCCTGGACACGCCTAGGGATGCATCCTACCCCCCTCCCCCCGGTCTAAGCTTACCGGCTCTTCGGGGCCAAGGCCCGTCTTCCCTTCAGCGTACTTGCCTCCGTGCCTTCGTTCCTGAAGTTCATGCTTGGTCTGCCGCGTAGCCTACGTACCTTGCTTTTGCTTTGCAAACGGCAGCTATCACACCGATCGGCGGGCATGTGAGGAGAATCAAGTGACATTCCCTTTGCCCGGCGAAGAAATCCGGGGAAGCGAACAAATTTCCCTTTTCAAGAACGCTCGCATCACCCAAGTGCAAATAGTTCCCCGAGCTAACGGGAGAGCCCACTGAGCTGAGAAGGCAAATCGTAAATCTATCTCTCAGCCCGTCGAGTAAAAAACGTGGGCACGGCGTGTTCTTTGGCCCCCCCTACCCCCTTGCCAGCTGGCAAGGGAGCCCTGAGATTAAACCTGAGACGTGGGTGGCCCGCTTATTGCCGCTTCAATCGGAAGGGAGAACGAGAAATGACCTCTTAGACCCCAGAGCTTCACGAAAAGGCTAACGAAGATGCTGTTTCAGTCCCCTGTCGCCCAGTGTTTGTGTGAATTGTTTCTGACGATTGATGATGTTTGATGATGTAAAGATGCCTCAGTCTTGATTTTTTTCGTAAACTATCGTGATAAGTTTCACTTTGCAAGTTTCTCCGAACCCTTGCCATCTAGCTGCCCCCAATTTGGTTTGCTGCTGCCACAGAACGCCATGCTTCCCCCCCAAGTCAAGAGGCCTTGATAGAACCCACGAGGAAGGTAAAATGAAAAACAAAAACCAAACAAAAATAAAACAAAAACAAAAACAAAAACCAATACAAGAATAGACCACCCCGCCAATTACTACTAATAGATAAGTATACAAAGTTTTAAGGAGGGTGGGGAATCAGCCTTCCCCTACCCGTTATTGCGTCCACATCGTCCCCTCCATCATGGCCTCTTGGCCGCCTAGCGCGCTGTAGTCGATGGCCAGCATGCCCTCGTCAATCTCGCACATGCCGCTGCTCGTGGCCATTGAAATTTGGTTGCCCGGGGCCCAGCAGTTGCCGCTGTCCAGGTCCCAGATGCCAGGCTGGTCCAGGAAGCCGACCATGTCGTCGGTGTCAATCCCAATCGGTGAGAGGTGAAACTCATCGGCGCTAGCCAAGAGGTTTGGGTCCGTCGTCACCTGCAGCTGGCTGTCCCCCCGCATGACTGAGGGCTGGCGGCTCGCCTCGTACATTCGCCAGACCACCTCATGGCTGCGGCGTGCTGCAAGGGACCAGTCCTCCATGGATTTTAGCAGCCCCAGAATTGTTTCGATTTGTTTCTGCCACTCGGGGACCTGCATGCTGTTCCACTCCCAGAAGATGCTGACCAGGGGAATCATGGCGGCCTGGTACAGGAAGGTCACTGCATTCCAGCCCGACATTTGGTTGCGAGTCCACTCGCGGGAGATGTCCTCGACCGTGGCCTTGGCCATCTCTCTGCAGGTCTCTAGGGAAGCGAGGTCCTGCTCGGCCATCTGTGGGCCCAGGCCGTTGTTGGCCATCGCCAATAGCACAGGGCGGTGCAGCAGCATGCGTAGGTTCTGATACCGCCACTTCATAATGCAGCGAGCAATGTAAAGGGGCTCCGCGCAAGGGTCTGTCGTGCGTAGAAGCCATGGAAGGTTGTTGTACCAGTTAAGGAGCTTATTGTCCATATTGCATCGATCGTCGGCCCGCAAAAGGGGTGTGATGGCAAGCATGTCCTGAATCTGTGTTGCAATCTTGCAGAACTTGATGTTCTCGATTAGGGGGAGGATACCTGCGCGGTGGGCCGAGTCTCGTTGGCCGGCACTGAACTCGGGTGGCTGGGTGTTGATCGCAGGGCCCCATCGTCCAAACGAAGGTCGACCCATTGTCGTTGTTGCCCAGGTGTCGACGCAGAACAAGGACCACCAGGTTCGTCGTCGAGTCTCGGCTGCTGCGACATCGCAGGCCCCTTGGGTGATTGACTCTCGGTAGAGTCCAAGTGTGCTTGCCATGCGGATTGCCGCTCCGAGAATAGAGTTAGCCATGTTGGGCCTGTTAATGTAGTGGAGGTAGTAGCCTCCGATGATGATCAATGCCTGTACAGTCTCGATGTGGCTGTTGCCGAGAGAGTCGATTGTAACGTGTTCCATTGCTCTGTTGTAGTAGTTGATGTGGTTGAAGTCATCCGACTTCATGGCGACGATGCTTCCCATGGCGAAGACCATGTTCAACAAAGCGAGCCACGAAGCATCACAGCGCTGGCCTTCCAGGTAATCAGTTCGGAAAGCAGCCTCGTCGAGCATAGGGATGAAGACGTGGATTCGCTTGAAGTAGGCGTCGATGAGAGTCTGTCCTTTCCATGACCAGGGGATCCGGGACGAATCTTTGGGGGCGGCGGGTGGCTGTCGGATGACTGGGAAGTTGTTGGCCATCTCGACGCTGTTCAGGGGAGGCGCCAGAGAGTGTCGAAGCTGCGGCTGTACCTTGAGCATCACCATCAGGGCGGCCTTGATGGAAGACGCGCCCAAGTACGATGCTTGTCGGTCCATAGACAAGACGCTGGGATCATCAACTTCGGAAGCGATGGATACTCTGCTCGACTCATCCTCTTCCCACTCAATGCCTTGGGCAGGGACTTGGTCAATGGGGGAAATGGTGGATTCGGAAACGTTGCACAAGCTCGGCTCCGGGCCTATAGGAGAAGTGTTGGGGGGTGGCGAAGGGAGGCCGTTGGGGTTGTTGATCACTGGGCGATCCAACAGGGCAAGAAGCTCTTGTCGAGAAAGGGGTAGAAGGGATGAGATCTCGTCACCGGGGAAAAGCTTCTTCACGATGGAGCGGCACTCTTCCAATTGTTGTGATAGAGCTTCCAGGGTTCTGCTTGTGGTCAGTCGCCTACATCAGGAAATTTTTGAAGCTTGAGCAGCCAATCTTACTTTCTCGACGGGATGACTCTTTGGCGGTGCTTGTCGTAGAAGCATCTCTTTGGAGCTCGGCTGGAGAGGCATTGTCCACATGGCTGCTGACCGTCACATCGAATCTTCCTCCTCTTACACTCGGCACAGGCATGAGGTGTCGTGATACGTTTACTTCCTGTGTTGCCGTTTGCCCTTCCGCCATCCGCAGAGTCTGACGATGGCTTCCGCGGCGTAACTCCTTGGACTTTGGGACCTGATGTCAGTCACGTACAAGATGTAACAACATTGGATGCGCCACCTACACGTATGGAACATGCCGCTGTTGGCGGACGTCGGAATGGTCGGTGCCATTCTAGGGGTCGAGGAGGTTCTTGGTGATCAATGGATTCTCTTTCAAGGGCGAGGCCAACCTGTAGCCTAGGAAGCAGAAGTTGTGATTGAGTTCTGTTTCTGCTGAAGAGCCGTGTTGATATCCGATTGAGTAGAGAGTTGAGACTTCAACCTTTTGAGACTGCGAGCTTGGAAATGGGGTCACAGTGAATTATATGGAAGCAGTCTGTGATCCTTGGTACATGGTAGCCATACACCACGGGGTATCTGGATAGATGCCAGCTGTGGAGATGTGTTTGAGCCAGGGTCGAGGAGAGCTGGGGTGTGCCACGCCCTGTCCTGTCCTGTGCTGGCCCTGCTTGCCTTGCCTTGCCGTTGCGGATGCCAATGCCGAGAACTAGCTGGCGAGTGTGGGTCGGAGAGGCCAATGTGTGTGAGTAGAGGTCCTCGGCCGAAACGATGTGTCGGCAGGATCCATGAATAAGTGATGTGCCGTGAGGATGCTGAGTGATGCTGTGCAGCTTCGGACGGAATTACCCATGGGAAGGATTTAGGCACGCACGTTTAATGAGTGAGGAGGGCTCTGGGTCAAGCCTGGCAATTTCGAGAGACGCCAGAACGATATTCGCCCTTATCACGGCGTGCTCTCAACAGCTCCCGCGGCGTCTCATCGTCTTTCGAGCCGACACACCGCTCGAGATATGGCGGCTGGACGTTTTGCTCCATCACTCGTCCACTTATTACTCATGGCCGGCGCCTCTGCCTGCATGCTCTGACACAGGGCGGGACCAGCATTCGGAAGGTGATCAACACGGCAAGTTGCAGGGTACTCGCGCATTGTACATGGAGTTTTCGCCGTCTGCCTCGAGCCAGATGTGAAAGCCCAAGTGCCGATCTTGGCGGATGTCATGGACACCTATCTAAGTAGCTGGGAGAGGCAGCAAATCGTATTCGGCAGGCTCACAAGGGCCAAACCAACCAACCAGGGGTGCGTGGTATTGGATGGTCTGGAGAAAACGACGAGCTTTGGTTGGACGGGTTAAAGACGTCTGGCGCTGGAAATGGGATGGGAAGGCAGAGGAGATGGAGGATGGATGGCAGTCAATCATGGGGTCTTGGATGGCAGAATCTGGGGTTGTGGCTGCCAAAGGAAGGAGGTAGCAAGCGGCGAGAGCTGATTTGGGGACCGGAATCAACGAGGGCTTCTGCAGGCGCGGACACTCTGGGCATCGCTGGCCCCCCATTCGCCTAGGAGCGATCGGGGAGGTTGTCACGGCCACGCTGACGATGCCTATTTGCGCTGTTCGCATGCCCGAAGGAGGTAGGCGACAGCCTCTGTCTGGCGCCGCGCATTGGCGAGCGAAGGCAAGGCCAGGTCTGACAACGCAGCGCGCACTCTCTGCAATCCGACAGAGCTGCCACCATCCCCCGACAGGGTAGGCCGTCCGGACAATTGCTGTCCATGAATGGCCGGGCTGGTCTGGCAGACGATGGAGCATGAAGCACTACGCTGGATGGAACTAGCCTCACAGCTGCCAATCCCTCGATGCGATGTGCGCGATTCGCTCCCTCCCCCACTTCCCTGGTCCGGTCGGTGGTAGGCAGCGTCGACGGCTAGCGGTGCTCGTGACGGAGATGCGGGTGATGCTGGATGGCTTGCAGCGGTTTCGTCCCCTCCCGTGCTTTGCAATGGTTAGGTGATCATGCTTTTGCGTTGGGGATAAGCGTAAATGGATAGTTCTGGTGGGCATCGACACGACACATGCCTCCATCGCAACCAGGGGCAGAGGCGCTAAGCAGGCAGGCTCCCTGGCGTCGTCGGGGCGTGTGTGTGAGGCCGACAGGGAGCCATCCTCAGGGAGGGAGCTGGTCTGGATGATGGATGGATGCATCGCCCTTAGCCCAGGCCTGGCTGGCTGGCTGGGCCGGTAATTAGGGCAGGCTGCGTCCAGGCTATGTCACTTTACCTGGGCTGCAACTGCACACGCGCCTCAGCAGCCTCCAGTAGCACCCCGAGCAGCCCACATCTCCAGCGCATTAGGTCGTAGACAGGTGCTTTGTGCCGGCGCTAAGAGCCAAGTCAGCGGAGCGCCACCACCGCCGGTGCCCAGGAAGCCAGTCCCGAGGTTCCTGGACCAGTGGAGCTCCCATCAGATGGACGCTGATGGGTCCTCAGTTAGTGTCCAGCTATCCTTACAGCCTGGATGAGTCTGTGCTGGAGCCAGGGGCGCTTTAGGGTAGTGGAGGCCATTAGCTAAGCCCAACGACCTCACTCCATCCGTCGTAGCATGAGGCCCTCGCCCATCCCTACCAAATGGAACGCCCATCTGCCCAGCCCTGGATCCCGTGCCCAGCACCCTGATCTCATCCTGGCCAACGCTCATCGTCAGTCCAGATGGCCACGGACCACGGGCCACGGACCACCCAGACCTCCAGGGGGGAACGACCAAGTCAATGCCATCGCTCCCGACAGAGCAGAACGCTATAGTATTATCCACATCGGCTTGCCCAGTCCATCATCCTCCTCGCCCTCAACAAGTTTCAACCCTCCAATTGCGGAGACGAACATGACCTCGTCGAAAGCGCGACTTCACTGTGCATAGCGACGGGAACTCCCTCCCTGCCCATATCCACAGTCGACGTCGAACCGCCCTGCGAGCAGCTTAGCGCCCGTGATATGTATCTGCCCATCTACGCGCTCAATCTTGCTTGACAGGCGTTTGTGCCACCAGCTCGATCGAAAACCCGCGACCCAAGCGCCTGGTCAAGGTCCTAACCGCACGCCCACTTTATCCTGATAAAGATGGGCAAAACCCAGGGGACGTCGACCACTAACGAGCCGGCAACAGGGACAGCCCCTCGTTGGATTCGGAAGTCTAAGCGAGCCTGAGCATGTCCCCCTTTGGGGGCCGTGCTCGTCCTTTCATTGTCTCATGAATACCACGGGAGTGCGTTCATAAGGACTGACACGACAGCAGCCCCCAACCCCTTCCCACAGAACGCACGCTGCCCGCACCGGCCAGCTCTTGGCCGGCAACTTCCCTGGGTCCCTGTCTGCCATGCGCCGTTGTCTTTCGAGCCTCGCTGCCAGGGCTCAGGGGGACGGGACCCAGCCTGCGTGGGAAAGGGTATGCTACAGGTAGGACAGACATCGCGGCAGGGGTTCCTTCTGCTCTACCTGAGTTGTGGAAATGCTGCAATAGCCTTTGCTTCCTTGCCCTATATCAGATGCATGAATTACATCTTCTCTCTCTGCTCAATGCTTCCAGATAGTTTCCATTTCGTTGATCTACCGGCATGACACGCATCACCGCCGGACCGTCCAGCAGCCTCGCTTAAAATCCTCAATGCTTCCCATTTCCGGTAGCGAGGCCATCAGCAGCAGTCAGAGAACAGGAGCGCGCCCCTCCCATCTCCAGATGTCTCATAATTTCCCGACCTGTGGATCGCGCCCATCTACCAGCTTTTCAGTTCGGTTGTCCGTCTCTCAGACGGAAATGCCCCAATTATCCGCCCCCCCTCGACCCTTCGACCCTTTCCACGAGGCCACACCTTCGAGACCAGCCCTGCCTGCGCGTGCGTGCGTGCCTGGGCCCCAACCCAAACCCATTTTCCTGTGGCGATCTGCCCCTAACCCGGAGAATGTACCTGATTCTCTAACCGGTCCCTTAAATCTCGTATTGTCCCAAAACCTCTGAGACGCTTCTGAACCACCCGCATCGTAGCGCCCGCAGCAGCGCCCAGAAGAAGGGGTCTGGGAACGATCAAGGGGAACCAACCGGACAATTAAAGAGCCCTCGTTTCCTTTTTCCCTCTGAGGAACCCAGTTTTTAGCGTGCCTATGATGAAGTCATACATGTCGCTAGACATCACGTGGGTAGCGAGGCGCCTTCCCTGGCTTGGGTGCATTTTTTTTGTTCATTTTTCCAATACTACACCGCCAGCACGTGGTGGTGACACTCATAGACGCAGCAGCCAGCAACATGCAGCAACGTGCAGCATCGTAGACTCCGTCGACATACAGCGCGCGGTTACGAGGGAAAAGATGCGTTATTGCCCCTCTCCATGTCCGCGCCGGCATTCCCGTTGCGGGCAATAACTTGTGCTTTTCCTTCCCTGCTGTCGGTGACATTCTCGGAATCTAGCATGATACTATCTAGTACTGTTTTCGCAGGTGGGCGATGCGCGGTTTGACGCCGGTCGTGGGCGTCCCACATACACTGGTCACCTATATACGCCGTTTGTTTACTGAGAGGTCAGCAAGGCCCAAAAAGGATCAGCCAAGCAGCCAAACAGGATCCAGCACATCAGACGGTTTCCTCGCTGAGAGTTGCATTCGAGGACAAATCAGTTGGGCAATGAATGGCCTGAAGAGGTAAATTTCGCGCAAACTCGTGATGGGCTCGGGCTTACTATACATCTTCACCACATCACTTTCAGCTTGTTCCAATTTTTCAAAAGCAAAGTGTTGCGACATCTAGCCTAGAACTGATTAGATGGGCTGGCACAAGGTTGACCGAAAGTGACTAGCTGCTTCTAATGGGGAGGACGCAACCGGTTGACTCGGTGGTCGGAGGTGTGCAACCGGCCGTGAATAGCCCGACGCGTGTGACGACTCGCTGCAACCCAGGCCCCAAACAGAATGCCTGAATGTGATCCCTCAACCCATTTCGGGCAGGGAGTACGGACCGAACAAAGAAGCTCCCGACCCGAGTCCAAGCCACTTGATGTCGACGTGCATGTGTCTACCGGCAGACCTTTGCGGTCCCCCATCCCATATTCCTTCTACCCCATGATCCCCATGATTTTTCTCTCTTGTGTTTTTCCCCGCAGGATCAAGGAACAGTCCCGCCACCAGGTAGTATGCCAACGGCTAAACGTCCCTAGCTTCACACCAACTCCTTCCCTCCTCGTCCCTGTATCCGCCAAAACCCTCAACTCAGAGAGCTGAGGGCCCGCAATACGACTTCAACCATGAGCTAAACTCCATGATTTGCGAACAACACATGTGTAACTCCACCTATCACCGCGCCGTTTGGCCGGCCGGTGGAGTGTAAGACGCTGGGCCTTGGACGAACCTGGGGAAGAGCTACCACGTCGGGCCTTCACAGCCTCGTCTATTTCCCGGCGTCACTCTCGTGAGGGTGTGCAACGCCTCTACAGACGAAGAACCTGGCAGCGACTTTCGATCCCGTCGAAAATACACGTATTCTCAATGGGAATGTACTGCTTTGTGATAATCTTGATCATCTCCTGAGCCACCATGCCACCCATGACGGCTGACGTGTTATGTAGCTCGCCACCCGTAGCCCGAGCCACTTCCTCTGCTGCCTTTTGTACCCGCTCGTTGCCTGCTGCCGCGGGAACTCGATCTTGGATCGAGGCCAGTATCTGCTCGGCAGTCGCCACGCCCTGGTGAGAAGTCGCCGTCAGCGCGAGATAGATTGGGATAAGTGTCAGTGGCATCTCCGGGCCGGCCAAAGCCGCAATTTCGTCATTGGCGAGTTGTTGTTCTGCCGAGAGCGACCCAAGAAATTAGATTAGCTTTGCCTAATGGTCTACCCCATGGGAAAGTGAGAGGGGGCCGTGAGAGGGGAGGGGCGTGTGTTGATAGATTGGGCAGAATTAAATATCACATACCGACGGCTTGCGCCAAGTCGACCGTTCTGCCTTCTGCAGGGTTCACCAACTTGATGAACCGTGCATTAGTGCAGAACAGCTCAACCTCGGCGGTGTCAATATCCTCTCCTCCGGCGATGCCGCGAACGGTGGCAAGGACCTCCTGGGCATCTTGACGGGCTTTGTCCTTGTACAAATTCTGTAGCTTGATGTAGACCTCAGACTGAGCCTTCATATCCGGCAAGCCCCCTGACACGGGCAGAACGCCGTGTCGGTTATGAAATTGTTTCACGGCCTCCGCAATGATCCAGAAGCTGGACTTCGTATTATCCTGTATGCCACATCAGCTGACTGGTACGACAAGCGAGGGAAAAATGGGCCGTTGTCTCTTACATTGCTGGACGGCTGGTAATCAAACACCTGTTTCAGTGAGCTGGGTAGCTGGGGGGGGACTACATGCTTCATGACAGCAGCCACTGCCTCCTCAAAGTTCTCCTCTGCTCCCTCTGGGATGTCTCTCCTCATAGCGTCGGATACGGCGTTCCGGAATGCCACCTTTTCGGAGTAGTTTGCCGGGTAGGCGCCATCATGACCCTGCTTCCAGAGGTCCAGATAGTATAGTAGAATGACAACGAGGGGTAAGTGGCCATGTAGATGGTTGTCAAGGTTGTCAATGTCCCGCGTCATTTCCTTGGTGAAGTCCAAGAGCGCCGGCCAGGGGCTGAGAAGCCGAAGATCAGCGGTTGCTGTATCATCGGGATGTGTGTCGACAATTGGAAAGGCCCCATGCAGGTTGACACTGAAGTAGGAATAAAATCCGGCTGAGTGAACAGCAACAAGGGGAGTTTGATGCTGACGAGAATATTCCTGGAGGATGCTGAGGCGCTCCGGCTGGATAGGCAGGGCATACAGGATCATTGTAAATGGTGTCTGAGTTGCCTCGAACAACTGCTCGAGCCTCTGGTCATCCTGCTCGGATGCATGTCAGTCCCTTTCCTGTAAAAGCAGCACGTGGTGACGAGAACAAACGACGTACTGGATTCCTGGGCCACCAGCTTCCATTGACCTCTGGATTCAGTTCCACCAGAAACTCTGTGCAACACTGCGCCCTTGACTTTCCCTTGGAGCTCTCGTCAAGAAAGAAGTTGACACCCAGGTCCTCGTCATGGACAATGGCATCATCCGCAATGGTGAAGCTTCCAATCCCTGTGTCATTGTATACGTATGTCAGCCTTGTGAAGCTTAGCTGTAAGAGGGGTAGAAATATAGGGTATATCAAACCTGGCAGGACAAGATTTTTGAGGGTTTCCACACCCACGGTTCCGGATCCAGAGTTCAGCAGAAGGATGTTTGAAGATTCGAGAGCAGCTTGGCCCGAAGCAGCCCAGAGTCTCAACTGGCGATCATACTTGCGCTCCTTCTCAGAGGGCCCTTGAAGCACAGGCGGGGTCTGAACAAGGATCTCAGTCATCTTCACTGTTGTTCGGGTACAAGAAACAGAGTGCAGGTCAATATGCGTTTGTTCATATATGCAGGCCCGGCCTTGGATATCTCGGAGACGACGAAGCAAGGCCCAGTCACGGCTTGATGCTGCTGGCGATGCGGTCTCCTTGGTGGTGAGTGGGGTCGGTAGGAGAGCTTAGGCAGCGGCAATAAGCATGATTGGAGCCTGCCTGAGGGAGCTTCAGCGGGACGGCCAGCTCATAGCACAGACCCACGACGTCTCACAAGTGAGCTCACAGCCAGCCAGCCAATTCGCCAATAGCTCTGGAATAGCCGGACGCGCTCAAATGGCAAGCGAAAGCAAGGCCACAACAGATGTTTCAACAAATCATCACCACCAACTGTCTGCTCGACCACATCATCCTCACCTTCCTCGAGAGCTTACACCCGAATCGGGTTAGTAAGCCACCTGGAGGCCACGCAGCCAATAAGGAAGCTACGAGTCAGGATGGTCACGTGTGCGCGTGTGTGCCGCTCTTGCGAGTTCCACAATTAGGCGTGGAAACCGCTCCTGTGATTGGTTATATAAGCCTAGCCGACCCCATTTCCACAAGCGAATGCGACGGACGCTCTTGATCAAAAGCGATTGCGATTTGCTGCTGACCCAATAGTCGCGAAAAACCACCAACAGACAATGGAGAGACTCCATTGATTTCTCACTGCACGCGCAGGTGAGAATCCCCTGGATGACGCTAAGCATTTCAGCCCTGCCAATATGGGAGAAATTCGTCCCAAAAGAGACCGCCATTCGAGCAGAGCATGTATTCCGCCGCCTGCCCGCCCGGACTCGCATGCTGGGGGGAGGAGACGTAATTATATGATATCTAAACAAAGGAAATCTGACACTATTCCCTCCTTCCCGTCGGTGCAACTTTGCCTTCCGTGTTGAAAAACCTTGTCAACCTTTGTGTCCTTGCCCAGTCCGTCCCTGCATCAACAGCACTAACGAATCACTCGTGAACTTACGCTGGTGAAAAGCAGTCACCCACCGCACTACGATTCACTCCTCCTAGGCCAGTATTTAACATCGCCCAAAGTCCCTTGTTATCTTCCTTTGTATTCCTCTCGTACACCTCCTTCTGCTCTTCACTGCCCTCCTGTCAATTCCTGCCAGCGACCTACTGTCACCCCGCCTCCGCATTCCAAGCTTCTTGGCGCTGTACTACTTCCCGTCGCCTAAGATCCGAGATCCACCCTCACCTTTGAGTCCGAGATCTATACAACCTTTAAAGCTAGACATCATGTTGGATCCTCCTGAAACTTCAAGCCAGTCTGTCCAAGAGGCCGAAAAGACGGCAGCCGGTGGCCGTGTGGAATCTCGTGGGATAGAAGAAGATGAATTCCGCTACGCCACGATACCTGTCAACAGGTTCTGGTTCCTCACCCTTGGGTACGTGTAATCCAATGCCTTTGCCCTAATTAACCAACCATCTATCATATCAATCTAATTATGGTCTACTAATAATCTCTTAGCGTTACCCTCGGCCTATTTCTTGCCATGGCAGACACCTCTATCGTCGCCACCAGCATGTATACGATCGGTGTAGACTTTAAATCCTCAGATCAAATCAACTGGATTGCCTTGGCCTATACCCTCGCATATATTGGCTGTGCCGTCACCTTTGCCAGAATCTCTGATATCATCGGCCGGAGAGATGCCTTCTTAGTGGCCTACGTGATCTTCTTCGGGTTCTCTTTGGCCTGTGGGTTCGCCCAGAACGTGAACCAGATGATTATATTCCGAGTCTTCCAGGGCATTGGAGGTTCCGGTCTCAATTCGTTAGCCTTGATCATGCTCCCAGAGCTTGCTCCTCCGCATCTCTTGCAGTACATTGGTGCCGTCATTGGTTTAGTCATTGCCATGTCTGGCGTGTTGGGTCCGGTCTTGGGCGGTATCCTAACACATTACGCTGATTGGAGATGGATTTTCTGGATCAAGTACGCATCTGCTTTCGAAATGTTTTGCCCTGCTTATTATTCGTATACTTACCTTTCACAGCGCGCCTATTGGGTTCGTTTCCCTTGTAATCTTCTTTCTAGCCTGGCCGAAGAAAGAGTCTCTTCCAACTTATGAAGTGCGGAAGTGGACAAGTTTCGACGTCCTCGGCTCATTCCTCACCCTTGCAGCTCCAACTCTGGTCGTTTTCTCCTTCCAACACGCCGGCGAGAAGAAGACTCCCAACTGGAGCCACGGCGATTTTCTGGCCCCTCTCATCGTCGGAATCGCCCTCTTCTTCTGCTTGGTTATCTGGGAGCGCTATCTAGGCAATCGCGCTAACAACCGCTTTGCTCTGGCTTTCCCAGTTGAGCTCTTCAAGAACCGGCACTATGCCGCTGGAGCATTCTCATCCTTGGTCCTCGGCTTCCCTTACTTTATCATCGTCTTTTCCTTCCCGCTCCGGGCTCAAATTGTCAGCGGGAAAGATGCCCTCATTGCCGGTGTAATGTTGCTGCCGATGTTGGGATCAACCGCCGTTGGCACACTGGCCGCCGGCAGGCTAAGCTCAAACACGAATCGTCTGTTCGAGACTTTGTTTGCTGGAGCATGCTTGCTAACGCTGGGCTGCGGACTTTTATCGACTGTCAAGGGATCCGGAGACGACAGCAAAGCCCTGGGCTTCCTCGTCTTTGCTGGCTTGGGTTTTGGATTTACAGCCAGTGCCTCCTCTATGCTTGCAAATGTCGAGGCCCCAGTTCGGGACTTTGGTAGGTTTTATCCTATGCCCGCAATATGTAAATGCTCTGAAGGTGGAATACTAACAGATTGACAGCGCCCGCCCAAGGCATCGTCTCCCAGCTCCGCATCCTAGGTGGCAGTCTTGGGATTTCCACGTCCACTTTGTTGCTCCAGAATGAAATTAGGGAGCGTCTAGCAGGGCTTTTGACTGCAGAGCAGCTTCAAACCCTCGGGCATGTTGGCACCCCGTTGACTGAAATTCAGCAGGATGCCCTTGAGCTGGCTTATTCAAACATGTTCCGCAACGGGATGCTGGTAGCAGCAGGTGTTGGAGGCCTAGGAATCCTGACCACACTTCCGGCTTTTAGACGCGAGCGCAAGAACTTTCAAGAGCAGCGCCAAGAGCGAGTGGTTGAAGAAAGGGAGCGGCGGACAGCCGAGAGACTTGCCTCACAGCAAGCAGCTCCCACCTCTGCCTAAGCCCAATGCATTCCACGGTGTTCTTTTTTTTGTTCTGCATATGATTAATTGGGTCTAAGCATGATAGAACTCCTTTGAAAGTAGATATAGGTCAAGCCATTGCAGGAGTTAGCCGGCAGATTTTAGCAACTTTGTATTAGGATAACGAGGTCCTGGCAAAAAGATCCCTTTGCAGTTCTCATGACCGTAAAAGTAGCCAGATCCTACCTTTTCTAGGTAACAAACGTGATGGGTGGCTGAGACCTGGCATTATTATACACCGGTCGGGCTGTCGCCGAGCTCTCGGAGTCTCTCCGCTTTCCCGGCGAGCAATTGAGTACTTTTGGTGGATCTCGGCCGATCTGGTCGGGATGCCCTTCCTCACTACAACATCGAGATAAGGTAGACACTTAAGGCACGCGGGGGTATAGGCGAGGCTGTAAGACGCCCGCCGTCCTGATCCGATACACGTCGCCGGCCATCCATTATCATCATCCATTATCATCATCCATCCTCCTCATCCAGCACCAGGTCGATCCACTGCGGTCAATTCTAAGTCCGCATTGGCTTCTGCCCGTACGCCCCTCATCACATCATCCGCTACTGCCTCAGTCTAATCACAAACCCCCATCACCGGTCCCTCATGCCGTTCCTCACCAAGTCGGCCGCGGCCCTCCGCTCCCTCCTCCGTAAAACTCCCCTTCTCCATCAGAACCTCATTCCGCCTCAAACGTTTCCCATCCCGTCCTTCTTCGCGCGCACAATGGCCACCGCCGCAGCAGCCAAGCGCCTCTCCGGCAAGACCATCCTCATCACCGGCGCCTCCTCCGGCATCGGCCGCTCGACCGCCCTCGAGTTCGCCCGCACCAGCCCCCAGAGCCTGCGTCTCATCCTCACCGCCCGCCGCGAGGACGCGCTCAGGGAGCTCCGGGACCAGATCCGGGAAGAGGTTGGCGGGGGGGTCGAGGTCTTGCCTGTCAAGCTCGATGTGTCTGATGCCGATGCTGTGAGGGGGTTCGTGGGGAACCTGCCTGAGGAGTGGAGGGATATCAATGTTCTTGTGAACAATGCGTGAGTTCTCTTTACAATTTGATTTCAATTCTTATTTATTAGGAAATTATAAGAAGAAACAAGAGGGGTGGTTCACTAACAAAATGTAGTGGTCTCGTCAGGGGTGTCGACCGAGCTCCCGAGATCAAGGAGGACGACATCAACGTCATGTTCTCGACAAACGTCACGGGCCTCATCAACATGACCCAGGCCATTCTGCCCATCTTCCTCAAGCGCCCGAATGGTGGCCAGGGCGACATCATCAACATCTCCTCTATTGCCGGTTTGTCATCTCGCTCCCTTCCCCTCCCCTTCCCCACTTACACGAAAGCGATGAAGAGAGAGGTCCATATCTCACTAACAGTACCAAAAAAGGACGTGAGCCTTATCCCGGCGGCTCCATCTACTGCGCATCCAAGGCCGCCGTCAAGAGTTTCACCGATAGCTTGCGGAAAGAGCTGATTGCGTCGCGTGTCCGTGTCATCTCCGTCGACCCTGGACAAGTTGAGACTGTAAGTTCACGCGAAACATACCGCACCATCTCTGATATACCCATGTATACACCCGGGTTTTGTACAACATCTCCCTCTAACATCATCCTCTACAGGAATTCTCCGTCGTCCGATTCTACGGTGACAAGTCCAAGGCCGATGCTGTATACGCGTAAGTATTGCCCCAATGATTAACCTCATGGCAAGAACCGAAACTAATTCTCTCGCAGCGGATGCACTCCTCTCACCCCCGATGACATCGCCGAGGTCATCGTCTTCACCGCTTCTCGCCCAGAGAATGTTGTTGTCGCCGACTCCCTCATCTTCCCCAACCACCAAGTAAGATTGAAACGGCCTCTTTTGTAAGCCATAAACTGACAGGACTCTATAGGCATCTGCTACACTTATGCACCGCAAGGAAGCATAAAACTTAGGTCGATTCACCGTGAATATGTAGAATAGACAAGCATATATTAGTCAAGCAGTTTGAAGGCAACCGGAGGATATAATCGAGTACGAGAAAATAATATTAAATTGATACCAATACTAAAAACCAAGCACACTTTTCCACAGAGATGTTCGAAAATTTCTCTTGCTCCCAACCCATACACCCGAAGGCAGCAGTCAAGAAGACCGGAGTCAGGAGCCTTCTAAGATCGATAAAACTTAATATACCAACGTTCCGTTCAGAATCCATTCTGGGTTGAATTGAATCCTGGCCATCACAAGGACAGCAACCGCTGGGTAAGAGAAAACACAGTGAGACCAAGGTCATCAACACATCACAACGTAACCACAAAGCATGTCACACCGGAAAGAGGGACGAATCAACAGAAGACAGGACTTTTCGATGTCATTCGAAGTCTCCTACCTCAAGGGAGTTTTTGCATACATTCTTGCTCGGGCTTGTTTTGTTCAACTTCCCGTCCTGTTTCCACTCGCCTAACGCCACGCTAGTAGCAAATATCAAAATCAAATATTGTATCAAATGGTTGGATGAGATAGCAAAGGCTATCTTGAGCACAGCAGCAGTAGCATATATTCCTCGACAGGCCAGGCGGCTAGTCAGAGTAGTGCTGGAAGAGAGGCGAGAGCGACTCTCCGAAGTGGTTGCGGCGAATGGCTTCAGACAGCATAAACGACAGGTCTAGGATCACAAGCTTGTTGGTGAACCTAGCCCTCTGCTCGTTGATGGGGAAACTGTTGGTGACTACAATCTTGTTAATATATTCGCATGCCTGAAGTTGCTCCAGGCAGTCATCGCCAAAGACACCGTGTGTTGCAATGCAGTACACCTTCTTGGCACCACCTCTCTTCACGACAGTCTCGGCGGCAGCGATCCAAGATGCTGGCTTGTCGATCATATCATCGACAATGAACACTGTTCGACCTCGAACATCGCCCACGAGAGTAATCATATGCTCGAACTGAGGATCTTCGAGATGGCTGTCCTCATCGTCTGAGCTATGAGCTGCATCACCAGATCCACCCAGTGACTGCCCTCCAGGTGCATACACAGACGATGTCATGGCATCGTCGTCATAGACGCTATTGGCCGCCGTCGATCGCTCTGGAGAAGGGAAGTCATCATCGACAACGTGACCCTGGACCAAGCGAGTGTGAATCACCTCGCTTGGGCGTCTGTCATCGAATGAAGATGGAGTACCATTGGAAGATTCTCGCTCCGCCAGAGACAAGGATGAATGGTTGTCGTTGCGCTTAATTGGAATGCCAAGACCACCAAGTTGTGTCGGTGAGCCATTGGAGTCGGCGATCACACGAGAGGTAGGGGTCGAAGCCTTGACGGGAGTCGTAGGCTCTTCGGCAAGCTCATCCTCATCCTTATTGGTCTTTGAGAGGCTGCTACCGGCGGCTTCAGTTTCCTGTGGCCTGTGATATCCAGCAGCATCAAAGTGCGGCAGGATCAGGCTGTTTGACAGGTTGGACCGTTTCCGATCCGTTGTGACCATGCCAAAATTCAGCTTGAGGGCATCGGCCAAAGATGTTACTCGCTTGGTACCGCCTGCATTCTTGGAAACAACCACAGCATCTCTCCAATTATCCACATTTCGGCGGATCCATTTGGCGATGATGGGCTCGGCGTGGAGGTTATCAACCGGGCATCGGAAGAAGCCCTGCATTTGTGAGGCATGAAGGTCGACGGTGATGACGTGCTTAACGCCAGCCACCCCGAGAAGATTGGCCAGCATGCGCGCAGTGATTGCGCCACGGTGCGCCTTCTTCTTCGATTGCCGGCTGTAGGGGAAGTAGGGTAGGACAGCTAATCAAGTTGTGAGCTTGATTCAGCGACGGCAATGGTCGATTTAGGAAGAGGTCTAACCTGTCACTTTGTTCGCGGAGCCGCCCTTGCAGGCACTGATCATGATCAGAAGCTCCATGATTGAGTCGTTGATCCTAGAGCTGCCGGACTGGACGACGAAAACGTCCTTCTCACGGACGCTGGTCAGGATCCTGACACTGGTCTCGCCCTTCACACGGAGCCAAGTCAGCCAATCTTTGTCGCGCAAGCAAAGCGACGGAAATCAACAAGGCTCAGGTACAAGGAGAATCGGCAGCAGCAGGGGCAAAGCGACGTTGGAAGCTCACATTTGCGAATTGGGTCAGCTCAGCCTCGCCAGGCTGCATGCCCAGGTTCTCGCAGATTTGGCCAGTGAGAACGGGAACCGAGTTCCCGGCAAAGATGAGAGTGTTGCGCATGATAACTTCGGCTCGCCGTCAATTAACCCACGACAAGAGGGCAAAGACTTGGTCGAGGGGAAGAGTGGTGCGGTGCAGAGAAGAGGAAGAAAGGCGAAGTCGTGGAGGGATGGAGCAAAGCTTTATTATTTTTCTTCGAGGTCCCTTGCTCCTGCCAATAACCACGGTTGATGGCTGGGGGGTGGAGCCGGGCTGATACAGTGCTTTCCCAATAATGACACCGTGTGCAGCACTGATATCTCATTCGTTTGCATGCACTTGGCGTGGCTGCACAGTCTGAGCACTGTGCATCGGAAAGACAAGCGGGCGCATCCAATGGCGTCAGTGGGGAAGTAACCGGGAAGCAGCTTATCGGCCGCTGGTCAGAAATTTCTCAGCGGGCCGGTGAGTCCAGGGCAAGCGCCCACAGCGAACACAGGCCTTCTTCGCTTAGAGTATCGCTTGGGATCGACTGTACCACCAATCTGAGAATCATTTGCGCCATCATGCAGTTCATTCCCTATCTCTCCGTTCCCTAATTGTATCACAAAGCACGAACCGCCTCGTCCGGGGGTCCGGGAAACTCTGACCCCCACCAACTCCAGGCCCGTGCCATCACGATGGGCATCTCAGGCCTCACGGCTACCCTACAGCCATACGGCGTGTCTGGGGTTTTCACAGATCAACATGTCGTCATTGATGGCCCGGCGCTGGCCTATACTATTCTCTCCATTTGTAGATCTAATGGAATATCTCAGCCCTCGTATGATCTTCTAGGCCGGTCTGTAATCCAATGGCTCGATACTCTAGCTCTGCAGGTTGAGCAAATGTAAGAACAGCCAGTCGATTTAAAGTCAGATTAGAAGTAGCAACTTTGCGTACGTTGGACTGATAGCTTCTTCCCAGTGATGCCATCTATTTTGACGCCTATCTGCCTATTGGAAAACGAGATGTCCGTATGGACAGGTCGGCAAAGCTCTTTATCCAGCTCATGCAATTCTGCAACAACTCCCCCAAAGGCTGCGACATCAAAAACTTATGTGGCACAGCCGAAGACAATCTTGACCTCTTCACAACCAAACAGCCAAGCACCCACAAACAGCTTGTGCCACCGAGCTTCCTTGTCCCCGCCATCATCGATGCACTTGACCAATGCCCCAGGTACCGTCACCTTGTAAGTCTCGTGCCAGGTGAGGCAGATGCCTTCTGTGCCCAGCACCTTGCCACGCATGGAGGGATTGTCCTAACCTCCGACTCGGACTTGCTGGTCCATGATCTCGGTCAAGGGAGAGTCGTCTTCTTCCGTGACATCCACGCGAGTGCCACGGATACCTGGAAATGCATTGTCTATGATTCAAAGAGGATATGCGAGAGGCTGGGTCTGAAGCCCTCAGGTGGAAACATCTGCAGGTTTGGATATGAGGTCTATCGTGATCCACATGCCAGCATCTCTCAGCTTGTTCAAAATTGCTCCTCCCCGATCCCTGACGAGGCCGAGTATAACAAGTTCTGCCAGCAATATTTGCAGCATGAGCTGGCCAACTTGCCCGTCACGGCTCAAGGAGAGACTGTGCAATTGCGCAACCTCGACCCAAGAATATCAGAACTGGTTCTGCAACTTGGAAACCCTACAGAGGAAATACCGGCTGCTTTAAGCTCAGAAAGCCGGATATTCCTTCCCGTGTTGATAGAGAACCCCCTGCGAGGGAGCGCCTGGGAACCATGTACTCCTATTCGACAGCTCGCATACTCCATATACAGATGGCTAGTCCCAGGCTCCAACTCAACAGTTCACGAGTATCGAAGGGTCCAGAACGTGGGCCACAAGGGCAGAGAAGTCAGCATGTTTCCTCAGAAAGAAGCCATAGAGCTACTTCAAAGCCTTCTGCAGACTTTGCAGCGGACGAAAGACCTCGTCGATGGGGTTGACGGCATCTCCTGCTGGACACTTCTCTGCATGGCGTTGAATATAAAAGAATGCCAGGAACAAGAGAAGCAATCACATGTTCTCCAGATCTTGACACAATCGTCAGAAAATGCCAAGCCTACCTCCAAGCCTGCCTCCAATCCTAAAATTCCTTGGGACACTATCCACATTACGGCTCATTTACAGGCTTCCTTATACTCTTTCAGAATACTAAAGCAGATCCTATCGCTTGTGCCGTATGGTGCGTGGATTCATTTGCCAGCAGAAGCAAGGGAGCTCCATGAGGCTCTCAAACCCCTTCCTGGATTTACAGACTTTCCATCAGTGAAACGAACGGAGGAACTGTTACAACAAAAGCTAGCACTCGAGATTTTGGATTTACTGCGAAATTTTGTTGATATCCCTGTTAGAAAAGCCAAAGATAAGAAGGCACGAATGAAGAGGAAGAAGGAGAACAAAGGTAACGGTCCACCGACAAAACGGTTTGCAGCACCAAAGGTCGGGGCAGGAGGAAGCATTTTCAGCTTGCTTGCGGATGAAGAATGAAAGAAGATAGAATTAAGGTATAGATATGATTTGGCAGCTAAGACGGCTGCCGGCGATCCTAGACATAGAGGCCATTCGTAACATCCCGAAATACACACGAATCCCTGACATCAGCCATATCCTTCATAAACCATCATTTCATAACACGCCCAAACTCTCTTCGTCATTCAAATTGCCCACAAACATGGGAAACAACTATTTTTTAATTCACTTTTGATCTTCAAATATTCCAGGACCATGGATGTCAAGCATGACGTCTGAAAGTGAAACTGTAGCCCCCTCGGGTGATTGCTGCTGTTGCGGCTGCTGCTGCTCATCTTGGCAGTTCTGCAAGAGGTCTTCATTGATTGCCCCGCATCCGGATTGCTTGATTATCCGCCACGCCCGCCGGAACTCATCACGAATGGAGACGATGCCGTTATGTGTGACGGTCCGAGCAACATTATGATCGAGTTCAAACGGGTCTTCAATGGCAAAGAGATACCGAAGGCGGACCTCCTTGAAGTCTCCGGCCTTTCCACGGGGCTTTGCTGATTGGGTATCGGTATCTGTTGCGGGCTGAGGCGACTTCAGCTCTGTAGGCTGGGCGGCGTCGCCCTGTGGCTCGTAGATTGTCTTGGCCCCAGTCCATCCCTTTTCCTGTTTCGAAACGAGTCCCCCAGGGGTACGAATACTGAGAACGTCTCGTCCCCAGTCAAAACCTTTGCCTTGTCTGTTGCTAAGGAAGTTGTTCTGGGCATAATATTCAAAGAAACCTCGCAAGAGGCTGCCGATTGACTCAGTATTCCTGTTCAGCTGATTCAGGGAAGCCAAGTGCATAATTTCTTCTTCATTGCGCCAGAAATTAACACGGTAACCGCAAAGTGTAGTGTTTTTCTCGATATCGGCTGGTGATATACCAGGTGGTGGAGGTGGGGCAAGCTGTTGTAGGTTGGGGCACACAAAGGGCTGCACCACATTGACAAGATAGTGTAACACCATGAGAACATAGCCATAGCTGCTCAAAGTGCCTCGATAGCCTGAATTGATACCCCTCATTTTGGCCCAGTGCTTCACAAATAGCACCATTGGTCGCACCCTCGGGTCAGTGAGCGAATAACAGCGTAGAAGAATGGTGTTCTGCAGTGCGAGGAGAGCCGAGAAGTTGATATCACACTGAACACCGCATCCAGAGCTTGGAAACTCTAATTGGTCCTTGTACTTTTGATTCTGCTGATTACGAGTTAATGCGTACGGGTCCGTCACGGCTCTCACCCGGGATACCAATGCTGATATCTCTGGTGTGACGGGATCCTCAATGTGACCATCAGCTGTGATTTGTGGCGGTGTCCGAAGTATCTTGATATACTCTTGGATATCGGGAACATTTTCCGATTTAAAAACACTCTTCTCCAGAGTCCTGGCAAATTCGCGAGCCAGGGTGAGGGCCTTGTGCCTGCGGGAAACTGTATCAAGACTCCATTTTTGTGACGCTCCCTCATATTCGGCCTCGAGAGCGAGCCGAAGCTCATGCGTCGAGATACCTGAAATGTAGTGCCCAACTGTGGCCCTTTCGAGGCTTTTAGCGTCTGGACCGGGTTCCTTTACGAGTTCATGAAGGGCAATGGCAGCCCGAATGTGATACGATGTGGGTGTTTCACCGGGCCCCTGCTCCAGCAGAATAATCCGGCTGAAGGGGACTTTTCTCAGTCTCTCTAAAGCATTCTGGACCTCCCTGGTGTATTGCACAGGGTCGACACCATAGTCAGTTCGGTACTGTAACTCTGACCAGGCCATCATTGTCTGGTCGGTCTGGAATTGGCGAATATCAACCCCGGATTTCTCGCAGAGGCGATTGAGGTCAAGCAGAAACTGCTCTCCCTCAATCTGACACGATACTGCCTTCATCGAATGTCGGTCCGGCTGATTGTTCCCAGATTTGAATTGAAGAGATGGATAACTTTGGAGTCTTTGTCGCAGCTCCGAGTCAGAAAGACCACGCACAAAAGCTGCACAGACCCTGCTCAAAACGTCCCATTCGTGGTCGGAGAAATTATACGAGGTTGCTCCACGGACGTCACGCCCGCCAGCCTTGCGTAACACAAGCTTTGCAAGAGCTGAGTACGCCGAGATGCTGGCTTTAGGTCCCTGCCTGAGGTAAAATCGCTGCGGCTCTCCACCCTGAGGAGAGGGAATCTCGAACTCGTCAGATTTTAAGATGGCATTGTCTCCTCTGGGAGACTCTGCGACCGGTTCTTCATGTTCCTCTGTCGCTGGATTGCCGGGTGTCTCGGGCTCTACTTCATCCTCCTCTTGTCCGTCGTGGAGATCATGAAGTCCATCCTCCCAGGCTTTGCGGTACGCAGATAAGTCATCATACAATTGCTGCGAAGGTTTTTCACAGAGCTTGATGATAGGCACACGGGTGCGACTCAGTAGCCGGGCACCCAATCCAGCATCGAGAAGCGCTTTCTCAATGAGGCGAGGAATAGGGGACTCTTTGGCATCTGGCGGAATCCGCGAGCACGGAGAGAGAAGAGCCAAATCCATATCCGACGCCTTAGTTGCGAATCCGGAGGCAAGACTGCCAAAACATTTGAGCTCAACTGAGGGAGATGGAAAGTCCCATCGCTGGGCGAGTGTTTGCTCATGCTGTGTTATCACATCCCTGATGATACTCTCAATTCTCATTCGGAACGCTTCTTTCTCAGAAATCTCGGCTCGCTCTATCTCTGAACCTGAGACGACCTGGAAGCTAAGTTGCTCCAAAAAGGCCGATTGGTTCACAATCTCTTCGGGGCGGAAGACTAGTCTGCGAGGCTGCTGAGATGGGCTAGAATGAGAGCCGCGCCAGCTGGAAGGCGATTGCTGGCCAAAAGATCCCCGCTGCGTACGTTTATTCTGGGGAGAGTAGTAGCCAGAAGAGGACTGGTTATTGTGAGGGCCATGACCATGCCCATAGGGCTTCGATGGCATGGTGTTGTTATGAAAATGGCTTGCATTTCCATGCTGGTGCGAGTCTGTTTGCCTGGGGTCAGGGCCTTGACCTTGGTTACGCCACCTCTGAGCTCCTGGACCGGAATGACCACGGCCATGTCTCTGGCTTTCGGGAGATGCTGGGGCCCGGGGGTCAATTGGGATATTGAACTGGGCATTCATCTGACGCCGCTGTGCTTGGTTCGGCCTCTTTTTGGCTTTATGGTGTTCATTCACATCACCTGGGCTGGCAGTTGGCTGGGAGGCTGCGGACTCTTCCGTAGATTGGCTACCTGGTGGTCCGTTTGTGAGGATCAGATTCCGCAATTGGTCTTCGAGACCTGGGCCTGAGCGTGCCGTGGAAGTATCCATGGTTACGTTTTGAAGCAGAGCTGACGAGGCAGAGAGCTGTTGGTGAGTTGACAGGTTGGGAGGACTCAAGATACTTTGCTTGTTGGTAGATGAATTTGGTCTTATCACATTTTCCTACCCGGCAGGCAATATGAAGTGGGTTATTTCCCTTTTTTTTTCTTTTTTTTTCCCTTTGGGGTGGCGTATGCTGTGTGAGAAAAGATATTCCACAGACTCTTGTATTGGAAGCTGGTAGCTTGAGTAATAGTTGCTCTGAAGTACTCTTACATGAATCCGGCGACCAAGGAGCACCGTGAGACTCTTGGAGGAGATGCAACGGGGGATCCGGCATGCGCGATCTGATGGACGGACAGGCGTATGGGTTGATTGTAATGGTGTTGTTGTCTGAGGGAGAATGGGCAGAGAATCTCAGGTTGTTGTGGCTCTGAAAGAAGGCAGTAGAACGCTGATTCGACAGGCGTGTTCGCTATGTTCCAGCCGAAAAGCCTAATCAGGCATGGTGCCCCTCTTTGACCCAGTGGGCAGACTGAGCTGCAGCAGGAGGAGAACTTTCGTCAGATTGAGCGAGTCGCTTTTGTGCGTCTGGGGTGGATCCCTGCGACTGATGTAATGCGCTGCTCATCCCCCGTAAGGTAGTATGTAGCATCAAGTTGCGAGTCGTATCGGAAGAGAGTTGGCAGCGCTCTACCTGCACATCTACAGCAATGGCCAAGCTGCTGTCTGCTGACCGTTACGCTGCCAGGCGAAACATCACTGCAGTGCCTAGGTAGCTCCATCTAGGGTAGGCAAGTATGTACCTCGGTACCTATTCTCGATCATCGGTAGGTACCTCGACAGATGAAGCATCATGTGCTACTGCAAAGCGTATATCTTCTGCTCCTTTAAGCATTATACGGGGCAAGTTGAGTAGAGTTGTGATAAGAGGGGGCTTATACCTCAAGATAAAACTACAATAGAAGAATAATGCTCGGTGACAAGGTCAGCATTGGGGGCAAGCACCTGCGCTACCTCAAGACTCGTGTTCGCCAAGTACTCAATACAGTATGCCGGGTTAATGAGTGACCAGGTAGCTCCTCCCCACTTTAATTCTCCCTGCCTCACCCAACGCCTTTCTCCGTCATATCTATTTCTGGGGCTAGACGAGTGTCGGCGCTGCTGCTGCTTGTTCATCCATCCATCGTTTCTTTGTCCACGTCTCTGGGTACTCTCCTCTGTCGGCACTCGAGGCCCCTTTGCAGCTGCCTGATTGAGCACTTCGGTCGAGCACTTCTGTGCCAGCCTCTGACTCTGCTGACGTAAAGAAACCTTGCCGGGCTTTGCGCCGCGCTGCTGGTCTGCCTCGCGAGCCCCGTGAAGTTGACCCAACATAGTAGTGTCGCGCCAGGCTTCGACTCAACAACCTGCCTCTCAGTCCCAGCACGCCTGCGGCCATTGAAAAAGTCTCCGACTAGCCATATCAATATCTATATGCACATCCACCCCATCGCTTCGCTACAATGAGCGCTCCACCGCCCGGAAGGCCAAACGGCGCCCCAAGGCCTCCCATGCAGAAGGCGAACCCATTGCGCCCTATGCGAAGGAAGCCAGCGAACCCTATGGTGGCCCCAAAACGCGGACCGAATGCTCCCCCCCCTCCTTCTGCTCCGAGATCGAATGCCCAGAATGGCGCGCGACAGAGTCTCGAGCAGCGACGCATAACCAATGAAGGTTGGATGGACCCAAAGCCTAATGGGGCCCAAGACATCGCCATCATGACGACGAAGAAGGAGCTTTTGCAAGGGATGCGCTTTCACCTCATGAAGTTTGCCCAATCCAAGATGGATGACAAGCCTGTTGATCCAACCGACCAGAATGAGTTTGCGCGCCCTGTCACGCTTCAACGCCGAGATGCCCGACAGCCGCCAGCTGGCCGAGCTGTCCGTACTGAGGAGGCCGAGGCTCCTCAGGTTGACGAGTCTGAAAGGGAGCGGATGATTCAAATGAAGGCGGATAAGGAAGCACAGCGAGCGATTGACCAGGCCAAGATCGCCCCAGTAGCCAAAGACCCTAACCCAAAACCGAAGAAGAAGCAAAAGGAGGAAAAGACCATGTTTCACCGGACACACAAGACCGAGGCAGCCAAGAAGGAGTCTGACCTGAGATACGAAGAAGCGCTTCCCTGGCATCTGGAGGACGCGGATGGCAAGAATGTGTGGGTGGGCAACTACGTGGCTGCGCTCTCTGAGAGCACGGTTGCTTTCAGGATTGATGGAGAGGTTTTTCGAATGCTACCCTTGGAAAAGTGGTACAAATTCTCGTCCAAGCCTCCTTTCCAACCCTTCACGATCGACCAGGCCGAGGCCTTCATGAATCGTAAAGTTGACGTTGGACGATGGGTGATGAAGAACGAGGATCAGAAAGCACAGGCTGCCGACATGGAGGCCACCCGCCGAATGCTATATGGTAAAGGTACCATGGTCAAGACAGAGAGTTCCACTTTCAGGAATGCTACGAGACAAGAAAAGCTCGAACATGACGAATTGGATGTATCTGGAGATGAGTTCCAGGATGACGATGATAATGTCAACTTCGAAAGGAACGATGATGAAGATACCAAGGAATCGAAAGATCGGATCCGTCGTGAGCAGCTTGGTGCCAATCTTTGGGGTGATGGCGATGAGCAGGAGGTTGACAAGGAACTCAAGGATCAATTGCGGGAAGAGTTGGAGAGGAAGAAGTATGGCAAAACTACCAAGAAGGCTCTCATCAAGCGCGATAGGGAAGATGTTTATGAGAGTGAGAACTCGGAGGAGAACCCCTGGGATAGTTCGGTGAGTGCTATTCCTACATTCTGGCGAAAAACAGGGCTAACATGTAACACCTTAGTCTGCTGACGAATCATCTGATGATGAGGAAGAAGTAAAGGAGGAGGAAGACCAAGCGGATGGAAAGGGTACGAACGACAGCAAGGATCAAGACAAAGACAAAGATGGCAAGAGCGGCGCACAAGGCAAGCCGAAACCTGACCCGGCAAAGAGCAAAAGCCTGAAAAGAGCAGGCTCCCCGACCCTTTCAGAATCTAGTGGAAACGAATCGTCGAGGAAGAAGATCAAGAAGACGGCCACTCCGGCTGGTGGAAGTCGCGCGGGAACACCCCTGCACATGCGCAAGCTGAAGACCGGTGGCGCTGGCTCCGGTAGCGACGGAGAGGCGACCGCAGGTGAGATGTCTGACGGTGCTGGTGCCAAGATCAAGAAGAAGAAGATCAAGGTCATTGGAAGCGGCCAGGGATCCCCATCAGCGTCTCGGGCGGGTAGTCCCAACCCTGGACAAGGAAGTAAGTACATCAGTAAGAAGCTCTTGTTGAACTGTGCTAACAGCGCCTTCTCAGGTGCATCCCCTGTGTCATCAGCAGGTAAGGGAATCGAGGCATGGGAAATTGTGGAAAAGATTCCCCCCGAGGGAATTACGATTGGCGAACTGATCAAGCCATTCCTTGGGCGGATTGGAGACAAGCCTGGCCAGATGTTAAAGAAAGACTGGATCGATCTAGTCAAGGTGACATGCGACTATGGGCCGGACAAGCGACTTCGTCGTAGAAATAGGTAGCTGTGCTGTCAAGTTGGTAGTCCCAGACTAGCCATCGTCTGACGATATCTGGAACTGCCTACTTGAGCTGCTGTGAAATAGAGTCCCGAATGTTGTTGATTTCAGCAAGATTCTAGACAGAAGGATTGCCCATAGCCAGGACCTGTGGGAAAAAAGGTCATAGCGAATCACTTAAAAAACAGAAAACATAATCTACTAGCGTTGAGGAAGCTCATTCTTGAAACCGAGTTGGAAGCAGTCTGGAACTATTGCGGAATAAATAATAATTACACACACTTGGGTGTCTTGAGGGTATCTCCAATGAAAACATATACCATATTGCGCCGCCTATTCGTCCATTTGCCATGAATACTCCAGCCCCTTGTTCATCTCACGCCTATTGATTGCCCTGAATCTCTCGGCCTCGAAGCCATTGCTTCGGTCCACCCCATCCCAACGGTAACCAGGCTTGATCCCGTATCGGTTTGGGGGTGCGCCCCCTTGGTAAATGGGCCGGTGTTTTGACTTGCCCTTGGGCTTGGTGCTCTTTTTTTCCGTCATGAATTGCATCATGGGATCGTTCCACCTTTCCTGCTCCTTGAGCTCGTCGTTCATCTCCTTATCGTCGGCCCTCCTTGCGAAAGCCATGGTCTTTGCGTCCTCCAGCTGCTCCCTCCTCTTTCTTGCTGCCTCTAGCTGGACGTCACCCTTCAAGTCTTCCAAGGCCTGACGTTCCTTCTCCTCGGCTTCCGCGGCTGCTCGACGCGCCTCTGCACGCTTCATGGAGATGTCTATTCTTCGGCCCGTCGCGTCACGGTAGACTGTTTCCGCCTCCTTCCCGTTCTTCTGATGGCGCTCGAACTCTTCTCGCTCCTCGCGCTGCCGCCGCTTGAGCTGTGCTGAGACGGCGGCGCCGCTCTGCAGCCCTGCGTGTGTCCCGTCGCTCATCTTGACCACGCCTGAGTCATCCACCACAGGCATCTCGTCTTCCTTTTCGCGCGCGGCGTCCTGTTCTGCCGCAGCGGCGGCGAGAATGGCATCGGCCGCTGCGCTATCGTCCTTGCTTGCTTCACCATTATCGCCCACTGTCTTCCAGTTGCTCTTCTTGGCTTTGCGAAACTCTGAGGATCTCCCTGTCACGGTTACGGGGCCGTCGGCGTCGTCGTCTTGGGCGGCGCCTGATTTGCTGCCCCATGATGCATCGTCGTCGTCGGTGATGAGCAGCCCGGACGCGGCTGGTGCCTGCTTGCGCTTGCGCTTCTTGCTGGGCTTGGTGTCTGCAACGAGATATCGCGAGGCGAGGTAGTTTGTGAGATCTTCGGGCATGACGAATCTAGTTTTTTTTGTTCGAGCTTCGTATTCCTGGAATGGCTTGGGAAAAGTTGCCTTCGCAAACCAAAAGTTTCACATGCACGAAGCCCGGGCCATGTCTCTGCTATATGCAGATAGCCGGATCGTAAAGTGCCTTGATGGGCCCCGATACTACGATGTGGGGCTAACCGCTGTCAAGCGACGGCGTTGGGCGACTTCAAGAGTCCGAATGGTGATCCCCCCCATCGCCCGTCACGCCCGAGATTCGCTTTGTTTGGTTCCGAGGAGTCTTTGAGCCCCCCTCCAATGCTGAGATACGAGCCCTGAGGAACATGCGGATCCGGAGTTCTACCCAGCCTTTCGGGATCACGCAGATTAAGCTTTGCGCGCCTCATGCACCCTACGAGGTAGCGACCATTCCTTAAAACACCAACCATTGAAGAGTCCAAGCGAAGGCCCAGCAGAGACCAAGACGACGACTTCTCCCGGCCGCAATCCCCCGAGCAAGCCGCATTCATGACACAGCCTCTCAGCGATGACGCCCCGCCGACGGAACCGATCCAGGCGCTCCCAGCCCCGGCCTCGGCCGCCGCCATCAAGCTGCCCAGCATGGCGCACTCGCTGACCGGCGACCCGCTCTCCATGTCCGACTCGGAAACGACCATTGCGTTCAGGCGGAACCACCCGTCGGCGGCGTCTCTGTATGCGTCCACGCTGTCCCCGCCGGGCTCGAGGCCAATGTCCCCCGCGGGGCACGGGTCGCCGTCGCGGGTGCTCTCCTCTACCATCTTCGGACCCCCCTCGGGCAGGTCACTACCGGACGTCAGCTTTGGCGAGAACCCCGGTGATCCGGTCAACCTCATGCTCAAGGCGTTCGTGCCCCATGTCGCCATCTACGCTTCCGATGATGTGGAGGAGCTTGCCGCGAAGAAGGGTTTCCAACAAGGGTTCTGGGAGCTCTTGAGACCCTTTGGCGAGCGGATCCAGGGTAAGGTGTCAGTTCGGGATAGCAACGGGGTGAGCAAGATAGCGGAGGAGTTCTCCCTTCGATTCACCAAGTTTGGCGAGAACGTGGACCAGCCGGGGACGAGGACGAGGACGCCTAGCTTGATGCAGGGTGGCTTCGGTGACGGCAAGAATGGAGAGAAGCAGGGACCGGCCCTCACGCGGGATCAAAAGGCGCTGGTGGATGTCGAGTCGGTTGTTAGCCGTCATTTATCGTTTGCCGAGGAGTCTTTTCTCAGCTCCCCCTTTCACGCCGCTCTGTCCTCTACTCAAGGACTGGACACTGAGGCTACCTCCCCATACTACGCGCTCTATTTACGGCGGTTACTCTCAGCGATGCCTATTGCTCCGCATGAGACTTTCACTCACCCCGTGGCTTGCATTGTCGCTGTTACAGCCGGTTCGGAGGACTCGGTGGGAGAACTGCGTCGGATATACAACGAAACTAGCACAGGGCCCAAGAAACTCCCTCCGTGGGTTGACGGTGACTACCTACGCTTCTACGTACTGGTTCACGACGAAGAAAATGACGATATTACTCGGTCGATGGCCCTCTATGAACAGATGAGGCGGCATTTCGGACAGGATTGCCATCTTCTGCGACTGCGCAGCAGTCAAAGTGCAGAGACGGACGACGATAGCATCCCGATCCCGCGAAGCGACTGGATGCCGGCAGAGGAAGAGCTGGCAGAGATCCGCCGCAGCGAGAATGAGGAAGACTTCGAGGATCCCTTACGATATATATTTGAATCTGATGCTACTGCCATCAGGACATTTGTTCGCGAGTTGGTCACGTTGTCCCTCCTGCCTAAAATGGAGCGCAATGTCTCCATCTGGAATGACCAGGTCGCCTCACGTAGGAGGGGTCTGGCCGGTCGATTTATGAATCTATCCAGGAAGTGGGCCAGCTTTGGTGGCAACTCTCGGTCCTCGATCAACGTGGGAGGCACCGACAATTATGACATGTCGGGATTCTACAGGGCGGAGGCGCCGGAGGCCATCATGCGGAAACTGGCAGACTACGCGTTCATGCTGCGAGATTGGAGGCTGGCATACTCGACGTATGACTTGTTGCGGGCAGACTTTGCTGATGCAAAGGCCTGGAAATACCAAGCTGCTGCGAATGAGATGGCGGCGCTCAGTCTCCTGATGATTCCGCACCAGCTCACATCCAAAGCCCGAGCAGAAACTGTGGACCAGATGCTCGAATCTGCGGTGTATTCGTATCACACACGCTGTAGTTCGCCCTATGGCGCGATACGAAGTTTGATCCTCGGCATCGAGCTTCTTAGAATCAGGGGAGGAAACAACATCGACGATGCGGGTAGATGGGGTACACGGCTGCTCGACCTGAAGATCCTGGGCCCCATCGGCGAAGCCTTGGCCAAGGAGCGTCTAGCAATCGCCTATTCTTGCAAAGAAGGCGTCGGCAGCTGGCACTGGGGGGCCCGCAGCCGCAAGTCTGCAATGTGGAGTGCCCTCGCCGCGGAGGCATGGGTCAAGCAGGCCAAATACATCCCTGGGCAGCGATGCATAAACCACGCACGGAACATCTACACGGCGAACCCTCCCAAGACGGGCATATCGGGATATACCGAGGCGAACCAGTTCGTCACCTCCCTTGCGCGCACCATAGCGGAGCAGCTCGACCTCGTGGACGACGATCTGGACGATGCGAGCGACGAGGACCTGGATGATGAGATAGACGAGGAGAGCGAGGCTTTCACGGATATGAGACGGAGGCGGCCGAGCAATGGCAGGCCACAGAGCGTCATTGAGACGGCGCCTCTGCGGGACGACGGGACGGGGGAGAATGGCAAGGCAGGGTTTTGATAAGAGTTGGGAGCGACTCGAATTACGGATAGATGGCGTACAGGGGCATCATGGTTGTAAAATACAAAGTATATTAATCTACCACCACTTTGTTTCTTCACCTGATGTCGAGGAGAAGCTATGCTTCCTGTACGGTGATACCGGCATGATTCTGCTATAAGCTTGAAGAGTGCCGCAAAACGGCAGCATAGAAATATTTGGGTGTCATGTTTCGACTTGACAGTTTGTTACGGTAGATTATGAGCAATGATGAAACATAGGAATTGGCTTGCTGGTGTATAAGTGCCTTTCAAATCTATACATCTGAAGACTAAAGGGGTATGCATGGGCTTGAGAATGAATGTCCATGCATACGAGAGGTTGAAAAAAAGATTCTACAGTTTGACAAACCTGGATGAATTTGAGACCACGGGATGGTCCTCTCCATGGCTTTGTTCTTTGGTGAGGCTATGATTGGGCTGAATGATGCACAATGGTGGGGTGTTGGATGGCGCTGATAAGCACAAGCACAGCGGATAAGACCGCCAACGTCACTCGGCATCTAGCCTCTGCCTCTTGGTCCGCGTGCGCGCCCTCGTGTGCCAGGAAACAATAGCATCTAATTCTCGGCGTTTTTGTTTTTCATCCCAACTTGATACCCATTACCGACAGCTGTTTATCCTTGCCAACCCGAAAACACACCGACATCTCTGATTCAGGGCTTGGCTGCCCCATTTTCGCCTGCATCATGGGCGAGCTGGCCGACTATCTTAACGAGCATGACAGCAACTTTCGCAAGTATGCACAAGCCCCCAACAATGGAACCCGAGTTGCTTGTTTTCTCTACTATGCTAACGCGGCATGGACAGGTCACGGCTCCCTGCATTATACTCAGACTTCAGACCACAGCGAACGCTGAACCCTGATGGGTACCAGGCCAACATCTCGGCATGGAACCAAGCCCTATCCCACCTCGCCTCGCAGGGCATCCTCTCTAAATACAACACCGAATCCAGCCCCCTGATACTCAAGATCGACACCTCGATCCTGCGCCACTTCGAAAGCAGACAGTACGGCCAGCCGCTGGCGCTGGGCACCGTCGTGCGAGAGGCGGTCGCGGCCAAGAACCTCGTCCCCCTCAACGACTTCCTCAAGGCGCAGACGAACATATACCAGCGCGGCTGGGGGCAGCTCCCCTGGACCGTGGTAGGGTGGACGCTGCGCCAGCTGGGCGTGGTCGACCCTGCAAGGGGGGAGGACACGCTGCCAGCGGGCCGGTACGTGGCGATGCAGAACCTCGAGTCGGCGGCCGCGGAGCTGAGCGAGAGGATGGCGGGGAGGACGTCCATCTTCGATCGCGTCTTCACCAGGACCCAGTTCGAGACCACGTTCGCCACGGAGCTCGTCCCCGGCCAGCGGCTGTCGGAGCAGGACATCGACGTGCTCCTGAGGTTCCTCGCCCGGGAGAAGCAGACGGTCGAGTACGATGGTCAGACGGTGCGCATCAAGGGCGGCGGCGATGGAGATAGGAAACTCACGGAGGAGGACGCCACCGTCGCGTCCATCAAGGAACTCACGGCCAATCTCAAGCACCAGATTTCCCTACTCAACACACGGGTCGAGGAGCTGGAGCAGACTGCCAGGTCTGCCGTCATGCGCAAGCACAAGATATCCGCGCTCGCTGCTCTGAAATCAAAGAAGATCGCCGAGGCGTCTCTGGCCTCACGGTACACCACCCTGAACCAGCTCGAGGAGGTGGCCAACAAGATCCAGCAAGCCGCCGATCAGGTACAGCTTCTCAAGGTAATGGAGTCTTCTGCCAGCGTCCTCAAGACTCTCAATGCGGCAACGGGAGGCGTTGAGAAGGTGGACAGTGTGATGGACCGGCTGAGGGAGCAGATGGGCACGGCAGACGAGGTGGCGGCCATTCTTGCCGAGTCGGTCGGTGCCCCCATCGACGAGGCCGAGATCGACGAGGAGCTGGAGGCACTGGAAGAGCTGGAGAAGGAGAAGGAGGCGGCGGCGAAGCGCGCCAAGGAGGAAGCGCAACGCCAGAAGGAGGAGGCCGAGGCACTCGAGAAGCTGGAGAAACTTCCCGAGGTGCCTGTGGCAGACGAGCCAGCGAGGGAGAAAGCACAGACGCCCACTTCAGAGACAGGAATTGCGAACCTGTCAATCGAGAGTCAACCAGAGAAGGAAGCAGAATTGTTGGCCAACTAGTTGATGCGATGGTACAAAGCTATCTACTATTCTCTATTGGTGGCTAATTATGTGGAGTTATAAGACTTGGGCGGCCTTTTTCATGGCCATTACAAAGGCATACCATCGTTTGGTGTGATACTTTTAGACGTTAATCATGGATATATGTAGTTTGAACGGACGATAGGGTCCTGGGAAATTGTCGATATTAATTGCCGGTAGATTAGGAATTTGCTTCCCCAGAAGGTTTTTCAGATACCTGCTGGACATTTGGTACCAATATACTTGTACTTGTACTATTGCTTCCTTCTACCAGCCCAGGGATCCCTCCTGATCCTGTGGGTAATTTATTTTCATTGGCGTTGAGCGTCTGTATGTGTACGGAGCTAGGAGTCACACCTGTTACCGCTTCGGCAGCGAGCACTTCGGCGTTTTCTTGAGGTATGCTGTCCTTTTGAGGAGGACCTTCAGGACTCTCGTCCGTCTTTGGTTTTTGTTTGGCTTCCACCCCTTCGGCAGTTACTTGAGGTATGCTGTCCTTTTGAGGAGGACCTTCAGGACTTTCATCCGTCTTCGGTTTTTGTTTGGCTTCCATACGTGTTTTCCTTGCATTTGCAATCAAATCCTGGAATGAGCCATTGTGTTTTGTGGCCCAGGCGGCACCGTCGAAATCCTTATCCTTGATCAGAGCAGCGTTCTGAGCTGCCCGGCCGGTGGTTGGCGCACGACTTCCCTGCGTCTTCTCCCACGTATCAAGTTCTTGTAATAACTGCATACGATTCTTTGGTCGTGCCGCATCGCAGTTGGCGTTCCACAGCGTCACCCATTCCCGATGTCGTTTCTCAAGGATTTGTCGGGGCCCGTGATTGGGTATCTTTAGGTCGCCCAATTTCTTGCGCAGGGCATTTTCTTTGAACAAGCCGTAACTCAGACCCGGTAATCTTTCGTAGGTTGTGTTGTGTGTCCGCCCTATGGCGCCCAGCTGCGTCGTCTGTGTGCTTTTCTTCTTCGGTGAAGGTCCAGTACACGACTCTATATGCCCGAAAACCTGCCACTCCTTCATCCGTTTCTGGCACATGGGACAGGCAACCAAGCCATCGTCTGCTCACAGTTAGTTTTGAGATAACCAGGCCCAGACTCAAAATAATGGTCTTACCGGGTTCAGGAACGAAGTCATCCTCTTCCGTGTCGCTCGCTGGCACAACCTCCTCTTCTTCAACCTCTGGCGCCACCGCATACGACACCGGCTGCTTGTTTCGACTCAACCTCGCCGACGAACGTAACCTCTTCGCATCAGGCGCAGGCTCCGACTGTGACCCATCCTCGCCATCTCTCGTTTTCCTCTTCGGCGACCGGGGTGGTGGCGGGTCAGGTTTCCGCTGCGCAAGTTCCAGTATGGCAGACCGTGCCGCCTTGAAAGATTCAACAGCCTCCTCCACGGACCAGTTGCTGCGCAGCTTGACCTCCTGCTCCCCCGCACGACACACTGGACACTTGCTGTCGTTGGATAGCGCTCTCCGGATGCATAGCGAGCAGAATGTGTGCGAACATGTCGTGATCATCGGCGTTTCGTAGAAGTCCTTGCAGACTTGGCAGCGGAGTGACGCCTCGACTCGCGCCAGCGCAGGTAATGACGTCGAAAGCCAGTCCGTCGAGTCGGCTACATCGTTCTCGGGCATTGTGGCGAAGGAATGGGCGATTAGGTGGGAGATAGAAATGAACAAAGCCTCAAAATGCTGTCGATTCGGTTCCGAATTAATTCCCAGGGTTAGAGGTGCGCCGTCGGAGAGTGAAGCCCTTCACTCAGACCAGCGGAGACGCGGTGGACGCGCTGCGGATTCGATTCGACCCAATCAATTAAAATTCTAGACAGACTCGATAAGAGATTAGACCTGTTTGATGAATAATTGGCTGGTTGAGCGGGCAGAACGATGCAGCTAGTGGGGCGCACTTGCCAATCAGTGGCCAGCTAATTAATCTTGCACGTGAGACCGCGTTGCTGGTTCGCGTCGTGCTGGAACCTCGAGGTCGAAAGGGCTTCACTCAACATTCAAGCCAGAACCTGGGAAGATTCTATGGGAATTTGAAAGAACCCAAATAATACTGAACTAATAATTGGATGAGAGCTTCCCCATTTCCAGTTGAAAATGGACGAGTACAAGAAATTTCTGGCCGATCGGCTTCTCAGCGATGAGCAACCAGTGAGCACAGCTCATCCCAGCCGAATTTAAATACCAGCTAACCAGAGCCCAGATCACATATAGACTTCTCAGCAGAGCGCTCGGGATACACGTCAACACGGCAAAAGAGTAAGGAAACTTATGGCCTGACTTACTTATTCATCAATGACTTATGGCGGAATTATAGAATGCTGTACGACTATCATACCTATCAAAATGGTATCAAGGCAGAGTCGATCCATGCTACCTATGTAGTATATGGCACCAAGACCCAGAACAACACTGCTGAAGATGGGGATGTCGAGATGAGCAGCTCAATGCCTGAGCATGAACCTCTTTCCGAAACAGTTCCCACGACGACCTTGGCCCTGATCCGCCAGGAGAACCTAGAAGGTACCGAACACCCAAACGGGCCTCTTCAATGTACTAAATGCTAACAAAGAGGAAATCCAGCCGCCCTCGCAGAGTACCAGGAGGTTGTGTCAATACATATGTACAGTCTCGCCCCCGGTCCCCAGCGGGACGTATCTCTTCTCTATGATGTGGCCAAATCACTGGCCGAGTACACTTCAAAGGAAGACCCCCTGACGGCTGGCGAGAAGTACGGAACGATCAGGAATCTGAATGTGAGGCGGAGGGACCGTCAAGCGCGTCCCAAGCCGGGCTCTTCCACCACCAGTCAACCTGCCAAGGCTCAACCCCCCAAAGCCCAGCCGATTGTTCCTGTCAAATCTGAGCCAGCTGCTGCCACCAAGAAGCCCTCGCCATTCGAAGTTGCAGCGGCGGCAGCCAAGCTCAAGAAGCAGCCCAGCTCACAGACACCCTCGTCTTCTGAGACGCCGACTTCTAGTGCCGCGAAACCAGCTCCAGCATTGAAACGAGGGGGGTCTGGAAGTATCATGCAGTCATTCGCCAAAGCGAAGCCTCCCAAGCCCAAGCCGGAGCCGAAAAAGGAGGAGGACACTGAGATGGCGCTCTCGGACGATGGGGAGGCTGACGACGAGGACATTGCGAAAGAAAAGTCCGAGTACAAGGATTCGGACGCTGTGAGGAAGTCGAGGAAACAGCGGGAGGACGAACTGAGGCGGATGATGGAGGACGATGACGAAGAGGAGAAGTCCGAGCAAGAACCTGCGGACGAGGAGATGGAAGAGGCCCCTGAACCCGAGCCTGAGCCGGAAGAAGAACCGAAGGAGAAGGAGGAAGAACCGGCCGAAACTATCACCACAACTGCCAATGGCCGGAGAAGGGGAAGAAGAAAGGTCATGAAGAAGGAGCGCGTCATGGATGAACAAGGTTACCTTGGTAAGAGACATTCACTGCTTCATCCTGGGAACTCTGCTAACAAGTATCAGTTACGATACAAAAGCCCGGCTGGGAGTCCTTTTCAGAAGACGAAGCTCCTCCGCCCAAGAAGCCTGCGATCGCCTCATCCAATTCGTCTACTCCCGCCTCATCAGCTGGGAAAGCCAAGAAATCCACCGGAAAGGGGGCACAGGGGAATATCATGTCCTTTTTCGCCAAGAAGTCATAGCATCAGTCTAGAAGCCCGCTGTGAGATATTCATCATAATTTTATTATAACCCTTCTTAGGCCTTTACTTGAAAGAATCTACAACACGGCCCTGGTCTTGTGCTGTCTTGCCTCCCGTAGCTCTATATTGCTCTGGATTTGCCTTTATCCTTGAAAGCAGCGCCGCCAGCCTCTCCACCCCGTCGACAATGTCATGCTCTTCCAGCCAGGCAAACGTGAACCGTATCTCGTTATCGAACCTGACCGAGTCGTCCCCCTTGACCGCAAACATGTTGCCCCCTCCAATAATCAAATTTTCTTCCTCTTGTGCAGCCTTACTGATCACATCAGACGACACACCGACATTGTGGGCGATCCAGACAAAGTAGCCTCCGTAGATATCCGCACCCAGTAGACTGCCATGCCGCACCTCCGCACCAAGTGGCACGAGGTGCTGGCGGAGCGTATCCAGCATCAGCTTGTGCCTCCTCTGCAAGCTCGGCCGGATCACCTGGTCAATGTGCGTCTGCAGCTCCCCGCTGTGCACCAAATCGCTCAGCATCGCGGCGCACAGCTGGCTCGGGGCGCCGCCGCTCTTCGAACTGGCCGTCTGGGCCAGACCAAACGCGAACGCTCTCGTGCCCTCCGCCCATCCCGTGCGCACGCCTGGGCCGGCGATCTTGCTGAATGAGCCGTTACTGACGACATTACCGAACCCGCCTTCTGGAATCCCCAGAGCCTGATCAATGTCAGATAAGCGGGGGAGGTACGCCTCAGGCGGCATCTCGGTTGGCCACACGCCATGTTCCGAGGGGATGCGCCACTGGAGAAAATCGTAGACGTCGTCCGCGATGATGAGGGCGTCGTACTTGCGGGCCAGCCGCACGAGACCCTCGCGCCTCTTGAGGGACATTGTCTTGCCGGAGGGGTTGCCGCAGCTCGGAACGGCGTAGATGACGTGCCTGTACAGCTTCCTCAGCGGGCCGGGATTCTTGTACGACTGCAATTCTGGAAATCAGCCATCGATATCACTTAAATCTACATGAGGGAAACGGGACCAGTCCTCACCTCCCCCGGATCCCCCTTCTTGCTCTCCAACTCCTCGAAAGCCTTCAACTTGGCCTCGAGAACCTCGACATCAATGCCGTCCTCATCCTCGGGCGCCGCATGCAACCTGCCTCTGAACCCCGAATCCTCAAAGATCGGACAGGCAAGATGAAAGACGGGCGCCACGAGCCACACGGCCCTGGTGAACACGGGGTCCGTGTAGCTCTGCAGGACGTTCGCGACGTTCTGGCTCGCGCCGCCCGTGATGCATATCCTCTCCGGGTCGGGATCCACGCTGTAGTGCCTCCCGAGCCAGGCCGCCAGGCCCTCGCGCAGAGGTCTGTAGCCCTCGTCCGGGCCGTACTGGAGCGCGGGCACGAAGACCGTGGGGTCGGTCAGGAGTCGCTGGGCGGCGCCGGCGAGCAGATGTGCGGGGAGGAGTGAGGGGGACGGCCAGCCGCGGAGGAAGTTGATTGCGTGCTTGGCCATGTTGATGTTGATGTGGATTGAATGGAGGGGCTCAACAGTCATAGCACTGGAATCTGGGAATAGCTCGTCCGTCATAAGGATGACTGCCGGATTGTGAGCTGGTTTGAGGTGTGAAAAGAGGCCGTCGCCGGAAGGTTACACAAAGCGGGAAGGCTGCGACCGGCCGGAGGAAAGAGCTACTTTGTCGCTGGTATGGACTCAAATACACATTATTAATCGGGCAATTGTCCGCGATTGACAACTGTGGATTCAACAATGGATGGACCCGGGTGACACTTGTTGACGCAAGACATGGCACTTCAACTGGGTAGGTAATCCAATAATCGCAATGGCCCGGCTATGAAATGAAGCACGCAATCGCATACCCAACATAGACCCAAAATCATGCCGGCTCAGCGGCAAGGCCCAATATCATATCCCACCATGTACGCCATTGAATACTCCAAATACTCCAAGATCCCGTCTTCAGAAACGCAATTTTCCATTGATTCTCCTGATCAAACCTCGTATGGTTTGGCACCCTCGCCGAATATCAAATGCGGCTTCCGCTTTGCTAAGTCCAGGATGGTGACAGCAAAAACACCATTCGCCCAGGCAAACCAACTCCGGGTGTATTGACTTGCACGGTCTACGTCGATACTCTCGTGTACAAGACCAAGCTTCGCTGAGTTCAAGACCAAATCGAGACAGTCCTTGATCTCTTCGTCATCGTCTGACGTTTGTGCCTGGATGAGAAGACTCATCGGCCATGCGTTTCTCAACCCAATGTGCGGGCCTAGTGCTGTCAGTACAGTTTACAGTCAGAATGGTTGGTGGGAAGAACGAACCTCCAATTCCTCTAAAGTCCCTTCCCTCCAGATAGTATGGGTTGCCTTGTTTCTCGAGAATCATCTTCCTTGTATTTTGGTATACTGGATCATCGACGTCGCAAAAGCCCATAACTGGCAGCGCAAGCAGGGAGGGGTAGTTGGCATCGTCCATCATAATTGAGGAGCCGTAGCCATCTACCTCGTAAGCAAACACATCGCCGTATTTCTTATGCTTGACGATGCCGTGTTCCATGACACCATCTCGGAGCTGCGTGCTCCATTTCTCGAGCTCGGCACTCAGGGCGGACTTGCCCGCCTTCTTGAGCACCTTGGACGCACGAGAGAGCTCAACGGACATCATGGCATTGGCTGGGATGAAGAACCCGAGAATCGTAGCATCATCGCTAGGCCTGAAGGCTGAGCGGACAAGCCCCGTCCCACTGTTCAAAGGGTTGCCAAGTCCTTGCAGGTTTAGGGTTTCTGTTCCTATGTTCGTGTTTCTTTGGAAAGTGTATTCGTTCCTAAGATATTTCCCTGTTTTTGGATCAAATGCGGGCTGGGACTGCTGCTCTAGAACTTGGAGCAACGTCTTGACAGCTAGCAGCCAGCGTTGGTTGACAAACTCAGTTGACCCAGTGTGGTCGTAGAAATCATTGGCCAGCGCAAGGAAATGGCCCAGTGAGTCAAGCTCATACTTGCATTCAAAGACAAAATTCTGCTCATAAGCGGGATGCACCTTGTCGTCCTGGCCATTCGAAGCAATTGGGAGGTTACTAATTGGTGGCGGTTGGAAAGCGTTGCAGTACGGCGACTCAATCACGTACTCGGACTGAGTATTGATGGCCCCTAGAAGTAGTTGGAAGATTGCAGGGTCCTTCTGAGCCAATGTCTGGTATGGCCGTAGTTGATTGGTAGAGTCTCGCAGCCATTCGGCGATGATGTCTCCTGTGATGATGAACGACTGAGGACCCTTCCATGCGCCATCCTCCCCAAAGCTCTTCAATCCCCCAAAGCGGAAGAATCCAGTACTCTTCCCATCGGTGTGGAATTTGACAGTCGTATCGGTCGTGGAAGGGAAGGCATTCTCGAAGAGTCGGGCCAGGTCGCGGTCCTGAATGCGCGAGGTCACTTCGTCAATGACCCTCTCGATCTCATCGGAGTGGAAAGTTCGGCATCGTGGATCGGGACGCTGGAACGGTAGACCAAGGGGTCCGGTACTCAGAGGCCGACTGGATGCAATTAGCTGAGCTCATCATCGTCTGAGCTCGGAGAGAAGGGGCCATACTGTGGATATGCAGCGTACTGAGCGTAGTCGGGACATGCCTCTTTGACACGGCTCAATGGATCCTGTTGGCCTGCAACACTGGGAAGCCACGCTGGGCCAAAGGCTACCAGCAGGCTAGCTGCCAGCATTCGAAAAGACATATTCGTGTGATTCGCATGCGCAAGACTGACTGCCTACGTGGCCCTCAGTTGTAGTTGCAAGCAGTCAGTCAAGCAGTGCGAAACAAGTCGCAGCACAGGGGACGGGATATCTTAGTGGGGCACGGCGTCAGAAGCTCCTGCTTTCCCCAGATTTTAGTTCATCCACCTGATACCGACCGAAATGGCTTGTCCTAGTCCAAACTTTGAACCCTTGAAACGCCATAAGTATTCTCACTTTCAGTAATTCTAAAGGCTATCTTAGGTATTATTAAAATACAGGTCAACGCTAAGTACAAGAACAAATACATGTATACAGTCCTACATCAAATAAGTTAAGTGGATATAGGTAATAGCAACGATAAATTCGGGGTTTCAACTACCAGCCCCAAGTTCTGCTGGAAGCTGTAAATACCGGCGGCTTCCATTGTATCCTTTCTGGATCAATAACCCGCCTCTTCTTCGTCAATTGCTTCTCCCTCTGCTTAATGAGTTTTTCTGGGATGATAATTTTGTGGTCGCTCTTGTGGTACACTTGCATCTTCAAAGCTTGAAGCGTATGCTCGACATCTTGTGTTGTCATGGCAAGCGCTGTCGAGATAGCTTCAATTGTCGCTTTCTCTTCTCGCTCGTTGTACCCCATCAGAAGCTCGATGATGTTCTCAGACCAGAATTGACGATAACTGAGAAGACCTAAATCTGACAAGGGCTTCTCTGGCGAGCCAAGCTTCCCTTCGATCCTTGAAAGTTCGTAGGAAAATTGAATCAATAGTCGGCCGAAACCCTTTCGCTGGTATTGCGGTAGCGTCAAAATACAGGCTACGTTATATCCATCTGCACTCTCTTTCTCTTTTGAGAAATACCCCACGAGATGGAATCCTTTGTCGCTCCTGATTGTCATGACGTAGAACAGGAAGGGGTCGACATCATAATAGAGTGTCTTATGATCCAAGAACATTTTCGACAACAAGCAGAGGTTCCGGCACCATGTGCGCTGTCTCCTTCCGTCAATCTCGAAGAAGGAAATGTATTCATCCCGGTAGATCTCATTTCCAGGAGGATGTTGAAGAGTGCACTTCTTGCGATGCCTCACAAAGGAAAACTCGTCGCCATAATAACCCAGGCAAAACTCGCAGATGTAAATAACATCTTCCAAGCTAAACACCTCTGGATACGGCGAGAAATACCAGGGGAAGAGGTCGTTCTTCCCGAATTGGACCTTGGAAATATTTCTGATCCTCGAGACCTCGGTGGGGTTCTGAGTCATTGAGCCGGATGTCCTCAGCTTCTCGATTTCGTCTTCGCGGCTGAATCCGTGGCCATCCTTTTTCTCTTGCGACTCCTTGTCGTCGATATCCATTTCCTCGCCCAGTCCGGGCGTCGCACTAGCTTCCACACTATCTGTTGTCTGAGTCTCGCCTTCGGGTCCGATCGATACCGACTTTCGCTGCTCCTGTGACTCGACGAACTCTAAAGCGCAACGGTTAGGTACCAGATCTGACTTGTACGATGGGAGCGAGAGAGGGTTCATACCTGTCCATGGATGCGGTGTGCTTGCTTCCGACACTGCGGATTGTTCTCGCTTGGTTGTAGGGCGCTTCTGCGCCTTTTTCGAGACCAGAGTCTTCTTGTTTGCAGGTGGCGCCTTCTTCTTTTGCTCTTTGGGCTTGTCCTTCTCTGGATTCGGCCATTCTACGTCTTGATTGAAATCAATTCGTGCCACAGGTACCCATTCATCCAGACGCTTATTGAAGTTATCGAAATTACAATAGAACTGCTTCCCACTCTTGGTTGTCTTGATGCTAAGAATCTCGGCGCGTCGGGGCTTGCCGTCTTTCTCGACCCAAGCGATGCAGCCGGAGATGATGGTGTCAGGTGTCGCGGGGCCCTTTTTTTTGGGCGCATCCGATCCGACGGTAGCCTCTCCACCGGGAGTGCTCACAGCCATGATGGAAAGTCGTTGCGCGTGGAAGTTGTTGATGGATTTTACTGATGGGGTGCTTTCAGAATGACCGGAGATGGAATCTCTGAATGTTGAACGTTTTGGAGGGGCGGCAGAATCTTATCGAAGTCTCCAGAGATATCTTATCGCAAAGGCGGTGAGAATGTTTCCGCGACTGATCTAAGCCCCTCTAGGCTTAGCCTCTTTTCCCACTTAAACATGCTCCATGTTGGCGTACAAAGATCATGAAAAGAATCCCCAGTATCAATTAGGCCGACGGAATTTCATCCCCCAGATTCAAGGAATGTCTTGGTAATAATTATTTCAAATCATGGCAGAATTATCCTCCAATTGGAAGAAGCTGCAAGCTAAATTGAAAACTGAGTCTGCCGCCAAGCCCTCTTTGAAGCGAAAGCCGACAGAATCGACACAATCAGCCCCAAAAAGAGCCAAGATAACCCAAGCGGCAACCCAGAAATCATCCAAAAACTCAGCACCCAAAACCAAAAACAGAGCAAACCGTAATCATCAGCCCATGGGGGCAGTTCAAAGTACCAGGGTTGAGCAAGAGCCAAAACTTGGCGTATCTCCCTCCCTGGCACTATGGGCGGCAGACAATGACATATCCGCTGAGGCGTTGGCCGAGGCGTATGGCCTCGGGGTCAAAGGTCACTCGATGATGACCCCTACTACAAAGGATAGAATTAATCATGGTCTTACGGAAGGGATTGACATAGGCAAATACGTTGCCCTTGATTGCGAGATGGTAGGAGTTGGCCCAGGTGGCTATGAGTCTGCCTTGGCACGTGTCAGTATCGTCGACTTCCATGGCAAGCAAGTATATGATTCATACGTCAAGCCAAAGGAGAGGGTTACGAATTGGAGGACTGAGGTAAGCGGCATCAGCACGAAGGAGATGAGATTCGCACGGGACTTCGAGGAAGTTCAGAAAGATGTCGACGCTATTCTTCAAAACCGCATACTAGTTGGTCATGATATCAAGCACGACCTGGAGGCTCTTAAACTACCTCACCCACCACGAGACATTAGGGATACTGCCAAATACCCGCCTTTCAGAAAATACGGCAATGGGAGAAAACCTTCCCTACGGAACTTGGCCCAGGAAATCTTGAGCATAGAGATTCAAAGCGGTGCACATTCAAGTGTTGAAGATGCTCGAGTCACCATGCTTCTGTTCCGTAAACACAAACCTGGGTTTGATGTCGATCATGCAAACCGGTATCCGACAGTTCAGAAAGGGAAAGGAGGCACCGGAGCAAAAGGGAAAAAGCCAAAATCCAAGCGGAAAGCATGAGACTGTCATATTGCCTAAAGGCTATACACCGCCGTGCGGCCTTGTCAAGAAAGAGATGGGCCATCTGAATTCCAACTATATCGGATGATAAACAGACTGGCTTATGCCATCGATTTTTGAATGTCGAGTCATACCATATATACCCACGATAGTACAACAAATCTATCAAATAATAACGTTTTCCACGTTTCAACTACCGGTTGAAGGAGCTCATGCTTATTCCGGGCGGTGGAATGTCAGTACATTCCCTGTCATCAAATTAGCTGGGAATTGACCCCAAGAATCCATCGCAGCTACATATACATCACTCTTTGATTTTCTCGAAGAAAGCCGTTGCTCGTGAATCCAACTTCGGATATCTGGACAGGGAGAAGAAATCCAACCAAAACTCCTTGGCTTCTTTAAACTGTGGCATATACTCTTGTAGTAGAGTCTTCCAATCTTTGTCCTCCTGTCCCAGGCCTACACTAGCTGAGGCATATTCCCACCACACGGGAAAATAACCACCTGTATCCCAATCGATAATGCCAGTGAGATTACCTTGATCAATCATGATGTTAACATTTGTCAAATCCCCATGTGTGAAGGTGTAAGGAGTTGCGGCTGGCATCAGCTCCCGAAGACGTTGACGAGCCTTTTTAGGAACATTCACAAGTGCCTTGTCCAACTCAGCCCAGAGTTCTTGGTCGCTACTAAAAGGACCATGAGGTGCGGTCGGGCCTGCTAGGAACAAGAAGGTGGAATACACAGGTTCTCCCGTGAGGCTTTGAATGCGCGGCGAGTGGAGCTTTCGAAGCTCCGTGATGTAGTCGGCGGTCTGCTTTGCAATACGGCGCCTCTGATCAGGAGACAATCTTGGCCAAGCGATATTAAGAGTTTCGCCAGTCAGCTTTTCATTGATGATGAAGTGACGCGAACTCTCGGACCAATCCTTTATAACAGTTGGAACGGGAAGGTTGGTGTGCTGCTTCAGAAACCTGAGGTTGCCGGCCTCGTAGTTGGGGGGCGCGATGGAACGCTCTTTGATTATCAATTGTGAGCCTACTGACCAAACCCCACGATCATACATAGCATGCGTGAGCTTGACATGGCTGTGATATCGGCATGCTGCTTGCCGGTCTGTAGACCAGCTGCATGCACTGCAGGGCCTGTCAGTCCCCATAGTCAAGCATGCGCTATGATCCCTCAGGGTAACGACTAGGCAAGTAAGGGAATCACTAGACTAGAGCAGAAACGAAATTATTCAATGAGCGTCGCAAGGTATTCGTGGGTCGACGTCGTTGGTGGTCAGCTCCCTTGTCCCCCCACCGAAGCCCCTCAACGCGTCGCGTCTGGTCCCGCGCCTCGGACGCGTAAATTAGTTGCATCAATCCACCCAAATTTCTCGACCCCGACCTGCCTCCACTCTAGAAGATCATCCCAACCCAGCAATACCGATTGATTATACCTTTCTCGTAGTGAATTATCAAGCCTAGAGAATAGGACATCTTTCACTCCCACATTCACTCTAGATACGAGACCACCAAGATGGCTGCCTCAAGCGAAGCCGGCTTCCCAATGTCGGATGCCCTCTCTCGAGGGGGAGCTACCCCCAGACGAGGGTTTCCATCCTCATCATCAGCCAGACCCCGCGGGCCGCCGTCAGAGAACACCGGTGCTGCGAGCGAGTTTGACGGAGATGGATTTGCAGACGATCAGGTTCCCCGTAGTTCGAGGATACCTGACGCTGCCAATATCCCTAAGATCGACGACAGGATTGGCATGATTGTCCAGGAGCATTTCGAGCAATTCCTTGAAGGGTATGACACTCCTCCCAGGATATCTTCTCAGTTGTCTTCCTAACATTTCCTAGTTTCGCTGAAGATCCTCTCTCGTCTGGCGCACCGACATCGAGCGCCGTTACCACCGATAAGTACTACGTTGCCCAGATCAGGGGCATGCGAACATATCAGCTCTCAACCATATACGTTGACTACAAGCACTTGGTATCATGGCAAAGTGGTAGTTTGGCCGATGGTGTCATCAACCAATACTACCGTTTCATCCCATTCATCACTGGTGCCCTGCACAACATGATCGCCAAGTATGAGCCCCAATACTTCCGCGAACATCGCCAGCCCACTGCTTCCACCCTGGCTACATCTGCCGCAAGCAACCTCGGATCTGCGAGCCAGTCCGACCCCTCCCAACGCAAAAACGAACACCAGCAGACGGACAAGCTCTTCTCGGTGGCATTCTACAACTTGCCACTCGTCTCAAGAGTCCGTAGCCTCCGTTCATCCCACATTGGCCAACTCCTCTCCATCTCAGGCACAGTCACGAGAACATCCGAAGTCAGGCCAGAACTTTCGCTTGCAACCTTTGTCTGCGAAGCTTGCCGAACCGTTGTACCCAACGTGGAGCAGACCTTTAGATATTCTGAACCAACGCAATGCCCTAACCAAACCTGCCAGAACCGATTTGCCTGGCAACTCGATATCCGACACAGCACATTTGTGGATTGGCAGAAGGTCCGAATCCAGGAGAACAGCTCCGAAATTCCAACTGGCAGCATGCCCCGAACAATGGACGTCATCTTGCGAGGTGAGATTGTCGATAGAGCAAAGGCCGGAGAAAAATGCATCTTCACAGGAAGTTTGATTGTGGTCCCTGATGTGAGCCAGCTCGGTCTGCCTGGAAACAAAGTCACTTCAGTCCGTGATGATCGACGAGGAGATGATGCAGGAGGCAGCGGTATCACGGGTCTGAAGGCTCTGGGTGTTCGTGATCTCACCTACCGACTTGCGTTCCTTGCTTGCATGGTGTCCCCAGACACATCTGGCTCTGGCCAGTCTGGTGCCGATACTGCAGCCGAGATCATCAATGCCATGACCCAGAGCAACGCTACTGAGACTGAGCAATCTGCGGAAGAAGCACAAGCAACTGTATTGTCAAGCATGAACAACGCTGAAATTGATGATCTGAGGGCCATGGTCCACGGCGATCGAATCTACTCTCGACTTGTCAACTCGATGGCCCCAATGGTGTACGGACACGAGTACGTCAAAAAGGGTATTCTGCTCCAGCTTCTCTCTGGTGTGCACAAGACAACTCCTGAGGGGATGCAGATTCGTGGGGATATCAACATTTGCATCGTTGGCGATCCCTCCACCTCAAAGTCACAGTTCCTCAAGTACGTTTGCTCATTTGCGCCTCGTGCGGTCTACACCAGTGGTAAAGCTTCATCCGCCGCCGGTCTCACTGCCGCTGTAGTCAAGGACGAAGAGACGGGTGAATTCACAATCGAGGCTGGTGCCCTCATGTTGGCTGACAACGGCATCTGCGCCATTGACGAGTTCGACAAGATGGATATTGCAGACCAGGTTGCCATTCACGAAGCCATGGAACAGCAGACCATTTCCATCGCCAAGGCAGGTATCCAGGCCACACTGAATGCACGCACCAGTATCCTCGCAGCAGCGAACCCCGTTGGCGGTCGATATAACCGCAAAACCAGTCTCCGTGCCAACATCAACATGTCAGCGCCCATCATGTCCCGTTTCGATCTCTTCTTCGTCGTCCTCGACGAGTGCAACGAGCAGAGCGATCGCCACCTGGCCGAGCACATTGTCGGTATCCATCAACTCAGAGACGCGGCCGTCGAGCCCGAGTTTAGCACAGAGCAGCTTCAGCGCTACATTCGCTTCGCCAAGACCTTCAAGCCCGAATTCACCCCTGAGGCCAAGGAGGTCATTGTGCAGAAGTACAAGGAGTTGCGCGCTGACGACGCACAGGGCGGCGTTGGCAAGAACTCCTACCGTATCACTGTCCGACAGCTCGAAAGTATGATTCGTCTATCCGAGGCCATCGCCAAGGTCAACTGTACTGAGGAGATCAGCCCCGAAATGGTCATCGAGGCATACACTCTTCTGCGCTCCAGCATCATATCCGTCGAGCACGACGATGTCGAGATGGACGGTGACGAGGAGGATACTCAGGAAGAGGCCGAGGCTCTGCGTCGCGTTGCCGAGGAGAACAGCGCCGCGGCAGATCAAGAGGGTGAAGAGTCCCAGGGAAGGAAGAAGCAGAAGATTACATACGACAAGTATATCAAGATGGTCAACGCATTCGTTCAGCACATCAAGAATGATGAGACGGCCAGCGGTGACGGTATCGAGGGCGGAGAGCTCATCAACCGCTATCTGGAAGAAGTGGAGGAAGAGCTGGAGAACGAGGAGAGTTACGAGACGGAGAAGACGCTGGCCAACATGGTTCTCAAGAGAATGGTCAAGGTACGTAATGATAGAAATCCATCGCAGCCCCCAGTCGCGGCTCTTCTGGTCAAATCGACGGACACTAACCTCAATCTACAGGACAAGATTCTAATGGCCCTTCGTGGAGAAGGTTTAATGAGCGACGACACAGCAGGCGAGGGATCGTCTGCCGCAGCAGCAAACATCATCTATGTCCTGCACCCCAACTGCGCAGTTGAGGAATTCTAAGCGGACTGTGTGTGTTATTGGCAGGTGTCAATTTGACTTGCAAGGGAGTCTCATTTCCCGAGCGAAGATTGTTCTATGATAATGCATCCACGGTGTATGATGAATGTCAACTGTCTGGTAGAGTGGGGAGAGGGGTTCAAGGAGTCTGGAGTTCAACCAAGCATATGGCGGGCTTTTCCATTTTGTTTTAACCCCAAAATTTGCAGAGTTTCTGATGAATGGTATCCCATTGTGCTATCTCTGTTTATTTATCTCGTTTTCGATATAGAATAACATCTAATCAAAAGAAAAGTGTAACTCTCAGTGTCCAAATATTCAAAACGATAAGTCGAGGCGTAGAAATCATGCTGGTCAATACAACACACACGCGGCCTCTGCAGGGTTCACAGCCATATTTCAGCGTTGAGAGTATAATAATAAGGGAAAACTTATAATGATGATAGCTGATGATCTGCTCGTCTAGAAGCTTTGTCGATGGGGACTATATAAACCACTCTATGCCCCAAGCCACGTCCCTCGGAAAATTGTGGAAGGGTGGCATGCAAAGGCTACCAAAGAGCAGAGGTTGAGCCCATGGTTTCTTCAAGTCATAAAGGCATGCACTGTGCAGACCGTGTCCATCCAAAAGACTTGCGCAAATGTCACTTAATTTGTGACCTATAAGCAAAACCGCAATACGCCATCACAAGGTCCCGAGCTTCCCAGCTGGGAAAGTTCAAGTCTGCTTCCGTGACGATCAAATAGAATCTTTAAATCTGAACAATACTTTTCCCTTGTGTAAAATTTCATCTATATTTTTCTCCCTACCGCATCACCATCGATGCTCACTTCGCCGTGATCCCGTCACAGAAAGTGAAACCCCTATGCCGCAAGCTGCACATCGACAGACCCATCAGCCGTCCCAAAGTATGCAGCCACGGGCTTCTGCGCCTGGCCTACCTGGCCCAAAGAGACGGCCTGGTTGCCGTTGAACCCGTGGAAGAGCCCAATCTCGACGATGCCGGGCACCCTGAGCAGCTCCTGCGCGAGCCTGCTCACCTCCCACTTGCCGGCGTTCTTACCGCTGCCGTCCTCGGAGGAGCTGAGGTCCTTGGGGAGGAGTAATGGGGGGAAGGGCGCGTCGATGATCCACATGCCGTTGTCGGTCACGCACTCGCCCGCCTTGCTGGGCAGGCCGGAGCGGACGGCGGGTTTGGGCGAGCCCATGGCCCGCAGGCGGGTGAGGACGTCGGGCGCGGACAGGGGGAGGACCTCGATGGGGATGGTGAGCCACTTGGTGCACAGGCGGGGGGACTGCTTGCGGTAGTCTTTAACAGCTGCGAGTTAGTTTCGAGATTCACTTATGTGCGAGAAAGGGTTGGAAACGTACCGGCCACGGCGATGAACTTCTTAGCCGCGATAGCAACGAGCTTCTCCTGGAAGAGACAGGCGCCGCCGCCCTTGATCAGGTTCAGGTCCTCGTCGACCTCGTCGGCGCCGTCAAAGGCCACGTCCAGGGCGACGCTCTGGCCATCCACGACGGGCCGCTCGTCGAGGTTGGAGAGCTTGAGACCCGCAGCCCGGATGAGGCCCTTGGACTGGCTGCCGGTGGGGATGAAGGTCATGGGCCCGTAGAAGTCGGGGCCCTTGGCGACGATGGCATCGACGACGTAGACGACGGTGCTGCCGGAGCCGATGCCGACGAAGCGGTGCGAGGGGAGGAGGTGCTCGTCGACGGCCTGGAAGGCGGCGGCCTTCTTGGCGGACTCTACCAGGGAGGCGGCGGACGACATGGCGCGGGGTGAGAGTGAGGATGGGTTTGAAGGTGCTGAAGGCCGATGGCGGGGTGATGAAAATGACGTAGCTGTGCGTATAGCTGCTCCTTGTCTAGTCGCAAAGCTGATCGAGCGCGTGCAAAGAGCTCGTCTCGTGCTGGCGAATGATATTGAGGGGATGCTGCTGCCGGTGCTGGTTGAAGGACAAAACCTCAGTGAGCGCAAGAGTTGGAGCGTGGCCGTGGGGGAAGGCTGGCGAGGCCGAAATGACGCAGCAGCCATCACAAGCTTTTTTGGCCTCTACATCCATTCATCGTCCAACGGCGTGCATGAAAAGGTGGAGGAGGCGCCTCTTTGGCGGATCCTTAATAAGACGTTAGTAGTAGCTCACACAGTTAGAACTCTTGATGAGTCACCGTAGATATCAAGGATTAAGAGGGTCAGGCAGCACTTAATCTTTAGGTTCTCTACGGTCAACTCAGTTTTCACGATCAACGGACTCTAGTTTTTGGACATTTCAATGTTTTATGTTTGATTAATAACATTTCAGTCAGGCGTGGTTCTGCGAATGTGATTATGTAGCATCCAGGTTACTCCCTTCTCAAGGCTCCAGCCCCAATAGCTTCGTTGCTCCCCCATCAGTCCATCCTATCCATATTCAGACGTCTGGGGTGAAGTAAACGGTAACATGCCGCGGGGTTTGGTTTCGGTGGGCGACTGAGTTCCATATAATCTCAGGCCGCTGGGCTAGTGAGAGGGAATGGCTTATTGAAAACCCTGCACCTTGGAATCCCATCCACAGTCAAAGAATCGAGTCAAGTCGAGAGAGTATAAATGTCGCGAGAATAGTAATGAAACAAGGAATTGAGTCAACAAGAAGAAAGGTTCAGAAACATATTATGAGTTTCTGATCGTTTGTTCTCCAGGGTTATCGCCCGGAGATTATAAACACGTTGCGTTGCTTGTGTTGGGGAAGACAATATGTCGCCACATCGCAAGGCACTGCATACTGTATGCGGTATCTCCGTAATACAGATATGAAACGTGATTCGGGCATCCATCTTTTTTCCTGGTATGGCTGCGAGATTAATTACAGCATGCAGGTCGTCGTACCAGAGTTCTGATTGCTCTATGCCTGCGCTGAGGACTTGGGTGAGGAATGGGGAGGGGTTGATCGCGTCCAGTTGTCCGATCGACGACCGCGGTAGCTACTCCGCCCTCCTCGGCCAGAATGGTTCGAGTTGGTATCTCTGTCATCTTGACTAGAGTTATCCCTTCGGTTTCCGCGGTGACCTCCGCGGCTTCTTGAGCCACGTCCATGACCGCCGCGACCTCCACGGGTAGCAGAGAAAGGAAGAATCACAGTTCTGGATTCCGACATTCCTGGGAAGTAAATATGCATGGCGTTGCCATTGCCCGCCACTTCAGCTGAGAAATAGAGCGACTCTGCGCCCGTCGCATGAACTAGAAATCGTTTCGGAAGAGGCTTTGTCTGGGCTTCGGCTGGATGCCAAGCTGCCTCCGGGGCCTTATGAGGTACCCGTACCTGAGGCAGAGACCCGATTTCTGGCTCATCGAAGCACTCCTCGGCCATTGGCTTGGAGATTGCATTCCTGATAACGTCCATGACAGAGGTGTGTGTGCGACCAGGTAGTGAAACAGTGGCCGTATCTGGTTGGATGACGTGGTCCAGAGCGTTCTTACTGGCAGCATCCACGACCATCGATTTCGGTGGGTGACTCGGAGGATGGCTCGGGGGATGGCTTGGCATATGGTGTTGGTGCTTCCCGTTGCTAAAGAGGTTATCGAATTTCTTCTGCCAATCCCTCTCCAACACATCTCCAGCCCGGCGAGCAGGCGGCAAGGACTGCGGGGGTGCTCGTGTGCTGTCCCTAAATGGAGCCGGTGTCGCCCAGGCGAAATTCGACCGCTGCGGTTGCTGCTGGGCCTGGTTTGATTGAGGAGAAGGAGGGAGTTTCACGATGGGCTGTGGCCTGGGCAAGGAAACGTGAGGGTGCATCACATCGCCTTCATACGCCGGGTGGTCATCCATGGTTGGGGGAGGAGGCGAGGGCGATTGAGGCCGCGAGCTGTGGGCAGTGGCTTGCCCCTCCAACCGCACATCTTTGGCGGGAAAGAAACGCGAGGATCGCAACTGAGATTGTGTTCCCGGAGATGGGTGTGGCAGGACTAAATTGCCCGTAGTGCCGATCACTCCTGCATGAGAGGGAATTGAGCCTTCCTTCGGAGGGACGTCCCCAGGCGCCTGCCAAGGACCCTTGGGAGAAGCGTTGGGGTCAGTTGCACCCATTGGCTGCCGTGTTCCGTCGCCTGGGACATTAACAGGACGCCATTTCTCCTTGATAACAGGCTGAACATCTTCGACAGTCATTCCACGCTCGGCTAGCTTGCGATCACGTTCGGCTCTGTCAGCAAGTCTCGCTGCATTGATTGCCTTGTCACCCTCAGCAACAGAGGCAACCCACTTTGAAGCCAGGTCAGACACAGGTTGCACAAAACGAGAAGGTCTTGACCCGATTGGCGCAGGAGGTTGCTTGGATCGAGATTGCGACGGACTTGTTGGTCCAGGGGGAGCAATGGGCGAAGGACCTTTTCCAATTGGCGCAGAGGCCCCGGATGCACTGAGCGCTCGACCAAGTTCCGGATCAAATGTCCCATTACCGAGTCCTCGGTCATTGTTTGGAGATCCCCAAACGTTTCTATTCTGGGGTTGCGAGCCTGGAGCCCATGGGGTAAACCGATCAGTCCGTGTCCTGGAACCGGTCCAAATGTCCGGTTTTGCCTCTTGGTCGGAAGCAAGCCTCTTCGAAGCTGTCTCTGGCGTCACAGCTGTATTCACAGATCCAGCAGCAGGACTAGACTCGGCGGGAACTTGAGCAGCTTCCTCGGACTTAGCGGTGGATGGCTGAACGGGGCCTGCGGAACTCTCAGACTGTTCGCGCTGTTGGATCTGCGTAGGCTTCGGTCCGTCACTTCCTGTCTGAGGCTCGACCTTGTCGCTTTTCTTTGGTGGAGGGGGGCCCATTGCTTCCAACTTCTTCTGGATACGTTCTCGCTTAGCGGCCTCCTCGGCTGCTTCCTGCTCCATGCGGCGCTTGCGGGCGAGCTCATTACGCTCTCTCATGAGCTTTTTCTGATATTCTATCTCATCCACACCCTGCTGAACCGGTTGCTGTACAGGCATCGCGCCAGGCCCTGGAGGGCCAGCTTGCTGGAGTTGTGCAAAGTTAGGCCTGGGCGAAATTTGCGGCCCCCATGAGCCTTGGGACGTTTGGTGTCGGGCAGGCATCGCAGCGGGCGAAATTGGGCTATCAATTGAACCCGCCTGAGAAGGTCTTCGGACTTCTAAGTGCTCGTGACCTGGCATTTGGGCTTCATTGCCCTTGCCCATCCGATAGAACGAACCACTCCCACCACTGATGTTGGAAGAACCCCGGCGTCGACCAAAATGCCCATCTTGTGATTGCCTATAGGTCTGGAAGGAGCTGGAGGGCTCCGCAGGTTGGTCGCCTTGTACTGGACGTTGCAGCAGTGCCGGGTGCTTGGATTGTGAGTGTGAGCCTCGTCGTTCAGCCACAGGTTCATACCGTCCAGATTGAGAGTTGAACAACTCCCGGTTGGCATGGACAGAACCATCTCTCCATGTCGGCCGACTAAAGTCATCTGCAGCCATCTCCTTTGGTGGCAACCCAGACGGAGGCCCGCCTTTATGGGATATCGAATCCTTGAGCTGCCCGCGTAGTCCTGGTTCAGTTACTAGCGGAGACGCCTTCTCAACAGGTGGCAGGGTAGCCCAGGGAGACTTGTTAGGTTGCGGAGGGGCAGGTGGCTTCGCCACTAGAGTTGGCTTCTCCTGGGGCGACGCCTTAAGTTTCAATCCCCGACCGGAAGCTAGCCCAGAAGGCTTCGGAAGTGGTGAGCTCGTAGAGGGGGGAGGCGCAGGAGATGGTGCTTTCTCAGGGACAAGGCTCTTCGGCGGCACTGGAGCTGGTGCATTTTCGGCAACAGTGGGAGTGGGAGGAGGGTGTTCCTCCGGGTGCGGAAGGGTAGTTTTAGTTCCATCAGTCCAAGTGATCGCTTCGGGGGCCCAATCGTCGTCGTCGTCATCTAGATCTGCCCATTTACTCTGGCCCTGAATATCTTCCTCCTCAAGGCGACTAGCCACGTGGATTCCATATTTCTTGAGCTCTTCGTCCGTTAATTTCTTTGGGTCGGCAACCGGAACGGCTACACGAAAGGTAGGTCAGTACAAAGTCAGTGGGCAAACAATACAGGTGTCACCTACGTCTGTTCTTATTCCAAACGGCGCTTGCGTCTGGGGCAGATGCCGGTTTCCCCCCATTAACCAGAGATGATAATCTCGACCCTGCCCCCGGCGCAGTCTTCGCGATCAAACGTGGCTTCGAGCCGCTCGGTGTTGGGGCTCCTGGTGGAGGGGTGCTCGAGCTCGGTCGGGATATGTCGCCTGCTTTCGCCGTAGCCCCAGGGGTGGTCACCTTGGATGCGAGGAACTTTTTGTTGACTGATACTGCCTTGAATGTTGCCGGCTTCTTGATAGATGAGCCCGCCCGGTTGTGGCCTTTCTCATCATCCTTGCCCTGCCTAGATCCATCAGCTCGCGAGGCTTCGGTGTCGGAACCTCCGCTAACACTAGCTTCGGTGGGAGCCGAAGAGTCTTCGATGTTCGTAATGTGCTTGTTCTCGATATCTCCGTAGCTGGCCGTGCCATTTACAATCGGTACATCGGGGTCGACATCGTGAGAAGCGGCGGCCTGTATGTGCGTTTGCGTCAGCGGGGAACCCTGCAAAAAAACGAACGAAAAGCCTTGTCTGCTAGTCTCCAAGGGTTCGGGGCTTGCTCCGCAAGAAGCGCAAGGGAAAAGTGACTCACAAAGCGAGGTTCAGACGAGGCAACAGGAACATCGGCAGGGCTATCGATGGTGGGCGCAGTGGCCATCATACGTCGTGGAGCGGCACCTTCTGGTGATGCGATCACGGCTGCGTGACGGTTCAGCGCCGAAAATCTGGTTGCGAACGCGCCTTGTTGACGAGCCGGCCTTGATCACCAACGCTGTGTCCGTGGAGCAGGCTGGCGACAAGGAGAGGCTCGGAGAGGTAATAAATGTGGCTATTAATGCGAACAAAGATCGATCTGAAGAGTAAGGGTAAGGTATCAAGAGCTGAAGTGGGTAAAGGCCTCGGAAGGCTCGCCGCGAAGGGATACTCGATTAATATGGTCGGAAAAGGGCCGGCTTCTGGGTGACTGTGGCCGAGGGAAGAGGAGGTGTTGGAGATTGCGGCTGCAATATGTGAGGTGAGGTTGGAAAGTGGATGGGTAACACCTGAGTTTGGCTACTGGTAAGGCGCTGAATCTTGAGAGCTACAGCGCACCTGATTTCGGCCTAGCGCCACCAAAACGCTCACGATTGCAAAGCAATACCAAGGTAAAGAAACTCCGAATGAATGGATGTGAACACGCGCACGCAGGTATTATCTAATTGTCTGATCCGAATGGGCGAGAGAATTTGCCTGCATGAGTCCAATAGCCGTTTGCCGAACTTAATTGGCTGGGGGCTACGTATTGCTTTTTTTTCTCCTCTTGGCTTCCCCCCCATTCAGCAGAACTAATAATAAGATGGAAATTGATTGAATCGGATCTGTGCAAGGTGCTTGGTTGGCCTTGAAAGAGCGCTGCTGCCCTGGGAAGCACCGCTGTACCTGCTTATGGCGTACCTCTGCTACCCGGCGTGCCTCAAAGCGGTTTAGCGCGTTCTGTGTTCCGATCTCTTCAGTCTGTGGACTGCCGCTGGCGAGTTCTCGAGCATGGCATTGCGCCCTTCATTCGCATCACACATGACTCACTGACCCTTCAGTCTGGGTTCTGCCTGGAGTAACTCATCACTGGGATGGCAAGCGCACTTGTTTGGGGACTGCAATCCATGCTAGAGCCCCCTTAACCACGCTGCTAGCGAAGGAACCACATTCAAACACATCGTCCCCTGAAACAGACACTGAACAAGCAAAGCGCACAAGCAAATGACATCTGACGCATCTCAGACCTTCACAACAAGTTCACGTGATCATGGTGCAGAAGGAGTCTTATAGGTGTAGGTGCACAAAAGAGATATTTTGCAATGCTCAGTGACACTTCCTAGAGGTTATGTACAGTACACAGCCCTTCATGAGGGGTAGATTCCATTCCAGCTTGTCACCCTTTTAGTGAGCATTGTTCTTGTGGTGGCCTGGTTTCTTGTTAGTTTTGTGACTTTTTGATATAACAACATCCCTAGTGGGGTGTCACTTACGGAGATGGAAGTAGTAGTTCTGGAGGTAGCCGATACCAATGAGGAAGGCCAGAACGTGGATGATGGCTATTCGCGACATGTCAATCTTCAATTCCCTAGCAGACAGCAAGCATGATAGAAGGCAGACGTACGCGTGACGGAGGCGTTCTTGCCGAAGTAACGGGCCTGGTAGCGACCGAGGAGACCCTTGGCCTTGACTTCGGGGGCGGCACCACGGGGGAGCTTCTCGTAGAAGCTGACGACTCTCTGCATGCGCAGGGCGTCGGGAGCAGCGCCAATGGCCTATCGATTACCCAAGGTGTCAGCTCGTTTGTTCGTGCGGATAGTCCATTCACTCGTTGTGGTCCCGATTAAGCCGGTCGTTGGGGGAGAGCCCGTCGCGGGACTCTGCTATCGGCGCGGGGCAATTGATCATGGCGAGTGCATGCGAAGAAGTTATTTGTCTCGTACCTTAGGAGAGGCGATCTGTATCGAGGACAAAATGTTAGCTTGGTCCCTTGTTCCGAGCCTTGCTCGTGGAATAGCCGAAGACTGACCTTGGGAGGGATGAGCGTGGAGAGCGCTCGGCGGGTGACGAAGCTCATGATGCCGGTGGTTCGGGAAGAATTCACTCGTGAAAAATTAGACTCCGTAGTTTGCGTCGTTCCGTCGAGACGCTCAATTGCAAGCTGTTTGGTCGAGGAAGGTATTGAATGCTTAGAGGCGGATCTCCAAGGTCCAGCCGAAAAGCGCTCGTTTGTTTTCGGGAAAATCTTCGCTCCGTACCAGCCAATCAACGGCCCCCACTTTCTCGCTGGTAATCACCTCGACCTCAAACATCGCAACCTCAGTTACGTCTTGACCCATCAAATCGCCCGCTCAAGACGCACACATCGAGCCATGGCCTCTGTTCGATCGGCAAACGCCCTGCGGCTCCTCAAGGGAGCGGCTGCCTCTCGCGCCACTCTCGCCTCCGCCCCCAAGCGTTTCGAGAGCTCGACCACACCTGCGCCAGTCGAGGTCCCGGCCACCACTCCCTCGGACGCCAACCAGCCCGACTACAGCATCCGTCCGGACAAGGCGACCTCGTACGCGATATAAATCTCGATTTTGGTTCGACTGGAAGCTAATTGAGTGCATCCTAGAACGTTCACCCCGGTCCCGAAGCGAATTCAGGATGGCAGTGAGGAGGGCATTCTTCCCGCGGCTGTCATCTCCGGTGCTCCTCGTGAGCTTCAAGCCCGTACCGTTCGGTTCGTCTGCACTCTTCTCTGTTGTATTCGGTATATCAATTGGACCTTTCTCTAACTCTCTTCCAGAATCTACAAGGAATCGAAGGCCGCCACTCAGTCCGGAACCTGGCGAGGCGAGGACTGGCGTATGGATTGGGATATCCTCTCCAAGGGCCACCGATGGGAGAACCCTCTGATGGGATGGCAATCATCTGCAGACTTTATGCAGGGCACTCACCTCAACTTCAAGACCAAGGAGGATGCGATCCGCTTCGCCAACAAGCAGGGCTACGAGTACTTTGTCCAGGAGCCCAACTCTCGAAAGATCACTCCCAAGGCATATGCCAACAACTTCCTGTATTCAGACAGGAAGCTCAAGCACATTCGAACGAAATAGAAGAGGATCCTGGATACTGCGAAAGTATTGTACATAAAATTATAGGCAGTTCACACAACGTCAGATGTCTTTTTTTTGTTAAATCTGCATTTTCAATTACAAGCTACAACAAAAAGGGTTCAACGAACGGCTTCAAATTTGTAGGCGTAATTCCGGTGTCAAATTAACAGACCGTAAAGCATGACATTTCTAATACGCCCATTTAGAACCAAGACGCCCCTAGTGAGAACCAATACCTATAACCAACCGGTACACCATATCCGAACGCCAGCGTGAGGTATCCATCATATCATCATTGTCATGCATCCTGAAGCTTAACTACTTGTTGCACTCATACCAAGAAGCGCACGCACGACGGCAATTGTTGTCCACTTCTCAGGCAGTTTACGGCACTGACCTCCCCCTTAGATACGAGGGCAGCCTCTGATCTCTAGACGAAGATCCTTCTCAGGTCGTAATCATAGGCTCATGGCCATTCTCATGATGTGTTCCATTATCGAAATGACGTCCATTCTCCGAGTGGGTAAGAGAGTTGGAAAGCGAATCAGAATCATCGCCATGCAGGCCAATGTCAATGTTGTCAGGAAGAGGAACTCCCGAATCTCGAGCTGTGTTCTCAGCCCAGCATCGCATTTTAACAAGATTGCGGATTCCGGCTATGACTCTTCGAGACTGCCTCTCCATGATAGCCCGATTTACTCGGTCGGCAGTTTCCCGCCGAATCGAGGGGTCGAGCAGAGCAGCCAATGGAGGTTCAAGAGACTCCTGTGGAATGAGAAGCAAGGCCATTGTCTTTTCTAGGTCCTCCAGGAATTGAGGGTTAACAGGTGCACGAGGACCAAGATGTTCCTGAGCAAACTTTAGTGCTTCGGTGATATCGCCGCCATCACCATTGCAGACCCTGATGAGTTCAACTAGCTGCAGTCGCAACAGCGCAAAATGCAACGACTCATCTTCGTCAAGAATCTGTGTCATACGGTCAGCTTCCTGGTGTCATCAAACAAACTGGAGATGAAGACAAGAAGATTAAAGTAGGCAAATATCATAATAAAGTGGTTGTTTCTCATCCAAGGCCCGAAGGGCTCAGCGTGGTGCATGTAAAACTCGTGTTCTAATCATATAGTAGGGGGGAGAAGAGTGAAAATGTACTTCAAAAAGGCATGCGCAACTTACCGCGGGGTCATACTCGTTCAAGGACTCAATGGCGGCTTCGAAATTCCCTATATGGATATAGTGCTGGATCTCTTGCCGCGATCGAATCGACGCATCATCCTGCTGGGGTTGCAGGTTGGCTTCCTTGGAGAACTTGGCAGCGGCCATAGAATAGCCTTCCATAGTCAAGTAATCCAGGATCAATGCGTTGATATCACTAGTCCACTGATTAGCTAGATGCTTCATGCCAGGTGTCCAATAACAAGTATGAGTTGCATGACATGAATCAGGTAAAAGAAGTGATATCGTTTCTCCGCATCAATTTGCTAGGAGAGATTCCCATTGATATAAAAAATCATCATTCAACGTGGGGGGTGAGGGAGGGAAAACGGAGATGAGACGGGCACATACCTTTTGGGGCATCGAACATCCTGCACGCGCTGGGTGAACGCATGCTTGCTCGGCGTGGTTGTTGATGTCGAGGACGCCTGGTGTCTATGTTAAAAGACATGCGACATCTGGCTATGGGCCATGACGCACCATTTTGGTGGTGTCCAGTTCCTCTTCTTCTCACTCTTCAGAATCTAAACAGCGCGTAGCAGATGTGAAAGTCTGGCAACTGCCGGATACGATCCAGGTATTAACGCATTTGCAATGCGTGCCGCGTGTCACAAGGCTTTGAAGTACACGCACAGCTGACGTGCACAGGGAAAGCAAAGTCGCTTGGAGTCAGAGTTTGTGATGGAAAGAAATGAAAGAGCAGAACTTGCGCCGCGGAGCTCTAAAGAAGGTACGGAGGCCCACTTCCACGGGCCGAAGATTATGCGTCCCGCTAGTGAAGCTGACCTTCAGGTGTCACAAGGAGGCTCCTGCGCTATCACCTCTCCACTCCAGCTCGGTGCAACGTAGCTCGAGACCAACGTACAACTTACAAGTGGTGCTGTCCAGAAAGCATTGCTATTGCCTGATGTCTTCAGCCCTTGTGTTGTTCTCTGCCTAGAGTTTCTCAAGGCCAATGTGTCTGCTAAAGGCTGGCAACCACCTTTCACCGCTACAGCCTTAGTTAGTACACACCTTAGTGCCACCACAAACAGCAGACGGCTGGCCCAGGGAAGACCGAACCCCATGATCGTTCCCCGTGAGCCAGCCTCTTCAGCCAGCCGAGGCGGCCAGCTGGGCTCAGTCGTGTCTATATAACTTAGCCCAAATGCCAGTAGAACGCAATAAACCGACCATCAAGCTTCACAGCCTTGGTGCCGAGAGGGCTTTCACCTGATCCTTCATAGGCGCACTTTATTTCGCCTGCATCCAGGATCCAGGGCTCGAAATTTTCTCCTTCCATGAAATCGGGCCTGTGTATACAGCAGCACAGAACCCTACGCTCGCTATCAGATCCCTCTCTTAAGCGGAGCCGTGATGATAACAACCCCAGGCGAAACTTCCCACTAAACCTAATCCGAGCAACACAGTCCAGTTCAGCAGAATTCCGCCTACAAGCCGAACCTCTTCGCAAGCTTCGCAAGCCCACCCCCATCTGACTCGGCTATTAAGTCTTGGCCGCTTGCCGATTCAACACTGAAGATCAACCCTCCATCAACCCGTTGGGAGAGTAGCAATGTCCAAGCTCGAGAGCCATGTCACTGTTCAGAAGCGAGCCTACTATTCCCCACCATGGGCGGATGTCAGCATTATTGCCATAGCTGGCAGCTCTGGTTCTGGGAAGTCCAGTATCTCCCAGGCGATTGTTAGAAAGCTCAATCTGCCTTGGGTTGTAATTATGTCAATGGCACGAAAATACTTTACCGGCCAGAAGCCCGAGATCTCTAGCTAACAGAAAGTCAGGATTCATTCTACAAAACCTTGACTCCCGCCCAGTCCAAGCTGGCCTTTGCAAATGAATATGATTTCGATTCTCCCGAGGTATAGTCAAATTCCGTATACAAGGGATATCCTTCAAAGGCCAAACCAAGTAACCAGTCTCAATAGGCTATTGACTTTGACATCCTCGTGGAGCGTTTGAGGGATCTTAAGGCCGGGTAAGGACAAGGCTCCATCTCTCTTCGTCCTTCAGGCAGATCCCAAGGAAGCTAACAGTCAAACCAAGAAAACGGGCAGAGATCCCCGTCTATTCTTTCTCGAAGCATCAAAGACTGGAAGAAACAACGTCAATTTACTCTCCTCACGTGCTCATTCTCGAGGGCATTTTCGCCTTATATGACCCCAGGGTGTTGGAGCTTATCGACATGGGTGTATGATGCCCGCTTAGTCCCTGGTGGCCTTTCCCCAGCTAATGTGCTGGATATTCAGATCTATTGTGAAGCCGATGCAGACACTTGTCTTTCTAGGAGAAGTAGGCTCACCCTCCAACAACTCATAATGAAAGATAAACTAACGTAATTCACTAGTCCTTCGAGACGTCCGTGAGCGTGGCAGAGATGTCGAGGGTTGCATCAAGCAGTGGTTCGGGTTCGTGAAGCCCAACTTTGAGAAGGTGTGTCCGCAATGAATTTTCATTGAGCCTTAAAGCCTTCTAACACCTGGACCCGCAGTATGTTGAACCCCAGAGGAAGGTGGCCGATCTCATTGTACCACGAGGTATCGAAAACAGAGTTGCTCTTGGTAAGTCCAGACCTTCAGACATGGCCACGTCTGATTAAATGCTCACGGAAGATAGAAATGATGGTTCAGTATATCGAACGCAAGCTCTTTGAGAAGTCCACCCATCATCGGGAAGCCCTCTCCAAGCTCGAAATGGAGTGCAAGGAGCAGCCATTATCAGAGCGGGTTGTGGTTGTCAACCCAACACCGCAGCTCAAGTTCATGAACACCATTCTGCAGAACATTGACACTGATGCTGAAGACTTCATCTTCTACTTCGACCGACTCGCCAGTCTAATCATTGAACAGTAAGTATTCACACAAAATTTCAGAAGCCCTCATTAAGTGTATATATTACTAACACTAGAGCACCAGGGCTCTCAACAACGTTCAGTTCAAGAGCTGGAACGTTGAAACCCCTCAGGGAAACAAGTACGCTGGTCTCGTATCTAAGGGCGAAGTCAGCGCCGTGATCTGCCTGAGAGGAGGGTCCGCATTCGAATCTGCTCTCCGAAAGACAATTCCGGACTGCAGGACAGGCCGTCTCCTAATCCAGTCCGCCTACTCCACTGGCGAACCAGAGCTTCACTATATTAGACTACCCGAGGACATTCACGAGCATGAGAGTGTACTACTTCTGGATACTCAGATGGCTAGCGGAGGTGCTGCTCTCATGGCGGTTCAGGTCCTCGTGGATCACGGCGTCGCGCTTGATCGGATTGTCATTGCCACTTATTCGGCCGGCAGAGTTGGCCTGCACCGCCTGACCACTGTCTTCCCCGAAGTCACCGTTGTGGTCTGCAACATTCTAGACACTCAAGAACCGCGCTGGGTTGAGCAGAAGTATTTCAGGTGCTAGATCTTTTCTTTGTAAACAGCACAGGAAGGCGTTTCCATATTTGTATAAACATGAATGCATATGGCGTTTTGTTGACTTGTGTCTTAATTGATAGCCCACCCATACAGTGAGCAATTACCCTCCTTCCGTACAGGTTCATTCCAAGCCAATCCATGATTCATGAAGCCTTATATGGAGGCGTATACTCAAGTCCTTTACAGCGGTTTCTGAGTGGTGTTGCATCTAATGTCAGCACCCTGATTTATAAGTATCGAGGATGCCGGCTCGACGAAAGAGTTTGCGGTTCATTCCAGGTCGGTAGTATCCCAGCTACCTTCTCCTTAGTATCCGCAAGCTGAACCGCTCATATTGTCTCGGTCACGCAGGGCTTCAAGGATGCCCCTTGACGCTGGATGGTGTTTTCTTTTTTTCAGTATTCGAGTGTCTGCTCACTTCGCTTCGGTGGGAGTCTCCTCCTCGTAGGAATGAATCTAATATGCGTCAGTTCTACACTTCCTCCATGATGTCGATCATCTTACCCGCTCCGAAGCTTCAACCCATTCTTCCAAGCTTCTTACATAGGTATCATCGGCGGCATTGGTGACATTCTCGTGACCCCATACCATGATCTCATCGAACTCCGCGAGCGCTTTCATCTTGTCCACCGGGGGTGCATCGTCGTCATCTTCCTTCTCCAGATCGATCGGCGCGTAGGGATCCGTTGGCTGAGGTACTGCCGCGTGTCGTTCTGCCACGATGCCTCTGAATTGGCTTGGTAACGGAACAGCCTTCGCGTGGAGCTTGCGACCTCGGAAATATGCTTCTTTCTTCCCTTCTAGATGATGTGTTAGAATTCCCCACGCATTTAGCAATAAATTGGTTCATTCTTACCCTCAGTATCAGTGGGCGTCCAGAATGAATCTATGGGATCAATAGATCCATCGTGGTGCACGCGACATGGCAGTAAGTGGGCGGTCGACTTGACTTCGCCTGACTTGGTCAGGTTTTCAATTTCCAGCATTGGTTGCGACATGGTGTATTTGAGGCTTGATATAAAAGCTGCGAGGAATTGATGTAATTCGTATTAATTGTATCGCATGATGATGTTAAATGCTGTTGCGAGACGCGTTTGGGATCACTAAAATACGCGTTTGTTCTAAGGTGAGAGCGCGTAAATGGGTTTTGGCTACAGGGATTATTCAAGGTGGAGAACCAATCAATTGCCGTACTGAGCATTGTACCCTCTGCTAGTAAAGCCAGCCCAAGACACTGGGTTTTCTAGTTAAATTCTAACAGGTACTACTAACGTGAACCACTTCTCTCCCGCAAGCTCAGAGTCAAAGTACTGATTGTTTTAATCACATACTTCCTTCCGGTCATCCTATTGGCTGCGAAGAGTAAATGTAGCCGAGAAAGCGCTATTCTACCTCTTCCTTTAGGCATTGCACCCACTCTAGATCGTCCTAAGAACGCACATAGAATGTTCGCTGTCCACTGGAGCTATTGTTCCCATGCGTCTCCCAATAGAACTTGAGGTCCCGACCTTCGCTCTGCTCTTCAAGATAAGTTAGGAGACACTGGTGGGGTGGGTAGGAGCCCGTAATCCATATCTCCCCGAATTTCTCAGGGTAAGCTTGACCAGATGCTTTCTCCATGATTGAACCGAGCCGGTCCCGAAATTCGTTGCAAGCATCAAACAACTCACAAACCGGGTTGTATTTCCCGGCCGTCGTGCCATTGACTATCTTCGGATAGTTGGAGCTGTCGTTTTCTATATTGATTAAATCCTTCTCCACGTTATCGACCCCAAAGTCAATATCAAGAACAATCCTATCCAGCTCATCGTAGACCGAACCATAATCTTGGAAGACGGTGTTCTGAACAAAGACACCATCACCTAATGATCCGAAGTTGTCCAGGAATTGTTTTATGGCGGTCCCGGCCTCAGAAAGCGTATCCTCGCGGATATTTTGTAGGTGCAGCACTTGAGTTCTATCTCCTCCCTTCCCAAAAACAACAATCACCATGTCGTGATGATTCAACCCTAAGTTGAACGCTTGCAAGCCGGGAGCACCGTCGCTTACCGAGTATACATCGCTTTTGAATGGTTCTGCCCCACCATAATAAGCAAGCTGTCCCTCTGCCATGTTTCTCTGGTAACAAAGAGCGTATTGTGGTTCAAGTTGAATATAGGACAGTAGTTTAAGAGATTTGTTGTGAGTTAGATGCTAACTACCCTGCATAAGTTTCAGTTGAAAGCTGAGTTTATATAAGTTTGTACCTCTCTTGCAATTAGCAGGGGAGGAAGAAAGAGATGGCCTTCTCGCCAAGGATGGACAACAAAGTGAGTTTCTTAACATGAGACTTTGTGCTGAAAAGGAACAGATAGCAAAGGCATGTGTACGAAAACAAATACTGAAGGTACTATAAGCCGTTTACAAAGGTTTGTGCGTAGAGAACAACTACAGCGCATAGTGCGTCCCTCAACATGGACAAGAGTTGTCCTGCATCGCTGGTAGTCCTCGGCCCTGGGTAGCAGAGGATCTAGTGAATCTGTGAAATTGATAAACCCATCATACAATGGGGTGGAGATCCTCAATTCTAAAAGTTGTTCAAGAACAAAACAGGCTGGTGAGCCAAGTCATACCACAAATCAAGCCCTAGCTAACACGAAATACCCTGTTCAACTAAAATAAACTCTACGTCTGTAGATATGATATACAAAGACCGCTTTCATTCCATTCGTTCCCATTGCTGAGGTCAAAAACTTGCCTCCCTGGGATCTGTGGCTTCTTCGTCATTCCGAAGACATTTCTGGAACGTCGCCATTCCCCTGAGGAAGCCATCTTCTTCGAACCCCGAGCAGAGCTTCTAGGAGGTTCGCCGATTCCAATGCCATCTTCTTAGTGATGGTGGTCACGGGCACCGGCAGAGCCTAAGCCACCTCCTCTATGGACTTGAGGCCTCGTGTGCGATGGCGGTGGCCGAAAGCACCGTATCTTGAGCTGGCTCTAGTGTATACTACCAGACAAGATCGTCACGAGCCTCGAGATCAGCATCCTCATCCCGAACTTTAAGATCAGAATCCTCATCTCACTCTCCAAGATCAAGATTCCAGTTGAGGTCGCGAGTTTCGAAACCAAGATTATATCTAGCCACAAGGCAAGGTTGAGGTCGTTGTTGGTTTCATCAATCTCTAGGGCGAATCGACGGCTAGCGAGTCCAAGCCAGAGCACGGCAGCCAGGCTGAGTTGCTTAACGCCGACCATTTCGAATAGGAGAGAAAGAAATGGAAATGAAAATTCGACAAAAAGAGATAAACTATGTAGGGTAAAGAAAAGTGGCACCAAAGAATACAGGCAGGCCGGCTCTTGCAAGAAGTCAATTGCTAGTGTGATTGTGTGATCATGTTGTTCGTTAATGAAAGAGCAGTAGGCTACATATAACATTTAACGCACTTCACGCAAGTGCTGTTCAAATGCCAATCTTAAGCAAAAGGCCATCCATTTTGTCCGAAGTTAATTGTAAATCTCGTTACATCAACAGCCGGCAGCCAGAACTAGCCCGGCACCACATGGCCTTCAGGATTAATAGCAATTTCACAAGTCCCACATACATAAGTTTCCATCATCAGCAGGTCGTGGAAGCTAGCCCGACGCCCATGGTTTTGATTGATCTGCGGACTCATGCACAATTGCCCTTAATATCTTCGACCGCCAAATATCAAATGTGAGTGATCCACTTACTGGAGATTTCCCAAAGATCACCGAGACTCGATTAGATTGGAACAATACCGCACATGGGTGTGGCTACTTGCTCGCAGAACCACGAGTTTATCTATCACAGCATATGCATCTTTGACCGTCCTGTGCGTTATGCCAAGTTACGGGAGTTCAGATCGGGGATTTCTATCGCCTTAGCATGCAGTCGTCTACCGCCTAATACTGCGCTACCTATATAATCGGATACACTATAGGGACGTGGGTAGAGAATGTAACAACCTAAGAAATATGGCATTGTGAAGACCTTCTGCGTGTTTCTGTAAATTCACTCTTGAACAAAATTGTGCTATATCCTACCCCACTGTTAATTGATTCTCTATATGCATGGTTTTGGCTCTGTTCTAGAAGATCGTAGCTCCCGTTCAAGACATCATCTTCGGGGATTGAGGTAATTATTAGAGCTTGTATTAGTGGTGTGTCTCTTATTTCGAACTTACGTGATGGCGGACACGATCTGCCATATTAAGCTGAATGATGGGGAACAGCGTACAGCTTTGGTTAATAAAGGTAAAATAGTTTTGGGTTTCGAATTAGCCATTCGAATCGAGTTATCTCTCAACATGTTCCAATCTAATTGAAATTAAATAGGGTTGGATGGTCATCAAGCTTGAAGCCTTGGTGATGTGAAATGTGATACAGGGTAGGTACAATTTAAAAAAATGCAACCATCAAATGTGCTATTTTTGAGTCTGCGAGCAGTATTGTCAGCTTATATAGGAGACGATACGCTAAGATTGTCAATTTGTTTGGTTTTATACTGCCAAAGTACTTTACCCGAATTGATGTCTCATTTCTTCTGGCACTCACCTGGAAGGCAATTGCAATCTGATAATCTCCCTCCTCGCATCTTAGTCGATTTGTTCCCGTCGCGGCAACTCGGAAGCGAAGCGCCGAGGCGAGGCCGCGAGCGAATGAAGTGATGTCATGGTGCTAGTCATAACACTAGACCAGGAGCTCCAGCTTTGTCAAGCATTATCACTCCATTACCCAATCGCTGGAAGCATCGGATGCGAAGCCCTCCAGATCCCATGAGCTTTCGGTCCTTTTGGCCTCCAGTCATAGAGCGAGGCATTTCCTCTGCTTCCATGGACATTGATTGATTGATATTCGAGCATCCCCCCCGAGCCCAGCTCCTGCAACTGGCCGAGCTGCCATTCCTTCACCCACAGAGCGGCAATTGACGATGATGTCGGCTTCTCTGCAGCCACGCGCTCGTTTGATCGCTGCCGGTCTGCGATCCGCGCCCAGGACCTGCGCAAACCCCAGTGCGATTGTTTTGCACCATTCGCGGACGTTATTCAATTCTCATCGACCTGGCGCAGCTTCCAGATTGAAGCGCAGCTCGCTTCCAGCCAATTTCTTCGTCCGCGCGATATCTGGAAAGCCCCTCCGACAAAGCAACTCGTACATCCTCAATTTCTGCTTCAGAGCCGCAGCATGGCTTGGTGCCTCGCTCACAGTCATTGGAGTCAGCATCGTTGCCTTCTTTATCTATGATGCGTCCACCTACAAGGAGGAAGCTACCCACAGCGATATCAATCTCTCGGAGCTAGCTCTGCAGCCCCGCCGCGGCGGGCCCAAGAACCTGCCGATCGCCGAAGTCTTCATTGGCGACGACGACACTGAGGAGACCCGGGCGATGAAAGAGAAGCCCCGGCTGGTCGTCCTCGGAGGCGGCTGGGGTGGCGTCGCGCTCCTCAAAGATCTCAACCCCGACGAATACCACGTCACCGTCATTTCGCCTACTAACTACTTTCTCTTTACGCCCATGCTACCGTCTGCTACCGTTGGAACCCTGGAGCTGCGATCTCTCGTTGAGCCTATTCGGCGCATCCTTCACAGGTGTCGAGGTCATTTCATCCGCGCGCAGGCCGAAGATGTTGAATTCTCCCACAAACTTGTCGAGGTGTCCCAGCGGGACGTGAATGGGCAGGAAGTGCGCTTTTATGTTCCCTACGATAAGCTGGTCATTGCTGTGGGCTCCACCACGAACCCCCACGGCGTCAAAGGTTTGGAAAACGCCTTCTTTCTGAAGAACGTTGATGACGCGAGAAAGATCCGTAACCGAGTGATCCAAAACTTCGAACTCGCTTGCTTGCCAACCACCTCGGACGAGGAACGAAAACGCTTGCTCTCATTTGTCGTCAGTGGTGGAGGACCGACTGGTGTTGAGTTCGCAGCGGAGCTATATGATCTCCTGAACGAGGACCTCTCGCGACACTTCCCCCGCCTTCTTCGAAATGAAATTTCCGTGCATATCATCCAGAGCCGAAGCCACATCCTGAACACCTACGACGAGGCGGTGTCTAAGTATGCTGAGGAGCGGTTTAATCGTGATCAAGTTGACGTGCTGACCAACTCACGAGTGAAGGAGGTTAAGGAAGACAAAATTATCTTTTCTCAGAAATTGGAGGACGGGTCAGTTGTGACGAAGGAGCTTCCTACCGGATTTTGTTTGTGGTCTACCGGCGTATCGCCAACCGCATTCAGCATAACTTTGGCGAAGAAGTTGGGTGATGCGCAGACCAATCGACATGCTTTGGAGACTGACACTCATCTGCGGCTGAAAGGTGCCCCGTTGGGTGATGTTTATGCTATTGGAGACTGCTCGACTGTTCAGAACAACGTCGCTAACCACATTATTACATTCCTCCGTACTCTTGCATGGAAGCAAGGCAAGGACCCCGAGACCATTCAACTTCACTTTAGCGACTGGCGATACGTTGCCCAGGATGTGAGGAAGCGTTTCCCCCAGGCGAGCGAGCATCTTAAGCGTTTGGACAAGCTATTTGAGGAATTCGATAAAGACAAATCTGGCACTCTTGACTTTGGCGAGCTGCGAGAGCTTCTTGGTCAGATTGACAAGAAGTTGACATCCCTTCCCGCTACCGCCCAGAGAGCCCATCAGCAAGGCCAGTACTTGGCTCACAAGTTCAACAAGATGGCACGACTGTCGCAAGGTCTACTGGCAAATGATGTCAAAGATGGCGATCTGGACGCTGCAGCGTACAAGGCTTTCGAGTATCATCATCTTGGCAGCTTGGCATACATCGGCAACTCTGCTGTTTTCGACTTGGGCGAGGGCTGGAACATTTCTGGTGGCCTTTGGGCAGTTTACACATGGCGATCTGTTTACTTCGCCCAGAGCGTGAGCTTTAGAACCAGAATGCTCATGGCCATGGATTGGGCAAAACGTGGTCTTTTTGGCCGAGGTGAGCACATCAATATTTGATCTATAAATTGGTGATCGGAACTAACTTCCCAAAAGATTTAATTAGCTTTTAAGCCGATATACCAAGGTACCGCTTTTCTTGTACTGCGATCATCATCTAATATAGAGTTACGACATGAAAGGATGTATTCATAAGAGCCTAGTTTGAAATTTTCGTTTGTTTCTGAGTCATGGAAAAGGGAAAGACAACGAGCATTAAACTGATATTCATATGCAATAAAACAAACTCAGATGCTGGCTGTCTAAATGACAAAATCCTTGTGTGTCCACTTCTCTGTGACTTTCCTCCTGGCTTGCTTCTTGAAGGGAATATGTCTCCTGGCTTCCACCTTGCCCCTGACCAGCATACTCCGGTATCGATCCTTTAGCAGGTTGCCCTCCGGCTTTAATAATCTCAGGGAGTCCTGCAGCTCGTCTGGCAGCACCAATTCCAGGTCCTTCTCTGGAAGTTTGAACTTTCCGATCTGCTTCCTTCTGAGTTTCTGGTCGTTGATCTCGCTCTCACCAGAGTCTGAAGCCTGCTCCTTTTCTTGAAGAATGAGGGCTCTGGCATTTTCTCTGTCCTGGACTTCCTCGGCGATTTCCTTGATCCGTTGTTCCTGTATGCGCTTGGCTTTCATATTGGCCTTGTGCTTGGCTAGACGCTCGTCCTCCTTTCTGCGCTTGATTCTGTTCCGTTGAGCCTGAGTCTTGCGTTGAGGGCGCTTTGCGGAGACGGCGTTGTCTTCGACACCGCTCTGGAAGCCCTCCCATTCTGAGTCTTCCTCCCATTCCGACAAGTTTGCACGTGCCTCGGCGGCTTCGGCCTCAGCGGCAGACCGCGCGCTGGCTTCTTGTTTGAGGCGCTCAGCCTCTTCGTCAGCGAGTCGTTTGGTTTCGGCATCAACTGCCTTGTTGCTCTCCGCCGTATACCTTTCCTCGTACTCGGAAAACAGAGGGTTGTAGCTGTAGCCGCCGGTGGGCCTCTGCACAGCGGGGACTTCTTTTCCGCTCGCAACAAGTGAAATGGGCTTTTGCTTCATCGACTTGGGCACCTTCGCTTCGACCTTGGGGGGGATGAAGTCCTGCTTCTTCTTTTCCTCGACAGGGGCGTCCCAGAGATCGTATGATGCATCCTTGAGCTGAAGAGTACTATCATGCTCGCCATCGGCCACCTTCTTGAGTCGAGCGAGTTCCTTATGAGAGACCCAATCGGTGCGCTGGCGCTTGACGGGCAGGACGCCATCGGTGGTCTTGGCGCTGGGGCGTTTGCGCATCGACACAGCGGGGACGGAGGATCGCTGAGCGAGGATTTCGTCCGCCTTCAGTCCCTTCTTGACGTGCTTGGGGAATTTCTTGGGGATCGCGGCATCGCCAGTCAGGTCGAGGGTGAAGAGTTCTGCGGATTCCTTCTCCCGGATGACACCACTGTAGAAATTGGGTTAGAGAACCATAAGACGTGAAAACTCGGGCGTTGAGGAGCCTTACCCGCTGATGATTTGTTCGTTCAATTCCTCGAGACCTTCCTCGACCTCCGTAACATCAACGTTTTTTCTCCATGCCTTCTTTCCCTTTCGCGACGGCTGATTGAACGTCTTGGGGGCGTCAACAGACCCCGAGACAGATGACTTGACCACAGGCATCTTGGCGACTTTCAATTCAAAGGACCCTGAAAACTGGTCCAAGTCAAGTATAGATGCTCAACTTTGCATGTGGTGGGGGACGCTCTTCAATTCTTCCAATTTTTTAGTGGAGATTTCAGCCTGTCCGTTATCTGAGCATCCACTTTTCTTATCGATAAAATTCCGTATGTGGCTGCGGTACATAACGGAGTTGGCCGTATTGATATAGGATTCCGTTTTGTAGTGCAGCCACGTGCAAGCTATTACCGTTTGCTCAGCACCTTCCAGAGACGTGAAGCGTCACCGAGTTAATCTCCTTTCCTGGACCGATTGATGTTGGATCATCTACCATACACTCCAAAAAGGTGCCCGGGATACAACGTCTCTCCCCCTTCGAATATAGATATCGGCGACTTTTTTTGATCACCGATTTGACCGGATCCCAACACCTTTACTCTCAGCATTCGACTTCTTATCCCAGGGGCTATTAAAGGTTAGCTGTCAAGATGGCGCAGGCAGGATACAACAACCCCTTGAAGAAATTCAAGTAAGTTCAAGCTATCTGACCATCGAGGCCATTGGTACTAACCGTCAATTTTCAGGCTGGTGTTTTTGGGCGAGCAGAGCGGTATGTGATGTTTTATTTACGACCTGGCGCAAAGCACATGCTAATTGCAACCTGCAGTGGGGAAGACATCTCTTATCACGCGGTTCATGTACGACTCCTTCGACAACACGTATCAGGCTACGATCGGTATCGATTTCCTCTCAAAGGTTGGCCCAGCACCAGACCGCGATTCGATATTCAGGGGGGCTAACTATGGAGCAGACTATGTACCTGGAGGACAGAACAGTACGATTACAGCTATGGGATACCGCAGGCCAGGAACGATTCAGAAGTTTGATTCCTTCATACATTCGAGATTCCAGCGTAGCGGTTGTGGTGTATGATATTTCCAGTATGCAAGAGCTCCGAGATGCCGCGCCCGGTTACGCGTGATCTAACAGGATTTCTAGACGCAAAGTCCTTCCAGAACACCAAGAAGTGGATCGACGACGTCCGAGCCGAGCGAGGAAACGACGTGATCATTGTTTTGGTTGGCAACAAGACGGATTTGAATGAGAAGCGAGAGGTTACGACACAGCAGGGAGAGGATGAGGCCAAGAAGAACAACTTGATGTTTGTGGAGACCAGCGCGAAGCTTGGCCACAACGTCAAGAATCTGTTCAAGAGGATAGCACAGGCATTGCCCGGAATGGAGGGCTCTGATGCAGCAGCTCAAGCATCAAGCCAGAGTAAGTCCCCCCTTTGTTACCCCGGAATCATTATTAGGCAGCCGGAATTGCTCACACCTGCATAGTGATTGATGTCAAGACCAACAACACGCCTGCCAACCAGGAGGGCTGTGCTTGTTGAAGTTGGTTGGCACCGTTGCGCCGACGCATAACGCATTTATACGGAACAGACATGATACAACAAGTAATGGGGGCTCATGTCCTTAGTAGGATATCCAGCATAGCGGGAGGGCTGATCATGGGACTTGTATAATACGGTCAAAAGAAGAAACGAGACTACGATCGCTACATACTATTTGTTCAAGAACACCTGAATCCCAAGCCTCGACCCAAATAACCGGGCTTTCGGTTCTTAATACAGGCCGATTAATCGACATGGATTGTAGCCTTGCTGACTGCACGTGATGATTCTTACGTTATGGGCGTACGTATCCGTATTCTACGGTGATTTTAAGGTGACCGGTACCTCCGGGTTGAGGTGGGGCTCGTTTAATCAGGCGAGGAGAGCCAAGGATCAATTTCCGACGTCACCAATGCAGGATTTCTTTGTCGCGTGCTGCCTTTAACCCCCGAATTCCCTCCTAGCTGTGGTCTCACTCGTTACTATCCTTCTGAACCAAGACCTGGAACCACATCTGCCAGCATGTCACGATTCACCAGCCTGTACTTGAGGGTTCCTCGCCCCAAGGTAAGTATTTGACGCACCCGCGGCCCAAATCATACCATCGAGGACTCGGCCGCTGACATGTTCTACGTAGACGCTCTTTGGCTTTATCAGCCTGCAGACGGCGACGGAGCTGATTTCGCTCGCTCTGGTGTTCAACAAAGTGACTGGATTCTACGGATTGCTGGCAATTCTTACGGGCTTCCAGCTGTCTCTCTTACAGTTTACGACCTACCTCTATTCGATTGCCGTGCTGGTCGCACTCGCTTTTCTCATCCCACACATCCGAAAACAGAGCCCATTTGAATGTCTGATGTTGGCGTGGATTTACATTCTCGATACGATCATCAACACCTTCGATACTGCCGCTTTTGGCCTCGAGTGGTACTTTGCCACGGGAGCTTCGGATAGCGCGGATAACGTTAACGATATTGTTGCGGAGGGTATTGAGACGTTGAAGGAGCAGACCGCCCTTCATGGCGCCGCTGTCCCCCACGAGACAGCTGCAAGCATGGTCCTGATCATCCTCCTCACCTTGATCCGAGTTTACTTTTGCGTGGTGATCATGGCGTACGCTCAGCAGGTGCTGCAGAAGTACATGCAGCTGATGATCCTGGAGGCCGGACCTGACGTGATGGTTGATGACAAGGATGGCCCATTTGCCGCTGAACTTCCAGATGGCGAGGGACGACGAGGCGCTCTCGGTAGAATGATGGTTTCGATCGGCAGGGGTTACTGGCTTGACAGCGGGAAGCTGCACGACGAGGGATGGGCCGGAGAGAGAGTCTCCAAGGCTGGCCCTTCGTCATATACCGAAGACGTCTGATGTGACTTGAGAGCTAGATGTTTGGGGAGAATTAGGGGTGTTTGGGGACGTTGAAAGTGGCTTATTTCCGGGTCTTTTTTTTTATGCACTGCGATGAATTTGGATAGGAGCCGTTTTTTCGACCATAGGGACTTATGCATAATCCAGCCAATACATAGACTATATTAGAATAATATATAGCAATGTCGACATCTGATTATACCGAAGGCCAGGGACCTGGACCCTTACTCAGCAGTTTGGTACACACCGGAGCATCCAACGCCGGGACAGCCCCGAAGCGAAACGCCGAAACCCCATCGCCTTCGTGTTGCTTGCTAATGATGTATCCAGTCATGCCACGACTCGAGGACGGTTGATCTGTCCCTGGCGGTCAACAGACCAATCATGCGGGCATCGGAATGCGTGCAGTGGATCCGGTAGTTGAATGGTGCCATCACCGGCCTGTCGGGACACAGGGCTTTGAACAGCTCCGGCAGTCGGATCAACCACGGCCGAATGCAGTGCGCAAGCCATCGGTGACCTCTCCGTGGCCAGCGCTGTGCTGCAGCGGCGCATAGGGGCTGTAGGGCCCTGTGGGGTTGTCCAAGCGACCCAACCGGCTGCGACCTGCGAATCCGGCGGCAGCAATTCGTAATGGGGGCAGGAGCGTCCTCGCCGACGCCTTCCCAGACGTTGCCAGCGCTAGGTCGATCACGCAATCCCTCCTCCTCCAGCCTACCACGCAGCTTGGAATTGGTTTGCGGGGGCCCTTCTAAACTTTGATTTTTTCCCGCTCCAGGTCCTCATGAGGGTCCAGATGTGATTATGTGGAGTAGATTCCGCCATCTGGAAGGCATTTTCTCCCTAATTCCCTCCTCGCTCTGGTCGCCGTGAGCCGTCGACGTGCTGGCGAAAGACTGCTGACCCAGGCACCGGCCCGAGAGCAGCCAGCGGAGCCCTTTATAATACCAACTTCTCGTCTGGAGGCACGCTTCCCATCATGTCTTTCTTCTTCCGATCCAGCTCCGTGAGTGACGGCAAGATGGAGACTGCTGCTTCACACAAGGTTGTCACGCCTGAAGAGGCTGGTAAGTACTGCTTGATCACTTGCATTCTACCTCACTTACACGTATCTGAACTTCGGCATATGCTGCTGATGCCCCTCCAATTTTTTTTTAAAAAACCCCTCCAAAAATTTCCAGCGCAGTCGGAGCTACCGCAAGCGAGGACGGCCACCTCGCCAGCGCTGCGAGTGCGGGAAATCCGAATTGCTCGGCACCCTCGCCTGCCAGAACCCTACCAACCCGTTTCCAGTTCAAACATGGTCAATGGAATTCAATTCGATGCTAATTGGGTCTCCATCTAGTGTCAAGAATCGCATACCTCGCTAGCGATGTCGTCGTCTCTGTCCAGCCTTCGCTGGCTGCCGATTCGGCCTTCTCCTCCCACCTGAAGCGTTATGCCGGCCGCAATGACCAGGGCATCGTCGCCGCAAATGGGGTCCCGGAGATCCAATCTGTTCGGCACAACGCCGACCCTCTTCTCTCCGTCTACGCCCCCATCCGCTCGGGCAAGCTCGTCTCTGTGACGACGCCTGCCACCATCCTCATCCCTTCCATTTCTCACCTTTACAAGCTTGCCAACTACCCCGTTGTGCTCCATGTTTCTCTCGAACCCCGAAAACACGCCGACTACTCCGTCATCACCTCCATCAGGAACTCGGGATGGACCTTCCTGCACTCCGAGACCCTGCAGGAGTCCCAGGATATGGCTATTTCTGCCCATGCGCTAGCCATTCGCACAGGCAAGGGTGTAATTCACTTCTTTGCCCCCGAGACCTCGGCTCAGGATGCTTCAATCTCCATTGAGGACGTCGAGGCTGTCAGATCCGTCATCGATATCGAGAGTGTGAGGAGGTTCCAGGCCGCTAACATCGCCACATCTGGAATCTATGCCGACGATGGCCACTCGGCCGTTCTGTCCGCAAACCCCGAGCCTCCAGTCAGTACCGAGGCTTCCAAGGCTTCTGGCCTCCAGGTCCCTGCCAGCGCTGTGGCTTCCAAGGTTGCTTCTGCTGGAACCTCCGTCAAGTCTAGCCAAGTGAGCGAGTCAGGCGAATCACAACCCGGTTCGGCTGCCACTACTGTCGAATTTGCCCCTCCCCAGGTTACTTCTCAGGACATCTACGACACTGCCTCTAGCATCTGGAGCCAGCTCCACGCCGCTGTTGGTCGATCATACAGCGCCTTTGAGTACTCTGGCCCTGCTGATGCTGCCAACTGCCTTTTCATCTTTGGCACTGATGTTGGGACCTTCGGTGAAGCGCTTGATAACGCCAAGGGTGACGAGGTCTTCGCCAAGGCTGGTATCCTGACCCCTCGACTCTACAGGCCCTGGATTGGCACCAACTTTGTTGAGTCCCTGCCCCAGTCTGTCAAGAGGATTGCCGTTTTGGAGCAGATCCGCCGCAAGACCACCAAGTGGGGACCTCTTCTGATCGATGTCCTCACCTCTATTAAGAGCGGCCCTGGTGGCGTTGAGCACATTGTTGGCTACCAGCTGGGCTATGTTGACCCTGAAGTCATTGGCCAAGCCCTCCGAGGTATCTTCCAGAACTTGACCTCCGACAAGCCCATCCAGAACCTCGAGGTTGGCGTCAGGGAGGCTCCTGAAGAGAAGACTGAGTACGGTGTTGAGGTTCCCGCTCTTGAGACCGCATACACTAAGATTTTGGATCAGCTCTTCGGCAGTAGGACCTACGTCGCAAACGCTCTGAAGTCTCAGAACGCTGGAATCTCGGCAACAGTCGCAGCCAGCCCCGAATTCGGTTTCGGTTCCCTGTTGGCACGCAAGGAACTCCGCACCCGCTTCGTTTCTGAGGCCAAGGCCGCCGCTACGAGCAAGGAGTTCATCACTGATGCTCCCTCCAAGTTCTTGGCACGCTGGGCCGTGAATGCTGATGATGCCTCCAAGTCAACGGAAGTCGCTGACGATGTCATCGCCCGTCTTCAGACCGACGGTTCGCCCCTGGCCCAGAAGCTCCTTGCCAACAAGAGCCTGTTCCGAAAGGAGTCGCTCTGGCTGACTGGTTCTGATGCTTGGGCCTACGATCTCGGAAACTCCGGTGTCCACCATGTTTTGGCTTCCGGAGAGAACGTCAACATGCTCATCATCGACTCAACCCCATACTCCCAGAAGGCTGCCGCCGATGCCGAACGCCGTAAGAAGGACATTGGTTTGTACGCCATGAACTTCGGCAATGTCTACGTTGCCTCTACTGCCGTCTACAGCTCGTACACCCAGGTTCTCCAGGCCTTGATGGAGGCCGACAAGTTCAACGGTCCCTCAGTTGTCCTGGCTTACCTACCATACTTTGGAGAGAGTGACTCACCCCTTACCGTTCTCCAGGAGACCAAGAAGGCTGTCGATGCCGGTTACTGGCCCTTGTACCGATGGAACCCCGAGAACGAGAAGAAGGGCGAGCCCAACTTCTCTCTCGACTCTGAGCTGATCAAGCAGGAGCTCAAGAAATTCCTTGCCAGAGACAACCAGCTCACCCAACTGATGAAGAAGGAGCCTCAGTTTGCTGCCAGTTTGGCTCAGGACTTCGGAACTGAAGTCCGAGCTCAGCAGAAGCGCAAGGCCAAGGATGCATACGCCCAGCTGCTTGAAGGCCTCCTGGGTGCTCCCCTGACCATCCTGTTCGCCTCTGACAACGGTAACGCTACCAACGTTGCCAAGCGTCTCGGCAACCGGGGACGTGCTCGTGGTCTCAAGACTACTGTCCTGGCTATGGAGGACTATCCTCTCGAAGACCTCCCCTCCGAGGAGAACATTGTCTTTATCACGTCCACTGCTGGTCAGGGTGAGTTCCCCCAGAACGGTCTGCCATTCTGGGATGCTATCAAGGACAGCACCGATCTGGACCTCGCCACCGTGAATTACTCCATCTTCGGTCTGGGTGACAGCCACTACTGGCCTCGCAAGGAAGATAAGATCTTCTACAACAAGCCCGCCAAGGATCTGGACCGTCTTTTGACTAATCTCGGCGGTAAGCACCTGGCCGATGTAGGCCTTGGTGATGACCAGGATCCTGATGGTTACCAAACCGGCTATGCTGATTGGGAGCCCAAGATCTGGCAAGCCCTCGGCGTGGACAACGTCGATGGTCTTCCCGATGAGCCTCCCCCAATCACCAACGAGGATATCAAGTTGGCCTCCAACTACCTCCGTGGTACCATCGTTGAGGGATTGAACGACCCTACCACTGGCGCCATTTCCGCATCTGACGGCCAGCTCACCAAGTTTCATGGTACCTACATGCAGGATGACCGTGATGTTCGTGATGAGCGCAAGGCCCAGGGCTTGGAGCCTGCTTACTCCTTCATGATTCGATGCCGTCTCCCCAGTGGTGTCTCTACTCCTCTCCAGTGGGTCCAGATGGACGACATCGCCAACACCCTCGGAAACCAGACGATGAAGCTTACTACTCGTCAAACCTTCCAGTTCCACGGTGTGGTCAAGGGCAAGCTCAAGCCTGCCATGCAAGCCATCAACCGTGCTCTGATGACCACCATTGCCGCCTGCGGTGATGTTAACAGAAATGTCATGTGCAGCTCGCTTCCCACACAGTCCAAGTTCCACAAACAAGTTCACACCGTCTCCCAGAAGATCAGTGACCACCTCTTGCCATCGACCACTGCTTACCATGAAATCTGGCTCACAGATGACGATGACAAGAAGACCCAGATTGCCGGCGACGCTGTCCAGGACTTTGAGCCCCTCTACGGTCCCACCTACCTCCCCAGAAAGTTCAAGATCACCATCGCTGTTCCTCCTCACAATGATACCGATGTGTACGCACACGATATCGGTCTGATTGCCATCAAGGGCGAAGACGGTGGCCTTGCTGGTTTCAACATTCTTGCTGGTGGTGGTATGGGTTCTACCCACAACAACAAGAAGACCTACCCCCAGACCGGTAGAATGTTCGGGTTTGTCTCTGTGGAGGATGCTCACATTGTCTGCGAGAAGATCATGCTTGTCCAGCGTGACAACGGTGACCGTAAGAACCGCAAGCACGCTCGTCTCAAGTACACCATTGACGATATGGGCGTCGATGTGTACAAGGGCAAGGTCGAGGAGCTGTGGGGCAAGCAGTTCGGCGCTCCTCGTCCTTTCGAGTTCAAGAGCAACGTCGACACCTTCGGTTGGGTCAAGGACGAGGCCGGCTTGAACCACTTCACCCTGTTCATCGAGAACGGTCGTATTGAAGATACTCCTGAGTTCCAGATGAAGACTGGTCTCAGGGAGATTGCCAAGGTCCACAAGGGTGAATTCCGTCTAACTGGTAACCAGCATGTCATCCTCAGCAACGTTGCTGACGAGGACCTCCCCGCCATGAAGGAGCTGCTAAAGAAGTACAAGCTGGACAACATCTCCTTCTCCGGTCTGCGTCTCAGCTCTTCCGCCTGTGTTGCTTTCCCCACTTGCGGTCTTGCCATGGCTGAATCCGAGCGTTACCTGCCCGTCCTCATCTCCAAGCTGGAGTCTTGCCTTGAGGAGAATGGCCTTAGCCAGGACTCTATTGTCATGCGTATGACCGGTTGCCCCAACGGTTGCGCCCGCCCTTGGCTTGCTGAGGTCGCCTTCGTCGGTAAGGCCTACGGCGCGTACAACATGTACCTCGGTGGTGGCTACCACGGCCACCGGCTGAACAAGCTCTACCGATCCAGCATCAAGGAGGACGAGATTCTAGAGATCATGAAGTCTCTTCTGAAGCGATACTCGCTCGAGAGAGAGGATGGGGAGCGCTTTGGCGACTTCTGCATCAGGAGTGGAGTGATCAAGGCCACGACCGATGGCCAGAACTTCCACGAAGGGGTAAGTTATCCATTCTAATTCTGGTTTAATGAGCCGAGGACTAATGATTCAATTTAGGTTGCCGAAGAGGAAGAAGAGGACGAGGAATGAGCAATAGCTACGCGATGACGATCAGTTCAGGGGTTTCATTTATTCTACAGGCATATCCCATGTTTGGCCGGCGCACTTGGTGGACATATTCCTTGCTCTCTACGTATATACATATAGAATGTTAAAAGTCACATTTTCTTCTCATCTGAGATTTTGAATATATTCAGTTGGAAAGAAGCGTCCATCGGTAAACATATACTCGCAGTGTGACTTGCAAGGCCAAAGTCAAGAAGAAAAAAATACCAATGAAATGGAGAAGAACGAAAGAACAAAGTCATTGATAGGAAGAGGCCGAGATATTTAACAATACTTGGTTACGAAAGGTAGGCTTGTGAGTTACATATATACACGTCAGAAGTAAGGACTGCGACGACGAAGGCAGCGATTTGCGAGCAGATTGTCGGCATGGAACTTGAGTTGTGCGGTTTATTCAGGACTAAGGCTAGCAACAGCAGCCTTTAAATAGATGGAAAATCAGCATCTCAAGGTTCGCAAAAGGAGTCATGCCGACGAAAGAGTCATTGCCGGGCACAGCCTTTGGTATCAATGAATCTTACATATGTTAGGTACAGCCATTGTTGGTGTTGAACCTTGTATGGCCGGGCACAAGCCTCGTAACCGGACAAAAAGGCTGAAGTTTATTATATTGTGATACTGGGTATGGTGTCAAGTTAATAAATTATTGGTGTTTGGGAATTTCCCTTACTTTTTCAGCAGCTGCATAGCTCTGTTACTTACTACTACTACTGTCAGAAGTAAGGACATCCAAGAGTCATAGAGGAACACAACAATCAAATTCTTTTCATTAAAAATGACCCCATCTATTCATGTTTCCATTCCATGTGACGTGTCAAGCAAAAACGAATCAAAATCCTCCCTAATGTAGAAAAAAGTCCACTTCAAAATAGAGATGGATCAATCCAAAGCCAAAAACTCCCACAAAACGCCCATTTCCACATGTTGAAAAAAAAATCAACTCCATACGTGAACCAGCGCCGGTAGTCATAAGAGCAATCTAAACCGGGATCATAGAGGGAAACATAACAAGCAATCTAAACTAGATCATACAAAACCTCTTCATCGTTTCCATTTCCATTTGCTGGGCACCTGGCTACTGATACTGCTGCCCACACTGCTCATCGTCTCGGACACCTTGCTGCCCACGCCTCCCATCCACCCACTCATCCACTTGGGCACCCACTTGGGCACCGACAGGCTGATCTTGACGCGGCCCTCGACCATGATGTTGACGACGTTGATGATGGCGAACGTCGTCGAGCCCAGCGCGCGGAAGGCGGCGAGACCCGCCACGCTCCAGAGGATAAACTTCAGGTAGTAGTTCTCTCCGATGCCGGTGCTACCGTACGCCTCGGAGACTCCCATGGCGAGCAGGCCGTTGCAGATGAGCCAGACCAGCACCACGTACGTCCGCACGCTCTTGTAGTAGTCCTGCTGCATCTGGGCCTCGCTGATGGGCGGCTCCGGGACCTCGACACGATCACGCAGGTTCCGCAGCGCCTCGTCGTAGCCAGAGTCGATGTCCAGCTGCTCGCTGGGCATCTCCAGCTCGACCGTCTCACCCTTTCCGACGGCACCACCGAGATCGGTACGGATGACGTTGTCACCCTTCGTACCCCATGTAACGTCGTGGGTGTTACAGAAGGCGTAGACCTGAAGAGAGCAGATGTAGAAGGGCAGGAGGAGGAAATACTGGGCCATCGAGGTGATGAGATGCCAGGGCTCGAGATAGAGCAGAGACATGACAATGTAGAGACCAATAGTCGAGGCGACGGAGACGATGAGGTTGGTGAATACGTTGTTGCCCATGCTGATTTCGCCATCTCCAGATGTGAACTGTTTTATCACGATGTAGATGATGGCGAAGGACGTGTAAACCATGATGACGCAGTACAGAACCAGACAGGTGACATAGAGCTTTCTGGCGCCCTGGGGTCTGTTACCAAGCGAGAGAATGAACTGCGTGCTGATGAGGAGGATACAGGTGAACTTGAGGATGATGAAGAAGATGTTGCCCAAGCCGTGGCCAAAGGGATCTACTCTGGCGTCACTGAGACCGCCGGCGACGAAGTAGAAGGTGAGGTAGAAGTTGGCGAGGGAGAAGAACGTGAAGAGGAGCTGGATGAACTGGTAACCCATCTCGATGAAGAGAAGGGCTTTGCGAGCGATGGTGTGGTCAGTGCCGAGGATCTGTCGGCACTGAACGATGGAGTAGACGGCGGCGAAGAAGGCACCGTTGAGCCATCTTCGACGCTGAGAGATGAATTCAGGAACAGAGTCTAATGGTTGTTAGCAATCTCAATGATATATTCCAAAGGGGGATGGATTAGTTCACTTACCAGGCACGTCAGTTTCACCCTTGCAGTTCTTCACATACTTCAGCACCCATCTCTCGTCTCTCTTGGCTACCAACTCCCAACAGAGGATACGATCCTCGGCAAGGTACATGTTGGCTGTGAATACATCTGCATGCTGTCCATGAAGAGTCTCACCCTTGAAGTACTGACTCAATGGACCATGACCAGTCTCGTCATTCTGCAAAGCGTGGTAACGGTAGGCACTGAGGGCACCAGGAAGCACAGTAATGTAACCAAAGACGGACTCGAGCGGCTTATCCAGAATGTTGGATAGCTTGTACTCGAAGTTTTGGGAGGCAACGAGGGGATTGAGGAGGTTGGCGCCCATGCGGCCCTTCATGGCTTTGATTTCACCACAGGCACCGGCAACGTTGGAGTCGTTGTCGAAAGCTTTCCAGAGATGGTACAGTGAGTTGCTGGTCGGACGGGTTCCCACGTCGAGCAGGATGCAGACGTTGGGGTTCAGAGCCTTGCCAAAGCCGTTGAAGAACCAACGGTGGGAGTTGAGCTTGCGCTGGTTGCGCTCCTTGAGACAGAAGATCATCTGGCAGGGGACAATGCCCTTCTCGGCACCCTTGAACTTGAGGTCAGAGTCGAGGGACACCTGCGTGGTGTACTCGTACACGTGGGCCTGGACAGCTCTGTTGTTGACATAGTTCTTGGCGATACCGTCCTGGTAGACACCCATAGCGGCGAGAGCATCGAGAGTACGGGGATGGATCTTCTCACGTCCATCCGAGATGATACACACAACGATCTTCTGCCACCCAGTCTCGCCCCAGGTACGGGACTTGTTGCGGGAGCAGAAGTGGGAGATGTTCTTCATGACGGCGTGCATGGTTCGCGTGAAGCCAATCTCGTCTTCGTTGTACATGGTCACGCAGATGAACAGCTCCGTCTCACGAGTCGTGCGGCCGATGCACTGACGCAGCTTGTAGCCCTTCTCAACGAAATCATCCGGGTCGCACGTCACAGCCGTGTAGCGCATATGCGTAAACTCGACCTCGTCACGGCGAGGCAGGAAACTGTACAGAATGGTTGGGATCTTACACTCGAGGACCAGCTCACCGTTGATCAGCTGGACCTCCTTTCTTGACATCTGAGGTGCGCGTACACCACGACGCTCCTGAGCGCCGTCCGGGGCCGGGCCATAGTGCTCGAAATCTGCTGCTGATTTCTCATCGAAGAATTCGGGGTCGTCCTCATCGTTGAGAGTCGGGTTGGACGAGTCATATGAAGCGCGGTCCATGGGTATTGGACGGGAGCGGGTGCCCAAGTCCGAATCTGGGCCAAAGACGTCGTCGTCGTCATCGTCATGGAGTGGAATGTTAACAGTGGCATCGGCTCCTAGGTCACCCCCATGGTGGTTGTTTCGATTGGTTGAGAATAGGGGAGCCGGAGGCAGAGGACGACGGGGGCTGCCGCCATATCTTGAAGAAGGGGTTCCAGGCCGTGGGCTACCATTGAGATCTGAGGGCTCGTATGAAAGGTTGGTAGCAGGTGGGCGTGTGTATTCAGATGAGCGTGAGGAGGGAGTCCAGGGTCTGGTAGGAGAGCCCTCTCGATCACGACTAGCAAAAGGGATGTATGTCGAGTCTGGATGAGGCATCCTCGGGGCATCGTCTATGATGGACCCTGAGCCGAGGGAGCTGGGGTTGATGGAGCTGATATATGACGATATGCCTGACATGTTTGATGTCAGGGTGCTTGGCTGGTAGCTTCTGCTGCCCTGTGGTCGGGGTCGTTCTCTGTTAGGGAGGTCATGGCCTCGGTCAACATTCTGTCTCTTCATTGTATCGTGGGTGTCTGATACTGGCACTGCGGCCGTGGTAGGATGGAGATTGGGAACCGCCAGAGGACTTGGAGGACACCTGCTTGACTGACGCAACTTGCGTCGCTCGCTGGGTCCGTCCGGGATGCTAGGAAGCTCTTCCACGAACTCGGCAAATGCAACGTGGGATGTCTTTGCCCGTTTCTGTAACTTTACAGAAACCTGCCGGGGAAGGAGCTTCTTGAGCGTAGACTTGTTGCTAGTAGCAGAGGAGGTGTTTGTTGAAGGTTGGGGGTCTCCCTGCTGCTTCTTATCTGCTTTCCCAGCTTGTGATGATTCGGGAGCAGTAGGAGTCTTGTGGTTTGTGTCTGGGAGCTGCGAGTTGGGGGGGTAGATTACATACGGAGGAGGTTCATGGTAAGGCTCGTCGACCGAGGTCAACAACCTTACTGCGGCGGGATTGTGGCCAGTGGGTGTGTCTTGGTCGTCGCCGTACATCGGCAGGCTGTAGTCGGGCGGTCTCGATGAACCGTCCATTGTGACTGAGAGTTGGAATGCTGGACTGTATGGCTGGTATGTGCTTAGCTAGACGACGATCCAATTCCTTGGTAAAGGAAGATGGAGATGCGACGAAAAGCGACGCAAGTAGCGGTGGAGGATATGTCTCGAGCGGTCTAGTGTTCGCGATTCAATGAGCTAGAGACTGAAGCCGCAATTGAAGATAGGATACGACAGAGTGGATGGATCGAAGCTCAGATAGCTGCTTGGGGTGGGCTAGCTGGACAGTTATTGGATTGGTGACCGCCAGGTGTGTCTTTGGTGGGTGGGGGATGGCATTCATTGATGGAGCTGCCGGACGGGAGCGACGGATCCAAACATTGTGGTTGCGGCGACTGTTGGCCCAGCAACGCAACCAGCTACCCTGTACCTATACGCACCCAAGGCACAGACACACGACAACACCAGGAATTAATAATTATTGCTTACCATTTTTACCTGTAGCCTCCAGGGATGATTGTGCTAGTAAGGCAGGTGTTTTTTCTTTAATTAAACCTGCTTCGCTCATGGAGAATGGACGTACAACTTGAAAAACACACACGCAGGCATTGGGGACTTGTTTTCAGGCAACAACAAAAATAACAATGTTGATACTCAGCGAGCCCACTCAAAACATTGTTACTTTGAAACTTACAATGAGTTAGTGGCACCTTGCTGCCCCATCGACGATAATGGTCCTAGGCAAGCAACATAGAGTTCTAAACGAACACGATTCCAAACATGCACCCCACCCGCTTCTCCCAGAGCAACAGGGACTCAGCCCCAAAAGATGGAGACACTCGGGTGTTCTTGGTAGCGCTGTTCCTGACAACACATAGTAAACTGACTTTGAGTAACTACTCAGTCATATATACGTGTTCATGAATTTAAAACTGGAGTACACGATCGGCCATTGGGCGATCACTATCATATCCCTCTCAGCCAGGAGAGGCCTCACTGTTGGGCTAACCTAGACCAGCCACCCGTTGGAGATGGGATTATAATTCCGGTAACCTCGGGATAGCTCCACGGAGTATTGTTAGAGAAACGTCATATTGCTTTTACTCATGCTGCGATGTCGAAATCTTACCTGACTTGCCCTCGGACGTTCTTGTGTCCGACATTTAGAACAGGAGGGACACTACGCCATACTTTTGTAGACAGCAGTACATGAATGAGGACTTTCAATACATGACCATAATTATAACAATATGTTTGGCGGGGATGAGCTATCGGCAAAGTTTTTAAGGTATCTCCTAGTGAACATCTTTATTTCTGCTATCTGGGTACATCTGTCTAGCGATTTTCACAACAAGACGATGGATTGAACCTAGGCCTTGGCCAGCAAGGCAGGCATTTCCCTTTTCATGATATATCCCCCTGATCATAGCCAGAAATGAAGTTTACTACATAACGAAATACGTTTGTTTGTGTTTACTCATCCGATGATGCCGACACCAGCAGAGGACTTGAGCAGCTCACAGATACAGCTGGCAGGATCGGCTCTGAGAACACTCCATTAGTATGCTTACTACCAAACACTATTTCTTTCGGTATCACTCACGTGTAACTGTATTCAGGCTCAAACGAACCCTCCTGGGTGATCTCAGTGTCACTCTCGTTGAAGATGTTGTCGCGGGAGGTGGCATAGCCGTCCTCGTCCGAGTCGAGGTTGGTGACAATGGCACGCTTGACGTTGGTGAAGGAGGTGTTCTCGACGAGCACCTGGGCGCCCATGCGGGAGTTGATCCCTGAGGTTGGCACGTCCTCGTAGCAGCTGGAGTAGAGGTGGAGGGTGCCGAAGCGGATCGAGGGAGTGCGGGAGTTGATGTTGGACCAGTAGTTGTGGTGGTAGGTGGCGTGGAGGGTGCCGGTGTCCTGGCCGCTGTTGCTGTCGGAGTGGCCGATCAGAGAGGCCTTCCACTATGTGAGGTATCAGTATACAATAAGATTCACGTCCCGTAAAGAGGGAGATGTATCCCTATGGCTTTACTTACGTGGTCGTGGAAGTTGTTCCAGGACACAGTGATGAAGTCCGAAGCACGCTTGATGTCGAGCATACCATCATAGTAGTCCTTGTCGCCGGTCAGACCGTCGTTGGAGAAGTCACAGTGGTCAACCCAGACGTAAGTCGACTGCTCGATATCAATGAGATCCTTGCCCTCAGGAGACTGCTTGAAGCTCAGATTGCGGATGATGACATTGGTGATGCCGCTAAGTCTAAGGCCGCTGCCAACGAATCCTGCGTCGGCACCGACACCGATGATGCTGGTATCGGAGCTGAGCTTGACGATATCACAGCCGCTGAGTGTGCCAGAGACCTTGATGACACCGCCGGCAGCAACGGCAGTTGTGAACTCATCGCAGGACGTAACGGTGGTTCCATCGCCAGAACCACCACCGGTAGTACCGCTTCCGAAACCAACCAGTTGGTCAGAAGAGGCTGATCCGCAAGTGCCGGTAGCAACAGGGGTAGAGGAGGAGGATGTAGGTGTAGCCTGTACGGATGAGCGAATGGAGGAGGGCGTAGCCTGCGCTGATGTAGGTCGGACAGAAGTCACGATGACTGAGGTTGGGGTTGCCTGGCCGGCTGACGAGGTCTTTGATGATTTGGTCTTGGTAGTCTTTGACTTGGTAGTCTTGGTCTTAGAAGAAGTCTGGGAAATGGCAGTGGCACTGGGTGTGGCCTCGACTGAAGTTGTGTCTTCACACTCATCCTCATCTCCGGCATTGTTGTCTCCCTCATCATCAGGGCACTCATCATCAGCGCTGCTAGAGGTCTCCTCGCTCTTTAGGCAGTTGGAGTACCATTCATTTTGAACGACACATTCATATCCTATAGCGGCAAAACCCAATCAGATACGCTGGTTAGTTATGAGATGATGTTGCAGACTTACCAGTAACACAGTCGGTCTCGCCGGTCCAGCCGCTTCCACCGCATTGGTACCATGGCTCGACCTGGGCGAGCACCGAGGTAGCCGTGAATGCGAGAATTGCAACAGCAGTCTTCGTGGTCAACATGATGACTTGCCGTTTAAGGAGTGAAAATTTAAAAAGAATGAAGAAAGAAAGACTGTGCAAGGGGTATATCCAGAAAAGAGGGAAGTTGACTTGAGCCAGAACGCAACTCGTCCGTGAAGCTAGATGCCAGCTGGATTATATAGAATAGCCATATCTCAAAACACCCTAGGAAAAGCCAAGCCGTGTAATTACTCGGATCGATTCAGTACATGGCCTGTAACTGGAAGGGCCTGTTGGTTGCAGGGCCCGAGCAGGTTTTGCGAAAATCACCTGGGCTGAACCAGACCAGACAGGGAGCGGAGCATAGCATAGCGGTTATCCGACACAAGCATCTCTATCATGACTCATGGGCGATGGGTGATGGAATATGTGGATTGTACAGGGGGTAACATGATAAAGAGAACTCACCTTATCACCTTGGTCAATATCATATTAACAATCATGAGGAGGACTCCGGATTTATTCATGCATGGACGTATTAGAGGGGCAATAGTCAATAAATTTGAGCAGTCAAATACTTTCTACAATGAACTCTTTCACGCTGGACACCAGGAAAGCACCTGATGTAAGTGTAAGCGCTGCCAACCTCACGCAGCCGTTGGGGACAAGATGGTCAGAGGTCCGTATGCGAATGCCATATCTCTTGATACCCGTAGCGGAATCAAGGCATTTCCCATTTCATCCTGAAACATCCAGCCTGGTGGCCCGATATGGCAGCTGATAGGCAAGGATATGCGTGGGTGAGAACGGTTATGTTACAGGTTACAGGTGAGGCTCCACAGGGGGGAACCTTGCCCTTGCTCTTATACCCGTCAAACTCTTGGCCTATGCATGTATTGACCCTCTGGCAATTTGGAAAGCTGCGATGAATGATGGCGGTTCGGATCGTCGGATCAATCGGGCCAATACGTCGGTCTTTCAACCCTTAGACTTGTTGTGCAACGGTCCAAAGTCTCATGTTTGCAGCATGACAGGCTGGACGTGGGTAGATGCCAAGAAAGACTAAACTGTATAATACTCTAATTCCGAGTTTAATTTCTCCCTCTATTCGCTCAGGGAACTCTCGCCAGCGAAGCTGAAGAGGATCATTAGGCTTACGCTCACTGGCTCGCTTAACATAAATGCCTTTCGGAATACCCACGCGGAGAGTTACCACGGTGAACTAACGCTACAAGTAAAAAGCTTACGAAGCTTGCAGGTGATTTCAATGTGAAGACGCTCCTTTGAAACCCCTGACAGCGTCGCGGCCCATCCAGTTTGATATCCCAAACATGGGGCTGACCCCTCTGCCATCCGATGTTCTGGGGAGCAAGGCAAGTCTGAAACAAAGCCATTAATTCAAAAGTTTGATATCGATCTCACGCGCACGATTTCTGTCCCTCTAGTCCGCGACCCCTGCTGTGGTCACACAACCTTGGGTCCGAGGTAGCGAGACTGGAGTCAAGCGACGTCGAGGACCATACTTGAGACCACCATTGGCGGAGAAGTTACATTGTAGCATGCTTACCCTAGTAGAAGATTTACATACATGCAAGTATACGCAGCGGCGCTGCCGGACTCCTCAAATGAGAGTTTTCGGGGCGGGCGGTCGAACTCGGGCGAGCCGTATCAAGTAGTTTCATCCCGATTTGGGGCGAGACCCCTCAAAAAGGAATACATTTTGAATATTCGTTAGTATTGTATGTATCTGACCGAAAGGAAGAACCAATTGCGGTGCACTATTATGTTTTTGAGTGCTTATTGCATTGTTGTGGTGGGACAACAAGGTGGAAGTGATGCGGGTTGAGTTTGAAGCCATCACGCCGCCAAACTGTATTATCTTCACCATATGCCGTGGTGAATTTTACGCCTGCATGGCAAAATTGTGATGTATCTATCGTGAGAATCCATATGATGGTCTTACTTTTTCCAGAATGCTGATACGCCCTGCTATAGAGTATATAGCCTTGAGACACCGAGCCGTTGTAAAGTCTGGGATGTGAACTGGATGGACTTCTTTTTGGGAATCAACGTTGGGAGGATCAAGTGATGCGTATATGTAGATTTAACTTCAAGCCCTCTCCCAACCACCGAGATATATAAGATGCCTGCAGGTCTGCCCCTTCAGTCGTATGCTCCAAGCCACGCAAGAACATCATGGCGTCGTTATCTACATCCGGGGAAGTCAACCCCCAAATTTCCACTGAAACTGCACCAAACGCAATCAACTCAAATCCATTATCTGGAGCAACCCCCCAAGACGTCCTTGCTGACGTCAACCGATTCGTTGAAGCCAAGGGTCTCAGAGAGCACCGTGATGCTTTTCGAAAAGGGGCGCTGCTCGCAAGAGTCCAGAACATCCCAGATGGCTACGAAGACGTTGATCTGCTCAGCAATGAAGAGAAGGAATACATTCGCTACGAAGTCTCCCACAAGTGGAGGGCTTCACCCCCTCTCCTCTATCTTCTCTGCGCCCTGTGTGCTGGATGTGCCATTGTCCAAGGCATGGACCAGACGGTAATCAATGGCGCGCAGGTAAGCTCCCCGAGACATCCAGACACTCCCCTTGTCGCAGCAGCTAACACACATCCAGGCATTCTACTTCAAAGAATTTGGCATCAAAGATCCCCTGATGCAGGGCTTCCTCAACGGCGCCCCCTACGCCTCCGCCGCCCTCCTCGGCTGCTGGCTCAACGCGCCCCTCAACGACAAGTTCGGCCGCCGGGGCACCATCTTCGTCTCCTGCTGCATCGCCGCCCTCACGGGCATCATCCAGGCCGCGTCCTCGAGCTGGGTCGACTTCATGATCGGCCGCCTCGTCCTGGGCATCGCCGTCGGCGCCAAGTCGAGCACCACGCCCATCTACGCCGCCGAGTCGGCCCCCAAGGAGGTCCGCGGCGCCCTGACCATGATGTGGCAGATGTGGACCGCCTTCGGCATCATGGTCGGGTACGCGGCCTCCCTGGGCTTCCAGAACTGCGACTTTTTGGGCGAGAACTCGCAGTGGAGGTGGATGATTGGCGTGTCCTCCTTTCCGCCGATTGTTGTGGGCGCGCTGGTCTACCTGCTCCCCGACAGCCCTCGCTGGTATATGGATAAAGGGAATTACAAAAAGGCTTTTGAATCTATGAGGAAGCTGCGGAGGCACGATATACAGGCTGCGCGGGACATATACCTCGCACACACGTATCTGGAAGCCGAGAAACAGTCAAAGGAAGGGAAGAACCTTCTCAAGGAGTTTTTCACTGTTCGTCGGAACTGGAGAGCCGCCCAGTCGGCGTGGTTCTGCATGTTTATGCAGCAGTTCTGTGGAGGTATATACGATTCGCCCCCCCTTTTTATGTGTCACTTGATTACTGACTCAAGCAACAACAGTAAATGTCATCGCCTACTACAGCACCCGTATCTTCACCGACGCAGGATTCTCACGAGACGTAGCACTGACAGCCTCGTTCGGATGCGGCGTGCTCAACTGGCTCGGCGCCCTACCCGCCGTCCTGACCATCGACCGCTTCGGCCGCCGCAATCTGCTCCTCGCCACCCTGCCCCTCCTCTCCGTCTCCCTGCTCTGGACGGCGGGCAGCTTCCAGGTGCAGGACCCCCAGCTCCGCACGTCCCTCGTCATCGCGAGCGTGTACGTCTTCATGTTCATCTACTCGCCCGGCCTCGGCCCGGTCCCCTTCACCTACAGCGCCGAGGCCTTCCCGCTGCACATCCGCGCGCTGGGCATGGCGTCCGCCACGGCGGTGACGTGGGCTCTCAACTTCCTCATCAGCTTCTCGTGGCCCAAGATGATGGAGGCCATGACCCCCACGGGGGGGTTCTGCTGGTACGGCGCCTGGAACGCCGTCGGCTTCGTCTTCGCCTACTTCCTCGTCCCCGAGACCAAGGGGCGCACGCTGGAGGAGCTGGACGAGGTCTTTAGCGTGCGCAACAGGGACCACGCGCTTTATTACTGGAGGAGGCTGAAGTATGGGGTGCTGAAGCTCGCGCGTGTGGATGTAGAGCGCGTACCGCCACTATACGAGGTGATAGAAGGGCAACCAGAACCTAAGCCTAGCAATGCGTGAAATCTCTATATACTGGTTAAGGAAACGTTTTCCTGCCTGGATCATAGTTCCGAGGTCGGATACGGATGCTCGAGGTACCATTGCTCCGAGGAGTGTCAGTGGGAGGAGAAGGTTGGGTTCGGCAGTGTTAGCAGAAAATGTATGCAGCCGAGGCACAAGATGTTGCTAATTATGACCCAAGAATCAATCACAATAAACTTCCGGCCCAAAACCTCCTCATAAGACAGCCCAATCACATCTGCCAACTAAAATGCTTCTGTCAAAGCCACAAGGCAAATCAGTTCGGCCCGTCTCCTAGCCCTCGAAGGATCCAGTCCTAGCTTCCGCTGGATCAGCCCATGCCCCAACAAGATTTGTCTAGGGTCTTTCGACTATTCGTAAGGATACTTCAGGGTCCATTGTGAGCAAATTGTCAACACCTTTAATGCTTTTCGTAGAAATTGCGGCTGGTTGGCTTCAGCTTTCGTGAATTTCTTTGTAGAGAGACGTCTCTCTCCGCCATGCCCCATTGATGAAACTCGTGTAATATTCAGACGAGCAATCGGATCAAAGGACATTGACGAGAACAAGGAGTCCCAGCCAAGCATGCGCGACGCTCCCAAAGAAATCTTGGAGTCATGGCCGGCCCCAGACCATCAGAACCCGGAGAGGCAGGGTCCAGGACTCCTCATCATACAGCTGATATTCTGTCCGCTGGGAATCATCTCGGTTCTGGCGAGGTTGTACGTGAGGACCGTCATGGTTCGAAGAGCCGGGTTGGATGACTGGCTGATGTTTACTGCCATGGTACTGCCCCCTCTTTTTGTTTCCTGTAATGGCCGAGAGCCAATCTGACTTTGGGATGTGTACTGACGACAAAGGCAAGGTTGCAGGTGTCGGGGTCACGGTGACAGTGATTCTGGCAACCGAATTGTACGGGTGGAACATCCACGTCTGGGATCTGACTCCATCACAGGCTACACTCGGGCGCAAGGCGTCGATCTCCGCGCAAACGCTGTTCGTCATTGGCTCCGGGCTCGTCAAGTCATCTATCCTCATTTCATATCTGCGCATAGCACCACTTGACTCGTGGTTTAGGCGACTGACCCAATGCTCGATCCCGCTAGTGGTGACGTTGATCATGGTGTTCTTGATCGCGCTATGGACACAATGCAGGTGAGAATCTCGGCTTACCCCTTTATCCTACCCCTTTTTGATGCTAACGTTCGCATACCAGACCCCCAAGCGCGTATTGGGATATGCACAGCGGTGGAAAATGTATAAAAGAGGGACCACCGTTGATGTATGTATCTCCCCTCTTTGTTGTTTCGCTGTTTCTCGAATTAAATAGAGTTGTTGAAACGGAGAGCTGACAAGTATCTTCCCAGAGCACAATCAATTATTGCCGTCCTAGCGGACATCCTCGTCTACGTACTTCCCTTCCCCACGCTATACCATCTCCGCCTCCCCTTCAGCCAGCGATTCGTGCTCTTAATCATCTTCTCATGCGGCATCATCGTGATCATCGCGGGCTGCATGCGGACATATTGGGTGATACAAGTGGTGGATGAGACATACGACGTAACTTGGGACGGTTTCCGGATGTGGACATGGACGGCCATCGAGGTGAATCTGGGTGTCATCTGCGGCTGCGTGCCGACTCTGCGGCCACTCTTCAAGAGATCAAATGGCGTTGCGGGGGAGAGGACTCGGAAGGCGAGTGCCGCATCAGGCATGTCTATCGGGGTTCTGCCACATGAAAGGGGGCCGCGAACCAGAAGAAAGAAGCTATCTTGGCTGGAGAGTCTAGGACAAGATGAGTGCCAAAGCTGTGGAGGGTCAAATTCAGTACTGTGCCAGCAACATGATGTGGAACTGGACGAGGGAAGGGCGGGCAAAGCGACTGGGGTATAAGGAAGATGCGGGTGGGAGTTGGTTGGTAACATAGACCAAAGACAATGATGTTTGTTGAGTTTTGCCATTGAAGACTGAAGCCAGAAACCAAATGAATCTCTTCTCCGTGTCCCCTCCACAACAATGATGGTGACAGGCGGTCCAACTGTTCAACTCGACATGTCTACATTGGCCGCAATATGAAGCACCAATGGTATATGTCTGGATCTGTGGGTTTCATCTTTCGAGTGGGAACCTTGGCCATCACCTCGACGTGAAAAGGCAGCTCGGGAACTTCGAAACGGTCCGATGAGAAGCTAAGTGAGATCCATACACCATCCTTGGACAGGCACTCTTTGATACCCTGGGCGAGTTTCAAAATTGCCGAGTCCCCGCCACATGCAACGGCGTCCGCGGTGCTCTTGTCAACGACGAGGTCGAATTTTGCGGGGGTCACATTGTGCTCGTTCTCCCCAGCAGCATCACTATGAGAGCTAATCATGATGGGCTCATCGACGAGGTGGGTAGCATCAGCGACAATATAGTTCATGCGCACATCGCCAAAGGCCTTCTGTTCCAGGTCTCGGCCTCGTTCAGCTGCCAGGGGCTCAAAGTCGAGGTTTGTGACATTCAGCAGTCCGCGGGAGCGGAAGTGGTTGTGCAGGTCGCTGGTGCCGGAACCCAGATGCAGAATGTGGCTTGATAGAGGTAGTTGAGCTAGATGAGGCTCGATGACGGAGATGAACTGTTTGGATGTCACGAGCCACTCGAAAGAGGTCTCAGAGGTGAACCGGTCGTGCCAGTAACTCTGTTTCTCGTAATCGGTGGCCATGTTCAGCCGTCACGGGTGATTACGCTGGTAAAACGGGGTGAGAGAGGATGAAAAAAATTGAGCGGTCTCATGGCTCCAGGCTTGGCTGTCATTGCTGCCACTCAACTGGCTGTTGCTGGAGAAGAGGGATCGGCGCCGAGTATGGAGACTGTCCAAGAATCAATCCCTGTATTTAGGGCTGCGAAATGATGTTGGTCCCGTCTGTTTCCTTGTATTGGCTGGTTTCAATATGATAAAGGGGAGTTTTCAGGCATAAACCGAGCATCTCGCCAACGACTCTGTAGCCGACGCCACGGAACTGCCTCCATGGAGAAAATAGAGTATGACGATCATGAAGATGAAGGTTTGATCTGGAACAGTCTCTTCCGGCAGGCATTTCAACTTTAAGCTTGCAGCCAATCACACAAGCAGCAGCGGGTGAAGCCGCTGGGCTGGAATGATCAACAGGGGACTGACAGCACTGGGAAGGGCCGACAGGGGGTTTCCCTGGCAATCCCCAGCGATGACGACGCTCCCTTTTAGCGCTGGAGTCAGTTTTCAGTGCTTACAGGGCGGTTTCTTTAGTGGTGTGCTGAACACGTCAGCCACTGAGCCATCCAATTGCTGCAGCAGATACGAGACACATGACACAGCCACAACTGGACGCGCAGCCTCTTGCCGATTATTCCTTCCTCGTTCTTTGTTGCGTGTGATCGTCTCGTTTGTAATAATAGATCATCCTCTTTCACCTACATACTTCTTTAACGCTTCTGGTTCGCTTGCGTTGCTTGAGACTTCTCTGCCTTGCCAACACCCAAACACTCGCTCTCGCTCTCAAGTCAGTCACTCGCCCCGGGCTGATCCCGACTCTCGCTACAGTTACACCCGCTGGACTTAACGACTGCCGCTCATCTGTCCCTATCTGATCCGTCATGGCGCCGGCACTTGATGCGGCCTTTGCCCCGCTGGCAACCGTCGCCATCCCAGAGCAGCACCTCCAGTCGCGAGACCTGCAGAATGTCAACCGCACCCAAGCTATTACCCTGGGTGTCATCGCCGCATATGTGGTCGGCATTGCTATTCTCTGGAACGTCCCGTATCTTCGTATGATCCTCTGGCCCTTCAAGGTAAGCCTCAGATGCATAATATGACATCACATCATCCAATGACCACGACCCTCAACACTGAAGCAACCAAGCACTGACAAGACTATCAGATGCTTGTCATTGCATTCCACGAGTTTGGACATGCCATCACGGCCATCCTGACCGGCGGCAAGGTTAAGTCTATCAGCCTGGACCCGAATGAGGGCGGTGTTACCCATCTCTCTGGCGGCATCAGCGCCATCACTCTACCTGCCGGTTACCTTGGCTCATCCCTTATCGGCGCCGTCCTGATCATCTGCGGTTTCAACATCAACGCCAGCAAGATTGTCAGTCTGGCTCTCGGCGTGTGCTTCCTCCTCACTCTGTGGTGGGGTAAACGCGATTGGCTCACCATTCTCACTATCCTGCTCGCCGTTGGCTTCCTTGTTGGATGCTGGTTCATCAACCACGCCGAGGCCCTCCGTTTCGTTGTGCTCTTCATCGGTGTCATGTCGTCACTTTACAGCATCTGGGATATCTGTGACGACCTAATCCTCCGCAAGGTCAACTCCTCCGACGCCAGTGTCTTCGCCAAGCGCTATGGTGGTTCCTCTCGCTGCTGGGGTGTCATCTGGTCCATCATCTCCGTTTGTTTCATGGCTATTGGAATTGTTGTCGGCTTAGCTGCTTTCTCTCAATCTTTTGAACAACAGCGCGAGGATGCTCAGCACTTCATTCCCACCTAAACGCCCATAACCTTGGTATCGAACATGCGCAGCATAGCATGCAACTATTTCCATCCATCTATTTGTTGGTTTCTTATTTTTACTTTGGAATTTGTAGCTTGCACAGTGCACTGAATCTCTTTGGCTTCTCATAGCGACGGAAGGCGGGCTGGAGTATTGGATAAAGTGGCAGGGGAAGGTCTATGTTTATGTTGAACAGCAGGCATGCTGTGGCGGGACCCTATGATGAACGGCTGTCCCATTGATACCCTGGTTAGATGTTAGTTACCTAATGAATATTCATGTTTCTTCTAGGCGCGATGCAGCGTGAACATCGCAAATCACAGACACTCGAATACTATAGCATCGCCTTTCACGTCGACTTTACAACAGTAAGCAAGAGTTTTGGCATCAAATGTGCATTTCATATATGTACCACAGTCCTTCAAAAACTATATACAGGTGAAGAAGAGGGTCTTGTCATAAAACGAGCGGAAACATCTAGCATGTCCGCGTCCCTTCCCGAAGGACGCAAAGCGCCAGCATCATATATACAGAAAGTCATCCAGAGCTATACCCTCAAATCAGAGTGCGCCAGTCACCTGGTCGAGGAAGCCGCTGTTGGCGTACAGCTGCGACATGTCCCACATCATGACGCCGCCGAAGCTGTCGAACTGCGCCGAGTACTTGATGGCGGCGCTGAGCTGCGCGCCCTCAGCGTACCCGGCCCCGGCGCCCGTGTTGGCGGGGACGCCGAGCATCACCTTCACGTTTGGGTTCTTACTCGTCTGCCTGGCCCAGGCGTCCCACACGTCAAAGTTGAAGGCGGGCTGGCTCGTCGCGCCCTGGACGAAGCTGGTGACGCCGCAGGCGTTGTTGTAGAACTGGATCATGATGAAGTCGAAGGCGACGCCGCCCGCGAGGGCCTCCTGGTTGGCGACGTCCGGGTAGGGGCACTGGGGCGCGGCGGTGATGTAGTACTTCTTGCCCGTGGACGCGGTGGCGGCGTCCATGAGGCGGCGGAGCTCGACGCCGAAGGGGACCATGTTGCTTGTGGCGGACTCGAAGTCATAGTCGAAGCCGTCGACGGCGGCGGAGCCGAAGGGGCGGAGGACGCTGGCCTGGGTGCTGCTGCTGTTGACGCCGGTTGGGCCGAACATGGTCCAGAGGTTCTGGGCGGTGGTTACGGCGTCGGTGGACGAGGAGAAGCCGCCGCCTGAGTAGGTTGCGCCGCCCAGGGAGAGGATGATGGTCTTGCCCGCGGCCTGGCAGGAGATGATGTCCTCCCTGGAACGACCAGTTAGCTAAACCTTGCTGGTTGGGTGGTCAGTGAAGGGTTGAACTTACTCGATCTGGGGGCAGTCCAGAAGGCTCGGATCCTCAGGGAATGTGGTGCAGTTGTCTCCTGCATTGGCAAAATTCATTGCAGGGGGATTGAGGCCGGTCAGAAAGGCGATTGGAATGATCTATGGCCGTGTCAGTCAGTCTCCCATCCCTCTATGAATAAGGCGAGGGTAGGCAAGCTTACATCAATATCAGTGTCTATGGGCTCTGTTAGTTGATGTGCACTTTCAGCAAAGGGAAGTGGACAGGAGCTGCTTACTCTGGCAATAGTAGCTCAGCCGTTCTTGAACATAGGGGCCACTGCCCTGACCGTATGAGTTCTGACCCCAGTATACGGCAACGTTCGACTTCGACGTGGAAGAGAAACCTGCGAGAGCGAGAGGAAGGGCGGCGAGAAAGCCGACGGCCGAAGCCAAAGAGCGAAGAGATCCAACCATCTTGGGTACAAGGAATGGAAGTTGAGCCAGCAACTAGTTGTTGTTAAGAAAGGAAGGACTGGTTGTGTTAGTCGACTGTGTGGATGGGTGGATGGTTCTTCCAAGACAGAATCTCGAGGGATCTCGGATCGTCTTATATGCAAAAATCTTGGCCCGCCTCCTCCAGAGGCCATATCAGCGACATCTCGTGGGACTGTAACATGTAACATGCTCATCCAAGCTCGAGGTTACAGAAAGAGGGGAGCTAGGAGCTGGCCACTGTGGTCAGGTGTGAGCCTGACACACCCATCATCGGCTCAACTTGCCTGGAGGTGTGGGTATCGAAAATCCAGCACTGGCATTATCTCGAATCAGATCTTTGGTGAGCAGGATTGGACGTGGCGAGCCAGTGGAGAAGCGCAACCAAGCTCTGTCCTTCTCTTACGCCTACCCACCCTACCGAACACAGTCTATCCCAGACATGGCAAAGTGGGGTGATGGGAAAGATATCAGAAGATGGAGTTACGTTGGATCACAGCACCGAAGTGAACCTGAGAGTCTTGAGAATACCGCGTGCCATCCCTATTGGAAGTGATCTGCAACCAGGCTGGGACATTCGATCGCAAAAGAAGAAGGACAGTGAGGATCGGAAACGCTTAACCCTGCCGAGTTAATTCGAATGGCGATTCTTGAACTTCGGGGTGATTCGAATAGTCATGCCACATCAAGTATCGAGTTTCGTTTCATCCACATCCCTCATCCTCACCCCGGTATTAACGATATGTACGGCATGGCTGGGCGAAATCTTGGATCTCAGCCGATCAGATACGGTAAAAGGCTTTCTGGTCTTCGGCCAATATCGAATCTTGCAGAATACAGTGACGTACCGTCCCTTGTTGGGCCATATCCCATGTGTCTCGAAATCGGTGCTGTAACGTGGGAAGGGTAATAACCAACACCCCTTGCCCAGCAGACCAAGCTCACTCCACCTCAACCCACCTGGAGGTGGTATGCCGACATGCCGGTGATTTCAATGAGGAGCTTGGTATAGGCCTGTCAGCCTAATAGAGCCGGACCAGAATCCTTGGGAGCTTCCCGGTTCGGAATGATCCGGTGTGGATAGGTATATGCGCATAATTCATTACTTGCAATGTTCCGAATGGAAAATAAGGCTCTAAATAGATGAAATCAACGGAGCCCGGAATGTTCGATATTAATTACGGACCGGCCCCAGCTTCACCGTGCTCTGATATGAAAGTGGAACGTCTCCGTGAAGCTGAAGCTTCCATCTACGAATCTCCAGACACTTTTAAGCCCTCTATACGTAATCAGTCTCATACCACTGTATCCTTCCTCATACACATGCAAGTAATTAAGGGCTTATCATCAGATGATTCTGCATTACTCCATCTGAGGTGACTTACATGACGAAGATCTGCAGCATATGCGGGCCGCAGAATCCACTCCCATGCCTTGCGACAGGCACCATTTCATCTGAACTTCCATCTTTGTCTCTTCCATATAAATCAATGGCACCCAGTGGTTGGTCCTGCATAGTAATCAGACTAGTCCGCGTACCAAAGGACCAGGGGGCCGTAACGTTGCACTATCACCATCCTATCTAGGTTTAACCATCGGGGACCTCAGCCTTTGGGGTCCTAGAGAAATCGAGCCTTGCCAGGTTTCCCCGTTTCAGGCTATCTGCTCACGGCTGGAACTTTGGTGCTATTCCTATATCAGACGTGCTCATGTTCCAAAGCACGCGGATTCGGCTGGACCCCTACTGATTCGGATCCGCTCGTTTATCTGAAACGGGAAGCTTCCCAGCTCGTTCTGTAAGTCCACTCGAAGCTCTATTTAGAACCAAAAGTTGCCTCTGCGTGCAGGGCTGGCCCATCGCCTTGCCTTGAGCTGACGGCTTCTACTTCCACTTTTTTACATGCCAAAGTCGGATGAAAACGCACACGCCTCCCTTCGCCTTGGTCTTATGTTGACATCAAACATCAGAGGAACTTGTGATGTTTTATCATAGCGTATACATCCATCTTCCATTCCTTCGTTGGCAGCCTTGCCAGCCCGGACAGCCTTGTTACATCTCCAAAGGTGAAGATCTGTGATACTAACGACAGCTATACCTCTCATAGACAGGGCAAAAGTTGTTCAAACTCCAGCCAGCAGAAAAGTTTAGATAGGTGAACATTGTGGCACGCAACGTCGTAGAGAGGGTATACCTGGCTCACGGTGTAATGAGGGCCTTTGTCAGCTATGAATGCCACTCCCGCAACGATGCCACCCACGCCGCCTCCCATTATGCACGTAACTTCAGAAACAACCCTTTTGGAATGCGACGTGATGTTCCCTTAGGAGATGAGTGCCCCTGGGATGCCATACTGGAAGAAGCCGGTCCCTAGACGAGTTGTCAGTATATCCAACGCACTTTAGGTTTCAATCTTCGGTGGAAGGGAAGTGGTAGAGACCTGAGAATGTCCTGAATTACCGAGCAGTTGGTGCCTTTCCATGCGCCGTAATGAGCATTCCGGTGGCTGCTATTGCCTGGTATACTGCAGATCCTGGTCCTCTCGTCTGATGCTTGCCATTTATACAGCCCGAAATGTAGGTCAAAACGGCAGCGAGATTGGTAAACTCCTTTTCTTCGGGCGGCAGGATGGCACCTGCATTGGACAGAAAATCGACATTGATTAATGTTCCAAGGAGGCACACGCCGCAGGTGATGGCATCTTCTACGACAAAGATCCGTACGAGACAAGTAAGCCAGTACCACAAAACCGTGGGATAGAATAAGACGCTTTTGATAAAATCCGTAGATCTTCAGCCCTCGTCAGCCATGTCGTCCTTTGAGCAGAGCCAAGATTTAAGCGAGTCTTCCAGAGAAGCCTGATGCTGTAACATAGAGGATCCAGACGCCTGGTATTCACTTGCCAACGTTATACTTCATGTACCTACCAACAAGTGATGATATATCCACACTATATACTATTGTTCACTTTTCCAGAGACGCACTTCACAGCAAAGTAGGACTTACTCGGAAGGAAACCAGCTTCAAACGTTTTTAGAATAGCTCGACACAAGGCCGTAGGTGCCCAGTGACGGGTAAAGCCCGTGCTAGTCAAGATGCTTCCAAACGAGAAGCCTAAGAAGGACAGCCAGATTGCAGGCCCAGCCTTGGGCAAAATAAGATTCTAGAAGATATCAAACAAATTAACCCCTGTTAAGGTTATGTTTCTGATCCTATTCAGCGCGGCTCTTAGGCTTGGTAACTCGAATATCGTGTATCAGTTATCACATTTCATCGCATCTGCTGGCTCAGGCTCAGAATTATATCATGTAGGCGACAAATAATGTCATTGCAATATTGGTATATCGGCCGCCAACAGGCTGCCCAAGTTCTTCTTGCATCCCCGACACGAGGGCAAGGCCTAAGTTTATAAGGTCGATGAGAGATGTCTAATACATGACCCCAAGTATTGGTAGCAGTCTCAAGTCAACTCGTCGACTGGAGATGAGCCATATAGGTAGTGTATAGGAATCCAGGAACGGAGAGCAGAGGCCTTACGATGCTCGAAATGCCCATGTCTGGATGATCAATTCCCTGGGGAGACCGTATCTGGGGAGATGTAACAGAGAATGCAGCTGAATGCTACGCGTCAAGACCATATCAGTTGATAGAACGAACCACTTCAATACCGAGCAGGCGAGGCAAGCGTCGTTTTCATTTTCATTATGCATACTCTTTACCAGCGGCCTCTCCGTCCTCGACTGAATCCACCCCGTCCTCCGCCTCCACCGCCCATATTTTGTTGTTGGTCAAACCCATATCCGCCTTGGTTGCCTCCATATCCACCAGCGCCGAAATTCTGGCCCTGTCCTCCAGCACTCGCCCCTGCTCCAGAAAACATGGCAGCCATCTGAGCCGGATCCATCTGGTTCCCGTCCATACCCGACGCCATCATCTGCTGCATCATCTGCTGCATCTCCGGGGGCATGCCCTCCATCCCAGGCATGCCTGATACGCCGCCGCCGCCGCCACCTCCTGCTGCTGCTGCGGCGTTGCCTCCCATGTTGCCCATGCCTCCCATCATCATCATGCTGTTCATCTCCTCCATCATCTTCTTGCTTGAGTTTGCAAACGCATCGGCGCCGTACTCGCCGCGGACGTTGTCCTGCTTTGCTGCGTAGAGGGCCCACGTGAACTCGTCGAAGCCGTAGTTGAAGTAGTCGCTGATATCGGTACCTGGTTTCCGCCAAGGCTTCTCGTTCTCGGGGAGGTCTATAACACAACGTTGTTAGTTTACATCGCACCAAGCTGCTGCCATGGAGACCTGCGCGCGACGAACCTTCGTCAATGTTGACATGGGTGATTGGCTTGCCAGCAGCCGGGTATATTGGGTTCGCGTTAATGTCGATTGTGGATTTTGAGGCAGCCTCTGACGTTTTGTCGGCGCTGGGTGTGCCAATGTTGGCGACGCTCGACCTGGTCGCGCCCTCCTTCTTGGCTGGCGCTGACTTCGCAGATGGGTCGTCGGACGTTGTTCTTTGCGGGATATTTCTTATGTCGCTGTATTTTGATTGTCTATCGCAGGGCGGTTGTCAGTAAATTGGTTCAATCGCAGAGGAGAGTGGGACGACATACGATGGGGGAGCTGCAGTTGTGCCATCTTTTCGTTCTGTAATGATGTCGATGTCCTTTGAGGTGTAAGCACATAACAGCCTATATCCGAGCTACTGATAAATACGCACTGAGTCGTCATCCTCGTCCTCGTCCATAGCAGCACCCTCGTCCTCTTCTTCGCCTTCCTCTAGCTCGTCGGCTTTCGAAGGAAGGTCCTTTTCCTCGGTGGGCACAGTAGGCTCCTCGGGAGCATAGAAATCGTCGTCGTCCTCGATATCCATGATGTAATTAGTTTCGATTAAGCTCTAGAAGTCGTAGGTTTTCGCGTTGGCACAATAAAACTAGAGCTGTCGTTTTTCTTTGACCTTGGTATGATGCAGTTAGGTGCAGCTTCCAAGGTGACAGCCGCGCGCCGACATTTCTCCGCTGCGATTGGACCACTCACCGAGACTCACCGAAGCTACCTCAATCGACCAATAAACAGCAACCGGCATCCAAACAAACCCAGCCAAATTATTTCTTTGTCAAACCTTGAGCTCCACACGCCTGGATCCTCCCCAAAACAGAGTAGCTGGCCCAATCACTGAGACAGTCTAATAAAAGCACCTGTGGTTTTCTTAGCAGGTAGCTCTGCGGTCTGGTTAGCGCCATGTCTTTGGCGCGTTCGGCCAGTGGCCCCGGTGGGCTCACCATCAACACCAACACCGCAAACCTGTAAGTCTCGCCGACCCATCGACAAAACTTCACGCGTGGAGCCGGCCCTGCAGCAACTGACCAAGCACCATCCATCTCGCAGATCTACACCGTCCACTCAGCCTGCAGCAGGCGGTAGTCTTTTTGGCGGTGCAACAACCAGCACACCTTTAGCGACTACATCGAACGCAGCTACAGGAGGAAGCACAATGGCTACAGCCGGTGGACTGTTTGGGCAGCCGCCAAAGCCAGCTGGAAGTCTGTTCGGAGGAGCAACGACGACTCCTGCAGCCAGCACTGGAACTGGCAGTCTGTTCGGGCAGCCACCAAAGCCAGCAGGCAGTCTATTCGGAGGAGCAACGACAACTCCCGCTGCCAACACTGGAACAGGCGGTCTATTTGGAGGAGCAAATCAAACAGCGACACAACAACCAGCGCAACCAGCCGCCGGCGGACTCTTTGGTGGTGCAGCTACCACTACCAACCAGCCGGCACAAGCAACAGGCAGCTTGTTTGGAGGTGCGAATACTCAGCAACCAGCGCAACAGCAACCGGCGGCGAGTGGTGGTCTCTTTGGCGCAGCACCCGCGGCTACCAACAACCTCTTTGGCCAGTCCCAGGCAAAACCTGCAACGGGCGGGTTATTGTGAGCATACCCTTCTCTCCTGTCCTCTTCTTATCTACCTATTTATGCTAACAGCCATGAACAGCGGACAAACTCAGTCACAGCCTCAGCAGCAAACCCAACAACCAGTCGCGAACCAGTCGACGAATCAGATTTCAGCTGTCCAGATCAACTATGATAATATCCGGCCTCGAACACGATTCGACGACCTGGCAAAACCAATTCAGGACGAAATCGCCCTGATCGACAAGGGAATCACAAGGGTCATTAAGATGAAGGACGAAATCGGCGAATTCATGCCCCAACACGAACGAGACATCGAACAGCTCGGCCGCGACGTCAAGTTTGTGGAATCCAAGTTCCGCACCGTCCAGGTGGCTCTCAACAGCGACATCCAGGCCGTCAAAGTCCTCCAGGACATGACAAAGAAGAACATCACCGATGCGCAGCTCTCCTTCAAGGCCACGGACAACCTCAAGCTCCCAGCCCACTACCACCAAACTGGTCTCTTCGCTACGCCTGCATCTGCTACCTCAGCCAACAGCCCTGCCGCCAACACAGCCGCTGGTGCTTCTGATACCCACGCCGATGCCCAGGACCTCATCACCTACTTCAACCGCATCTGCGACGACGTGGAGAAGTATAAGCGACGGATCGACGAGTACCGCGCCGAGATTGAGCGTGACATGCCCGGCGTCGAGAATGGCCTGTATGAGCAGATCCGGGCCCTGCGTGATCGCCAGGCCAGCAGTAACGGCGACTCTGGCGTATCAGACCAGCTCGGCCAGGTCCTTCTGGCGCTACGCGAGATGGGCACAGCCATTATCAACCAGGCCGGACAGATTGCCGATACCAGAGAGAGGCTTTCCAGGCTCCAGGCCGGTATCCTAGATTCCGGAGCGTACGGAATGAGCATGGCAGTATAAGGCGTTTTCCTTTCTTTTGGCAGCTTGAGGTGTACTTGGCAAGAAAAGAAACCATGGAATTTTGTTTAACTCATTTTTTAATCTATTTTCTCTTTGGTGTAAAGGCATAGAAAACCAGGGGAAACCTGGCCAGCGGAACGATGGACGGTTGTTTGTTACGACACATGTATTTAGGTAGAATGAGCTGAGCCGACCGTAATCACATACCCTGGGCTTCTCCGGTCGAGCCATCCTGTGCTGGGAAGCTTGTCTCCAAACCTCTAGAAGATGTGTAAAAAGTGAAGGAGATGTCTCCGTAAAGTGTGTTTTTGTATTTATCATGTTACAGCTCTGGAGAGTTGTGGGTATCAAGCAACCATCGCCGTATCTCTAAATTTGAGTCATTCGCAATGCCCGTTCCTAAATGTTTTTGAACTCCAGACGGTAAATCAGCGTCAAATTAATATGTTCCCTCGCCGTCCCCTCCATCGTCGCCATAGTCGTCGCCGTATTCATCACCGTTGTCGAAGTAGTTCTCGGCATCGTAATCACCGGCGTCCTCGTCATCGTATACTTCGTCTTGCTCCTCCTCTTCTCCTTCTCCCTCGAGCTCCTCTTCCTCCCCTTCCTCGTGGGGAATGGCATCCAGCCTCTCGAGCAGATCCCCTCCTCTTGCGCCGTCCTCCCCTTCTTCGCCGTGTGCCACCAAACCAAAGGCCTGCTCTGCGTTTGGAAGGGCGTTGACGCTGGTCAGCTCCAGCTTCCGCTTCTTGCGCTCGCCCTGCGGCTCGATCACGTCGAGTATGTCTTCTGGGAAGAGCTCTCTGCATATCACCCGCCGGGACCAGTCGGGGAGGGCCCGCTCCTCACGGACGAATCGCTGGCCGTAGGTCGGGACGGATGTGAAGGGGTCCTGCGAGGCGCGGCTCTGCACGCCGTAGTGGGCATTGGTTTGCTCTTGGCCGTACATCTTGCGAGGCGCGAGGGGATCGCTGTCTAGGGTGCGGCGGGAGGTGTATAATGAGGAGGCGTGGATCTGATGTCGCAACAGGAGGAAGTGCTTGACGGCGTCTTTCTCAAAGGGATTCAGTGCCGTAGGAGTCGGGACAGTGTATGGCTGCAATTATACAAGTCAGTTTCGCTTCTCCCCATGTCGCTACACCAACGCGCCAACTTCGATCGGACGGGGGAGACTCACAGGGAAGAGCTCAGATGGCCTGGCATCGGGTTCATCGCCATTGTCCCATGACAGGACCGGGCGGCCAGCGCCGCCTCCACCTCTTCCTCCCCTACCACCGCGGCCACCTCCTCGGCCTCCTCGAGACATTCTTGCGGCGACAGCTGCTGTGGGTGCACGTTGGTGTTGAAGAATCGCGCAATGGCTGGAGCAAGTGGTGGCAGTCAAGTTGAAGGGTATGAGTCTGCCCGGTGAATTTTTAGAGCTGCCGTGGGGTTGCGCAGTGGATCGATTGCTCACTGTAACACGGAATTGTTCCGCTGTGACGTTGCCCCGCTGCATGTCCGTGGCCCACTGAAACTCTACTGCACAGCACTGAGCAATGCCGCTTGTAGGCTCCAGCGTGCGACGACGATCGCCGGTAGTTACGATAGCTGCTCTGCCTGCTTGGCTGCCGTATACAAGCACGTCTCTCTTCCAGACTCATCGCATTGTCATCGCCGCATTTTCCTGGCTGGATATCTCACCGCAAGTGGCAATACATCCATCATTATACAGCGAGGAAGACCATGCCAGAGAGAATAGTACCACAGCCCACTATGGAGAACGTGCGAATCTCAGGCCTCGAAGAGCTCCAGGCCCATCTCCAAGAGCTTGTCAACGACAGGACACTTCCCTTCAACGAGAAACTCTTCGATGATGTTGAACTCCAGCTCACAGGTACGTTCTTATTTGATCCTCTTATCCATCTACCGGCCAAACTCCTGCAAAGATCTGAGCTAACCATTCACCCAGAGGACAATATCCCACCCCTCCTCCCCAGCTTCCTCCCTCCGCTCACCACAATCCTCAAGTCCACAACCCAGGACCCAACTCCTTGCCTCACCCTGACCATCAAGCTCCTCTCCCCCCTCCCCCTCGCCCGCACACTCACCATCGCCGATCCCCCCTCTCTCATCACCGCCCTCCAGTCCCCCCTCCCAGGCGCCAACCAGCTCGCCCTCGCCATCCTCCACAAGGGCGCCGCCAGCCCCAGCGACGCCGCCATCCTCAGCACCCTCCCCGACGTAATCGAGGAGCTCGTCGAGGCATGGCTCTCGACTGAAAACGTCAGCGTCGCCGAGAAGGCCGCCAAAGTCCTCGGCGACCTCCTCGAGGTCGACTGCGACGTCGTCGCGCCCCCTCCCCAGCCGCTCGCCCAGGTCACCGACAGCACCACCCAGGAACTCGTACGCAGGCGCCGCGCTCCCGGCCACGCCCGCCTTTGGAACCTCGTCTTCGGGACAAGGCCCATCCTCTCCCTCGTCCCGGAGTACTGCTCGCCGTCGGACGAGCGCACCATCCGCCAGGTCACCCTCTCCCAGGGCCGTCTGCTCCGTCTGCTCCCGCGCCTAGCGACGCTCAACCTCGCGCCCCTCATCGCCAAGTCCGCGCCTGATCTCTTCGCCGGGGAGAGCCTCCTCTACTGGGCATCGTTGAAGATGATCGACTACAACGATGTGCTGGTCCATCTCAACCTGGTCGACTTCTTCGAGACGCTAGTTAGTGTGATGCGGGTGGCTGAGACTCGCTCTCCCATCGTGGATGAGGAGCTTGGAGCTTTGATCAGAACTGCTGCCAAGGATGACACCGTGCTTCGGGACGCATTGAGGGGACTCCCGGATCGTACAATCGAGGAGGAGGCGGAGCCGCTGAGGGAGTACATCACGAAACTTCTTCAGGGTTAATTCTTCAAGTCTAACGAAATGATATAAAAAATCCTAGTAAGCACGGCCATGGCATGTACGGTAAACCTACAAGGGATAGAGGGGATTGTAAGCAAGCCCAGTCTTTTAATGAATAAGAGAGAGAAAAAGAAGAAATATGTACAGATATAGAAATCATCAGCATATTGTAACATTTCCTGATTCGACAGTCCGGATAGAAAAGCAGACAGAGACTTAGAACCGGCAGAACGAGCTTTTTGTAAAACCTAACATGTATATTTCCACACATACGTTGACAGTTTAATCCCCTTGAACACCATAAGAATGCTTAGCGCCATGACGCCAGTCTCTCCCCTGCGAGAGGAACGCCGTCTACAGCATTCTCCGTGCCGCAGCCTCGTGGTGGTCTCCGGATGTCTCATCCGCATTGCTGACCATGCTCTCCCTCCTCTTGCTGCCGATCTTGGCGAGGCCGTCGATTCCCAGGCCCACCTCTCCAACTCTCCGCAGGACCAGAAGAAGTGCAGAGCGTAGGTCTGGCGTCAGATCCTTGCCGAGAAGGTCAACGGTCATGGGGTAGAAGTCGGGAATGCGAGCCTTGAAGGATTCCTCGGGGAACGAAGCATACCCCTCAAGGACGTCAACGACAACAGGCCTCCAAGCTGCAATATTCCTCTGCTGGCTCTCCTCCTCGAGAGCAGTGTACCCGCTGACAATATCCTTGCACAAGGGGACGAGGGCCGCTTCGACGTCGTCGCGGCTCTTGCGGCGCTCGGGGTCGTTATCGGCATACATACGGAAGAGGATGGAGCAGTAGGTGGCGGCCGAACCACTCTCCTGTTTGAGGAGGTTTGGTGGCTGCTTCATGAAACCTTCGCGCCATAGTCGCATTCGGAGCTCCTTGTCGTCATTGAAGCGACGAGCAAACTGGAAGGAGCGCTTCAGAAGGGACATCAGGCGCAGAAGCTCAAGTGAAGGGATGTGAGCATAGACGGCCTCGTTGCTGAACAGTTCATTGACTGTCTCGATCATAAGAAGCTGCAGGACGCATCGGGAGATAATCCGGTTGAAGAAGCGTCTTCGGGCAGCCGTCACCACTACAGGCTGCTGCTGAAGGCTGGTATTTGGCTTGAACTCCTCCAGGGTCACTTGAGGCGATTGGGATATCCGGAAATCCTCCTCGTTAACCTTTGATGGAAGTCCGTGGTGCACAGACTCGTTATCAGCATCGGATACATTGCTAGCATCATCAGCACCATTTGTCTTCGGAGTCTTGCTCTGCTCTTCTGTGACACCCTCAGGCAATGGAGAGCTGGCAGGAGTGACGAACTCGGCTTCTGGTGGAGACAGTGTAGCAGTTGAGTTGATGGCCGCCGCCGTGAACAGCTGGTGGGCTGTGGTCCGCTCGAAGAGTTCACAGAAAGCTCCAACAATCTTTGTCCAATGCTGCTTGTTGAATTTGTCGACATTCTTCAGAATCATTTGCTGCAGGCAGTTACTGCCGATGCGAGAAATTGTGTCGTTCTCCTGGCAGATACAAAGCGCAAGCAACTCCAGGAATCTATCAAGCATGTACTCTAGGGAGCTAAAGTAATGAGTGAAAAGAGTGATCATGTTACGCAAGGCTTGAATCATGGTTGTGGAGAGCCAAACTGAGAGCTCTTCGTGGTTGAGCGCATTTGTCATTTCAGGGCGAGAACGCAGAACCATGAAGATTGGGTAAAGCTGTTGGCGCCACAAGATGTCCCAAAATTCGGGCGGGAATCCTCCTCCGTACTTGATAAGAGTGTCGAAGAAATACTCCAAGGCGTTAGAGCGAACTTCAAGATCCTCTCCAGTCATGAGAACATCATGGAAGGCGAAGAGAACAGGGAACCAGTAGCCCTCCTCTACCGAAGTGTTCGCCAGAGGTCGTCGAGGGGATGAGCTGCTTGACTTGCCGCCAGAAGATTTTCTAGATGGCTCCGGGCTACGCTTCTGTGAAAGAGGGCATTCGGGAGTCTTCAGCATAGTAGGAACGATCGACTTGAGCAATTCCAAAGCTTGCAAGCCCTTCTTCTGGAACTTGAGGTTCTTCGAGAACTCCGTCAAGCAAACAATCAAATCGGTGAAAGCGCCCTGTGAAATGACAACGCCAAATTTGGTTTTATACACTTGGTTGACGTTTTCAAAAGCAAGGTTGACGATCGCTTCGTATGGTTCGCGTGCGGCAACAGTGAAGACTCCGAACATAGTCCTCCATCCCGAGCGGATCATATCTCCTCGGGCTTGGATCATCTGGATCAAGCATTGGAGAATCATGTCCTTGACAGTAGGGTTATTCGAAGTCGCGAGAATATGTTCAAAAGGCTTCAAGAAGTCCTTTTGGAACTTGAAACCCGCGAGTTCCTCGATTTCCATGAATCGCATCGACAATTGACGGAGTGAGTCCAAAGCAAAGAAGACGATGTTCAAGTTGTTGTGGCAGCCAACGCGGTTGAAATGCTCTCCAAAAACCTCCCAGATGTTGCTCCATTCAAAACGAATTCTGTTCATGTTGTAGTAACTGATTTCAACAATCTTCTGCAAACTGTATGTGCGAGGGGAATCATTAGAGCCGGACACCTTGATCTCATCCCAGCTCACCTCAGTCAAAGCCTTTGCGAAGAATACCATGGCATCACCAGAAAGGTTTGCGGTATTTGTGAAGATGCGGTCAACACTTCGAATGATCTCATCCGACTTGGTCTCTAAGGCGATTTCGCTGGAGAAACCTCTGGTAACAGTGCTTGCCCTGTGGCGAGACTTGGATCTAGACTGCGTCGATGATCGAGAGTCCGTTGTGTCAGTGCGCTTGAAGCGAGCCTTGGAAACATCTGGGATTGCATTCTCGTCTACACCCTCCGAAATAAGTTGGAGACGATCCAGTTGGCTGATGCAAAGAAGAATATCCTTCCAGGATTCTCGCAGGACGTTGCCTTCTGTTGAGCCGAGATCAAGGATGGTCTTGAGAGCCTCAATGTTCTTTGCCAACATCTCCTGGGGGTTGTTCAGGTTGGTGGCATTCTTGAGAGCCGTCATGAAGGCTTCGCGTGGCGTTGAAAGGTCGAAAGCGCATGCAATCTTAGTCGACAGCTTCATACCCTCAAGGCATAGCTTGTTGACCTCAATATTGTGAGCCTTTTGGATCTGGCCAGAAAGGGCTGAGAAAATACACATCCAAGTCACGTCAAACATAGGGCCAACGTGCTTGAAAGAGGTTGCAGGGATGTACTTGACGCCGTCCTTCTTGGCATTTCGTCGCTGGGATTTGAAGAGTGTCTTGAACAGAGCTTCGGAACGGAGGGAAATCTCCTCGGACTGTTGGACATATGCCTCCCGCTGCAGGTCACGACCGACACTTGAAAACGCCTGCCCAAGGCCGGCTGCAATGCCTGACGGCTGAGCTGGAGTTGGACCCGCTGCCGCTGCCGCTTCTCGTTCACTTGTGAGAACAATTTCATTGCTCGCGATCTCATCAAAGATTCCAATCAGATACTCGTCAGGAAGATCGGCGTTGTCGTTAATGCCTCGGTTGTTCTTGATGAAATCCTCCTTTGTCATCCTTCGAACAACATTCTTACTGTGCTGATCCGTGTTCAGCATGACAACAGAGTAAGCCAAAACGTAAGCCGTGTCGGCGTTGGCGAAGGCCTTCGGGTTGCCAAGAACATATCGCTCTGCAAACTTCAACATGAAGCGATCAATCTTCTGTGCCTCGCCGGGTAGACGGAAAGATTGAAGAAAGTGCCTGAGGGCATCAACAAATCGCCTCTTTGTGAAGTTCATGGAATCCACAAAAGCGTGCATGATATCGATATTCCTCTGATCACCCTCGCCAAGGTACTCTCCAATCTGTTGCTTGTCTAGTTTCTCCTCCGTCAAAAGGAATTGGGCAATTGACTCTGGCGTATCTTGGGAAATGAAACCATCTCGAAGCAAGAGCTTAATGCCAGTTTTCGGCTTGAAGTTGAATTGCCGGATAGCATTAGTAAGTGCCGTTTTCCTAGCCTTCTCCTTCTCGAGATGATCCGGGTCATCGTCCAAGGTAGGGGTAGATGAACCCAGAGGTGTAGGGCTGGGCTCGCTCAACGTCGGGTCAAAAGAAGGCCGTAATTCTTCCATAGAAGGATTTGTATCTTCATTTCTCGACTGAAGAGTATCGGTATCCGTGTGTAACGGGGCTGACCAATTCACAAGCGATCTCAGAGCCTCGACAAGCGCTTCCAACGAAAGTCGCTTGATTGCGTACTCCTTTGGATAGTCCGGTTCTGTCTCTTGAGTTGGCTGGATACGCGCCACAGTCAATGATGGCGGCAAGACAGGCTTCAATTGCCACTCGCTGGGAGGTGCAGTTTTGGCTCGCGTCTCCTCGTATATCTGCTCATTAGCAGAAGCAATTGTGACTGGAGCAGTAGCAAACTTGGACAGATCTTCGATAATGGTCTGGTAGATATTATCTACGCCTTGACCACAATCATAGTTCAAGTAAGTCTCCACCAGTGCCCGCGGGTCGGCGCACATTCGATTCAAGATGGTAACAAAGTAAATCTTCTGTGACAGAGGCCCATTTTTGCGCGAGAGGAGGGCCAAGTAAATCTCATTAAGGATGACCTCAATTTCTTTCTGCAAATATGCGTTAACGGCTTACATCCAAGATAGCATAATACCAAGGGAGGGCTTACCTTGAATGAGGGGCGCATGAACTTAAGCATGAGCCAGAAGATTTCGCAACAGACTTCAAACACCCGATCCACCGAACTGGCGCCATTGCGCGTGATACTCAAACAGAGATAGAACTTAATCGCCTGAAGGAAAGTCGTAGACTCGTTGCTCTTGGAGCTCTTAATAGTACAAATAGGAGAAGTGAAGACCGAAATATTGTTGTTGAGAACGGTGTGGATTAGGTGAAGAGAAATGAGCTTCGAGCGCATAGGCTGGCCACGAATGTCATATAGTTGATCCGGTGGAAGGACCTTGGTTGACAGGTTGCAGAACGATCGGAAGACAAGGTACGCATCACGAATGTAGACCTCGTCTTCGGCTTCCAGCGCCTCCAAATCGTCTGGGGCAGGGTGGTCGGGAACTGAGTGCCCAGATACGGAAGCATTGTCGTCCTTGTCCTTGGCAAATCGGAGCCTCGTGACAGTAGTGGGACCGTCTCCCAGATTTGAATCATCGAAACTCTTGCGATGTTCAAGATCCTTCAAAGTGAGTTTTGCCTTAGCACTTCCATTAGTTTCTTTCGACTCTGAGGGGTCGTTATCGGGGGTCTCGGTCGATGGCACTTCTGCGTTGGTAAGATCTTGCGCATCGCTCGTGCCATCCTCGGCTTTCTCGTGCTCGATGTGCTGGTCCCCCTGAGCCTCGTCGCGATCCTCATGTTCTTCGTCATGGTCCTCGTCATGATCCTCATCGCGATCTGGTGAATTGGGCGCCTCACTTGCAGCAGTTAATCGAGTCTCCTTCATATGCAATCGTGTTTTGACTCGCTCGAAAACTGTCCCAACCATCTGCGTCAATGTGCCTTGGGCGACCTGCTGGTTGGCGGTGCTCCTGGAGAGCAGGAAAACATTGTACACCTGTCGAACCGCCTTGAGCAGACCGGCTCCATGGACAACAATTTTATCATTGAGAACTGCGGCCAAGAGGGACTTGACAATTTGGAGCTGGATATCGACAGGGGTGCTCTCGCCTTCGAAACAGTCGCAAATCGTGTCGATAGCTCGTTCAATCAGCGGGGGCGCTTGGTCGACTTCGTCTTCCTCGTCTTCTTTGCTAGAGACTGAGAAGTAGGAGTATGAGATCAGCTTTCCGATGCAGTCGAGAGCGCTAGTCGTCAGTTTAGCATCGTTGGATCTGGTAGCGAGCTGGAGGGGCGTGAAGACGATCTCGGGGTTGGGCAGCTTGTCATGCTCCTTTATAGCGTCCAAGGCCTTCTTGGAGGAGTCTGCTAATTCTTTATTCTTTTGCGCTTCCTTGGAAGCCAATATGGCGTCCAAGGCGGACACCACAAACTTGACGGAGCTCATCGGGAGCGGTTGGGATGCTTAAGGGGCCATTCGCAGCTCTCGGAGGCCAGGCGGGAAGGGATGCGCAAGGGGAACCCACGCCGAAGATGCAGTTCAGCAAGTGCACAAACACAGCAGATAGGTAGACGAAGGGAGCGGCGTCTGTCAAAGCGGCCGAAAATATCAAATGGCGACGCAAAAGTTAAAGTGCCCGGATGAGCAGGAGCTTTGCATCAGGGTCGTGGCTCAGATGTGGACAACATTCAGTTCCAGCGCCCAGCTGTTGCCCCAATATTACGCTAGAGCGCTAGGGACGAGGAGCTAGGCGTCCAAATTACAGTGACAGGAGGCTCCTGGTCCGCTTGCGCAGGCCGAATTATGGAGTCGGCAGCCAATAGTGAGAGGATTGGGAGGTGGCTTGGCTGTGGCGGGCCCCTGTTTGGGTTTAGCGTCCGTGTAAATCCAGTGCAATCCAGGGGGGCAGAAGATCCACTCTGGATCTCATGGATACAGTAATGTAAGTTCCAATCTGCAGCCAGGAGGCGAGAAAGCCTACTGTTCTAGTCTCGATAGTGCCAATTGCTGTTATCATTTCTGCTCGTGAAATTAGTTTGAAAAGGAATACAAGATAATTTTCAATAGTTTGCCAAAACGCGTGGCTACTTGCGCTATATGAAAGTATGCGACGGAACCTTCTATATGTGCAGCCTAGCACTCGGACGATATCGCGGCTACAGTACCAACACTCTAGGACACCACCAGCTCTTCAAAAACAACCAGGAATACGACAGAGTGTACATGCAACCAATCGCATGTTTAGTGACTTATGTATTAGCCTTTTGTCAACAACTATTCCTCCTCTAGAAGCAACCACCAGATCCTTCTGACTAAGGCCAAGTTAACGTAATCCTACCCTAGGCATGCATCTCCGCCGATCTTCTCAGCAGCCAAGTTCATCACGAGCCACCTGGACCTGTGTATTGCCAACCACTTCTGGTTTATCTACAAGATTGTTTCGACTATATTTGTTTGAAACACTGCGGGGTCGTCGAAATAGGCCTCAACTCTTTTGAATGTCATTCGTTCTTGTACGTAACAATTGTTTGAAATGTCCCAAGCGATGGAAGTTGAAGGATCTCGTACATTGAAATCCAGTTCCTACGCAGACATAAATAGCATCATGTCCATTACTATGCATTTTGAGATCCGCTTCAGATGACAACCAATCGATGGACCAATGAATACGAGCTTTATTAGGTACGTGTTGCTATGGATCTGCTATCTACTCTAACAAGGCAAATTGCACAGGCCAAATAAACTAAATAAATAGGTAGCAGGCCCAGCCAACAAACAAATGCGCGACTATTCTAAGAGCTTTCCTGCACCCACCAATAGGTCGGTACCTAGGTAAGGTAGTTAGCCGTTGAACCAAAGGCCCGACCGCCCTGATAAGCTGCGCTGTGAATTATCACCTGATAGCCACTGGCGAGGGGTTTATGGGCGATATGCTCTGCACCTCAAGACTCGGCCTCAGCTGCGATGAGCAAACTGGAAATTTATCTAACAATGGATGAGATAATCAAACGCATCAATTCAACCGTTTTTCAAACGCTACCGATTCCAGAGCCCCCATATTCTAGAATGCGTGCATGCCGGTGTTTGAATGGCCGCATGTAAAAGCCTGTGCCAATGATGATCCGACCACCCGAAAGCGGTTTAGCCCACGGAGCTCGATAAACCGACGGAAGAGCTCAACGCAAAAACTGTCCTACAACCCCAAGAATTTCCCATCACGTTGAGCCTCTCCGACCCATCCCCAATTAAAATTCCCGCGCAGCGTCCATCTGCATTCCCCTCTTCGCTCCTTCAACTCCATCCCGCCGGTGTCAATTGCTCTCAGTAGACTCCGTCTGCGAGCAATCGGCAGCTTCTACTCTTCAGAAGTTTCAATACATCCCCGAGGCGGAGCTCATCTCCCCCCCCCTCGCTCACAATGCTCAGCGCCGTACTTCGGAGGCAAGCCCTCAAGCCCACCCAGAATGCCCTGCGAGCAGGCTTCAGGGCACACGTAGTCCGCTACTATGCCTCTTTCCCCGACCACCAGGTCGTCAAGATGCCTGCCCTCTCCCCAACTATGCAGGCTGGCAACATTGGCGCTTGGCAGAAGAAGCCTGGTGACAGCATCGCGCCCGGTGATGTTCTTGTTGAGATCGAGACCGACAAGGCCCAGATGGACTTTGAGTTCCAGGAGGAGGGTGTGATCGCCAAGATCCTCAAGGAGTCTGGTGCCAAGGACATTCCTGTTGGCACTGTAAGTTGAGCCCCTTATCCCTCGCTGCCCGCCTCATATCAATATTCCCTCTGTCCAAGTTCCCGTTTTTGACCTGGATTCAAATATAGCCCATCGCTGTCCTCGTCGAGGAGGGCACCGACGTCACTGCCTTCGAGAAGTTCACTCTCGAGGATGCCGGTGGTGATGCCGCTCCTGCCGCTCCCAAGAAGGAGGAGAAGACTGAGTCCAAGCCCGCTGCCGCTTCTACCCCCGAGCCCGCCCCCGAGCCCGAGCAATATTCTTCCACCGGCCGCCTGCAGACCGCTCTTGACCGTGAGCCCAACGCCACTCCCCAGGCCAAGCGTCTGGCCCGTGAGAGCGGTGTCGCCATCGAGAAGGTCAAGGGCACTGGCAAGGGCGGCAAGATCACCGAGGAGGATGTCAAGAAGGCTGTCAGCGCCCCCTCCTCTGCTGCTGCCCCTGCCGCCGCTTATGAGGATGTTCCTATCTCCGGCATGCGCAAGGTCATTGCCAGCCGTCTCCAGGAGTCCGTCCAGAACAACCCCCACTTCTTCGTCACCAGCTCCCTCTCCGTCACCAAGCTGTTGAAGCTCCGCCAGGCTCTCAATGCCTCTGCTGAGGGCCAGTACAAGCTGTCGGTCAACGATTTCTTGATCAAGGCTATTGCTGCCGCCTCCAAGAAGGTCCCTGCCGTCAACTCCAGCTGGCGGGGTGAGTCCATCCGCCAGTTCAGCAGCGTCGACGTCTCCGTTGCTGTCTCTACCCCTACTGGCCTGATCACCCCCATTGTCACTGGCGTTGAGGGCCGCGGCCTCGAGTCCATCTCCTCCAAGGTCAAGGAGCTCGCCAAGAAGGCTCGTGACGGCAAGCTCAAGCCCGAGGAGTACCAGGGCGGTACCATCTCCATCTCTAACATGGGCATGAACCCCGCTGTTGACCACTTCACCGCTGTCATCAACCCTCCCCAGGCCGCCATTGTCGCCATCGGCACCACCAAGAAGGTTGCCATCCCCTCCGAGACTGAGGAGTCTGGCGTTGAGTGGGATGACCAGATCACCATCACTGCCAGCTTCGACCACAAGGTCGTCGACGGCGCTGTCGGTGCCGAGTGGGTCCGTGAGCTGAAGAAGGTCATCGAGAACCCCCTTGAGCTCCTCCTGTAAAATTCGGAAGGCAATCTTCAGGTAATGATGGGCTTACTCCAGGGACAGCACAAGTATACGCAGGCCTGGAGTTGGGTGGAGGATATTGTTATAGACTGAGGGGACCGTCAGCGACTTGGTTGTCTCAAGAGGGTACGGATGGTGGTGGGAGATTTTCGATATTCTGGGACTTTAGCAACCACGGAAAGGAAGTGCTACAGGCCCAGACATTCGTGTACAATGACTCTTAACTACCTAGTAATGCTGCATTTGGGTGTTTTGGAGAGGATATCTCCAGCTTGTACATTGGATTCTACTTTCTTCAATCTTGCCCTGAAAACGAGTAGGATGCATGTTTCACGAAGTGGCTGAAACCCTAGACAGGCATTTTGATTAATTTGACGACGTTTGAAATGAAAGTAGAGAAAAAATATTAATTCTATCTGGTTAAACACTTTGTTGGTGATCTTTTAGTTCACTCATTAAGATTGCCAACTCTGTCCCTATAACTCGTTTCGATTTCGTTCTGTGCTTCTATTTTAATTCTAACAAAAACTCTAATGTTGACCGTTAAGATTCGAGATTTGGTATGGTTGAACCTGTTATTTCATGTGATCGTATCCAAACGACGCCATACAGCCCTTTCCTCGACATCTCCCTTTTACGTGTCATGGTCTTTTGTGTGGTGAATTGCCCGTGGCTAGAAATGTCTAGAGTAAGCCTATTCCATAAGGAGCGCGAGCGCAGGCTCACTCAGAACAGATGAAGCGATCCCTGTCCAGAGGCGGAGGTTAGAAATATGCGAATCTCTCACCATAACCCGTGCTACGTCATGTCTGGAAAAGTTAGCTGCGACTCTAATTGGATGCCGCATCATGATTGTCTTTCGGGTACGGCAGCAAGCTCCCTAAGCTGTAGAGTCATCTCCTGACTACACCTCATCAAGTTAACACCGTCGGACAACGACGGTTAACGCGATGTGAAGATGAGGTGCGGCAGTCGTTGACGCCTTTTAAGGACCCAAAATAGATTCGCCAATCAAAAGATCGGCACTCGCCCGCCCTCGGTGAATTCGACAATCCGGCCAATGAGAGCGCAGTAAATCTCGGCCTTTTCACACTCAACTTGCTGGTGGGGAGTTGGTATACTTTGACGGCTCCCCATGCGTGCCGTCTTGACGGATGCTGTGTTCTTTAATATTCTTCTTCTTGCAAATTTGCCGAGAAGGACTTCAAGATACCCTCCGAGCGGGGCTACATGTGCGAATATCCCTTGTTGCGGCGTTGATGCAAAAGCCCGAAGAGCAGAGCACTTGCCACATCTCTCAGCCCCATCACCGACTTACACCAGCCACAGCAGCAGCAGAGAGCAGCCATGTCGATGCCGCTGCCTTTACCTGGTGCTGCACCTCCTGCAGAAGCTGCCTCTAACCTATTCGCACAAGATGAGCACGACGTGACTCAGGAAGGTGATCTCTCTTTAGCGGGTGGGGAGCAGCAGCCTCAGAAGAGACGCCGCCGGCCTGCTCTTGCATGCGAGCAGTGTCGACGACGCAAGATCAAGTGTGATCGAAATATTCCCTGCAATAACTGCACAAAGTCCAAGATTCCCGCTTGCTCCTATGCCCCAACACACATCCCTGCCTCCCGTTCCAAGAAAAAGGCCGCCCAAGCTACTTCTTCGGACAATTCGGGGTCTGTGAGGACTATCCTGCCGGCTCCTACTATCCCTCCCCAAGAGGAGCTCCATGCAGAAGATCTCTTTGATTTTACTGGATACGGTCAGACCGGGGCCTCCAAATCCTCGGACCCTTCTCCACAGAACGTGCCGAGTTCCACTGCAGGCTCGACTTCCAGTATCCCCAGATCCAATTTTGAGCAGCTCACCCACAAGGTCCACCATCTAGAAGAGAAACTGGCCAAGGTGGTAACTATATCTAATGAAGATGCAAGCCCTTACAGTTCTTCTCAGCGTGATAGCGAATCATTGCCTTCCAATGGAACTGTTTCTAAGACCAGATACTTTGGTCGCAGCCACTGGATGAATGGCACTTACACTGTGAGTCTAGTATGAGTTCCCTCGCGCTTGAGCATATCCAATTGAGCTGACTCGCTAACACATTTTGTTATCTAGCTACCATTTGTACGAGAAATTCGCGACCGTGTCGAGTCAGGCCAGAGTCATGGATTGGTTCATACCCTCAAAGCATGCAAGGCCATGGGGCGCACTATCAAAGAACATCGTCAGCAGCCACTCTCTTCACTCACGCTGGGCAGATTAAACATCAGCCGCGAACTCGCGGACCAGATGGTCGATGCCTACTTCCGCACTTTCGAAGGGGTCTTGCGTATCCTGCACGTTCCCACATTCCGCGCTGACTATGAGAGATACTGGCAAGTGCCCGAAATGACCAGTGACTTTTTCGTCATCCAGTTGCAGCTTGTCTTGGCACTGGGTGCCCCTTTCCTTGATGAAGTTTTTTCCATGCGTGCTCAGGCCCATCAGTGGATTCACGAGGCCCAGCTCTGGCTCATGTTGCCTCCTGAGAAATCCAGAATGACCATCGCTGGCCTCCAAATCATGTGTTTGGTGACGCTTTCCCGCCAGGCCTGCTCTGTGGGACAGGACCTTGTGTGGATATCTGCCGGGTCACTGGTAAGGAAAGCGATGCACATGGGCCTTCATCGTGACCCTTCACAGCTGGGAGTCATGACAGTCTACCGGGCAGAGATGCGGCGCCGGTTGTGGGCCACCGTCCTCGAGCTCAACCTCCAGTGCGCCTTTGACGCCGGCGGACCTCCCCTCATCTCCTGGAAGGACCACGACGTGCTCCCTCCCGCAAATCTCGACGATGAAGAGCTCACCGACGAAGTCGACGATCCCGAGCACATCCGCCACCCGCCAGAGACGGTCACCGGGATGTCACTCCAGCTGCAACTCTACAAGTCTCTCCCTCTCAGGCTCCGCCTCCTCGAGCATGCCAACGACTTCCGCGCATCCGAGTCCTACGACGACACGCTGCGCTTCAACTCAGAGGTCACCAAGGCGTGCCGGTCCTTCTCCAAGAACTTCGCAATGTTCACTAGGAATCAGCAGGGCCAGGCAGCGCCCAAGGTCAACAACTTCCATGCATCGATGGCCGAGGTGATCCTCTACCGGTGCTTCCACACGCTCCACCAGCCCGTGATTGCCCGCTCGCTCGAGGACCCCAAGTTCTACTTCTCTCGCAAGATATACTTTGACGGGGCCCTCAGGATCATGCACATTTGCGGGCTCGCTAGCCCTGGAGGCAATGTTCCGGGCGCTTCTGCGGGTGACAATAGTGACTTTTACCGCATCACCGTCAACGGAACCGGGATGTTCCGCAACGTCGTGATACAGTCCCTGCCGGCCATTGTCCTCGAGACGATGCACAAGGGAGAGCTGGCGGACCTGAGTATGGGTTATTTGCCTTCCATTGGCGGCGACTTCGACCTCTACGCCATACTGGAGAGGTTCGTGAACATGAATCTCCGGCGACTGCGGTCCGGGGAGACGAACGTAAAGGGCTACTGCTTCTCGGCCGTCAGCCTGGAGCACGTTCGAGCGCTGGCTCAGGGTATGGAACCCGAAGAGCTCGAGAAGAACCTCACCACAATGGTGAACAAGTATCTAGAGGAGAGCCTGGAGGAGCTGAAGACGGTGGCGAGGCGGGAGGGGGTCCCGGTCGACTTCATGGGCGAGCCTGTTCAGATGGCGGAGGCGGAGGCCATGATGGAGGACCAGCAGGGTCTGGACTGGATGGGCGACTGGGCGTGGGACGACGATATGGCGGGCGTGTTGTGGGGTTCTCCTCGGCCGTATCAGGATATGCACCCGCCTGTTTTTGGATGATTTTTGGATGTCATGATGTAGATGAAAGCGCGAACTCTTCCTGGTCATTCAGTGTGTATGGGCGTTCTTTCGGGGTTTGGATTGTATTAGTACGGCGAATAGATATCTAATTCTTCACTCCATTATCGTACACGCCTATCTCCTGATTGGCGTCTCCCTCCGATACTGCCAATGAGATGCATCGCGGTAGACCAGCTCGTATCCTAACAGCCCCTCGATAAGGGCCAGAATAACCGGCGGAGACAAGGTTGTGGTCCTGCCATATCTCGGCTCAGTAGACAGGGTGATTGTATCGTACGACATTCCAAAACTAGATGATTGGTGGTTGTTTTCCACCTTTACGGGAACAGCCTGCTTGAGGTACGTCTTGTCAGTAATGCGACCCTCGATGATATTAGTTTTGTGTAAAAGATGGGTAAAGTTCATACCTGGCCAGACGAAGGCTGCGCCCACTTCTTAAAGTACTCGGCCAAGAAGTCCAGGGTCGGGCCGTTACTGCACTGGACCTCCAGAGTGTTGTTGCCGAAAGCGTGAACGAACAGGTGATACGGAGGAGCCTGGAGCAGGGTGCTAGGCTTGGGGAGGCTCCTGGGATCCGGGAGAGTCTCGCTCACCGGCTTCGGCTTGGGAGCGGGAGAGGGTGCGGCGGCGGCAGCAGCGGCAGGACGTTTTGGGGCGGAGACGGCCTCGTAGTCCTCCTCGTCCTCGGGGTCGAGGTCTCCCCTGGCGGATGGGCGGAGGGCCAGCGGCTTATCCTTCTTGAAGCAGCCGAGGAGCTGGGTCTTGAAGGTGGGGGTGTACTGGTCTGGGCGGGTGACGTTTGACGAGGGGAGATGGAGCAGGAAGGACCTTTGGGAGTCGGACCATGCTGTGGAGGCATCCCCAGACTTGACCTATACGGAGGGCATGTTAGACAAATAGATTGAGTTGGAGGCGGGAGTGGCATCTTTGATTTGGTGCATGTGACGCTGGAAGGAACATAGTATACCTCGAGGTGAAGCTTCAATGCTGCGCCGTTGTCTTTCACAAGGTCGACGATGGAATCTGCCCATTCCGAGTTCTCCTCGTCATCGAGCAGCTCCGTCATGGCCTCGACCCAGACCTTGACGAAGTTGATGACCGACTTGGCCAGCTCGCTGTTGTCGTCATAGTGGGGGCTTAATTCCGTGGTGAGCAGAGGCCAGGCAGGCTCGCACATGAAATCCAGGCCGAGGATATTCTTGAGGCGGGTGATGGCCTCTTGGACGGGGGAGTCTGGCTTGTCCCAGAGGTCCCGGATGGCGACCTTGACTTTGAGGGGTCTGTGGACGAGGGTTAGCTTGGAAATACCCTCAACTCCTATAACGGGACATGGTGGGTTCTGCCTACATAGACATGATGGCTGTGGACTGATGCAATGTCCTTCAAGGAGTGCAGGATATGGCGCCGAGGTAAGATGCCTAATACAGGCGAGAGCTCTCTTGGGCCCCTTTTTCTACTTGCCCGTCCCATTCTCCTGAAAAGCAAATGCACACCATCGACGCCGCCCGCCGCTCCGCCTAACACTCACAAAGCTATCCAGAAAACGCCTCGGCTGGCTCAGCCCCTGGAGACGGTAATTTAAATCATCACTCCCCGCATCTTCGGTTGGTTCCTGCATGGCCAAGCTGCGCTAACTGTTCAGCTCTGTCTAGCGCGAGCGTTTGCGCGCCCCAACTGAGAAATAATGACTCCTGCTACGCTCAACGGATGAAGGGGCCAGTCGTAAGGCTGGAGTGACTCGGTTGCACGATTAAGAAGACGTACATTGGCGGCAGCGCTGGGACCTGCCGAGGGTTGTGAATACCGTATTCAATTACCTTATGTTGGCGCCCCAGTTCTACTGCCTGCTCAGTAGACTATGTAACTACAAATAGATATCGAGTGTAGCTTAACTGCCGGGCGTTCAATTGGGAGGCTATGTATGGCAGGGGAGGAAATGGGGGCTCCAGGAACACGGGTTTCCGAGATAATACGGTATGTGAAGCATGTTGCCCTATAGTGAGGGGCTTCTCACCAGACACAAGGTAGCAGGGGGGCACAGTGGAGGTTAATGGCATTGGTTGTCAAGGTCGAGCCAACATTCAACTTCGGTGGGCATTCTCTCCCTTCCAACAGATCAACCACCCAAGACTGGGCCATAAGGAGAGAAAGTGACTTTGAGAGAGAGAAAAAAACAGAGACAGCGAACACCTGTGGCATAGGTAGCTAGATATTGATGCTTCCTAGATGTAATCGTGAAGCTATAGCAAATGCACTCAATCTTGACAAATCAAGAACTTTTCAGCTACTACCGAATACTGCGTGGCCTGTATAAGAGAGTTGAGACAATATAGGAGACTTCTGCGGTCCTTGTTTTTCTGGTGCCTACTGGGCAAATTCAAAACCAGAGTCTGAAAGATTCAACAGCGGAACATAATCTACTGCGACGTCTTGTGAAACCACTGCTGATATGTAGATGTTTGTTCTGAGCATTAGCCATAGTAGTGAGAGTTCCATTGTAAGTATTAGCTTTCATGATCAAAATTCCCAGTTCTCAACGTTGCGATTATAGATAAGCGAGCAGAGTTATATTAGGATAATAACAGTCACAAGCATTTCTATAGAATAAATGTCTAGTAGTATGGAGCACAGCTCCGTTGTAAGGAATGAAATGAGACTAGCTGAGGTTCCAACCTATAGTTAGGTTGAATAGGTACACCTCACAGCCTCATCAGTAAAATGTCCCAGCTCTGGACGATACAGTGCCTCCAGTACAATCCCCCGGATTTCAAGATAACCATCTTATTGTCTTATTGCGGTTTCCGGGGTCATGTTGATAGATAGGTAGGAGGACATATGTCAGCAAGAAGCTTACGACTGGTTCTCGCAGAGCACACCAGCAGGACCCCAGTAGCAAACACCCAAATCCGGGTTACACTAAGAACAATATGTCAATATAATTCGCCAGAAAATATCAAGGATACATACGGGCGAAGTAGGAGAGCACTCGGGAGATCCCTGGGGGGTTTGGCAGACACCGTATCTACCCTGCTTCAGGCAGAAACCTTTCGCCCGGTTATCCTAATTAAAGTTTAGTATAATGACTCTTGTGTATAGTGGAAACTGAAACTTGCCTTTCTTCCGCCCTTGGCGGGAGCGGCAGGCTTCTTGGCGGGAGCAGCGGGCTTCTTAGCGGCAGGCTTGGCAGCAGGCTTCTTAGCAGGAGGAGCTCGAGCAATCAGGTGCTCTCCTCGAGCGATGAGGTGTTCTCCTCGGGCGATCAACTCTTCTCCCAGAGCAACAGCCTCTGCGCGCCTCTCAAGGTCCAAAGCCACGCCACTCGCGGCGAAGAAGACCATGGAAGAGGCGATGATGGTAGAGAAACGCATGGTGAATGTTAAAAAGGGTAAAAAGTTTTGAATCAGAGTAGAGGAAATCTAGAAGTAGAGAGTGAAGAATGATTGTAGGATGCTGAGAGAAATTCGATAGAATAGAGGGAAGATGTCTTGATATTTATACAGTTTTTGCCAGCAACTACCCCCAGATAGTCCGCCATCCTGAATTCCTGAACGGGCAATCAGTCACGCCTCTCTCTTCTCAGGACGAGGTATGCCGGCCATGTCCCGGCACTTTTCAAAATGAGATATGGAGAAAACAAGGATACTGGTCTCTCCGAACAATGCTGGTTGAGCTCAGGCACTGAGACTGTTACAAGTGGATAACTTGACTGTGGCAACTATTTCCACGAGGAGAGGATCATACCCCCGGGTCAGTCAAATAGACTATTCTCGCGAGGATCATACCCCCGGAAAGGAAGCCTAAGGCAGGCGCTGGATCAGCTTCTTCTGGTATATTCAAGGCTCAATCGCGTTGCGTACTCGATAAAGAGGGGATACAAATACATAGCATTTCCATCTTTGTCTTTGATAGATCTTTCTTATGCTCTTCTTTAGCTGAGTAAGTGTACTAGCAAGATAGAGGCGCAATAATTCGCCTTGGGAAAGGCACCAGTTGTGGACTCACAGAAGGCGATGGATTGATATCCTGCCATTGCGTCGGGTTTCGTCCAATACGGTCTGAATATGATAATGCCTGGGCCATTGCGCCGGGTTTAATCTAATACAGTCTGAATATAATAATGCCTGGGCCATTGCGCCGGGTTTTATCCAATACAGTCCAAACACAATAATACCTGGGCCATTGCGTCGGGTTTCGTCCAATACAGTCCAACCCACGCCCCGGTCCGTTGGTTCCGGGAATTTCACCAAGACATTTCGAGCACACCGCTACCCAGGCGACAAAGGCCAACTGCCCAGGTCAAAAAGCCTACTACAGGGAAAAGGCCCGCTGCCCAGGCGAAAGAAAATTTTACATACCATGAAGTCAACACGCTATAGCCCTGAACGGCCCGTCTTCCAACGCGACGAGCCCTGACCTAGTTGCCTTCCGTCAAGACAGGTAATCGCTGTGAAGCTGACCAGCCTGTCTACCGCCGAGACGAGCAAGTTGTGAAGTTGGCCAGGCTGTCTCTCGTAAAGACGAATGATCGCGGCATCGCCGACCTAGTTGTCCACTGCTGTGACAAGCGATAGCTGTCCAGCCGACCTACTTATCTGCTAACGTGACGAGTAATTGCTATAGCTGACCCAGCTGTCTGTTATTAAGACGGGCAGTTGCTGCGGCCTTGAACAGCCTGTCTTCCAATGTGACGAGTAAATGCTACGAAGCTGACCTAGCTATCGATGTCAAGACAGTCAAAACAGCTTCGCTCACCCTTTGGCCAGCCTGTTGACCATTGACTGGTAGCAGACAGGCCAGTCAGGGCTGCCCCTATCGCTCGTTTCGTCAGAAGACAGCTTAAAATAGCCGCCCACGACCGTTTGGCATCTCCATCGCCAATCTCTTCTTCAGCCCTAAGTCGGCTACTACCCTACATGTGATGTGGAGCGCGAGGGACAGCACGGCGGCATTGCTTTCAGGTCATGGGATCCGGGTAGTAGTCCGGTGCGAATATGGATGAACGTGTAGGGACTCAGTCGCAATGTCATCGCTCAAACGCCCGGTTTTCTGGCATCAATGGCAGGGCGAGATAGCTTCTTCAAATGTTTCCTTGGCGGCGGCAAATTGGCCCCTTTGGTTGGCAATTTGTAGGAGCCGATGGGAACAGACACTAGGCTAAGCTGTTTATGTTACTGCAGCGGGTTGCTCCAGCCTAAATTAGCATCAACTGCCGCCGAGTTTAAATATCGCACTACGGTTCAGAATATGTAGTTGGTTCAACGTTGCAGCATCCTCTGCTATGCACGCTCTTGGCACCAGCTCATTATACGGACATCTCAACCTTTCGGCGTGCTTCTCCGTTGCTCTACCAGCATGAAGCGCCAACAGGTGTCCCGTTATGGCAAAGACAAGCCATCCGGCAGTCCAGCCTGCAAGGATGCCACCCGGTAATCCCACATTCCTTCTGCCCCGGACCAATCAAGAGCTGCAGCTACAATGTCTGCTACCAACAGACAGTTGCATCGTTGCGGATTTCAGGATCGACGCTCTCTGGCGTCGTTGAATCTTGGCGGCGGCAGCGCTGGTCAGGCCAATTGGATTCTCCCATAAGCGCTGTTGGTAGATCTTGATGCGCCTTGTGAATATGTGATGGGATATCCACTGGTCCTTCATCAGAGGCAGGTCAGATCATGGCTACCTACATATATACCTACTCCCATATGAAGTCTCGAAGCCATGTGTGCTACAAGACACTTCTTCTTCACGTCCCACTTGCTTTCTTTACGAGCTCCTCCGTCGAGTTCCCTCTTCTAAACATCTGTGTCTTTCAATGTTGTGAGAGTACCACGCAGGGGCAGCCATGTCTAACAACCGTGCGTTGGTCGAAGCCCTAGGGCTTTCATGTCCATTGGGCGGCGACCCCTATGTATGCGAGGGATCCTTTTATGAGTTCGTTGGTTGTTGCACCTATAACCCGTGTGAAGATTACTCGGGTGCTTGCCATAAAAAAACGGCTAGGCCTGCGAATTCAACCTTTGCATACAGAGAAGAAACTGCGCAGTTTAAGAACAAGTGGTTCTTCATTTGCCGCAGTGATAATTACACTGATAGACCCGGAAGTACCTGGTCAAATATGCAATATGGAGCGCCACGCGGCACCAATGCCTCATGTCTAGGAAGCATGCCCTACGATCTCGATGCTTACTACTACTCGGATGGCGGGGGATTCTATACGGATGCAATATCCTTGACTCCATACAAGGAATTACGGGAAGAGCTATTCAGCTATGTGCAAGCCAAAAGCGACAACACCACGGAAGAATCAGAACACACCGCAGTTCCAGCACCACAAAGCAATCATGCCTCGGAAATTGACACTGGGGTAACCCAGAGTACCCTTTCACGAGCGGATATTATTGGCTTATCAGTTGGAATTTTCGTCTTTGCCGTGGTCCTGCTCGCGTTGCTTGGCAGGTACTTCTGGATTTCTGAGATGAACAAACAGTAAGAGTTCCCTTCTTCTTTTGAAAAAAAAATAAAAAATAAAAATAAAATAAAATAAAACAGCCCCGGATATTTTGTGTCTAATCCCGTGATATAGCTTGTTTTCAAATCATCGTGCAATGGACCATGAGAGCCTGGCCAAGGCGAAGACGAAGGCGAATCTCAAGCCACGATCATGTGTCGAGGTTGCATCGGAGACAGCTGAGGAAAACTCGTTAATGGATTCTTCGCAAAAAGAGTGCCCGCCTTGGCACGGTGGCCAACAGAGGTTAAACCAGAAAGACTTCTCGTGGTATATGGAGTTGGTGTGGGATGTGCTCCTGACAATCGCACCCACATTCTTCATAGGTATTTGGCAGATCCTGACCCTAACGTTAATATGAGCAAGCACTAATTGGGCGTTCCGCAATAATATAGTTATCCCTGTTTTGGCCCTATGTCTCGACAACCAACCGTTCTCATCCCTTGGCGAAACCATCTTAAGCATCGACCGATTGGTCCCCACCATCTATCCCATTCTGATTGCTGCCGTTGCTGCCCGTTTCTATAAAAACCTGAGCCGTTGGAACCTAGAGCAACCTAACGGGGTAAGGCTTGCAGTTCTTGAACAGATAATGGGCAGCCAAAGCTTTGCTGGCGCGGTAGAGAGATTGCTTTTTGTTCGTGCCCACGTGTCAGTTGGTTTCGTCATCTTTGTAATTTGGGCTATGTCTCCTTTGGGGGGTCAGGCAGGCGCAAGGATGGTTTATCATTCTCATCGCGAGATCTCGTCGTCCGGCAATCTCTATTACGCCGACCCGGCCTACCAGGTCTCGAGTTTTTCGAGCATGGAATTCCAGTACGTGTCGGAACTGAGTGTGAAATCTCTGTATTCATCCTCACTTCTCCAACCTCCCGACCAAAAGAGCGCACCCCGAGATCTTTGGGAAATGCCGAAAATCCCCCAGAGGGATAAGAGCAAGGCAATAGGCGAGATGTATGAGATCGACCAGGGTGCGCTTGATCGAGGCGAAAACGAATATTACTCTCTGCTTGGAACAAAAATTCAAGGGCTGGACTTCATAAAACAGAGTGATGCACAGTTAAAATTCTCTGTCCAAACGTCTTTCCTGGAATTTGGTTGTACCAATAGATACGAAACATTTGATTCAGGCACCTATAGGGGTCTGCCTCAATATGACCCGCTTTGGGGTACGATTGATCTATGGAAGGGGGTTCTCAATGGCACAAGCTTCTGGCTCAAGTGGTCACAAGGAGTTTTTTGGGAAGAATACAACAGGAATTGGGACTATATTGAGTCATTTGGCAACCCCCATTTGGTCTACATGAGCAGTAGGCTCACACCCAAGAACTACATGATCATGTTCAATTGCTCAATGGACACGGTTGTTCTTGAGACAGAGATGGAGTGTGGCCTGAATTCAAAGAATCCTGGCTGCGCTGCTGTGCGCCAGCGCCTCGTTGACGTCCCGGAATCGAAATTTACCCTGATGAAACAGACTATGAAGTCAGCAAGGGCGATGTATGTGTTGGTTAGGAGATTCGTCACCGCTGACGGGGGGTTTTTCAACCGCATAGCCTCGGCCACAGACGCTTATATCGCTGGAGATGTAAACCCCTATGCTAGGCAGGGGGTCATAGACTGGACGACCTACGATGAGGGCGTGGTTTCAAAACGTCTGACCTCCGCCTTCAACACTTTCCATATGGCAACGCTGAACCCTCTGAACCATACCGATATCTCTTTCGGCAAGGATCCCGGGCCCCAAATATACTCGCCCGTTTCGCCAGCTGTCCCGACTTATTACAATTCAACTGAAGGAAGCGTGGTGACAAGAGTCGAAGTGTATCGAACAGACAAGGTCTGGACGGCCATTCATCTTACGACCACCTTTATCCTTTTGATTCTGGCAAGTCTGGGGTTGGCGTTTCGGTTGCTGATCCGTGGTCCCGACGTTGTGGGCTTTGCCAGCTCCATGACCCACGACAACCCCTATACCCCCCTACTGGATTGTGGAAGTGCAATGCCGGGACCACAGAGAGCGAGATGGCTGAGAGACATGCGAGTGCAACTAGCGGATGTTCGCCCGGATAACGATGTTGGATATGTAGCGTTCAGGAATTTGCCATCGTACCTTGAAAGCAAGGCTGAAATTGACGACAATGAGCAGTAGAAAGGCTCTTGGAGACCATTCGCGGGAGAGAGGGTCTATAAATAGAATTTGGGAAGAGCTGCAAGGCACTAGAAACTAGAATATACTGATCGGCTGAATTGTAATTCAAATTACTCGAGACTTTTTCTATTATGTCTAAGTGACGAGAACTCCATGTCCCCTGCATCTTTGATTCCGCACGCCAATTCTCATGTGAAAATGCTATTCTTTCTGGGTGCTCAGTTCTTCCCAGCATCCTCCTTCAAGCTGACAATCCTGTTCAAAACAATCTTGTCGTCAGTGCTATCGGAATCCACCGCCTGTGATCAAGTTAGTAGACAACACCTGGGTAGAGGCTCGATGGGGCTACTTACGAAGTATGCAACTCGCATCCCTTGAAATCGGATACTCTCCGGTCCTCCCTTACCAAGCTCACTCTCGCCAGCTGCCTCAGGCCAAGGTGCTCTTCTCTTGACTTCGTCAAAGCCTGACTCAATTATTGCGTCCGGGTAGATAACCTCGCTCTCAGGGTTGATGTCATTCAAGAAGCCACCCTCGGCATCATCGGGCTTCTCTGACTTGAAGAGTGGGTTGTGAATTCGTACTTCAGCCTTCTTAGAACCTTCGGTACCGACCCACTGGATAAAGGTCTTGGGCTTCTTGCCCTCGCGATCGTAAACAGCCCTGATCTCTGTAATCTTGCCAGTTGCCTCATCCTTGGTGAATGAGGTTGCTTTGACTGGATAGGGGGCATTGAGTAAGCCGACAGACTTTCCGGGAGCAAGACGGTAGTAGTCTTTGCTGTCGACTTCTCGGAAATCTGAGCGGTCAATGTAGACGGTTGGGGTGAAGCGTACAGTGTGCGAGCCCATCTTGGGGTCCTTGGGGGAAAAAGGTAGTTCAACATCGACAGCTTCAGCATCCTCAATGACAAGTGGTACCGGGTCGAGAATGAGCATCAATCTGGGCACAGTCTTTTCGAGGTACTTTCGGATCGTCTGCTCGAACCGGTGGATCTGGATAGTGGTTGTGCTGGTTGTCACACCAAGCTCGTTGACAAAGTCTAGGATAGCACCGGGGGGGACTCCACGGCGGCGGATAGCAATCAACGTATACAATCTTGGATCATCCCATCCGCGGACATAACCATCTTCAACTAGCTTGAGAATCTTGCGCTTGGACAAAACGGTTCCGGTCAAGTTCAATCGGCCGTACTCCCTTTGCATAGGCTCATAGACGCCGAGAGATTTGTTCAACCACTCGTAGGAGACTCTAGAGAGGATAAACTCAGTTGTGCACAAAGAGTGCGTTATGCCTTCGAAGCTATCACATAGACAGTGGGTAAAGTCATAGGTAGGGTAGATCTTCCAGTCCCAACCAGTTCGGTGGTGAGGAGTGTCTGTCTTAATACGATATGCGGCAAGGTCCCACATCTGAGGGTTGCCATCGGTGATATCTTGCTTCATGCGCAAGAAGACTTCTCGGGGCTTGTATTTGCCATCGCGCATGTCTCGGAACTTGGTGAGGTTTTCTTCAGGGCTCTGGTCGGCGTGTGCGCATCGGTAGCGTTCGTGGGCACCCTTTTCTCCGCCTCGCTGATCCTTGATCTCGGTGTCTAGAAGTCAAACCAACGGTTAGGAACATATTTCCAAGCCTATCACTGTCTCGTGATACTTACCACTGCAGGCGCAGACATAAGCTTTCCCTTGCTTAATGAGTTCTTCCGCAAGGTCGTACAATTTCTGGAAGTTGTCACTGGAGTATGTGATTTTGAAAGGCTCGAATCCAAGCCATTGGACAATCTCCTGAATAGCTTCGAAATATCTTTCCTCCTCCTTCTCGGGGTTGGTGTCATCGTATCTCAGATAGCACACTCCACCATGGTACTTGGCGAACCCAAAGTTCACGGCAATAGCTTTCGCATGCCCAATATGAAGATATCCGTTCGGCTCGGGGGGGAATCGAGTGACAACGTCCTTAGAGGGTCGCTCCTTGTATACGTCTTCGAGGAAACCGAGCTTGAACATTGCTTGGGGATCAATGGTTGGCTCCTCAGTTTTAGGCTTGGGCGCTGGCTTGTTGGATTCTGAGGTACCGGCTGCGGCTTTCTCTTGACGTGCCTTCTCTTGAGCTGCTTTTTTTGCTCGCTTCTGCTGGCGCTTCTTGAGCTCGGCCTTGGAGACCATCTCCCCAGTCTCCTCATCGAGCTGAAGCTTGGGCATCGACTTGGTAATCTCTTCCGCCATCGTGCCGTTTGCGTGCCCGCCGGGTGAAAGTTTCAAGGCCTAAGTAGGGATTTTGGAGTTTCGTTGAGTAAATCGTAAATCGCAGGGTCGCCCAATATGGCAGTCGATGTTTTCGGTGGATGACTCAAAACTCCAAGGGAAGCATCCCACCTTCACCATGCATGAGGGGCAGGGCAGATTCTTAGTAGCCCCGCTCTGATAAGCTCCCGCGCTGATAAGACTGTCAGATCGCTGCCAGTCATGGGGAAGCTCCTGGCTTAGCTCAGTTTCCCCTGTTGCTCTGCTATTGGTACCTACCGGGTAGCTGATAGGTGCAAAGTGCCCCAAAACTCGGATCATGTCTCCAACAAATAGTGGTCACAGAAGGCCATCAATTTCAATCCCCGTCGCCGGTGACGATGCACATCATCCTGACTCCCCATACACGTGTATGCATGGTGCATGAATTTGAACACCCTTTCTCACAGATTACAGGTGCAGTGTGACTTTTTTGCGCCCGGGGTACGTCAGGCATCTAGTCGTAGGATACTCTGGTAATGTAAGCAATTGTCTACTGCCTGCATTGGATGCTGAGTTGTCACCTGCAAATCAGGGGCGCCAATCTCCCGAGGCTGGCACCTGGAAGGGCAAATTCGCGATCCGCCCAGTTTATGCAACCTCTTAACGTGACCTGTCCGTAATGCAAAGTCCCGTGATGGTATATAGTTAGGTAGCATACAGGGAGCAACCCCCATGCTTGCTCCTTCCGGCGTGTTCAGATTCTAATCCTTCCATCAGAGACGCGTCCAGGCACAATTGAAAGCTGTTCATTCCATCTTGAACGTTCAACCATTTTTGTAGGCCCTCTCTGAATAGCATCTGACCTGCTTGTTCCCATAATCGCGCCCGATGACGACGTCGGAGCTAAAACCAGAATGTCGTTCTCTCTGAACTTGGGAGGGTTCAAGGTGCCCCAATTCAGGGTTTTTGATCACTCACATGAGAAGGAGCTACCTCCACCACCTTCTCAACATCTTCACCCTTCTCACCAACAGCACCACAACCACACCAAACAACAACAACACAATCATCAGAAGCACAATCGCCATAGACAGCAGCCGTCCAAAAGCTTCATATATGACCCTGACGGATTTGAAGACAGTGGCGTATTTTCTGATCTAGAAGAACTCCACAATTCCTCCAGAGCTAGCCCTTTTCGTCTTCAGGACGACGAGCTCTCCGACAACAGCAGTCTTTTTGAGGACAGCTCACTTCTCGACGACACCTTCATCTTCTCACATCGGCCCAAGATGGCTACTAAATCCCTAGCAGACATTCTGACTGTCACCCAGCTCTATGCGGTGTCAGAACTCAAGGCCGCCGCAACAGCTAGTCGCTACTCCGCTTCGCGTTCCATAAATGATCGCGTGGGTCTCACCAAAGGAGACATCACGAGACTGTCGCTGGACGCCATTGTCAATGCCGCAAACACAACCCTTCTTGGCGGCGGCGGCGTCGACGGCGCTATTCACAGAGCAGCAGGCCCGGAGCTCCTTGAAGAATGCGAAGCTCTCCAAGGCTGCCGCACAGGTCATGCCAAGATCACAGAGGGGTATCGCCTTCCTGCGAAGCACGTGATCCACACGGTTGGTCCCGTATACAACGTGCTGGATCCCAAGCACAGCGCCAGGCTACTGCGAAGCTGCTACGAGGAGAGTTTGAACCTCGCAGTCAGGGAGGGTATCAAGACGATTGGCTTTAGTGGGATTAGCACAGGTGTATATGGCTACCCGAGTCGGGATGCGGCCGAGGTAGCTTGCGATACCGTCAGGAGGCTCCTAGCCGCGGAAGCAAGCAGTTTGACGAGGGTTGTGTTTGTTGCGTTTGATGAGAAGGACATGGCAGCGTATCGGGAGGCCATCCCGTAAGTATCTTCTTCCCCCTCCCTTGCCTTCTACAATTGGGATGAACCTCACTGACCGCGGACCTGACACTAGAAAATATTTCCCTGATACCCCGGTCCTAGAGGCCAATTCCCATTAGAATTAGTGAGCTGTAACAAAATTAGCAACGGCCAACAAAGTTTACAAGTTTTCCTACTTTCGTTTCTGTTTCCTTAACTGGCCTAAGTTAATGCCTGCATTGGCGATTATCAAATACAACTACTGTTTTCCGTCCTCTTTTAATTTCTCTTCAAGTCGGGGTCAATTATATTCTATCATAGAGACAAGCTGAGCAATACACGGATGAGAGTTCGAACACAAAGTAAAAATAGTAATGGAAAATGCCAGATCCGACAGCTCAACACAATGAACTATACATACTAACCAGGAAGTATTCTGCCCACATCGCCTCCTAGTTAGGATCTCTGGAGCCAGAGCCCGCATTATCATTATCAGCACTCTGCTTGGGTTGCACACGTCCGGCATGGATAGCTTCAGAAAGCATAGACTTCAAAGCGTCAAGCTCTGCGCGTAGCTTTCGGACCTCAACGATGGCAGGCTCTTCTTCAACATTTGGCTTAACAGCCTCGCAAGTCTTGGCCCAGCCCTCTGACTCAAAGTCTAATTCATTAGCCATCTGCTCCCACTCCTCTTCAACGTCGTCATCTTCCTCGCCTCTCGCCCTATTACGGCGTATCTGCCCCGCTTTGCGAATCTCGAAGAAGGCAGCAACAAGTAGGAGAGGAGAGTAGATGATCCCCATGACGACATCGTTGATTGCTTCGTAAGTTTTCTTAGGCATCCACCACTCAAAAAGCCCAGATACAAAGATTTCTATTAGATTGAACGGCGCGATGTAAACATTCTCGTCAGGGGCGCGTACGAATAGCATCGTCTTTTGGGCGAGAAGGGCGAGATATTCGTCGTCAGCATTGTCGTATATGTCTTCGTACGCTGAATTATACAGCGCAATCAAGATGTTCAGGAGAATAATCTACATAAAGGGGAAAGGTGATTAGTTTTCTGTGAGCATAGGTTGAAGGTACATCAGATGTCATCTTACCATGACAATAAATGTAAAGCAGTAATGCAAGATTAAGCCAAAGGGATGTCCAAACTGTTCGAATCCCTCGAATTCTGGACTTTGTAAAATCGCTTTGAGCATCGCCTGGAGTATGAACCAAACATCGTCCGCAACAAGGTCGTCGGCTAGATCAAGTCCGATAAAAGCTTGCAAGAATCCTATGTTGATGATGATAAGCAAGGCGAAGAATATCACAGACTCTTTCATCATAACTTTAAGTACAACGAGCATGGCCCCAAAGAACCGGAAGCTGTCGAGGTAAAGTAAGAGCCTGGACCAAAACAATGGCGCGACAAAGGAGAGTACGTTGTAACTCAGTTGGCTCCACTCCCTGCGTGCATCCGAGTGCTCAGGGTGTGTAAGGCCTATGATACGAAGCACAAAGGATGCCGTTAAAAACGAGTATAAGAGGCCGTTGAGAGCATTCCAGAATCCAAGAATGTGATAACCTGCCTTGTACAACTTCATGGTCTCGTCGCATATGAAGCCCACTGTAAAGACATACATCAGAATCTCGGCGGCATCAAAAACTCCCGAGGCATTGACCGAGTTGATAGACATAGTATAGAGACCAAGGTAGATGATTGACAAGAGCATCTGTGCTGCGTTCTGGTACATCGGTGCTCGCATTCGATCGGGATCCATGTGAACGAAAAAATTCGGGTTGGCCTTATCCTTGTAGTCAATGAAAACCGAAGGGTTATCTTCATCCTGCACCAGCCATCCTCTCCAAAGGTAGCTGATGCATTTTTGGTATCCAGAAGACCCGATGACTCGAACGTCGTGCAAGTCGACGGCTTTCTCAATCACGTTTAGTGGGTGCGTCGGCTCGCGATCGGAGAGATAGGAGTATCGTTGCAGAAGGACTGAATGGAGCAAATATCTCATGTTCTCCTCGTTCTCGATTCTAAATAAATAAATTAGAAAATGAACTTGGAGTTCGAGTTCAGCGGTTATTACATTGCCTTGGCGATCACGCCGCAAGCCGTAGCCCGTAATTTATGCAGGTCGGCATCCCACAACTCGGTGATGGATTCGTGCGTGAACCATTGCTTGTTCACAAGCAGGCAGAAAACCTAAGTGTTCCGTGTCAGGGCATAAGAAACTTAAGGGTTTGGATATGGCATACAACACAAGATTTGTACTCATCTCCGCCGGCCTCTTTGGCAGCCTTGATCACCTTTTTGGTGACAATTCGGCTATGTGGTCTTGTAATTTTGGATTCTTCCAATTCGCAGGATATGCATTCTTGAATCAAATGTCGCAGCCGAAGGCAAATCCTCGTCACCTCAACAGGGGGAATTGGAACTCCAATAGACTCATTTCGGTGACCGTCAAGTACTATGGAGAGGTTAACATACGTCGAAGGTCAATCTATGCTAGTGACGACGATGGACACTCGCGCCGCGATAGAATAAGGACTTACAGGTTTCTTCTTCATGGAGCCAATGATGGCGGCTTGTGTTCCGGTGTCCTTCCTGAGGGTGGCGATCCCAGCCGAGGAGACGATCGAGCGCGGTCCATCTTCCAAAATTGGCCATTGGGCGTGGCCTTGGCACGGATTCGCGATTCGAGAATAAGGAAATGCAGGTTGAGAGGACTGCAGACTCGGTGATACAAAGCGCGCCAGATCCGAGAGCAATTGTATAGTCAAAAGGCGCTGCGAAAGAGGGGTCATTGGTTGAAGGATGCGGATGCGCCTTCTTGCTTTGTAGCTCCAGAGCTCACCCCATGACGTCGTTAAGTAACGGTTTGGGTTAGCCACCGTTCACGCGTTTCAGCCCCGTCAATACCCAGGACAAAACGGACTGTTATCATGGCTTGTTATTCCGTGAATTATTTCTGCATTAGAAAAATCGCGCCACTCGTCTAGCCATTGATGAACTTTCCTTGACCCTACTAGAGGAAATCCCGACGGTACTCCTCCAAGACGTGCTGTTGTCATGATATTCGTACCGTAATCAAGGGGCCTCCCAAATCGGAAGCTGTGGAGCACGTTGTGCGAGATGCCAAGGCCGGTCATCTTCATAAAAACAACGTCGTAGATGTAGGTGGCCAACCCAATCATGAAGTTCGATTTAATTTTAATGCAGAGACACGTAGACCGTCAAGGTTGAGCATGCCTAGGTGGTGTGTGTGCTTATGTGCTTATGTGTGAGAGGTGTCTGTACTTCCACGCAGCTAGCTACAGAGATGTCGTGTACTGAAGTCATGTTTCCCTGATCTTGTCACCAGTTGTGCCACTCACAAAAGACCTCTTGTACACCCATTATCTTGTGTGTCAGAGCAACGCAGATCTTGCAGCTTTATCG